>CM065589.1:512418372-513018372 GCA_033119425.1 Bufotes viridis
GTCCGGATGCATTGCGGATGCGTTCAGTGAAAACTGTGCGACTTCACAGGCAAAGCCATTCATGCGTTTTTCATGTGCGTGATAAAAAACTGAAGGTTTGCAAACAACATCTCCTAGCAACCATCAGTGAAAAACGGAACGCATCCACACTTGCTTGCGGATGCAATGCGTTTTTCACACAGCCCCATTCACTTCTATGGGGCTCATCCCATATGCGTTTTTTCTGGAGTGTGCCCTGCGAAGAGTGCTGGATCAGGCCGTAGATGAGCATGAAGGGAAGAGTTGTGGTCACCATCACCACGAGAAGCAGGCTTGTCGTCGTCGATTGCTGGACCTGCGGCAACGCAGAGAGAGGAGTCTGAAGAACAGGAGTCAGAGGAGGAAGGTGGCTTTGAAGAGGTGGAAGAGCAACCACAGCAGGCATCCCAAGGGGCTTGTTGTCACCTTTCGGGGACATTTGGTGTTGTACGTGGCTGGGTGAAGGAAGTGACCTTCAATGACGTCAGTGAGGACAAGGAACGGGACATGGCTAGCTTGGTATCCAACCTTGTGCAAATGGGGAGTTTGCGGTTGTGCAAATGGACTGTTTGTCTTTGTTTGCAGTTCGTTAAACGGGGAGTTTGGTCTGTCACTGTGAAGCGGGCGTAACCCTTACACTACCTGATCAATACAACATCATACCTGATCTTATACACACACTAGATGTTTTAAAGCACGTTATTCCAAACAATTTAGGAATGTTAGGTGATTTATGACCTTTATGGATTAAAACCTGACTTTGCGTCAACTACGTAATTTTCCATGGGAGTTTTGCCATGGATCTGCCTCCGGCATGCTACAGTTCAGGTGTTAGTCCCCTTGAAACAACTTTTCCATCACTATTGTGGCCAGAAAGAGTCCCTGTGGGTTTTAAAATTCACCTGCCTATTGTAGAGTCTATGGCGGTTCGCCCGTTCGCGGACATTTGCGAAAACTTTATGTTCGCGACATCTCTAAGTCTCAGTTGAGTGGTGGGGTCGGATGCCAGATTGTAGCTGGTCAAAGAGAGAGCAGAAGGAGAAGTGAGAGGACAGTTCAGAAGGGAAATGTTGTTCAGAGGCATATGGTAGAAGTGATATGGGGCGATAACTGGACAAAGAAGATGGGTCAAGTGAAGGCTTTTTGAGGATGGGTGTAAGCGTGTTTAAAAGCAGAGGGGAGGAGACCAGAGGTTAGTGATAGTTTGAAGAGATGAGTTAGGGCTACGATAAACACTGAGATAAGGTGGGATGGGATTGGGTTAAGTGCTCAGGTGGTGAGATGTGATCTGGAGAGTAGAGTGGAGAGTTTTTCTTTTGTAATGGTGGAGAAGCTGGTTTTGGGAGAAGAGGACTGAGCAGCTTTGTGGAGGGTCTGTGGGGACTGGGAAAATACTCAGCTGAGATGAGAGGAGAGGGTGGGGGTGCTGGGGGATGGAGAAGGGAATTAAATGTGTTAAAAAGTTGTTTTGGGTTGTGGGATAGGGAAGATATGAGAAGTAGGCCTGTTTTGCATCAGCTAGTGAGGATTTGAAAATGAGGAAGGATTGCTTGTATGCTGGGATTTCATCTTTAGAATGGGATTTCTTCTATGGCCGCTCTGCAGCCCTGGAAGCTTGTCTGTGTCTTTTGGTCAGGTTGGTGTGCCAGGGTTGTCTGTTGATTTTTCGGGTTTTGTTGTGTGTGAGGGGCGAAATAGTGTCCAGAGCTGTACTTATTGTGGTGTTATATAGGGTGGTAACAGTATCTGGGTCAACAAATTGAAGAGAGCAGCAAAAGAGAGTCAGAGAGCAAGCGAAAATCGAGATGTTTAAGGTTCTACATGGGTGTGCTAAGGTATGGACCAGGGAGCAGCAGTGAAGAGAAAGTGAGTAGGTTGTGGTCGTATAGGGGGAGAGCTGAATTATAAAGGTTAGATAGGGAGCAGAGGCGGGTAAAGATAAGATCCAGAGTGTGACCATCTCTGTGGGTGGGAGCAGACCACTGTGAGAGGAAGAGAGTGATAGGAGTTTAGAGGTGGCTGAGTGGCAGGTGCCAATGGGGATGTTGAAGTCACCCATGATGATGGTGGGGATGTTGGCAGAAAGAAATTGTAGGAGCCAGGTGTTAAAGTGGTCAAGAAAGATGGTGGCTGGGCCTGGGGGGCGGTAAATGACAGCTACTTGGAGGTTGGAGGGAGAATAGATGCGAACAGAGTGTACTTCAAATGAAGTGAGTGCAATAGAGCGTGGCAGTGGAGTTGGGCTGTAGGAGCAAGTGTCTGATAGGAGAAGACCAACTCCTCCACCATGTTTGCTGCCGGGGCAGGGGGTGTGATTGAAATGAAATCCAGTATATGAGAGTGCAGCAGGGGAGGCAGAGTCAGAGGATGTCAGCCAAGTTTCTGTGAGACCCAGAAAGGACAGTTTTTGAGAGATAAACAGATCATGAATGTAGGATAGTTTGTTATAGAAAGAGCGAGCGTTCCATAATGCTCCCGCAAGAGGAACCAAAGGAGCAGGGTTCAGAGGAATGGTTATTTGGTTTAAGGGGTTGCAGAAACTTGTGGAATGAGATTTGTAGTAGGAGGTAGAGGTGATAGTGGGGATTTGATGAGGAGGGGCTGGATTTGGCGAGATATCATCTGCAATAAGGAGAAGCAGAGAAAGTGTTAGTAGGTGAGAAAAAGAAAGGGCATGAGGTATCAGTGTGTGTTTGGGAAGGAAGTGTTTTATGTTGCCAAACAGGTTTGTGCAATTAGTCAGATGAGAAGGTAAGATGGAGGGAGAGATGAATGGTGGGGGTATTTTAGGAGGTTTAAGAAAAATGGGTAGAGTAAGATGAAAGATTGAAATATAGTTTACATTACCAATTTTTGTAATTACCTTTGGTTCCTTCTGGTTCAATTCTGGTATAATTAGATATGTGCACTTAAAGAGCTGCACTTAAAAGATGTTGCATGTTGAAATGACTCTTTTCATCGCCATTCCTTGATATGGGCCTCTCACCAAGCCCGCTTGAAGAGGGACATAAGGAGATCTTGTGCACTGATTCCCAAACTCTTGAGCATCCACAGTCAGAAGAACATGATGGTGGGGAATGGCAATTAGTGTTTCAGGAGGTGGATGAAGATAATGAGACACAGTTGCCAATAAGTCAACGGCAATTAATGTCTCAAGAGGTTGATGATGAGGATGAGACACAGTTGTCAATAAGTGAGGTTCTTATTAGATCAACAAGTCAGGAGGATGACCAGAGTGAGGAAGTGGAAGAGTAGGTGGTGGACAATGAAATCACTGACCCAACTTGGGAAGGTGTCAAGCCGAGTAAGGACAACAGCACAGAAAGGGAGAGGCTGGAAGAGGCAGTGGGGTGGCAAAAGAGAGAAGGCGGGCTACACCAAATAGGCCCTCAACTATTTCCTGGATCACCCCCTTGCAGCAATCTCCCTTGCTAAGGGGTAGGTGTTCCACAGTCTGGCGCTTTTTTGAGGAAAGTGTGGACAATAAAAGAATTGTCATTTGCAACCTGTGCCGTACCAAAATGAGCAGGGGTGTGAACACTAGCAACCACACCACCACCAGCATGATCTGCCACATGGCATCAAAGCACCCTGATAGGTGGGCCGAATGCCTGGGTCCACAAACAGTGCCTGCGGGTCACACCACTCCCTCCTCTTTCCCTGTGTTATTTGCTGGCCAATCCCCTGTCCAAGACGCATGCCTGGATGCCTCCCGCCCTGCACCTGGACCTTTGCAAGCACCATCAGCTAGCACATCCACTTCAGTGTCCCAGCGTAGCGTACAGATGTCCATACCACAGGCCTTTGAATGAAAGCGCAAATACCCAGCCACCCACCTACAGGCCATAGCACTGAACATGCACCTTTCCAAATTGCTGGCCTTGGAAATGTTGCCATTTAGGCTTGTGGACAATGAGGCTTTCCACAGACTGATGGCGGAGGCTTTCCCTCGTTACTTAGTCCCCAGCCACCACTATTTTTCCCGGTGTGCTGTCCCTTCCTTACACCAGCATGTGTCCCGTAACATCACCCGGGCCGTTCCCAATTGGTCATCCTTTTGGACCTTCCCAATTGGATGACCAATTGGGAAGGTCCACTTAGCGACTGACACATGGACAAGTGCTTTTGGCCATGGATGCTAAATTTCCCTGATGACACACTGGGTGAACATTGTGGAGGCCGGGAGTGAGTCGTACCCTGGGATGGCACAGGTGCTACCGACACCAAGGATTGCGGGCCCTACTTCCATCAGGATTTCTGACACCACCTACATTAGTGGCTGCAACCCCCCCTTTCTCCTCCTCCACCTTCTCCTCCACTTCTACCTGTGAATTCTCATCTTGCAGCACCAGTCAGCCATCAGTCAGTAGCTGGAAGCAGTGTAGCACTGCAGTGGGGAAGCGGCAACAGGCCATGCTGAAACTAATTTGCTTAGGTGACAAACAGCACACCACCGCAGAGCTATGGCAGAGTATAAGGGACCAGACTGAGCTGTGGCTCTCGCCACTCAACCTACAACCAGGCATGGTTGTGTCTGATAATTGCCATAACTTGGTGGCGGCTTTGGAGCTCAGCAAGCTCACACACATACCATGCCTTGCCCGCATGTTCAACTAAGTGGTTCAACGGTTTCTAAAAACCTAGCCCAATTTGCTCAAGCTACTGGTGAAGGTGTGCAGCATGTGTGCCCATTTACGAAAGTCATCTACAGGTCCCAGCAGTCTGGCAATGCTGCAGCAGCGCTTGCAATTGCCAGCTCTCTGACGGTTGTGCAACGTGAGCACATGCTGGAACTCCACTTCATGTTAGCCAGGCTTTGTGTGCAGCACAGGGCAGTAGTGGAATACTAGCTGCAACATGCTGCAACATGGTCGTCGGCTTTTCAGTCAGTTTATGCTCTTCACAAGCAACGAGTGGGCATGGATGTCTGACCTCTGTGAGGTTTTACGCAACTTTGAGGAATCAACACAGATCGTGAGCGGCGATGCCACTATTATCAGCATAACCTTCCAACTTTTGTGCTCACAATGAAGGCAGACGCTTTGCATGTGGAAAAGGTGGAAATGGGGGAAGACAGTACACAGGGTGATAGCCAGGCCAAGCATGCCTCTATTTGAACCTGATAACAAAGATTATAGCGGGTACACTTCCAAAATAATAACTGAAGAACGGAAACGAAAGTGACTCCTAAAAATATTCTTTATTAGTGTCTTTTAAAATTGTTACCCATCTAATGTAAGAAATCTCCCTAACAACTTATAAAAGAGTAAGGGTAGTATTGGGCGGCTACAGTGGGACTGCTGACTATGGGTAGTGAAGAGAACTATCCCTATCACTCACCCTATCTTGTCTCAGCCCGAGGGCAACCTCTGGTGGTGGGGACCCTCCGTCCTCGTACCTAGCCTCCTTGCACTGTAATACACCCTTATTCCTCTGGTTGTACTATACCCTATTCACAATCCCAACAATACCCTTAACCCCGACGCGTTTCTCCCAACTCGGGTTCATCAGGGGGTACCACAATTCATAATTGTTGGAAATAATGTACATCCCAATCCTGTTCCAGAGATGCGGAACCCTGGAGCTGACGGTGGTGGTCAGATAATGGACACCTGTATAAGACATATATATGGAACAGCCGTTAGCCATACCTTAGTCTGCCAGAGTGGGTAATGAGATGTTAAGATCCTTCCATCACTTACCCACATCGACGTCCCTCTGTGTTTGGATAGCCAGGATGGAGGTGACCGGTATGCACCTACCATCCCACAGCGTAGGGCGCCTTATAAAAGGCAGACTCCTCCCCCTCTTGCCTAATTCTCAAACCAATGGGAGCGCGGCGTGCTCCGATAATGTCACATGTCTTACGCACGCCTCGCCCACTGCTCAGTTTCACTGTCTGTCTCCCACCTGCTGACACCGTGCGTCAGTCAGGCATACAGACGCCGTGTCATGGGGCGCGTCATACTGACGTCAGATCCTCCCTGTGGAACGCATCATGTCATATCCGGGCCTTGGATTACCCGGAGTATTGACAGTGACTCAGAGTGTCAATACACATCATCGGCCGAGATTTGGGGGAGGTTCGTATCCACAATCCGATCCACCACCACTTATTTAATCCTGATACAGGTAACCGATACAATATATGGTACATAGCAAGATATTGAAAGATAAGTTATAACTGGAGGAATGCAGCGACCAAATAACCGGAACCCCACCTCCTAAAGATAAAATTAGTTTCAAAACACCTAAAGTGTGTTATAAGCCAGAATATTAACTCAAAAGCATCTCAGTTCCTGGGCATCTATAGAGGAAAAAGCCAGAGAGAAACTTCTACCTAGAGGGACATATTCCAAAGCCCCACCTCTATATACACACACATGGGGGGGGGGGGAGGACAGAAAACCAGTATTTCTGGAGACAATAACAAACTGCGGTGTTTTAAAGAAAGCACTGATAGTCAAGGCGCTCATTGAGTCCAAGGGGGTCTGTGACCGCAGATTATATATCCAAAAAGCCTCCCTCTGGAGGATTCAGCGATCCCAGTCCCCCCCGATGACAACGGGACTACCTCCAGGACTGAAAATGACAGGGAGCCAACATCACCATGATGGAACTCCTTTACAAGTTCTGAGATGGGGGTGAGTCTGCCCCTCGACACATCATTGATGTGTTCTAGCACCCTCACCCTCAACTCCCTCTTCGTCTTGCCTATATAGTCAAAGGGGCAGGTGCATTGGCATATATACACCACCCCTCGGGTGCGACAATTAATGAAGTCCCTAATGTTGATAACCTGTTTTGTGGCTGACCCTTGTATAGTCTTAGATGTTTTAACAAACTTGCAGGCCTTGCACCTCCCACATTTAAATACCCCCTGGGGTTTTCGTTCAAGCCAAGTGCCCGGTCTCTTGGGGCCAGTATAAAAGCTATGTACAAGGCGGTCTCGCAAGCATCTGCCTTTTCGGTAAGTAATACTCGGGCGGTTTGAGATTACTTTATTTATGTCCGGATCTAGTCCAAAAATGGACCAGTATCTGTTCAAAATGTCCCTTACTTCTTTATTTCCTGCATCAAAAGTTGAGATTAATCTAATCTCTGCATGTGTATTGTCCTCCCGTTTTCTGGGTATCAAGAGTTGTGTCCGGTCTCTCAAGAGCGCCCCTTTATATGCCTCCCCCAAGATCTTCCTAGGATATCCCCTATTTAAAAACCTCATTTGGAGCTTCTTGGCCTCTGTTTGAAAGTCCTCTACAGTCGAACAGTTACGGCGAACCCGTAGATATTGACTTTTCGGGATACTCCTCTTTTGTGCATGGGGGTGAAAACTACCCCAATGCAATAACGAGTTTGTAGCTGTCTTCTTTCTGTACAGGGAGGTCACAATCCTATCCCCCCGCTTCATCACTGTAACATCAAGAAAAGTGATCCTATACTCCTCTATCACAGATGTAAATTGTAGACCCACTGCATTCGTATTCAATTCATGTACGAAGGTGAGAAACTCATCCTTGCTCCCTTCCCAGATCAGGAAGACATTGTCGATATATCTAGTCCAGTAGTGGATCTTACTGTTCCACCATGCTTCCCGATCTGGGAATACTATCGTGTCCTCCCACCAGCCCAGGAAGAGATTGGCATACGATGGGGCACAAGGATTCCCCATCGCAGTCCCCCTGAGCTGGTGGAAGGACCGGGAGTCAAAGATGAATACGTTATGTGTAAGTATAAAGCGGAGCAAGGTGAGGACAAATTCGTTATGCATTGAGAACTGTATCCCTCTTGTTTTCAAAAAGTATACAATCGCCAGGATGCCTTCCTCATGAGGGATGTTGCTGTACAGGGATTCAACGTCAATGCTGGCAAGCCAGCAAGACGGGTTAATCGTGAGTGTATCCATTTTACACAGAAAATCCATAGTATCACGCGTGTGTGATGGAAGTGCAGTAACGAATCTGCGCAGAATGTGATCCACATAGATCCCGCCATTTTGGGTCAACGAATCCACCCCAGAAATGATCGGCCGCCCTTTTAACGGGGAGATCCCTTTATGGATTTTTGGCAACGTATAAAACGTTGCCAGTACTGGATATCTAGGAAGCATAAATTTATGTTCAGTGGCATTGATCACCTTCTTACTTAAGCCCTCATCCAGGATTTGTTCTAATTCTTTCATGAACCTATTTGCGGGGTCCTTTTCTAGCCTCCCGTACCACCCTTTGTTATTGAGGATGTGATAGCCAGGCCACCCTCAGCGTGTATTCTCAGCGTGAATTGGATGAGGAGGAGGAGGAGCAGGAGACGGTTGCCTCCGCTACAAAGGGTAGTACCCATAGCAGGTTTATTCCATCTGTTCAGCGTTGGATGGGCAGAAGAGGATGAAGAGGATGAGGAGATTGAGAATCATCCTCCTGATGAGGACAGCGAAGTCTTGTCTGACTTTATGTTATGCTGCCTTTCCTGTGACGCTCGCGTTATACACATTTTGGCCAGCATTAATTACTGGTTATTCACCCTTCTCGACCCCCGCTACAAAGAGAACTTCTGATTTCTCATTTCTGTGGTGGAGAGGACTAACAAAATAGTGCAATACCAGAAGGTCTTTGTGGAAAAATTGCTCCAAAAATTTCCAACTGACAACGCTGGTGGCAGAGTACGTAGTTCCTTGGGCAACCGAGGAGGGGAGATAAGGGGAACACACAGCAGTTCCAACAGAGGCAGGGCAACACTCTCCAAGGCCTGGGACAGTTTCATGACACCCCGCCAGCACCCTTACCCTGAAGCGTGTCACAAGGAGGAAACAGTTTTGGAAGATGGTAAAGGAGTACGTAGCAGACCGTGTCAGCGTCCTCAGTGATCCCTCTGTGCCTTACAACTATTGCGTGTCCAAGCTGGACATGTGGCAGGAACTGGCGCTCTACGCCTTGGAGGTGCTGGCCTGCCCCGCCACCAGAGTTTTGTCAGAGCAGGTATTTAGTGCTGCTGGGGTGCCAAATAACTGATAAGAGCACCCAAGTGTCAACTGAAAATTCTGACAGGTTGACTATTATCAAATTCAACAAGCCCTGGATTGCCCCTGACTTCTCTACTCCACCGGAGGTAAGCAACTGAAAATAAAGGCACTTTAAATGTGGCTTTTATGGTGTATTGAATACACTGTATTCCCATGCACCACTTCCACCACAAAAAAGGGTATATGGTTCAATCTTCCTTTTCTCGTCCTCCTCCTTCATCATATCAATATGATTATTAGGCTGCCCTCGCTCCTAATGTTTTAGAGGGTTACCAGCAGACCCTCACTCCTAATGTTTTAGAGGGTCACCAGTAGGCCCTCACCCATAATGTTTTAGATGGCCAGATCAGCAGCAGGCCCTCGCACTTAATGTTTTAGATGGTCAGATAAGCAGCAGGCACTGACCCCTAATGCTTTAGAGGGTCCGCTCAGCAGCAGACCCTCACCCCTAATGTTTTAGATTGTCAGATCACCAGCAGACCCTCACCCTTGATGTTTTAGAGGGTCACCAGCACTCCCTTGCTCCTAATGTTTTTGAGGGTCACCAGCAAGCAATCAATTATAATTTTTCAAGGGTGTGTATGATGCCCTCCTTTATGTGTAATAAAGGGTGTGTTGGAGTGCTGGTTCCTTGTAATTTTTGGCAGCACTTGCACTTTTTTTACAAGTAAATATACAGGAAATAAAGTTTCCTAACAATTTATCATCTAAAATCGATTTTATCTTCGGTTTTGTGCGTATTATTGTCAGTCTGTAAAAGTGGCGTACTCCTGGGACAACATTGTTCCCAGCAGCGATCTGGGAGTCCAAGTTGCATCCAAAAATACTCCCCATGCTGTTCCTGAACCTTTTTATTGGTGTTTCCATCAATTTGACCTTTTCCTTTGAACCAGGCACCAGGAGGTGTTAACCAGAGAATTAAACCAGGAGGTGCCTGGTTTAATTCTCTGGTTCTCCCATTCACTTCCATTGTGCTCTGGGCTCTGTAGAGTACACGAGCATCCCAAAGTGTTCTACTCGAGCACCAGAGCACCTGAGCACTATGGTGCTCGATCAACACTAATCAAAACCTTACAAAAGTAAGGAAGGAGGCAACCACCTCACAGAATAAAAATGCACATCAAAAGTCTCTATTAGGAAATTTTATACCATACTGTATACTGTTTTATGAATTTTTACACAAGGCGTTTTAATGCAAATTTAGCTGCATATCAGCAATAAATTTGCAGCAAAATCTGCTTGGGCTGCATGTGGATTTTATTGCATATTTTGTCATGGATTTGTCTATCTCCCTCTAAGAAATCGATTTTCTCTCAATTGTAAATTATGTAGATGTTTTAATGTTAAAATTGATGAAAACTGACAATTAGGACAATTTGTGAAGTTAGATGGAATTTTTCTTCTTTCTCTAATGCCTCCCCTCCAGTTATTGAACTTGGATAGATACACAGTAAGTAATTTTGCAACTATAATAAGTTATTACAGTATGTTGCTTTTTTAACTAGAATACAAAGATAATGGAAACAATAAAGCAAACAGACACAATAGACCAAAACACAAAACTACTAGACACCAATGATTGAGCCACTATATATCAGTGACACTGAATGCACACCCATGGAATTGACTTACAGCATCCTGCATTCTTTGACCTGTGAATAAACTGAGCTTGTAACTGCCAATAAATCACCAATATAATGACTCATAACATAATATTAATTGCGGTATTGATCCATCCTGCCTTCTGTACATATGAATTCCTTACTGTAAAACAATGTACATTGAGGCAGTATCAGCAACCAGAACACTTAAGAAAGCAAAGAAAGTGTTTCTAGCATATTTTACAAAAAAGGGATTTTATGATTTCTATTTGTTGGTCTGCAAAAAATATTATTTAGGATGTTAAAAGCAGCATGGAATATTTTCTGACAAAGCTCAGGTCTTTCTGTACAGTTACATGCATTAAATTAATAAAGTAAAATGTTTTTTTTACATATAAATATTTCAATCTTGTCAGAATATACATGCCCTCTACCAAAATTTCCAGTCTGTTTCAAACTAGATTAAATTCTGTCACGGTACAAAAACTTTCACATCAACACTCACTACAGAACACTATTTCATATAGGAGCATATTGTATTTTAGATATACATTTCTTTTATACTTAATAGAAGATTTAGAAGATAGAAGTGGCTCACTAAAAAACAAGTCCAAGGCACACAAAAAAGATTAATAATATCTGAAAGCAATTTAGGGTCCCCACTGGGATTCTTATTCTTGTCCCAGTCCTCGCCTCTTCTTCTTTTCTTTTTTTTTTTTCAACAACAAAGTTCACCATAAGAACTATGCTTGCTGTATGCCTCCATACTTTCTACTTTGATTCAAAGGAGCCATCAGATATGGCTGATTTCTGAAGACAGTTCTGAATGAGAAGGCTTCATTCGCCCCCAGTGACAACCATCATCAGGAGGTATTTCTGGTGCTGACACTAGAGCCCTGAAAAAAAAATTCAGATACTGAACATGATGTCTTTGATTTGTAGACCAACTGCTGAGAATTCACATTACAAAAGGCAGTGGATAAGGAGGCTGGAAAACACAAATGGACCTAGCAAAGGGAATAGAGCAAAGGCCTTGGAGATTATAAATGAGCACCATGGGAATAAAATACAGTAAAAAATGAAGGAGGTTCAGCATTCTACATGACAAGCAAATACAGGGAATTAGAAAATGATATAAACAATATTCTGACCTGAACACTTTAGAAAAAAAAATCATCCTGTGCTGTTCAACTAGTAAACTAATTATATTAGAAGTGTTAAGTCTTGTCCTTTGCAGTGAAAACAGCATGTGGCATATAAAAAATCGGCGCATGCTAGCATTTACGTAATAAAAATAATTCAGTATATATTATTTTATATATTTTTTTAATCATATCTACTGTATATTGTAAGAGAGTGTCTGGTGTGGTAGTGGGTGGAAGATACGTGCCACCGGGGGTCGTGGCCCCGGTGGAGTAAGAGCCGGGTCTTTTGTGTTTTGTCAGCAGTGAGTGCTGTCACACAGCGGTCCGGGCCGGCTCTTACTGGGAACAGGCAAAGAGCAGGGTGGGTGTCTGTTCCCCACGGACCACAACGGCTGGACGGGATTCGGTTGTTGGTGTCAGTCTACACTGATCCTGGCAGGTTGGTTATCTCTGGCCTTAGTTGGGTAGGGAAGGAGTTAATCCTTCACTATGCTCGGTGGGTGTGGTCCTCCTGCTACACCCAGGGCTGTGAATATAAGTTTGATGCTCACTGACTGTGGGGTGATGAAGTGTGCTCTCCTGTCTCACTGCAGGAGGCTGTACGGGAGGCTGATCGCATGGTCGGGCTGAGCTCTGTAGTCCGCTCTGCTAACAAAGACTGCCCAGTTGCTGCAGGCTCCGGGAAGGGCCAAAAGAAGGGATCCTGTGGCCGGAGCCATTCCCTTGTCCAGGCCGACACGTGGCCTGTCTAACTTGTACGAACTTGGACAAACCCGCCCCACGACAAGGTGTAGTACTGATCACGGATGTGAGAGACTGTGTGAACAGGCACCAAGACGCCGGCTGCGTTTGGGACTTCGTTGTGGGAGGTGGGGTTTATGAACTTTGCTGTGGTGTGAATTGCACAGTTTTGATGTGATGCACTGGCGTGAATAAAAGAGCACGGTGTGGACACAAAGCCTGTCTCCTGAGCCTCTATACTGCCACCGCTACCATCTGCCTACCAGAGCAAACCCCCACAATTGGTGGCTTCAGCGGGCAAACGGCAGTGAGGCCGAAAATTGTGTTATTTGGACTGTATGTCATATATTAAGCCGGCAAGTTTTGTGGCTCCAGATAAGATGGAGGAGGCCATTAGACACTTGGTGCAAAGCAATGAGGAGGCTACTCGGAGACATGAGGAAGCCCTGAGAGACCAGCGGCAGTTGAATAGTCTACTGGCCCAGCAACTGGCGACTATGCAGGAGTCCATGCGTGTGTTACAACAACAAACTGTCCCGGGGGACCGCAATCCTACCTGCTGCCCGGGATAAGGTGCGCTCAGCATTAAGAAAGATGGGCCCCGAGGATGATATCGAGGCGTTCTTGATGGTCTTCGAACGCACTGCGGAACAGGAAAGGTTACCGGCAGAACAGTGGGCCAAGTAGTGGCGCCATTTTTAGTGGGAGACGCACAAAAGGCCTACTTCGACCTCAGTCAGGAGGAAGCCAAGAGCTATGAGAGGCTGAAGGGGAGGTGTTGGCTCGTCTTGGGGTTAATACCTATGTGCGTGCACATCGAGTCTACCAGTGGGCCTTCTCCGAGTCCCGGCCTGCCCGGTCCCAGGCCTATGACCTGTTACACCTGGTAAAAAATGGCTGCAGCCTGAGACATTGAGCCCCTCGCAGATGGTGGAACGGGTGGTGGTCGATCGTTTGGTGCGTACCCTCCCAAGAGCAATACAGCGCTGGGTGGGACAAGGTGATCCAGGCACCCTGGAGCAAGTTGTTGGCCTAGTCGAGAGATACATGGCAACCCAGGACTTGGTCCGAGACTCCGCCTTCCTGCAAAAGCCGCGTTCACTCTCCCTGCCACAAAGGGGACCAGAGAAGGGGCTCAACCGCTTAAGGGGGAGGTGATTTCCACTCCTGGGAGGCCAAACCTGGGGAGACGAGAGACCCCGGGGATTAGATGTTGGCACTGTCAGGGCCTGGGACACGTTGCTGCCAACTGCCCGAGGGCGGCAGAGCCCATGGACTGCGGGTTCGCACGCCGATCCTCCTTTTCGGCCAACCGGTGTGTGTTGCTGCTTCGCTGCTATCCGCTGATACACCTCCTTTGTGTGCCGTCTCTATTAATGGACACCCAGTTAAGGCATTGCTGGACTCGGGAGCTTAGTGACCCTCGTTCACGAGTCCCTGGTGGCCAGTCGCGCCCAGGCAAGCAAACCATCAGTGTTGTGTGTATTCATGGGGACCGGCGAGAATATCCTACAACCTGTGTGACCTTGTCTACCCCCGGGAGGGAGATACAGCATGTTGTTGGGGTGGGGCGACAAATCCCTTACGCTGCCATCCTAGGTAGGGATTGTCCCCTGTTTTGGTCTCTTTGGGAGGGACGGGGTGCAGAGCCAGTGCCCGTTGATCCTGAAGAGGGGCTACCAGCTGTAGGGGTCACCAATAAGCGGGAAGAGTGTCACCCTGATAGCTTGTCCCTAGAAGGGTTGGCTGGTGAGCCGGTGGCAGCCCCATCTGTTCCAGAACTAGAAGTATCCCGAGACACATTTGGGACTGCCCAGCTCCAGGATCCTACATTGTCACGGGCCAGAGAAGGGGTGACTGTCATCAATGGAGTGGCTCAGCACCCGGGAGCAGACTCGAATTTCCCCACCTGGCCTGTAACCAGGACCTACTGTACCGGGTCGACAAAGTCCGGCAAGAGGTAATAGAACAGTTGGTGGTACCCCAACCATACCGCCGCATGGTATTAGACCTAGCGCATACTCATGTGTTAGGAGGGCATCTGGGGGTCCAGAAAACTCAGGAACGTATACTGCGGCGTTTCTATTGGCCGGGGATATATGAGGAAGTCAGGAGGTTTTGCCAGTCCTGTCCCGAGTGTCAGAGGACCAGCCCCCAGCCTCATTATCGTAGTCCCCTGGTGCCCATGCCCATTATAGAAGTACCTTTCGAAAGGGTCGCTATGGACCTTGTAGGCCCCATTAATAAGTCAGCCAGAGGCCACCAACATATCCTGGTCATAGTAGACTACGCTACTCGCTACCCTGAGGCGATACCCCTGCGCCACACGCCGGCCAAGCTAATAGCCAAGGAGCTGATGGGGATGTTCTCGCGGGTGGGGATCCCGAAGGAGATATTGACAGACCAAGGGACCCCTTTCATGTCCAAGGTGATGAGGGAGCTCTGCAAAATATTAAATATTAAGCACTTGCGTACATCCGTCTATCACCCCCAAACTGATGGGCTGGTGGAACGCTTTAATAAGACCCTAAAGTCCATGCTCAAGAGAGCGGTGGCAAAAGACGGAAAGGACTGGGACCTCTTGCTGCCCTATGTGTTATTTGCGGTGCGAGAAGTGCCCCAGGCATCCACAGGGTTCTCACCGTTTGAGCTGTTATATGGTAGGCATCCCCGAGGGCTGTTAGATATCGCTAAAGAGGCGTGGGAGCAGCAGCCTAGCCCTCACAAAAGCATAGTTGAGCACATCGAGAAGATGCAGGACCGGATTGGGACAGTTCTGCCCATAGTCCGTGAACATATGGAAGCGGCCCAGCTGGCCCAGAGCCGCGTGTACAACCGGGCCGCCCAGGTAAGGAAGTTTAACCCGGGCGACCGAGTGTTAGTACTAGTGCCCACCATAGACAGCAAGTTTCTGGCCAGATGGCAAGGACCGTATGAGATAAGAGAGAAGTTAGGCCCCGTGAATTACAGGGTATACCAGCCGGGAAGGCGGAAGCCCGAGCAGGTGTACCACGTTAATTTACTGAAAGCCTGGAAAGATAGAGAAAGTCTCCTTGGGGATGACCCGCGCTTTGTCTTGGCTGCAGAGAACGCCCCCGGCCCTACAGTGGTACCAGAGGACATCCCTGCAGTAAAGATAGGTAGCGGTTTGTCGACTAAGCAGACTCAAGAAGTGAAGGAGTTCATTAGCAGGAATAAAGACGTGTTCTCTGACCTTCCGGGACGTACCGATCTAGTCCAACATGACATTGTCACAGAGCCCCAGGAAAAATACGCTTACGACCGTACCGGGTACCGGAGGCTCGGCGACAAGCCATTTCAGAGGAAGTAAAGTTTATGCTGAAGTTAGGGGTCATCGAGGAGTCTAGAAGCGAGTGGGCTAGCCCGATCGTTCTTATCCCAAAGCCCGACGGATCATTACGTTTTTGTAATGATTTCCGGAAGCTAAACGAGATTTCAAAGTTTGACGCCTATCCCATGCCGCGAGTAGATGAGTTAATAGAGCGAATGGGTAAAGCCAGGTATTTCTCGGTGATAGATCTCACAAAAGGGTACTGGCAGGTACCTTTAACAGAGACAGCAAAGGAGAAGACCGCCTTTGTTACGCCAGAGGGGCTGTTTCATTATAGAGTGTTGCCCTTCGGGTTGCACGGTGCTCCAGCCACGTTTCAACGGCTGATGGATATCGTCCTCAGACCACATCTCCGGTATGCTTCAGCATATTTGGATGATATAATCATATTTAGCCAGGACTGGGAAAGTCACTTGTCGAAGGTTCAAGCAGTGATAGACTCGCTCAGGAAGGCAGGATTGACCGCCAACCCAAAAAAGTGCTCAGTGGGCCTGGAGGAAGCGTGGTATTTGGGTTATGTCATTGGACGCGGAGTCGTTAAGCCCCAAATAAATAAGATCGAGGCGATCCGAAATTGGCCTAGACCCCTTACGACCAGGCAACTGCGATCATTTTTAGGGATGGTAGGGTATTATATGCGGTTCATCCCACATTTTGCCACTATAGCTGCCCCGTTGACAGGACTCCTGAAAGGTAGGAAGTCAGTAATGCTTCGCTGGGATGAGCAGGCGGAAGAGGCGTTCTCCCGTTTGAAGTCGGCCCTGTGCGGGTCCCCAGTTCTGGTGACGCCCGACTTCGGACGGGAGTTTATAGTTCAGACGGACGCCTCTGGAGTAGGCCTCGGGCGGTACTCTCCCAGGAAATCAATGGTGAAGAACACCCCGTTAGTTTCCTGAGCCGCAAGCTCACCCCAGCGGAAACCCGGTACAGCGTGGTAGAAAGAGAATGCCTCGCCATCAAGTGGGCACTTGAATCTCTCAGGTATTACCTGTTGGGGAGAAGGTTCCGTCTGGTGACTGACCACTCCCTCTCCGGTGGATGAGCCAGGCCAAGGAGGGGAGCGCTCGGGTCACCAGATGGTTCTTATCCCTCCAGAATTTTAAGTTCAGGGTTGAGCACAGGGCAGGTCGCCTGCAAGGGAACGCTGATGCCCTGTCCCGGGTACACTGTTATATGTGTGTTCACCCCGATAGGATTGAACAGGGTCGTCAAGCCTTCAGGGGTGAACAAAGGGGGGATATGTAAGAGAGTGTCTGGTGTGGTAGTGGGTGGAAGATACGTGCCACCGGGGGTCGTGGCCCCGGTGGAGTAAGAGCCGGGTCTTTTGTGTTTTGTCAGCAGTGAGTGCTGTCACACAGCGGTCCGGGCCGGCTCTTACTGGGAACAGGCAAAGAGCAGGGTGGGTGTCTGTTCCCCACGGACCACAACGGCTGGACGGGATTCGGTTGTTGGTGTCAGTCTACACTGATCCTGGCAGGTTGGTTATCTCTGGCCTTAGTTGGGTAGGGAAGGAGTTAATCCTTCACTATGCTCGGTGGGTGTGGTCCTCCTGCTACACCCAGGGCTGTGAATATAAGTTTGATGCTCACTGACTGTGGGGTGATGAAGTGTGCTCTCCTGTCTCACTGCAGGAGGCTGTACGGGAGGCTGATCGCATGGTCGGGCTGAGCTCTGTAGTCCGCTCTGCTAACAAAGACTGCCCAGTTGCTGCAGGCTCCGGGAAGGGCCAAAAGAAGGGATCCTGTGGCCGGAGCCATTCCCTTGTCCAGGCCGACACGTGGCCTGTCTAACTTGTACGAACTTGGACAAACCCGCCCCACGACAAGGTGTAGTACTGATCACGGATGTGAGAGACTGTGTGAACAGGCACCAAGACGCCGGCTGCGTTTGGGACTTTGTTGTGGGAGGTGGGGTTTATGAACTTTGCTGTGGTGTGAATTGCACAGTTTTGATGTGATGCACTGGCGTGAATAAAAGAGCACGGTGTGGACACAAAGCCTGTCTCCTGAGCCTCTATACTGCCACCGCTACCATCTGCCTACCAGAGCAAACCCCCACAATATCCAAAGTATCACAATTATATAAAGACTCATCTATGATCATATGGTTCAATGTCTTTTCTTTGACCTGTGAGGGGTTGCCACACTGTGAGTTCTAAATTAAGAAGAGATACAGACTTGCCAAGGATCTGCTATTCATTTTAATTTGTGCTCGTCTACCTCCAAAACACTAAACAGACACAGCAATAACCGCAGGATTCTTATAGGATATAATGTGAGCAATGTCAAATGCAATCGATGTTTAGGGAGCCACGAGATGTTTTCCAAACTCCGGGAAAAAAAACTGTGTCTTCGTTTACAGTTAACTTAGCTTTATGAATATTTTCCCGGCATCCCAGCTGATCAGTGCTCAGGTGCTCAATGACTAACTACCTGAATATAATGTTTTTCCCACATATTCCAGTGTATTGGTATCTACAGATTTACGTCTCTCTAAATACTGTATATAACAGTACATTGTATGGGTGTTTTTTTTTTTTTAAGAGGATAAAATTTTATACATAATGGGGTATTTTTATTAAGTAGCAGATTTTGTGACATGGCATTTTTTTTTTGCTAAATATGTGATTTTTCCCCACTCACGCCACTTTTCCAGAATGCCGAAAAAAGGGGGATTGATATGGGTGGGGAAGTGCAAGGGCTGGCAGCCCAGTCTCATTTATCATTTTCCACGCCAGTTTTTGGTATGGAAAATGCCTTAAACCTACCCTAGCAACAGAACTAGTGTAGATTTAAATCTGCCACAAAGCCTGCTGGAAGAAGAGCCAAACTTAGGCAGAAGCCTATGCTTCTATATAACTTAGGAGCTTACGCCAGCAGCACAGAGGGACTTTAGCCCGGCATGAACAGTACAATGTAGGGGTGATTTTTTATTTTTTTTTTAAAGGAGAAGGGCAGAAGCAGACTTATGGTCTGACCACATTGTCTGAGGGGTTAATTGTCTGTCATAGGCATAATTGCCAATTACAGACATTAGTTCTGGATGACTGCTATCATTAAAAATATTGCATGCATCCTAAATGTATAGCTCATGTTTTTAAGGGGTTAAATAATGCAAGAGGCATTTCCATCAAATGATGCAAATTAACACTACCTGACGGACCACTCTGACTCTGCCACTGACCAGTATATTGTTTATGTTTGAATATACAGTGGCCCCTCAAGATACAATGGCCTCAGCATACAATATTTTCAACATACAATGGTCTTTTCTGACCCATCGTAAGTTAAAACAAGACTCAACATACAATGTCTCAGACTCCGATCTACCCAATCCAGGCCACTTCTCTGGTAAAATAGCTGTATTAGTTGCTAGTTAGCAGCTATTCCTGACTGTTATATGTAAGGACTTGTTTTATCTGTCTTTGTTATCTGCTTATTTTTCTTAAATCTTAATTTTCTCTTATTTTGGATGACATTTTGGGGATTTGGGGCCATTCATTAGTTATAATCGCTCGTTTTGTCTAGGAAGCAATCATCGGGGGAAATAAAATGTCCTAATCACACAGTAAGACAAGTTACTTCACAACACTGAGCTAAAGAGCTGCCTCTCTGCTCTGCAATTTTAAAACTGGGATCTGAAGTCAGCTTCAGTACCTAGGTACTGAAGCAGACTTCGGAACCCAGTTTAAAAATTGTTTTCAAGTTGAATAATCGATGTCCAAAGTTATTCAACAACGTGCGACTTCAGGGATAATAAATTTCACCACGGCAGAGCCCATACATTTGACTACTGCACGGAGACGGATCTACTTACAGCATTCAAACAAAGTTTTGACCTAAGCGACTTCGCTTAACACTAGAGTTGAGCGAACCCGAACTGTATAGTTTGGGTTCGTACCGAATTTTGGGGTGTTCGGGACACGGACCCGAACATTTTAAAAAAAGTTCAGGTTCGGGTGCGTTGTTCGGCGATTTCTTCCCGCTTTCTGAAGGGCTGCATAGCAGTGAAGGAAACAAACCTTTTATTTCTGGCTGCTCAAGTCCCTTATATTGCCATTTGTATGTTTAAGGGGTGACATAGTCCATTTGTCTAGCATGGGATCTGTGGTGCCACAGAGCACTTGTGTATACAATGCATTAAACCGTATATTCCGTTTAAGCTATCAAATAGTGCATCAGTGTAGTTTAGTTAGAAAAAAGTCATCCTGATCCACCAAGCCTATTTTACACCGCCAAAATATATATTTGAAATTTCTGCGGTGAAATAGAGAATCCGTGTAATTTTGGAGGAAAAACCGTATTCCTTGTCTACAAAACAGTTCTGCATACAACGTCCAACAAAATATTTTATATTTCTGCAGGGAAATAGTGCTTCTTTTTTATAGAAAATAAACGTTATTCAAGGTCCACCAAACAGTCTGAAATACCCATTCCAACAACCTATTTTACATTGCTGCTGTGAAATACAGCATAAGTGTATTTTTTTGACAAAAAAAGTGGAAATCCTTCTCCACAAAGCATTTTGAAATACAAAGCCTAAATACCGATTTCACATTAGAGCTGAGAAATAGCGCATTATTCTTTTTTTGAGTGAAAAAAGCAAAATTCCTGCTTCACAAAGCAGTTGTACATACAAGGTATAAATACTGTGGGGATTTGCTCCATTAGGCAGGCTTGCAGACGCAGTACAGAGGCAAGTACACAGTTCTTTGAAGCAAGCAGTAGTGTTTTATTCACACTCAGGAAAAACAAAGTCTTGGTGCTTGTTCACACATGGCAAAAATAACAACACGGCAAAAGTTCACCTGTAAGGTTTTGGTGTTTGTTCACACCTGGCTGACAGCTCAGCCACAGGAAAGTCCAGGTGCAGGCATCCATGCAGACTGCACGCCTGCTTGCGGACTCTCACTCCCAGCGCTCTTCCACAGCGCCACTGGCAGATGGAGGATAATCCACACAGCTGACAGTGCTTGGCCGGGCTTTATACAAGCCATCAAAACCCGACCTGGAACTTGGGGAGCAACCACCCACTCAACACTTGAGTTGCTCCCAGTAAGAGCCTGCCCGGGTCGGCTTTGCAGCCATGCTAAAATATCAAAATTTCCAACAGCACTATCTGCTGCTGACATACAAACCAGGCTTTTATCTCACCGAGGCAAGGAACCTCGGTGACATGTACCATCCATCAATGATGGACCCTTGCGCTCTCTTACACACACCACTCCCCTCCTTTGTTCAACCCTGAGGGGTTGAACACACATAAGGCAGTGGACGAGAGACAGGGCATCCACATTCCCCTGCAAGCGGCCTGCCCTGTGTTCCACTGAGAACTTAAAGTTCTGCAGGGACAGGAACCATCTGGTGCCCCGAGCATTCCTCTCCTTGGCCTGGCTCATCCACTTGAGAGGGGAATGGTTGGTCACCAGACGGAACTTCCTCCCTAACAAGTAGTGTTGAGCGAACAGTTCGAGCATAGTTTGGGTTCGTACCGAATTTTGGGGTGTCCGGGACACGGACCCGAACCTGAACTTTTTCAAACAAGTTCGGGTTCGTTGTTCGGCGATTACTTCCCGCTTTCTGAAGGGCTGCACAGCAGCCAATCAGCTAGCGTTTTACTTCTTGCCCTAGGAGCCCATCACAGCCATGCCTACTAATGGCATGGCTGTGAATAGCCAAGTGCAGCATGTGACCCAGCCTCTATTTAAGCTGGAGTCACGTAGCGCCACACGTCACACTGCTCTGATTAGTGTAGGGAGAGGACGTAGCTTCTGTGAGGGCGAGATTAGGCAGGGAAAAGTCAGCAACAGCACCTGTAATGCACCAAATTGATCAGTTAGGATCTCAACTGCGGTGTCCTTTGACATCCACTTTTGTCACACTGATTGAGTGTTGGTGGTGTCTTTTGCGGGTGCTCAGTGTGTACCCCAGGCGGCTCTCTCAGTCTTAAGCGGAGAGTATGGGGTTAACAAAATCATGTACCGCGTACTACAGATAGAGTGTAAAACTAATAGTGAGGAAAGTTCGTTTTAGGAATGAGAGTTCAGCTTAAAGTTCATGAATAACAGCTCTTGGCAACGTTCAGGAATCCCAGGCCTGCAGTACTAATAACCACCAGCGCGAGTCCCTTCCTTTCAGTGAGCAATGTCAGTGAAACAAAATGACAGGCTTGATAATTGCTGTTGGAAGTCATGCAGGGATCCTGCAGTGGTGGAGCCGGGTAAGGTAGGTGAGGGTTTCTCCTGGAGGTTCAGAGTTGCAGGTAGTTAGGATCTTGAGTCCTCGTGTTGAATGGAGCAGGCAGGGTGCGCACTCCATTAGTGGAACCCCCTGTGCAGCACCTGGCTCCAATTTATTGACCAAGTGTGGGTGGGGGGATCCACCTTAGACGGCCCAGCGGCCACTGCTTCCAGCCTGGGAGGTAAACAGCGATCGTTGTCATGGTTACACAGGGCATGATCCAGGCTGGAGCACAAACCACCGTATCCTTACTGCACCTAATGAAGTGATCGATCTACAGCTGTGAATTATTGAACTTCTGCTAGTTACTTGCTCACTGGTTTTTAGGCTGCTTAAAGCGTTTTTCTGTCACTTATTTTCTGGGGTGATCGGCGGCCATTTTGTGACTTGTGGTGCACCAGAACAAGCTGACACCAAGTCCATCAATCCATCAATACTAGATTTTTGTTGCTATATCCTACATCAGGGGCTTGGCTGTGCTAATTGTCACTCCTAGAAACTCAGGATAGCAATTTCTATATTTTATTAAGAGGCTAAATACAATTGCCCAAATACCAATCCCCTAAATCTGGTGTTCCTGCTTTGGCTAGCCAAGTATAATACTATCTGCTGTCTGGCAAAGGATAGATTATTTTCTGTGGTGAAATTCAATTGCCAAATTAGCAATACCATAAATCAGTGGTTTCAGCTGTGGCTGGCAAAGTATAATAGTGTTAGACAAAACATATATTTTGTTCTGGGGTGAAATTCAAATGCCAAAATAGCAATACCCTTAATCTGGTGTCCCAGCTGCTGCAGGCCAAGTGATAATCTGTCCGTAAAAGGGTATATTTTGTTCTGGGGTGAAATTCAATTGCCAAAATAGCAATACCCTGAATCTGGTGTCCCAGCTGTTGCAGGCCAAGTGTTAATCTGTCCGTAAAAGGGTATATTTTGTTCTGCGGTGAAATTCAATTGCCAAAATAGCAATACCATAAATCAGTGGTTTCAGCTGTGGCTGGCCAAGATTCATAGTGTCCGCAAAAACATATATTTTGTTGTGGGGTGAAATTCAATTGCCAAAATAGCAATACCCTGAATCTGGTGTCCCAGCTGTTGCAGGCCAAGTGTTAATCTGTCCGTAAAAGGGTATATTTTGTTCTGCGGTGAAATTCAATTGCCAAAATAGCAATACCATAAATCAGTGGTTTCAGCTGTGGCTGGCCAAGTTTCATAGTGTCCGCAAAAACATATATTTTGTTGTGGGGTGAAATTCAATTGCCAAAATAGCAATACCCTTAATCTGGTGTCCCAGCTGTTGCAGGCCAAGTGTAAATCTGTCCATAAAAGGACATCTTTCATCCAGGGCCTAAATACTAGCCCTAAAATAGATATTCCCCTAAATCAGTGGTTACTGCTGTGCCTGGATTTGTGTAATACACTACATAAATAAATAGGCAGATAGTGTTAGGTGCCTGTAAAAAAAGGCCTGAATTTGAAATCAATACATTGGGCCAAATATTTTTTTTCTTATTGTGGTGCTTGGTGAACGGTAACAATGAGGAAAACATCTAGTAAGGGACGCAGACGCGGTGGTGGTGGTGTTAGTGTACCCTCTGGTGCTGGGAGAGGACGTGGCCATTCTGCCACAGCCACACATCCTAGTGAACCAACTACCTCAGCTTCCAGTACCCGCCAGAATTCATTTAATTTATTTGGTGGGGCCCAATGCCATTCTAAGGATGGTAAGGCCTGAGCAGGTACAGGCGCTAGTTAATTGGCTGACCGACAGTGGATCCAGCACGTTCACAACATTATCTCCCACCCAGTCTTCTGCAGAAAGCGCACAGGTGGCGCCTGAAAACCAAGCCCATCAGTCTGTCACATCACCCCCATGCATATCAGGGAAACTGTCTGAGCCTCAAGTTATGCAGCAGTCTCTTATGCTGTTTGAAGACTCTGCTGGCAGGGCTTCCCAAGGGAATCCACCTAGCCCTTCCCCAGTGGTGGAAGACATAGAATGCACTGATGCACAACCACTGATGTTTCCTGATGATGAGGACATGGGAATACCACCTCATCGGAGTCCGCACGTCTCTGATGATGACGAAACACAGGTGCCAACTGCTGCATCTTTCTGCAGTGTGCAGACCGAACAGGAGGTAAGGGAGGAAGACTGTGTGGAAGACGATGCAGGGGACGATGAGGTCCTAGACCCCACATGGAATGAAGGTCGTGCCACTGACTTTCATAGTTCAGAGGAAGAGGATGTGGTGAGACCGAGCCAACAGCGTAGCAAAAGAGAGAGCAGGGGGCAAAAGCAGAACAGCCGCCCCCAAGAGAGTTTGTATGCTACTGGCCACACCCACCAGGGACCGAGCACCCCAAAGGCAGCTTCAAGGAGTTCCCTGGCATTGCACTTCTTTAAACAATGTGCTGAAGACAAGACCCGAGTGGTTTGCACACTGTGCCATCAGAGCCTGAAGCGAGGCATTAACGTTCTGAACCTTAGAACAACCTGCATGACCACGCATCTACATGCAAAGCATGAACTGCAGTGGAGTAAACACCTTAAAAGCAAGGAACTCACTCAGGCTCCCCCTGCTCCCTCTTCTGCTGCTGCCTCGGCCTCTTCCTCCGCCTCGGGAGGAATGTTGGCACCTGCAGCCCACCAAACAGAGGATGTGCCACCGACAACACCACCTGCGTCACCAAGCATCTCCACCATGTCACACGGCAGCGTTCAGCTCTCCATCTCACAAACCTTGGAGAGAAAGCGTAAATTCCCACCTAGCCACCCTCGATCCCTGGGCCTAAATGCCAGCATTTCTAAACTACTGGCCTGTCATTCATTCTGTTGGACATAGACAGCTTCAAACAGCTGATGTCCATGGCTGTCCCACAGTATGTTCTTCCCAGCCGCCACTACTTTTCCAAGACAGCTGTGTCTTCCCTTCACAACCAAGTATCCGATAAAATTAAGTGTGCACTGCGCAACGCCATATGTGGCAAGGTCCACCTAACCACAGATACATGGACCAGTAAGCACGGCCAGGGACGCTATATCTCCTGGGTAGATGTAGTGGCGGCTGGGCCCCAGGTGGAGAGTTCAGTGGCGCACGTCCTTCTGCCGCCAAGGATCGCAGGGCATCATTCTTTGCCTCCTGTAGCCTCCTCCTCCTACTCGGCTTCCTCCTCCTCTGCTTCCACCAGCTCATCCAGTCAGCCACACACCTTCACCACCAACTTCAGCACAGCCCGGGGTAAACGTCAGCAGGCCATTTTGAAACTCATATGTTTGGGGGACAGGCCCCATACCGCGCAGGAGTTGTGGCGAGGTATTCAACAACAGACCGACGAGTGGTTTCTGCCGGTGGGCCTCAAGCCCGGCCTAGTGGTGTGCGATAATGGGCAAAATTTCGTCGCAGCTCTGGGACGCACATCCCTTGCCTGGCGCATGTGCTACCCTGACATGTCAGAGCTGCTGCATAAAGTGCGGGCCGTCTGTGCGCGCTTCCGGCGTTCACATCCTGCCGTTGCTCGCCAGTCTGCGCTTCAGCGTAACTTCGGCCTTCCCGCTCACCGCCTCATATGCGAAATGCCCACTAGGTGGAACTCCACCTTGCACATGCTGGAGAGACCATAGTGGAGCAGCAGGCCATAGTGGAGTTTCAGCTGCAGCACGCACGCGTCAGTCGCACTGCGGAACAGCACCACTTCACCACCAATGATTGGGCCTCCATGCGAGACCTGTGTGCCCTGTTGCGCGGTTTCAAGTACTCCACCAACATGGCCAGTGGCGATGACACCGTTATCAGCGTTACAATACCACTTCTATGTCTCCTTGAGAAAACGCTTAGGGCGATGATGGAAGAGGAGGTGGCCCAGGAGGAGGAGGAGGAGGAGGAGGATGAGCGGTAATTTTTACCACTTTCAGGCCAGTCTGTTAGAAGTGGCTCAGAGCGAGGTTTTTTGCAACAGCAGAGGCCAGGTACAAATGTGGCCAGCCAGGGCCCACTACTGGAGGACGAGGAGGATGAGGAGGGGGTGGAGGAGGATGAGGATGAAGCAGGTTCACAGCGGGGTGGCACCCGACACAGCTCAGGCCCATCACTGGTGCGTGGCTGGGGGGATACGGAGGACGATGACGACACGCCTCCCACAGAGGACAGCTTGTCTTACCTTTGGGGAGCCTGGCACACATGAGCGACTACATGCTGCAGTGCCTGCACAACGACAGCAGAGTTGCCCACATTTTAACGTGTGCGGACTACTGGGTTGCCACCCTGGTGGATCCCCGGTACAAAGACAATGTTCCCACCTTACTTCCTGCATTGGAGCGTGATAGATAGATGCGCGAGTACAAGCGCACGCTGGTAGACGCGCTCCTGAGAGCATTCCCAAATGTCACAGGAGAACAGGTAGAAGCCCAAGGCGAAGGCAGAGGAGGAACAAGAGGTCGCCAACGCAGCTGTGTCACGGCCAGCTCCTCTAAGGGCAGGGTTAGCATGGCAGAAATGTGGAAAAGTTTTGTCTCCACGCCACAGCTAACTGCACCACCACCTGATACGGAACGTGTTAGCAGGAGGCAGCATTTCACTAACATGGTTGAACAGTATGTCTGCACACCCCTCCACGTACTGACTGATGGTTCGGCCCCATTCAACTTCTGGGTCTCCAAATTGTCCACGTGGCCAGAGTTAGCATTTTATGCCTTGGAGGTGCTGGCCTGCCCGGCGGCCAGCGTTTTGTCTGAACGTGTATTCAGCACGGCAGGGGGCGTCATTACTGACAAACGCAGCTGCCTGTCCACAGCCAACGTGGACAAGCTGACGTTCATAAAAATGAACCAGGCATGGATCCCACAGGACCTGTCCCTCCCTTGTGCAGAATAGACATTTATAACTGCCTCCCCCTCAACCATGTATTCTTGTACTCCGGGGCACTTCTTTATTGAATCCTAATTTTTTTAAATTTACCATGATCTTGCGGTGCAACCCAAAGCTTAATGAACCTCTCCTCTGTCTGGGTGCTGGGTCCGAAATAACTGAAAGTGGCCTTCTCCAGTGGTGGGTGATATGACGACGTATTCCTTGCTGTGGGACCTCTCTCCTCTATCTGGGTGCTGGGCCGAAATAACTGAAAGTGGCCTTCTCCAGTAGTGGGTGATATGACGCATGATTCCTTGCTGTGGGACCTCTCTCCTCTGTCTGGGTGCTGGGTCCGAAGTAACTGAAAGTGGCCTTCTCCAGTGGTGGTTGATATGACGCATGATTTCTTGCTGTGGGACCTCTCTCCTCTGTCTGGGTGCTGGGTCCGAAATAACTGAAAGTGGCCTTCTCTAGTGGTGGGTGATATGACGCATGATTCCTTGCTGTGGGACCTCTCTCCAATTGATATTGGTTAATTTTTATTTATTTTATTTTATTTTAGTTCATTTTCCTTTCCACATTTGTTTGCAGTGGATTTACTTACATTTTGCTGCCTTTTTTTGCAGCCCTCTAGCCCTTTCCTGGACTATTTTACAGCCTTTTTAGTGCCTAAAAGTTTGGGTCCCCATTGACTTCAATGGGGTTTGGGTTCGGGATAAAGTTTGGGTCGAGTTCGGATCCCGAACCCGAACATTTTCGGGAAGTTGGCCGAACTTCCCGAACTTCCAGGTGTTCGCTCATCTCTAGTCATCATCAGAGACGTGCTGACTCTGCTGAGGTGGTATTCCCATGTCCTCATCAGGAAACAAAAGTGGTTATGCGTTAGTGCATTCTATGTCTTCCACCGCTGGGGTAGGGCTAGGTGGATGCCCTCGGGAATCCCTGCCAGCAGATTCTTCAAACAGCATAAGAGACTGCTGCATAACTTGAGGTTCAGACATGTTCCCTGATATGCATGGTGGTGATGTGACAGACTGATAGGCTTGGTTTTTAGCCGCCACCTGTGCGCTTTCTGCAGAATACTGGGTGGGAGATAATGTGATCCTGCTGGATCTACTGTCGGCCACCCAATCGACTCGCGCCTGACTAGCGCCACCCAATCGACTAGCGACTGTACTTGCTCAGGCCTTACCATCCTTAGAACGGCATTAGGCCCGACCAAATATCACTGTAGATTCTGGCGGCTACTGGGACCTGAGGTAGTTGGTTCACTAGGACGTGCAGCTTTGGCACAACGGCCACGTACTCTCCCAGCACCAGAGGGTCCCCTAACACCACCACGACCATGTCCGTGTCCCTTATTAGATGTTTTCCTCATTGTTACCGTTCACCACAATAAGGAAAAACTTATTTGGCCCAATGTATAGAGTTCAAATTAAGGCCTTTATTTACAGGCACCTAACAGTATGTAGCTATCTATTTATGTACCGTATTACACTAATACAGGCACAGCAGAAACCACAGATTTAGGTGAATATCAATTTTAGGCTTAGTATATAGGCCCTGGCTGAAAGGACAGAATTACACATGGAGATGCACAATAACGTGTGCAAATATAGAGGAGTACGCTTTCAGGCGTGTATTTAGACCTTGAGTGTAATATACCTTTTACAGACAGAAATACACTTGGAGATGCACAGTAGCATGTGCAAATATAGAGGATTTATTTTTCAGGCCTTGTATTTAGACACTGACACGGTGAATGTAATATACCCTATTCCGGACAGAATTACACTTGGAGAGGAACAGCGGAAAGCACAGATGTTTAGGATTTCTATTTCAGGGATTTTATTTAACCACAGAAAAAAATCTATCCTTTGACGAACAGTATTACACTTAGCCAGCAACAGCGGGAACACCAGATTTAGGGGATTGTTATTTTGGCAATTGAATTTCACCCCAGAAAAAAATCTATCCTTTGACGTACAGTATTAAACTTAGCCAGCCACAGCTGGAACCCCAGATTTAGGGGATTTGATATTTTGGCAATTGAATTTTACCCCAGAAAAAAATCTATCCTTTGACGAACAGTATTACACTTAGCCAGCCACAGCGGGAACACCAGATTTAGGGGATTGTTATTTTGGCAATTGAATTTCACCCCAGAAAAAAATCTATCCTTTGACGTACAGTATTAACCTTAGCCAGCCAAAGCTGGAACACCAGATTTAGGGCATTGGTATTTGGGCAATTGAATTTCATCCCACAAAAAAAAATATTATCCTTTGACGGACAGTATTACACTTTTCCAGCCATAGCTGGAACCCCAGATTTAGGGGATTGTTATTCTGGCAATTCAATTTCACCCCAGAAAAAAAATCTATCCTTTTAAATCTATAGACCCTAAACCAGACTATCCAGTATATATGATATAATAAGTATCTGGAAATATCGTCCCTAAATAGGGAAATACAGACAGGCCTGTGTTCAGA
This sequence comes from Bufotes viridis, assembly GCA_033119425.1. Taxonomy (NCBI): domain Eukaryota; kingdom Metazoa; phylum Chordata; class Amphibia; order Anura; family Bufonidae; genus Bufotes; species Bufotes viridis. The sequence goes on from CM065589.1 coordinate 512,447,827, forward strand.
TGAAGGCACTGAGATGAAAGCGCCACAGTATATGGTTAGAAACTTGCGCCTTATGTAGGTCCACTAGTACAAAGGTTACCTCCCATCCACTTCCTCCTCCTTAGTTCTTTTAACAAAACCGAATAAGTCCTCACAGAGTATACCCAGATTCACCAGTACAATTATACTAATATCCCCTACAAAGATCGCGCGATTTACAATATTAACTAGAATCTATTTGGTCTTGAACTATATTAAATCGATGAAAAACCCTACAATGGAACGCATTTGCGTTCCACCACTAAACTGGATGTTGTCATATGAACGCAGTCATTATTTTCTTGATTGGAAAAATTTGCATATAAAAATTTGCATAAAAATGTGCATAAACTGGTATTTAAAAGGTATCTTTTAAATACCAGTTTATGCAATTTTTTATGCAACTTTTATGCAAATGTTTATATGCGAATTTTCGCAATCAAGAAAATAATGACATAATTTTCTTGATTGCGTAAACTTGCATAAACTGGTATTTCAAAAATACCAATATTCACGATTGCGAATATATTTCGCGATATTCTAAATATTCGCAAATTCTCGAAGTGCCGATATTTGCAATTAAAATTCTCAATTCGAAAATTCGTGATCAACACTAGTAGCGTTTTTCATCTATTTAATATAGTTCAAGACCAAATAGATTCTGGTGAATATTGTAAATCGGGCGAGCTTTGTAGGGGATATTAGTATAATTGAACTATTGAATCTGGGTATACTCTGTGAGGACTCGGTTTTGTTAAAAGAACTAAGGAGGAGGAAGTGGATGGGAGGTAACCATTGTACTAGTGGACCTACATAAGGCGCAAGTTTCAAACCATATACTGTGGCGCCTTCATCTGAGCACAAGTCCGTCTGTATTTCCCTATTTAGGGACAATATTTCCAGATACTTATTATATCATATATACTGGATAGTCTGGTTTAGGGTCTATAAATTTATGTCTCTCAACCTAGAATTTTTGTCTACTTGGATTTTATGTTGAATAATCCAGGTACACCAGTCTTTTAACAGGGGAAACGCCGTGTCGGGACGTATGATTATTAAACTTTGTGGACATTTTTGTTGTAGACACCTTTATATTTGCTGCATGTCCTGGTTTTCCTATATTTATTCTGTGTAGGGTTATTCTAAGGATAATAGCAGTTTTAGGAATGAGGACAGGGGACCCTCACCATCAGGGGGTCTCCCTGGGCAAAGGGATAGATAGGGAAGCCAGGGTGTTATAGGGATAATTTATATTTTCCCCCATACCAGGCTATCCGAATATGTGAAATTATGCAGCCCAAAGGTTTCTAAGAGTGTCTATGAATTGTAAGTAGAAAGGTGGTAGCCTTATCTATCGTTTATCTATATTTGCCCGCATATATCAGATTTGACCATTTATCAGAATGAAAAGGTTTTTGAAGTTTATCCTTCAGGTTACTTACTTACAGGTTATTTACACTTTTAGAACTATCTATTAAAAGTTATTTTTTAATGTTGGAAGGTTTCAATGTTTTGTCCATTTTGTAGACTTCCTCAGTATTGTATTTAACAATTGGCAGTTGTGTCTGAGTTTGCAATTGAATTTCACCCCACAAAAAAATCTATCCTTTGACGGACAGTATTACACTTTGCCAGCCACAGCTGGAACCCCAGATTTAGGGGATTGGTATTTTGGCAATTGAATTTCACCCCAGAAAAAAATCTATCCTTTGACGTACAGTATTTAACTTAGCCAGCCACAGCTGGAACACCAGATTTAGGGGATTGCTATTTTGGCAATTGAATTATACCCCAGAAAAAAATCTATCCTTTGACGTACAGTATTAAACTTAGCCAGCCACAGCTGGAACACCAGATTTAGGGGATTGTTATTTTGCCAATTGAATTTCACGCCAGAAAAAAATCTATCCTTTGATGTACAGTATTAAACTTAGCCAGCCACAGCTAAAACACCAGATTTAGGAGATTGTTATTTTGGCAATTGAATTTCACCCCAGAAAAAAAATATGTCCTTTGATGTACAGTATTAAACTTAGCCAGCCATAGCTGAAACACCAGATTTAGGGGATTGGTATTTTGGCAATTGAATTTCACCCCAGAAAAATATCTATCCTTTGACGGGCAGTATTAAACTTAGCCAGCCACAGCTAGAAAACCAGATTTAGGGGATTGGTATTTTGGCGATTGACTTTCACCCCTCAATAAAATATAGCAATTTCTATCCTGTGTTTCAAGGTGTGACAAAAAGCACAACACCTGATGCCGGATATTGCAAAAAAAAGCCTACTACTGAACCCAAAAATGTATGTTGAACTTGGTGGCAGCTCAAAACAAGTGCTGGTGCACCAAAAGATAACAAAATGGCCGCCGATCATCCCAGAAAAAAGTGACATAAAAACGCTCTGGGCGGCCTAAAAACCAGTGAGCAATGAACTAAAAAAAGTTGAATGATTTATAGATATAGATCGATCACTTCATTGTGGATTTGCTAAGTCTTCCCTGGCTAATCTCGCCTTCACAGCAGCTGCATCCTATCCCTACAGTAATCAGAGCAGAGTGACGGGCGGCGCTACGTGATTTCAGCTTAAATAGAGGCTGGGTCACATGCTGCACTTGGCCAATCACAGCCATGCCATTAGTAGGCATGGCTGTGATGGCTTCTTAAGGCAAAAAATAAAACGCTAGCAGATTGGCTGCTGTGCAGCCCTTCAGAAAGGGGAAGAAATCCCCAAACAATGGGCCCGAACCCGAACTTTTTTGAAAATGTTCGGGTCCGTGTCCCGAACACCCCAAAATTTGGTACGAACCCGAAATATACAGTTCGGATTTGCTCAACTCTATTTGCTATATGTTCTGACACAAGTTTCTTAAGTCTTCTCTTTGTTCGTCCTTTATATAACTTATGGCATGGACATTCTATCACATATATGACCTCTGTAGAGCTATATGTTAGAAACTCTTTAATTATCTGTTTATGTAAATTTGTTTTGGATACTATATTTGATGTTTTTTTCTTGAATAAGGTTATGTTGCAATTGGCCCATTTGCCACAACAATAAAAACCCATCATATCAGTCCATGCTTGTATAGTAACTGTTTTTTGTATGTCCTGTTTTATAGATGGGGCCACTTTCAATCCTAAGTTCGGGGCTTTGGTGAATGTTATTTGTGGGTTTTCTGGGACTAAAGATCCAATTATTTTATCATGTATGTGATACCAATATTTCTTGATGATGTTCTTAATCTTATTAAATTGTGGATTGTAAGGGAGGGTAATTCTAAAGGTGGCATCTTCTTGTTTGAAATTTCCATTGTGATTTGTAAGGAAAGATTTTCTATCCATTGTCCGTACTTGATCTAAGGATGATTCTATAAGTAATAATGGATATTTTCCATCTAGAAACTGCTCATCTTTTGGGCTTCTTCCTCAAACTGCATTTTATATGTGCAGTTTCTTTTCACCCTCCTAAATTGTCCTGGTGGTATATTATTGAGCCAAGTTGGCAGATGACAGCTATCATATAAAATAAAACTATTTTTCGCTATAGGTTTCTGGTATGTTGTACATATTAATTTATCATTTTCTATCTAGATTTGTAAATCTAAAAATTCTAATTTCGATAAGCTGATGGTTGATATGAACTTTAAATGATATGTATTTGTATTAAGTTTTTCCAAAAGCAATGTAATAGATCCTCGCTGCCATATAAAAATAATGTCATCTATGTAACGTTTCCAGAGCACCAGATTCACACAAAGCTCTGGTACTATTGTTTCTTCTTCTCACTGCGCCATAAATAAGTTTGCGTACCTGGGTGCGAATCTGGTGCCCATGGCAGTCCCCTGAATCTGCAAGTAGAAATTTGAATTCCAGTAAAAGTAATTGTGGTTCAATATAAAATCAATCCCTTTTGTTATAAAGTTAATTTGTGCAGATGGAAATTTACCTTCTTGAGATAGTTGTTTATTAATCGATTCAATTCCTTGTTTGTGATTTATACATATATATAATGACTGTATGTCTAAGGTACCGATATATCAATTTGGTTAATATTTTAAGTTTTATATTATATTATTTGAGTTGTGTATATGATATAAGATTTTAATATATATATATATATATATATATATATATATATATATAATGTTATATATATAGTTTTTAGTCTTAATCTATTTTTACACATATTATTATAGATTTCTGACACACCCCAACAAGTTTACAAGGTTGGCAGATTAGGGGGATGACAGAACAGAGAGAGCACAGCTGCAGCCGGACACTTCCTCTGTCAGTCAGGGGAATGTCAGCTCCAGTAAGGAGGGGACCAGGAAAACCTTCTTTAAAATCTATTTTTCGGATTTAGGTCAAAAGCTTAGGGCAAGGACCTCAAAGGTAGTATTTTCCGAAATAGGGAGGTTAACAAGTGGCTCAAGAACTTGTGTAGGAAGGAGGGGTTTGGGTTCCTGGAGAACTGGGCCGACTTCTCTGTTGGCTAAAGGCTCCATCGTAGGGATGGACTGCACGTCAATGGGGAAGGGGCAGCTGTTTTGGGGGAGAAGATGGCTAGAAAGTTGGAGGAGTGTTTAAACTAGGTACTGGGGGGAATGGAAATTATATTAGAGGATTGGTGCAGATAGAGACCAGGGGCAGGGTAGTGGGACTGGGGGAGGAATGGAAGAAGGGACTAGAACAGTTCAGAAGGAAAGGTGTAGGGTAAAAAATATACATAAACCTCTTAAATGTTTGTATACTAATGCCAGACGCCTGACTAATAAAACTAGGGAACTGGAATTAGTTATATGTGAGGAGGACTATGACATAGTGGGAATAACTGAGACATGGCTGGATGATAGCTATGGCTGGGCGGTTAATGTACAGGGTTACAGTCTGTTTAGAAAGGATCGACAAAACCGGATAGGCGGAGGGGTCTGCCTTTATGTAAAGTCCTGTCTAAAGCCCTCATTCCGAGAAGATATAATTGAGGGACATAACCATGTGGCGTCACTATGGTTAGACATACATGGAGGCAAAAACAATAATAAATTGCCAATAAGAGTTTATTATAAACCACCTAATATACCAGAGTCCACAGAAAATCTACTAATAAACGAGATAGACAAGGTGACAAATCATAATTAGGTCGTTATTATGGGGGACTTCAACTAACAAGATATAGACTTGGAAACTGAAACCTGTACATCTCACAAAGGAAACAGGTTCTTGCCAATAACCAAAGACAATTACCTTTCCGAACTGGTTCAGGACCCAACTAGAGGGACGGCCATACTGGATTTAGTATTACCAAATAGACCTGACAGAACAATAAATGTGCAGGTTGGGGGACACCTGGGAAAAAGTGACCATAAAGTAATAACCTTCTAATTATAATTCAGATGAGCGTTTCTTCAGGGAGGAACAATAATACTAAGCTTCAGAAAAGCAAAATTTAGCCATCTAGCAGAGGCCATAGGCCTAACTCACTGGGACAAAGTCCTCAAAAATAAAAATACAGCCACAAAATTGGATATTTTTAACAGAATCCTAAAATCTACTTGTGAGAGGTACATACTTGATGTGAATAAAAGGTTAAGGAACAAGAAGAAACTAGAGTTGAGCGAACACCTGGATGTTCGGGTTTGAGAAGTTCAGCCGAACTTCCCGCGACCCGAACTTCATCCCGAACCCCATTGAAGTCAATGGGGACCCAAACTTTTGGGCACTAAAAAGGCTGTAAAATAGTCCAGGAAAGGGCTAGAGGGCTTCAAATGGCAGCAAAATGTAGGTAAATGCCCTGCAAACAAATGTGGATAGGGAAATGAACTAAAATAAAATAAAATAAATAAAAATTAACCAATATCAATTGGAGAGAGGTCCCATAGCAGAGAATCAGGCTTCAAGGCACCCACCAATGGAGAAGGTCACTTTCTGTTATTTCGGCCCCAGCACCCAGACAGAGGAGAGAGGTCCTATAGCATAAAATCAGGCTTCATATCACCCACCACTGGAGAAGGCCACTTTCAGTTATTTCGGCCCCAGCACCCAGACAGAGGAGAGAGGTCTCACAGCAAGGAATAAGGCGTCATATCACCCACCACTGGAGAAAGCCAATTTCAGTTATTTAGACCCCAGCACTCAGATAGAGGAGAGAGGTCCCACAGCAAGGAATAAGGCGTCATATCACCCACCACTAGAAAAGGCCACTTTGAGTTATTTAGGCCCCAGCACCCAGACAAAGGAGAGAGGTCCCACAACAGAGAATCAGGCGTCATATCACCCACCACTGGAGAAGGCCACTTTCAGTTATTTAGGCCCCAGCACCCAGGCAGAGAAGAGAGGTCCCACAGCAAGGAATAAGGCATCATATCACCCACCACTGGAGAAGGCCACTTTCAGTTATTTAGGCCCCAGCACACAGACAGAGAAGAGAGTTCCCACAGCAAGGAATAAGGCGTCATATCACCCACCACAGGAGAAGGCCACTTTCAGTTATGTAGGCCCCAGCACCCAGACATAGGAGAGAGGTCCCAAAGCAGAGAATCAGGCATCATATGACCCACCACTGGAGAAGGCCACTTTCAGTTATTTCGGACCCAGCACCCAGACAGAAGAGAGAGGTCCCACAGCAAGAAATAAGGCGTCATATCACCCACTACTAGAGAAGGCCACTTTGAGTTATTTAGGCCCCAGCACCCAGACAGAGGAGAGAGGTCCGACAGCAGAGAATCAGGCGTCATATCACCCACCACTGGAGAAGGCCACTTTCAGTTATTACGGCCCCAGCATCCAGACAGAGGAGAGAGGTCCCCCAGCAGAGAATCAGGCGTCATATCACCCACCACTGGAGAAGGCCACTTCCAGATATTTAGCCCACGGCACCCAGACAGAGGAGAGGTTCATTCAACTTTGGGTTGCACCGCAAGATCATGGTAAAGTTAAAAAAATGAGGATTCAATAAAGAAGTGCCCCGGAGTACAAAAATACATGGTTGAGGGGGAGGCAGTTATAAATGTCTATTCTGCACAAGGGAGGGACAGGTCCTGTGGGATCCATGCCTGGTTCATTTTTATGAACGTCAGGTTGTCCACGTTGGCTATGGACAGGGCGACAGAAGTTGAATGGAGCCGAACCATCAGTCAGTACGTGGAAGGGTGTGCAGACGTACTGTTCAACCATGTTAGTGAAATGCTGCCTCCTGCTAACACGTTCCGTATCAGGTGGTGGTGTAGTTAGCTGTGGCGTGGAGAAAAAACTTTTCCACATTTCTGCCATGCTAACCCTGCCCTCAGAGGAGATGGCCGTGACACAGCTGCGTTGGCGACCTCTTACTTCTCCTCTGCCTTCGCTTTGGGCTTCCACCTGTTCCCCTGTGACACTTGGGAATGCTCTCAGGAGCGCGTCTACCAGCATGCGCTTTTACTCGCGCATCTTCCTATCACGCTCAAGTGCAGGAAGTAAGGTGGGCACATTGTCTTTGTACCGGGGATCCAGCAGGGTGGCAACCCAGTAGTCCGCACACGTTAAAATGTGGGCAACTCTGCTGTCATTGTGCGCTCATGTGTGCCAGGCTCCCCAGAGGTAAGGACAAGCTGTCCTCTGTGGAAAGCGTATCGTCATCGTCCTCCGTATCCCCCCAGCCACGCACCAGTAATGGGCCCGAGCTGTGTCGGGTACCTCCGCGCTGTGAACCTGCTTCATCCTCATCCCCCTCCACCTCATCCTCCTCGCCCTCCAGTAGTGGGCCCTGGCTGGCCACATTTGTACCTGGCCTCTGCTGTTGCAAAAAACCTCCCTCTGAGGCTCTTCTAACAGATTGGCCTGAAAGTGCTAAATATGACCCCTCATCCTCCTCCTTCTGGGCCACCTCCTCTTCCATCATCGCCCTAAGCGTTTTCTCAAGGAGACATAAAAGTGGTATTGTAACGCTGATAACGGTGTCATCGCCACTGGCCATGTTGGTGGATTTCTTCAAACAGTGCAACAGGGCACACAGGTCTCGCATTGAGGCCCAGTCATTGGTGCTGAAGTGGTTCTGTTCCGCAGTGCGACTCAGCCGTGCGTGCTGCAGCTGAAACTTCACTTTGGCCTGCTGCTGCTCGCACAGTCTCTCCAGCATGTGCAAGGTGGAGCTCCACCTGGTGGGCACGTCGCATCTGAGGCGGTAAGCGGGAAGGCCAAAGTTACACTGTAGTGCAGACAGGCGAGCAGCGGCAGGAAGAGAACGCCGGAAGCGCGCACAGACGGCCCACACTTTATGCAGCAGCTCTGACATGTCGGGGTAGTTGTGAATGAATTTCTGCACCACCAAATTCAGCACATGCACCAGGCAAGGAATGTGTTAAACCAGCTAGTCCCAGAGCTGCAACGAGATTTCGCCCATTATTGCACACCACCAGGCCGGGCTTGAGGCTCACCGGCAGCAACCACTTGTCGGTCTGTTGTTCTATACCCTGCCACAACTCCTGCGTGGTGTGGGGCCTGTCCCCCAAACACATGAGTTTCAGAAAGGCCTTCTGACGTTTACCCGGGGCTGTGCTGAAGTTGGTGGTGATGGTCTGTGGCTGACTGTATGAGGTGGAAGAAGAAGAGGAGGAAGCCGAGTAGGAGGAGGAGGCAACAGGAGGCAAAGAATAAAGCCCTGCGATCCTTGTTGGCGGAAGGACGTGAGCCAAACAGCTCTCCACCTGGGGACCAGCTGCCACTACATTTACCCAGTGTGCAGTTAAGAAGATATAGAGTCCCTGGCCGTGCTTACTGGTCCAAGTATCTCTGGTTAGGTGGACCTTGCCACATATAGCAAGTGCACACTTGATTTTATCGGATACTTGGTTGAGCAGGGAAGGCACGGCTGTCTTGGAGAAGTAGTGGCGGCTGGGACAACATACAGTGTGACAGCCATGGCCATCAGCTGTTTGAAGTTGTCTATGTCCACCAGCCTGAATGACAGCATTTCAAAGTCCTGTAGTTTAAAAATGCTGGCATTCAGGCCCAGGGCTCGAGGGTGGCTAGGTGTAAATTTACGCTTTCTCTCCAAGGTTTGTGAGATGGAGAGCTGAACGCTGCCATGTGACATGGTGGAGATGCTTGGTGAAGCAGGTTGTGGTGTCGGTGGCACATCCTCTGTTTGGTGGGCGGCAGGTGCCAACATTCCTCCCGAGGTGGATGAAGAGGCCCAGGCAGCAGCAGAAGATAGAGCAGGGGGAGCCTGAGTGAGTTCCTTGCTTTTAATGTGTTTACTCCACTGCAGTTCATGCTTTGCATGTAGATGCCTGGTCATGCAGGTTGTGCTAAGGTTCAGAACGTTAATGCCTCGCTTCAGGCTCTGAAGGCACAGCGTGCAAACCACTCGGGTCTTGTCATCAGCACATTGTTTAAAGAAGTGCCATGCCAGGGAACTCCTTGAAGCTGCCTTTGGGGTGATCGGTCCCTGGTGGTGGTGGCCAGTAGCAGGCGAACTCTCTTGGCGGTGGCTGTTTTGCTTTTGCCCCCTGCTCCCTCTTTTGCTACGCTGTTGCCTCTTCCTCTGAACTATGAACGTCAGTGGCACGACCTTCATTCCATGTGGGGTCTAGGACCTAATCGTCCCCTGCATCGTCTTCCGCACGGTCTTCCTCCCTGACCTCCTGTTCGATCTGTACACTGCAAAAAGATGCAGCAGTTGGCAACTGTGTTTCGTCATCATCAGAGACGTGTGGACTCCGATGAGGTGGTATTCCCATGTCCTCATCATCAGGAAACATAAGTGGTTCTGCATCAGTGCATTCTATGTCTTCCACCACTGGGCAAGTGTTAGGTGGATCCCCTTGGGAAACCCTGCCAGCAGAGTCTTCAAACAGCATAAGAGACTGCTGCATAACTTGAGGCTCAGACAGTTTCCCTGATATGCATGGGGGTGATGTGACAGACTGATGGGCTTGGTTTTCAGACGCCACCTGTGCACTTTCTGCAGAAGACTTATTACACTAATCCAGGCACAGCAGTAACCACTAATTTAGGGGAATATCAATTGTAGGCCTAGTATTTAGGCCCTGGATGAAAGGTATCCTTTTATGGACAGATTTACACTTGGAGATGCACAGTAGCGTGTGAAAAAATCTGTAGGATTATGCCTTTAGCAATTGTATTTTAACACTTTGTGTAATATACCCTTTAACGGACAGAAATACAATGGGAGATGCACGGTAGCGTGTGAAGTTATTGAGGATGACCCTCTCAGCACTTGTATATACACTTGAGTGTAATTTACCCTTTTACAGACAGAATAACACTTGGCCTGCAACAGCTGGAACACCAGATTCTGGGTATTGCTATATTGGCAAGTGAATTTAACCCCAGAACAAAATCTATCATTTGCCGGACACTATTAAACTTGGCCAGCCACAGCTGAAAACACTGATTTATGGTATTGTTATTTTGGCAATTGAATTTCACCCCAGAAAAAAAAAAAATCTTTTGCCGTACACTATTAAACTTGGCCAGCCACAGCTGAAACCACTGATTTATGGTATTGCTATTTTGGCAATTGAATTTCACCCCAGAACAAAATATATCCTTTGCCCGAAACTATTATACTTTGCCAGCCACTGCTGGGACACCAGAATTAGGGGATTGCTATTTTGGCAATTGAACTTAACCCCCACCACAAGTCACAAAATGGCCGTCGATCACCCCCAAAAAAAGTGACAGAAAAACGCTCTGTGCAGCCTAAAAACCAGTGAGCAATTAACTAGCAGAAGTTGAATGATTCACAGCTGTAGATCGATCACTTCATTAGTTGCTTTTGCTGACTTTTCCCTGCCTAATCTCGCCCTCACAGAAGTTGCATCCTCTCCCTACACTACTCAGAGCAGTGTGACGTGCGACACTACGTGACTCCAGCTTATATAGAGGCTGGGTCACATGCTGCACTTGGCCAATCACAGCCATGCGATTAGTAGGCATGGCTGTAATGGCTTCTCAGGGCAAGAATTAAAACGCTAGCTGATTGGCTGCTGTGCAGCCCTTTAGAAAGAGGGAAGAAATCGCCGAACAATGGACCCAAACTTTTTTGAAAATGTTCGGGTCCGGGTCCGTGTCCCGAACACCCCGAAACTCGGTACAAACCCGAACTATGCTCGAACTGTTAGCTCAACACTAGAAGAAACCAATTTTGATAAATAGAACTTTAAAGAAAGCAATAAATGACTAAAAGTAGAGCATTTAAATAAAAAAAAAAAGGGTATCGAGGAAGCACTGAAAATCTATAAGTAAAAAAATAGAATATGAAAAAAACTAATAAAAGCGGCCAAACTAGAGACCGATAGATTAATTGCCAAAGAGAGCAAAACTAACTGTAAAATGTTCTTCAATTATATAAAAGGTAAAAAGTATAAATCTAAAGGTGTCGGCCCTTTACAGAGTCATGACGTGGGAGTTGCAGAGAGCAATGAGGAGAAAGCAAAGCTATTAAATATTCTTTCTCCACTGTATTCACTAAAGAAAGTAAACTGTCAGATGAAATGCAGAATGTAAAAGTAAATTCCCCATTTAAAGTGCCCTGTCTGACCCAGAAAGAAGTACAGCGGTGTCTTAAAAAGATTAAAATAGACAAATCGCCAGGACCAGATGGTATACACCCCTTACCCTATGAGAATTACTCAAACAAAACAATAGAGAATTAAGTAATGTCATAGCCAGACCCTTATTTCTGATATTTAAGGACTCTATACTGACAGGGAGTGTTCCGTAGGATTGGCGCATAGCAAATGTGGTGCCAATATTTAAAAAGTTTAACATCCATCGTGGGTAAACTGTTTGAAGGTTTTCTAAGAGATGCTATCTTAGAGCACTTCAATCAAAATATGCAAATAACGCCATATTAGCATGGCTTCATGAGGGATTTGTGATGTCAAACTTATTTAATCAGTTTCTATGAAGAGCAAAGTTCTAGACTTGACAGCGGCAAATCAATGGATGTCATATATCTGGACTTCTCCAAAAAATTTGACACTGTACCGCATAAAAGGTTAGTATATAAATGAGAATGCTCGGACTGTGAGAAAATGTCTGCATGTGGGTAAGTTAATGGCTCAGTAATAGAAAACAGAGGGTGGTTATTAATGGTACACATTCAGATTCAGTCACTGTCACTAGTGGAGTACCTCAGGGGTCAGTATTGGACCCTATCCACTTCAATATATTTATTAATGATCTTTCAAAAGGCTTGCACAGTAAAATCTACATTTTTCAAGATGACATTATACTGTGTAAAGTAATTAACACAGAAGAGGACAGTATACTGCTACAGATAGATCTGGATAGATTTGAGGCTTGGGCAGAAAAGTGGCAGATGAGTTTAACACTGACAAAGATAAAGTTATGCACATGGGAAGGAATAATGCAAGTCATCTGTACATACTAAATGGTAAAACACTGGGTAACACTGACATGGAAAAGGACCTATGAATTTTAGTGAACAGCAAACTAAGCTGTAAAAACCAGTGTCAGGCAGCTGCTGCCAAGGCCAATAAGATAATGGGTTTCATCAAAAGGGGCATAGATGCCTGTGATGAGAACATAGTCCTTCCACTTTACAAATCACTGGTCAGACCACAAATGGAGTACTGTGTACAGTTCTGGTCTCCTGTGAACAAGACAGACATAGCAGAGCTGGAGAGGGTTCAGAGGAGGGCAACTAAAGTAATAACTGGAATGAGGGATCTACAACACCCTGAAAGATTATCAAAATAAGGGTTATTCACTTTAGGAAAAGACGACTGAGGGGAGATCAAATAACTATGTAAATATATATCAGGGGTCAGTACAGAGATCTCTCCCATCAACTATTTATTCAAGGGACTGGGACTGTGACAAGGGGACATCCTTTGTATCTGGAGGAAAGAAGGTTTTTTCACAAACATAGAAGAGGATTCTTTATGGTAAGAGCAGTGAGAATATGGAACTCTCTGCCTGAGGAGGTTGTGATGGTGAATTCACTAAAAGAGTTCAAGAGGGGCCTGGATATATTTCTGGAGTGTAATAATATTACAAGATATAGCTACTAGAGATGGGTCGTTGAACCATGGAGTTATTCTGATTGCTTGATTGGAGTTGGGAAGGAATTTTTTTTCCCGCCTTCTACCTCACTGGGCTTTTTTTGCCTTCCTCTGGATCAACTTGCAGGATAACAGGCCGGACTGGTTGGACAAATGTCTTTTTTCGGCCTTATATACTATGTTACTAGAAATAGAGGCAAAACTAAATTTATATATATATATATATATATATATATATATGTCAGAAAGCTGGCGGCACCGGAAAAAATCAAAGAATAGGGTGCTATGTCCTGGGGCTACTGGCTCAAAGCCCATATATAAAAAAAGGAAAAAAGGACAGCACTCCAAAGTACAAACGATGTGAAAATGTATTCACCCATGTGGTAAATACAATGCGACGTTTCGGCTCAGCTATAGAGGCCTTCTCAGAAAGGCTCTATAGCTGAGCCGAAATGTCGCATTGTATTTGCCACATGGGTGAATAAATCTTCACATTGTTTGTACTTTGGAGTGCTGTCCTTTTTCCTTTTTATTTTATATATATATATATATATATATATATATATATATATATATATATATAGGTTTATAGCTATAATACACATATTATTATATATTTAGAATATAAAATATATTATAATATATGTAAATATATTATGGCTAAAACATCAGTAGTAGTTTCCCACATATTATGCATTCATGCATATCAGAAGTATGATTATATATATATTAGTAATTACTATATTTATTTATATATATATATATATATATATATATATATATATATATATATATTAAGCTTGTGACGGGATTTGATCTCACAGCTTCTGTATCACAGCCCAGAACTTTAACCACTACACTATATAGCTGCATAGCCAATCATTTAAAAAATAAAAATAATGTATGAGACTTCTACTGTTCACACATACTTACTAGTACTAAGTATTCCTCTACAGTAGAAGATTTATATATATATATATATATATATATTAGTAACTGGCTATGCAGCTATATATGCAGCTATATATGCAGCTATTATATATGAGTGGTTAAGTGCCTTGCCTCTAATGCAGAAGGTCATAAGTTCGAATTCAAGCAGAACCTTTTCTGAAATACAGGCTGAATTAGATTTAAATACAATGGGTGTTCCCAAGCACTGACTTCATATATGGACATAGCTATATATGAAGTCAGAGCAGGGACTCCTAAGCAATGGACTCGCCTTGAGGGATTCCCTCACTGTACAGTGATCTTCTGCATAAAAATAGAGGCTAAATTATATTTAAATACACTGGGGTGTCCCTAAGCACTGACTCCATATATGGACATAGCTATATATGGAGTCAGAGCAGGGACTCCTAAGCCGAAGTAGAGTCCTGACACCCTCCTCTCTTCGGGTGCCTTTTTTAATGCTTGGGTTCTCCCATTGATCTCCATTGTGCTCGGCTGCTCGGTAGAGCACACGAGCTTTGCAAAGTGTTCTACTCGAGCACACAAGCAGTTTGATGCTCGATAAACACTAGTGCAGATCAGTGTCACTTTTAATCGGAGCCAATCCTAATTATCTGAGGGGACTGTTGTCCATGTAAGTTCCTTATTGTTTCTGCAAAACTATATTTGAACTGGAGACATTGACAAGAGAGTCAAATCCAGAATGAATGGAATTATTTTCCAAAGGTTGAGACTTCTTGCACACAGAGCTATACTACTTTGAAATTAAACGTTTAGCCCTACAAGATTGTTTTACAATATTGAAAAATATTGTAGGTTTGTCATACAGAGTAAAAATGGTTCTGTTGTCTACAAGCAAAATCACTGTTGTTAAATGACAGTACTCTCCTGGCTATTTGTCTGTCACAGAGAGTTGTAAATTGCTGCCTGTCTCCAGCATAGTGTTTAGACACATTTTGAGATTAATGGTTTTGCATAGACACTTTGGACTCCAAGTCATTTTCATATGAACTCCATCAAAAAGACCTTTCTAATCCAAGTTCAAAAATATGTTGTGCTAGATTACCATCATATCCATCTAGGATTCTTCAGGGCATTGAGCTCAGTCTCAGACTGGATTGCAAGAAAAAGAAATAATGCTATTCTTTCTTGGATATTTTGATATATATTTTTTTTCCCTCTGCTTAGTAAATCTTCAAATGCACATTTTTGTTAATCATGCTTGCTGAGTGGGTAAGCAATTCCTGACGTGATGTGATGTAGGAGCTGTTCCTGGTGCTAATAGCTAATCACATATTTCTCGCTTTGCTGCCCATCTCCTCCTAAAAGTGGCCATACTCCTTCAATAGCTGTTGATTCAACACTTGTTCCATCAACAACTATTTCTCCCAAGACCAACACAGCTGCTCAAGGCTTACCTTCTATGTGTTTCTAAACCATTAGAAATGATAAAAATCTTTGCCCACACTTACCAAATTATGAAATGTAAGTATTGGATTCATATGTCCGTTGTAAAGGATTGAAGAGGCTAGAAAATTTGCACAGACATATATGTCAGTCTTCACTGGGTAAGATTTGACTAAATAAAATAAAGTAAATAAAATATGCCTGTGAATCAAATATTCAAAGGCTGAATTTTCTATTGTTTTAATAATAATCACAGCAAAATTAATTAGTGTTGAGTGAAGCATTCAAAAATTGGATTAGGCTGCTTTGCCGAATTTTACAAAAAAAAAGTGGTTTGTGATGAATTACTTCATCACGAAGCGCATTTCTTTGAAAGTAGTCTGTGCAATGACAAGGAGAGGCGATGGCGACGTTGCTCTTCATTGTAATCCTCAGATGCCTAGTTTATAGCTGATCGTAGGATCTGATAGCAATATTTGCTCTTGAAATGGATGAGGTAAGTATGATTTTTTTTTTTCTTTTTAAACCATTTCAGGGAAAATCAATTTGCTACCATGAAGCACAAGGAAATTCGGCTTCACAGAATTTAAAATTTTAGTAATAATAATAATAATAACGATAATAATAATAATGTCTCCATATTGGATATAAATACAAACAGCATAATAATATTAAAACAATATTTTATGAAAGAACAAAAATACACATCAATGTAGAACAACAAACTTTGAACCTGAAAGTTGAGGTTTTAAAATATAATTTGTTAGAAAAAAAAAACTCTTTGTTGTTTGACTTGAATCATATAAGAGAAGACAAAGAGATTGTGGACTTCTGACAACATGTATATATGGATCAGAAAATGACAGGCAAAGGTTTCATCCATGGGGCTTTCATCCTCTAGGGGACAATGATTTTTTATGAAGTTCCAGACCAATGGCATGATGAAGCTTGTGCTCTAGATAAAGTGATTCAACCTTTTAATGCAAGAACTTCAGGATGATATTGATCCACAAAAATTAGAACAATACAGCAATATTGTGCACTTAATTTCTTTATGACAGTTTCTCATTTTGAATGTTCGTTCACATGTTACCATTAGACACCAGGTTGAAACTGAAATTTGCTGAAAATATATCTAATATCTAATAACAATGTAAGTTATTGACAAAATTTATGAGCAAGATTCACTTACAAATGTATTATCTCTTTAATATATTTAGTAGACTCTGAACCGATATAGAGTCACTAGAGATAAGTGAATTTCTCAAATATTCAATTTGTCCGGTTCGCCGAATTTTTCGAAAAATGTTATTCCATACAAATCTATTTGTTGTGAATCTCATTAAAAACAGCTATTTCCTGGCTGCAGAGAGCCTTTATAGTGGTGTAGAACACTGTGCCTTGCAGTAACATGCATAGGGAGTCTTCTGTGGTAGTGAAACAATACTGTGAGTCAGTATGACATGCAGATGACAGGCATCGCTCTTAGAATCACTGCACACTTCACTTAGTTGGGCAGTTATGGGGCCAAAACTGACCAAATAACTCGGTAGCGAGGGTCCAACAAGGTGAAGAGCCAGAAGTCATCCATCTGCCGAATGGTGAAAATTCGGCTGTCACTACGCAAGCAAGTGAGAATGCATAGGGCCATTTGTGCAAGTGTCTAGGAGGGACTCCCTGCCTCCATCTAAACATAGTAACATAGTATATGAGACCGAAAAAAGACATCTGTCCATCCAGTTCGGCCTGTTTCCTATAAGTTGATCCTGAGGAAGGCAAAAAACCCCTGTGAGGCAGAAGCCAATTTTCCCCACTTAAGGGGAAAAAATTCCTTCCCGACTCCAAGCAGGCAATCAGAATAACTCCCTGGATCAAGGACCCCTCTCTAGTAACTGTAACCTGTAATATTATTACACTCTAGAAATACTGGCATCTATGCCCCTTTTGATGCAACCCAATATCTTATTGGCCTTGGCAGTAGCTGCCTGACACTGATTATTACAGCTTAGTTTGCTGTTTATTAAAATTCCTAGATCCTTTTCCATGTCAGCTAGGTCCTTTTCCACTGTGTGTCTGGTTACTCTGCCTCATCTTCCCTGTCGCCCTGTAGCTTCTCTGGCTGCCATGCACCTCCTCTCCTGTCACCTGTGTATAAAAACCACCCATTTTGCTACACATTGCTTGTGCTCCAATGTCCTCCTCCTCTTCCTCCTCTTCCAGTTCAGCACCCAAAGGGCTTATGTGGCCGTGAGATCTAGGAGCCAGGTCTCCAGTCCCCTGACCAGCCAGATTTAACAGCATCTGTTCCAGGACATGACCAGTGGAATGACGTTGTACATCCCATAGTACTGGAGACTGACAAATAATGTGGCCTCATCAATAGTGTTGGGCGCAAATATTTGAATAGTGAATTTTTATCGCAAATATTGCAACTTTGAGAAGTCTCGAATATTTAGAATATAGTGATATATATTCGTATTTTCGAATATTCAAGATTTTTTTTTCCATCTGAACCCATGATCCCTCCCTGCTTCTTGATTGTGGGCCAATGAGAAGGCTGCAATGTCTTTGTCTGAGCTTAGCAACATACCTAGCAACCAATAGGAAAGTTGGCTACCCCACTATATAAGAACCTCCCCAGCAGCCATTTACAGCAGATTATTACAGTTCTGGGAGAGACAGCAGTGTCATTGCTATGCTCTCTGATTTCCTAACATAGTTAGTTTACTATTCATATATGATACAGATAGTTAGTGGGAGATAGTCAGTGTAGGTTAGATTGTGATATAGTGTAGCTGATAGGGGACAGTGCAGGGTGTTAGGTAGTGTGATAGGTTCTGTTGTCCATACAGACATGCTACATGCATAGGGCTGTGATGTCACAAGTTCACAACAATAGTGCACCAATCACTAATATGTAGTTAGACCTGCCAAAATGTGAAGTTGCCCGTATTGCGCAAAAATATGCACATCAACAATCGCGAATATATTGGAGCACTCTATCTGCATGTAAAGCTATTGTAATGTTCTGCCCTGCCAACTATTTTTTCCAGTCTCAGTAAACTTCTAGCAGCTTGAAAAATGTAGCAAAAGTGACCCACCCCTGTATTGCACGCGCAGTACGCGAATATTACACCGCCGATTTTCGCAATCTGACGAATTATGAAAATATATGATGATTATTCGCCCAAATATTTGCAAAAGATCGCAAATTTAAATATTGCCCCTGACGCTGATCACTACTCTACAAAGGGCTTGAGCAAATGGCAAGTGTCTCTCATGAGCTGCCACTGGCTAACATTGAAGTTACACAGGGAGTACTCCTGTCCAGTTGGATCATCAAGAAATCATTTATGGCCTTTTTCTGTTCGTATAGTCGGTCCAACATATGGAGGGTGGAATTCCAACGGTGGAAACATTGAATTTTAGCCTATGTTGGGGGAAGCCATTCTGCCGCTGCAGCTTAAGGAGGGTGTGCTTTGCGGTGTACGAGTGGTTGAAGTGCATGCAAAGTTTTTAGGATATCTTGCAGATGGGTGGAAGACTTCAGGAACTGCTTGACATCCAGATTGAACACTTGTGTCATGCAGGGTGCAAGGCTCAGCCCTCCTTGACACAGCGCCGACACCATGTTCTTCCCGTTGTTGGTCACCATGTTTCCAATTTTGAGTTGTCGCCGAGAAAGCCAGGAGTAAATTTTTTGATGAAGGACACGGAGCAGTTCCTTCCCTGTATGACTCTGTTCGCCCAGGCAAACGAGGTGCAGAACAGCATGACACTGCCATACCCTGCACATGTGGTATTCTGGAGGGGCACAGTGAATTGTTCCTGCAGTGGAGGCTGAGGACACGGTGGAGGATGAGAGAGTGTTGCTGCTGCTGAATGAATATAGGGATTCTAGGGAAAGCTTTAGCTACTAGTGTTCTGTGTCCACTCCAGTCCTCAACGACTCATCTCTCACACGAGCGTGTCCGGATTAGGCCCCATTCACACGTATGTAGTGCGTTGTGGATCCGCAACACACCATGCTGGCACGCCCCATAGAGATGCTTATTCTTGTTTGCAGGCTGCGGACAAGAATAGGACATGCTCTATCTTTTGCGAAGCAAATGCGGAAGCGGAGAGCACATAGTGTGCTCTCCGCATCACGTCCAGCCCCATTCACAATGAATGGGTCCGCATCCATTCCGCAGAATTGCGGAATGGATGCGGAGAAAAGATGCGGATGTGTGAATCGGGCCTTAGGCCCGGATGCGTTGCGGATGCGTTCAGTGAAAACTGTGCGATTTCACAGGCAGAGCCATTCAATTTTGCCTGCGATTGCATTCAGTTGTTCAGTTTTTTCCGCGCGGGTGCAATGCGTTTTGATGCGTTTTTCACACGAGTGATAAAAAACTGAAGGTTTACAAACAACATCTCCTAGCAACCATCAGTGAAAAACGCAACGCACCCGCACTTGCTTGCAGATGCAATGTGTTTTTCACGCAGCCCCATTCACTTCTACGGGGCTAGGGCTGCGTAGAAAAATGCAGAATATAGAACATGCTGCGATTTTTACGCAACACACAAGTGATGCGTGAAAAAAAACGCTCATGTACACAGACCCATTGAAATGAATGGGTCAGGATTCAGTGCAGATGCTATGTGTTCACATCACGCATTACACCCGCACAAAAAACTCGCTCGTGTGACAGCGTCCTGACAGCACCCCAAAAAGCCCCTTTTAGGGCTGGTACATCAGTCTGCTTTTATTATATATATATATATATATATATATATATATTTTGCAGTTGCCTGCCCGTGTGTGAGAGGCCACAGGCCCACAGAATCTACTGTGTGCATACCACTCATATAGGGTGGCACAGTACCTTGCAGATAAAAAAAGTCATTAAATTTTTACCCTTTAATATAATTGCAGTTGCCTGCCAGTGTGTGTCAGGCCCACAGACTGTACTGTGCCCACTTCCCACAACTCATATAGAGTGTCACAGTACATTGCACGGCGCACGCGCATTGATCTAAAATTCAAACTAAGCGGCCCGAGCATGGGTCTTTTTCCATATCCCGGTTCCAAAAATCTATTCAATACACCGGCCCTGGCCCTAATAAGGGACAAAACAGAGATTAAACTAATAGGAATAGTACTTAGTTAACACTAGTTGCATTGGTGGCAAATTCCATTGCAAGTGCACAAAATTAGAAGGAAGAAGACAGAGCAAGCTTTTTTCTCTATCTCCCCATGCAAGGATTCAATTCAATACACGTCCACTGATAGGGGACTTAACAAAGATTAAAATGGTAAGAATAGTAGTTCACACTATTTGTATTGGTGGCACAGTACATTGAACTGCGCACACGTAGTGCCCCAAATTGGAAGTAAGAGGACCGACCAATCATCTATTTCCATCTCCAGGTTCCTAAAATCTATTCAATACACGTCCCCTTTTAGGGGACGTAACAGGGATTAAACTGATAGGAAAAGTACTACTTAACACACCACTCATATAGGGTGGCACAGTACATTGCACAGCGCACGCGTTGTGCCCCAAATTGGAAGGAAGAGGACCGACCAACCATCTTTTTCCATCTCCTGGTTCCTAAAATCTATTCCATAAACCGGCCCTTTATAGGGGACAAAACAGAGATTAAACTGGTAAGAACAGATTTTTTTTTATTTAAAAAAAGAGGACAGCCTCTGCAAAGCTGGGTATTTTTTGGCCGCGTTACTGAACGCTCATGCACAATGGCTGTAGGCTCATGCGTCCTTTTGCGGAGGAGACAAACCTGGTCAGTCAAACCCAAGGCAACATCATTGACCTCATCTCATATGCGTTTTTTCTGGAGCGTGCCCTGCGAAGAGTGCTGGATCATGCCATAGATGAGCAAGAAGAGGAAGAGTTGTGGTCACCATCACCACCAGAAGCAGCTTTGTCTTTGTGGATTGCTGGACCTGCGGCAACGCAGAGAGAGGAGTCTGAAGAAGAGGAGTCAGAGGAGGAAGGTGGCTTTGAGGAGGTGGAAGACCAACCACAGCAGGCGTCCCAGGGGGCTTGTTGTCACCTTTCAGGGACCCTTGGTATTGTACGTGGACAGCTTCTGCAGAGCTGGGTATTTTTTGGCCGCGTTAATGAACGCTCATGCACAATGGCTGTAGGCTCATGCGTCCTTTTGCGGAGGTGACAAACCTGGTCAGTCAAACCCAAGGCAACATCATCAACCTCATCCCAGATGCGTTTTTTCTGGAGTGTGCCCTGCGAAGAGTGCTGGATCAGGCCATAGATGAGCATGAAGGGAAGAGTTGTGGTCACCATCACCACGAGAAGCAGGCTTGTCGTCGTCGATTGCTGGACCTGCGGCAACGCAGAGAGAGGAGACTGAAGAAGAGGAGTCAGAGGAGGAAGGTGGCTTTGAGGAGGTGGAAGAGCAACCACAGCAGGCGTCCCAAGGGGCTTGTTGTCACCTTTCGGGGACCCTTGGTGTTGTACGTGGCTGGGTGGAGGAAGAGACCTTCAATGACGTCAGTGAGGACAAGGGACGGGACATGGCTAGCTTGGTATCCAACCTTGTGCAAATGGGGAGATTGCGGTTGTGCAAATGGACTGTTTGCCTTTGTTTGTGGTGCGTTAAACAGGGAGTTTGGTCTGTCAGAGTTTGGTCTGTCACTGTGAAGCTGTCGTAACCCTTACACTACCTGATCGATACAACATCATACCTAATCTTCTACACACACTGGATGTTTTAAAGCACATTATTCCAAACAATTTAGGAATGTTAGGTGATTTATGCCCTTTATGGATTAAAACCCGACTCTGCGTCAACTACGTAATTTTCCATGGGAGTTTTGCCATGGATCCCCCTCCGGCATGCCACAGTCCAGGTGTTAGTTGAAACAACCTTTCCATCACTATTGTGGCCAGAAAGAGTCCCTTTGGGTTTTAAAATTCGCCTGCCAATTGAAGTCTATGGCGGTTCGCACAGTTCGCCGGTTAGCGAACATTTGTGGAAGTTCGTGTTCACTGTTCATGAATGGAAAATTTTATGTTCGCGACATCTCTAGTTTTAAGGTCTTTTGCGGCGTGTATTAGTCAAAAAATAAAAAATATATTCGCCGATCAGCGCTGCAATTATATGTTCTAAATCCTTTTGTGGCGTGTATTAGTGGAAAAAGAAAAAATATATCTACAGGTTCTGTAAACATCTATGTGGAATCAGCTGACGACAATGTAAGGCCTCATGCACACGACCCTAGGTGTATTGCGGTCCGCAAACCGCAGATCTGCAAAACACGGAAGCTGTTCCGCGTTCTGTTATGCAATTTGCGGAACGGAACACGGCCCATTGAGAAAATGCCAATTCTTGTCCGCAAAACGGACAAGAATAGGACATGCTCTATTCTTTTTTGCGGGGCCACGGAACAGAGCAAACAATGTGGACAGCACATGGAGTGCTGTCCGCATCTTTTCCAGCCCCATTGAAGTTAATGGGTCTGCACCCGAGCCGCACAATTTGCGGCTCGGAAGCGGACCCAAAATACGTTCCCTGTGCATGAGGCCTGAAAGGAACGTGCTTCTTCTTGGCGCTAACATCGACCTGTAAGGCTGTAAGGCTGAGTTCATACTTGAGTTATTTGGTCAGTTTTGGCCCCATGACTGCCAAATAAGTGAAGTGTGCAGTGATTTTAAGAGCTACGCCTGTCATCTACATGTCATGCGGACTCACAGTATTATTTCATTACCAAAGCAGACTCCCTATGCATGTTACTGCAACGCACAGTGTTCTACAGCACTATAAAAGCTATCTGCAGCCAGGAAATAGCAGTTTTTTTAAGGATATTCGTCAGAAATAGATTTGGGGGTTTTTTGGAACTTTAAAAAAATGTAAAAAATAAAGTTTCTAAAAATAAAAAATAATAAATAAAAAATGCTTTTAAAAATAAATGACAGAGTGGGCACTCAATATCAGGACAGGATGGAAGGATAAAACACAGGCTGAAAATAAAAATTATTTTAATAAAATAGCAGAAAATCTAAAACATAGTGAGGTATAATGATGAACCCCACAAGATTCCATATACAAGGTAGACTTTAGGATCTGGTCTCCACTCAGAGAACACCTCACCTGATCATATGACACGGCATGTGGGACGCTGCATGTTACTGTGTCTGAAGTATCACAGGGAAGTGGATGCCATTCAAAAACACACGTGGAGACCCAGCCGCCATTTGCAACATTTGCTACTGGAGCGGTAACGTGTTCCTTCTGCACACTAGTGCCACTATTACTCCATCTACCTCTTTTATATTGTGGGACTTTAGGATATTCTCCAAGTGAGACTTTAGGAGTTATTGGACCTCAGTATACACCATTGCATCAACTCACGTCCACTGAGGAGATCCACTGTATATTCATTCATAATATTTGCAGCATGGGGTTCATCATTATACCACACTATGTTTTAGATTTTCTGCCATTTTATTAAAATAATTTTTATTTTCAGCCTGTGTTTTTTCCTTTCATCCTGTCCTGATATTGAGTGCCCACTGTGTCATTTATTTTTAACCGCACTTCTCTGTTTTTCTTGGCCTTTTTGCGAGGTGGCCATTCAGAGTGAGAGCACCATTTCCATGAGATCCTGATTAATTGAGCCACCTGACACACTACTCTATTCAATAAATAAAAAATATTACAATTCAAGCCACCTCCCTTTCCCCAAAAATAAATATAAAAAATAAAAATATATTGTGGGTATTGCCACATGTAAGAACACCCAAAATATAAAAAATATATTCACCATACAGTAAATGGTCAAACAGTTAAAATGGCTGATTCGCCTGTTTTGCTTGCTTGCTTCAAAAAATGTAATAAAAAGTGTTAAAAAAATTGCATAAACCCCAGAATGGTTTAAATCAAAAGTACTGATGGCCACGCAAAAAATTAGCCCTCACACAACTCCGTACACAGAACTAGAAAAAAAAATATAGGGGTTAGATTACGCGATAAAAAAATAATTTTTCAAGGTTTTTATTATTTTATCAGTATCCAAATGCAAGAAAATCTAGGCATATAAGACATCGATGGATTTGTACTGATCTGTTGAGTGAAAATAACTAGTCAGTTTTATCACACATCCTCCAGGTTAGAAGGGGTTAACAGAGCAAAAGCCAAAATAGTCACAACTTATGACACTATGCAATTTCTAGTGGGCACCCTTAAATTCCTTAAAAAGTAAAAAAATAAAATAAAATTCTAATTTGTGGCTACAGAAATACAGCAGATGCTATGTTAAAGAGCATTACAAGAAAGCAATGTGATCCAGTGCTGAATTTACTAGCTGGGCTTTGTTTAACTGGCTATGGCAAAGAAGTCAAGTTGACATACAGTACATAACTACTGCAGCCAATTATTGAATGGCTAAGCGGTGCAACACTGAATCCATGAATAAATGAAACAGCCTGTGTTTATACAGTGTTACAGGATATGGAGTATGATTTTTTAATAAATTTTTAATTCTAGCCTCTAAAAGAAAATGTTTGTCTCAGAAATACAGTCTCAGAAACACAGAGGGTGTAAAGGTGCATTGAGACCAGGTTCATTCAACACTTACAAACATCGACATAGGTCCTAAACTACTATAAACAAGAATAAGATTAACATTTGCTCATTTGCTCTCTACTTTTAGGTAAATGAAACAGCACAGTTAATATGGTCAAATGCCTAGAGCTCATTAGTGCAAAAACATTACAAATTTCCTTGTGCTTATTAGCTGTAATAACATTTTTATTGCAGACAATAAAAGGAAGTCCTTTTTTGCATGCATTATCAAACAGTTTATGCTTTTGCTCTTTAAGAAAAATATTGCACAAAAACCATAATCGCATTTGTGCATGAACAGGAAAGGGAGGGTGGAATTAATGACACAAGATGGCTCACATGGGAAAACATTTCAGTAACATTTGCTGATTCATTTACTCTTATTTTAATAACACTGAATTAAGTTTAATGTACTACAATAATCCACAGGGTGATAGGTATTAGTGTAAAGAGTTTCACTGGGATGTATATATATATATATATATATATATATATAAAACATTAATACACCTTACTTGTAACGTCACTTCACACAGTATTCTAACGCACTGTATAACTGCCGGCCATGCTTACAAAGTCTTATGTAGCACCATATTCATGGGCAATCACAAGATAACATGTTATCCTGGAAAGTCCCCTGGCTTTTACCCCTTAACCCCTATACAGGGATCTGGACTATGTTGCAGGGAAATCATTATTGCTACATCTTAAATTCGTCCCAGTGTGGTTGACAGTTGACCCACAGGGTTGCGACACTAGTGTGGGGCACCGAGTAATCAGGCAATGCTCATAGTCAGAAAGCAAGCAGAGGTTTGGGCTGGCAGACTTTGTGATAATCTGTGAAATTAGCCTGATGTCATGGCAGGCATTCATGGCTCAATATAGTACACCGTCTAAGGCCAGGCTGAGGAGAATAAGATTCAGTAAGAATAATTTGGGGCAAATAGAATAGCACACTTTCACTAGGACTACTGTAGCAAGCTAGAAAAATTAAAGCCAAGGGGAAGGTGCCTAAAATATTCTAAGGTCACAAGCCATTGGCTGGGGAAGACTAGGGTACGTATATGGTGGCCTTTAAAAAGCCAGAAAGTGCAAACCCTGCAAGGACGCCGGCAGTCGGGACCTCTGCTGGTGGGCAAAGGAGGGCAAGCGGCATAGGACTCCTGGCACAAAAGACACTAGATGAGTGACACAGAGCCAGTGCCCACTCAGGAGAGAGGAGCAGCGATGGGCACAGGCCACCAGTGCAAAAAGTTATTAAATATTGAATTGCTCAAACAGAACCTCATTGCAGTCCCTCTTGTTTCTTCCATCAGAAATTAAGAAAATTGAAGTTGACTACTTAGTCATTTTAATCACAAACTCCATGCACTCATACAAACTCTATGCTATTGCTATCCTTGGCTAAACTCAAACCTAGGACCCCAGTTTATATAACAGTGCTAACCACTGAGCCACTGGTTTGATATCTAGAGTGTAATGATTAGGCATGTCATAACCCCTTCCAGACATGTGACATACTATTACATCATGGAAGTCAGTGATACCCGCATTTTGACATAATAGTATGTCATGGTGATCGGGTGGGCACCTGAGTGGTGCGCGACCAATCACTGCAGGGGTCTGGAAGTCCCTGGTAGCCGGGCCCTTGCTGTATCCACCGGCATCGCTGTTTACAGTGATTCTGGCAGATTAACCCCTTCTATGCCACTGTCAGCTCTGAACGCGACATAGTAGTGGTTTGCGGCGAGTGAAGGAGCGCATCGAGTTTCCGTGCTGCTGTGGCAGGGACCTGATGCGTGACAAGGCAGCCTGATGCTGTACAGAGGCTGCCCAATGCCTTCCATGGCAGGGTCTCCTAGGCAACCTGTTAGTGTCATACACTAAGGCCCATTTCACACGGGCGAGTTTTCCGCGTGGGTGCAATGCGTGAGGAGGACGCATTGCACCCACACTGAATCCAGACCCATTCATTTCTATGGGGCTGTGCACATGAGCGGTGATTTTCACGCATCACTTCTGCGTTGCGTGAAAATCGCAGCATGCTCTATATTGTGCGTTTTTCACGCAACGCAGGCCCCATAGAAGTGAATGGGGCTGCGGGAAAATCGCAAGCATCCGCAAGCAAGTGCGGATGCAGTGCGATTTTCCCGCATGGTTGCTTAGCAACGGGACCAGATCTTTATTATTTTCCCTTATAACATGGTTATAAGGGAAAATAATAGCATTCTTAATAAAGAATGCAAAGTAAAATGAAGATGAAGGGGTTAAAAATAATAAAAATTAACTTACCTTAGCCACTTGATCGCGTAGTTGCGATCTGTCTTCTCTTTTCCAGCATCAGCTAACAACTAAAGGACCTGTGATGACGTCACATCACATGGTCCAATCACATGGTTCATCTTACGTCTAACGTCATCACAAGTCCTTTAGTTGTTATTCTCCAGAATACTGTACCCGAAACCGGACTTCAGTGATGAAGTCCGGCTTCGGGTCTGGGTACCAAACATGGCGATTTTTCACACGCGCGTACAAAACGCATTACAAACGTTTTGCACCCGCGCGGAAAAATAGCGCATATTCCCGCAACACACCCGCCTCTTATCCGGGCGTCAAACATGACGCCCGTGTGAAAGATGCCTAATGGGCAATGCATTATAATACAAATGTATTGTAAAGCATAGCAGAGGGGATCAGACCCCCAAAAGTTGAAGTCCCAGAGTGGGACATAAATAAAGTATTTTTAAAAAAAGTTAAAAAAGTGTTTTTAATAAAAAAAAATTCAAGTAAAAAAACGAAAAATAACCACCCCTTTTCAGAGATTTCATCATAAAAAATAGGAAAAAAATGGAAAAACACACATATTATGTATTGCTGCGTGCGTAACGACTAGCTCTATAAATATTTCACATGATCTACCCTGTCTGATAAACAACATAAAAAAATAAAATGAAAAATGTGTCAAAAAAGCCATTTTTGTCACCTTACATCACACAAAATGTGACATCAAGCGATCAAATAGGCGTATGTCGAACAAAATGGTACATATAAAACCATCACCTCATACTGCAAAAAATGAGACCCTACATAAGAAAATCTCTCAAAAAATAATAAAAAATATAGCTCTCAGAACATAGAAACACTAAAATATATATTTTTTTTCTTGCAAATATGCTATTATTATGTTAAAGTGAAATAAATAAAAAAAGTATACATATTATGTATCGCCGTATCCATAACAACCATCTCTATAAAAATATCACATGTCCTAACCCCTCAGATAAATACCGTAAAAATTTTTTTTTTTAAATGGTGTCAAAGAAGCCATTTTTGTCACCTTACATCACAAAAAGTGCAACACCAAGCGATCAAAAAGGCGTATGTCCCACAAAATGGTACCAATAAAACCGTCACCTCATCCTGCAAAAAATTAGACCCTACCTGAGACAATTAGTAAAAAAATAAATAAATAAATATGACTCTCAGACTATGGAGACACTAAAATATGATTTATTTATTTTTTTGCTTCAAACCTGCTATTATTGTGCTAAAGTGAAAAAATAAATAACTAGTAGACATATAAGGTATTGCTGGATCTGTAACAACCTGCTCTATAAACATATCACATGACCTAACCCCTCAGATGAACAACGTAAAAAGAAAAAAAGACTGTGCCAAAAAAGCCATTTTTTGTAACCTTACATCACAAAAATTGCAACACCAAACAATCAAAAAGGCCCCCAAAATAGTACCAATCAAACCATCACCTCATCCTGCAAAAAAACAGACTCTACCTAAGATAATCGGTCAAAAAATAAAAAAACTATGGCTCTCAGACTACTAAGACACTAAAACATAATTTTTTGGTTTAAAAAATGCTATTATTGTGTAAAACAAAAAAAAAGAAAAAGTATACATATTAGTTATTGCCACGTCCTTAATGATCTGCTCTATAAAAATATTACATGAGACATAACCCCTCAGGTGAACGCTGTAATAATAAATAAATAGAAACTGTGCCAAAATTAACTATTTTATAGTCACCTTGCCCCATAAAGTGTTATAATGAATGATCAAATAATCATATGTACCAAAAAATGGTACCAATAAAACTGGTACCTTATCCCCTAGTTTCCAAAATGGGGTCACTTTTTGGGAGTTTCTACTGTAAGGCCTCTTTCACACGGGCGTCACGTTTGACGCCCGGATAGGATGTGGGTACGTTGCAGGAATATTCGCGATTTTTCCGCGCGTGTGCAAACGTTTGTAATGCGTTTTGCACGCGCGTGTGAAAAATCGCCATGTTTGGTACCCAGACCCGAAGCCGGACTTCATCACTGAAGTCCGGTTTTGGGTGGAGTATTCTGTAGATTTTATTATTTTACCTTATAACATAGTTATAAAGGAAAATAATAGCATTCTTCCATGGAAGCAGGTGAATGGACCATGTGACCCAGTGACATCACGGAAGGTCCTTCACCCCCTTCCCGGCTGAATACAGAGAAGGAGACCGGTAACCGGCTGCTACGCGATCAAACGGAGGGGGTAAATTTATGTTTTTATTATTTTTAACCCTCTAGTGCCCTTTTTACTTTGCATTCTCTATTGAGAATGCTATTATTTTCCTTTATAACTATGTTATAAGGGAAAATAATAAAGATCGGGTAAGCATCCCGATCGTCTCCTAGCAACCATGCGGGAAAATCACACCGCATCCGCACTTGCTTGCGGATGCTTGCGATTTTCCCGCAGCCCCATTCACTTCTATGGGGCCTGCGTTGCGTGAAAAACGCAGAAACTGGAGCATGCTGCTATTTTCACGAAACGCAGAAGTGATGCGTGAAAATCATCGCTCAGGTGCACAGCCCCAAAGAAATAAATGGGTCCGGATTCAGTACGGTGCAATGCGTCCACCTCACTCATTGCACCTGCGTGGAAAACTCGCCTGTGTGAAAGAGGCCTAAGGGTGTATCAAGGGGACTTCAAATGGGACATGGTATCTAAAAAACAGTCCAGCAAAATCTGCCTTCAAAAAACCATATGATGTTTCTTTTCTTCTGCACACTGCCGTGTATATGTACAGCAGTTTACAACCATGTGTTGGGTGTTTCTGTAAATCGCAGAATCAGGGTAATAAATATAGAGTTTTGTTTGGCTGTTAACCCTTGATGTGTTTAAGAAAAAAATTATTAAAATGGAAAATCTGCTTAAAAAAGTGAAATTTAGAAATTTAATCTCCATTTTCCTTTAATTCTTGTGGAACACCTAAGGGTTAACTAAGTTTATAAAATCAGTTTTGAGTAACTTGAGGAGTGAAGTTTCTACGATCGGGTCATTTATGGGGGCTTTCTACTATGCAAGCCCCACAAAGTGACTTCAGACCTGAAATGGTCCTTAAAAAGTGGGTTTTGGAAAATTTCTTAAAAATTTCAAGATTTGCTTCTAAACTTCTAAGCCTTCAAACGTCCTAAAAAAATAAAATGACATTTACAAAATGATGCCAACATGAAGTAAACATATGGGGAATGTTAAGTAATAAATATTTTATGAGGTATCACTTTCTGTTTTAAAAGCAGAGAAATTTAAATTTTCTAAATTGTTGGTAAATTTGGGATTTTTTCATAAATAAAGGTGAAATATATTGACTCAAATCTATGACTATCATGAAGTACAATTTGTCACGAGAAAACAATTTTAGAATGGCTTGGATAAGTAAAAGTGTTCCAAAGTTATTACTACATAAAGTGACACATGTCAGATTTGCAAAAAATGACCTGGGCAGAAGATCGAAAACTAGCCCATGGTAAAAGGAGTTAAGAGAGCACATCAAAAAAGTTGCTTTAACTAGACTAATGGAAAAACAAGAAGACTTGATAAATTTAACCTGATTAACATTGAGTGAAAGTATTAGTTTTTCTTTTATAGGATATTTATATTATCATCGTTTTTCATATTCTTTCATCTCCTGCAAACAGGAACCACAAAGCAAAGAGCTATAATACTGCCAACAAGCCACATCATTTCTAGAATTGTCTGGATTTCCTTTCCTCAATATTTGAGGCTGACAGTTTCATGATATAGTATCACTTTAAACTTGCTCTTTCTTTTATACAAGTATTAGGGACATCACGTTGTCTCAATGGTCAGCACTGTTAGAATTGGAACAAAACTTGCTCTTCCTGCTATACAAGTATTAGAGACATTACGGTGGCTCAGTGGTCAGCACTGTTAGAATTGGAACAAGGCGCTGGATGGAGTTTGTATCTTGTAGGTTTGTGTGCATTCATTTGAGTACTCCAGGTCCTCCCACACTCCAAATTAACATATGTACTAGTGTCTGAGATTGGGAAATTAGGTTGTAAGCCCCAGTGGGAAAAGGAACTAATGTAAACTATGACAACCTCTGACAATGCTGCTGAATGTGTTGGAACTATATAAGTAAATGAATAATTATACTGCACAGTGTTTTATTATATTGAAGAAAAAAACAGTAGAGACGGTTAAGTAGGGAAATCAAATAATTATAATTTAACTGCATTGTAAAAGTAAGAAATATAACAAGGTTCTGCCAAACAAAGGTCCCACAGTTTATATATTAGACATAGTTAATACAATTATGCTGCTCTTCTACCATGATACATTTAATCAGAGACCTCATTAGATGACCAGGTCATACTGAATGATTCTTCATTAAGCATTTTTGCTGGGTAACTAGAGACACATGATTGGCAGCTTTGATGAGATCATTGTGAGATAGAAAATGTGTGAGTGAATTACAGAGATAAAAGACAAGGATGAATTAATAAAGTCAGCAAGGCACAACATGTCATTTTCCTGTTTGTGTGCTCTGACCCAGTGTTTCTAGTCCAAATCAATATGAACTGTTGAACAAATGGAATATCTAGGGCTCAATACATCAGCTGTCAGTAAAATGCATCACATATTCTATACTATTTTTACCCATAGAGTATGTAGAATGCATGTAAAAGCAATGTATGTTTAGGTTCAAGGTTGTTACCTTACTAGAGTTGAGCGAACCTGAACTGTATAGTTCGGGTTCATACCGAATTTTGGGGTGTTCAGGACCCAGACCCGAACATTTTCAAAAAACATTTGGGTTCGGGTCCGTTGTTCGGCGATTTCTTCCCACTTTCTGAAGGGCTGCACAGCAGCCAATCAGCTAGTATTTTACTTCTTGCCCTAAGAAGCCATCACAGCCATGCCTACTTGGCTTTGATTGGCCAAGTGAAGCATGTGACCCAGTCTCTATTTAAGCTGGAGTCACGTAGCGCCGCCCGTCACTCTGCTCTGATTAGTGTAGGGATAGGATGCAGCTGCTGTGAGGGTGAGATTAGGCAGGGAAGACTCAGCAAAACCACTTAATGAAGTGATCGATCTACAGCTGTGAATCATTCAACTTTTGTTAGTTCATAGCTCACTGGTTTTTCGGCCTCCCAGAGCGTTTTTCTGTAACTTTTTTCTGGGGTGATCGGCGGCCATTTTGTGATCTTTTGGTGCACCAGCACATGTTTTGAGCTGCCACCAAGTTCAACATACATTTTTGGGTTCAATAGTGGGCTTTTTTTTGCAATATCCTACATCAGGGGTTGTGCTTATTGTCAGACCTTGAAACACAGGATAGAAATTGCTATATTTAATTGAGGGGTGAAATTCAATTGCCAAAAGAACAATCACTAAATCTGGGGTTCCAGCTGTGGCTGGCCAAGTGTAATACTGTCCGTCAAATGATGGAATTTTTTCTGGGGTGAAATTCAATGGCCAAAATACCAATCCCTTAAATCTGGTGTTCCAGCTGTGGCTGGCTAAGTTTAATACTGTACGTCAAAGGATAGATATTTTTCTGGGGTGAAATTCAATTGCCAAAATACCAATCCCCTAAATCTGGTGTACCAGCTGTGGCTGGCCAAGTGTAATACTGTCCGTCAAAGGATAGATTTTTTTCTGGGGTGAAATTCAATTGCCAAAATAACAATCCCCTAAATCTGGTGTTCCAGCTGTGGCTGGCTAAGTTTAATACTGTCCGTCAAAGGATAGATTTTTTTCTGGGGTGAAATTCAATTGCCAAAATAGCAATTCCCTAAATTTGGGGTTTCAGCTGTGGCTGGCCAAGTGTAATACTGTCTGTCAAAGGATAGATTTTGTCTAGGGGGAAATTCAATTGCCAAAATACCAATCCCCTAAATCAGTGGTTTAGCTGTTGCTGGCCAAGTGTAATGTTGTGCGTAAAAGGATAGATTTTTTTTCTGGGGTGAAATTTTTTTTCTGGGGTCAAACTAATGCACAACCACTTATGTTTCCTGATGAGAATATGGGAATACCACCTCAGCAGAGTCAGCACGTCTTTGATGATGACGATCACAGTTGCCAACTGCTGCGTCTTTCTGCAGTGTGTAGACCGAACAGGAGGTCAGGGAGGAAGACGATACAGGGGATGATGAGGTCCTAGACCCCACATGGAATGAAGGTCGTGCCACTGACTTTCAGAGTTCATAGACAGTGGTGATACCTAGCCAACAGCGTAGCATAAAGGGTAGCAGGGTGCAAAAGCAGAACAGCCGTCGCCAAGAGAGTTCGCCTGCTACTGGCCAACGCCACCAGGGACCGAGCACACCAACGGCAGCTTCAAGGAGTTCCCTGGCATGGAACTTCTTCACACAATATACTGACGACAAGACCCGAGTGGTTTGCACGCTGTGCCATTAAAGCCTGAAGCGAGGCATTAACGTTCTGAACCTTAGCACAACCTGCATGACCAGGCATCTACATGCGAGACACGGGCTTCAAAACCAAGAAAGGGCTCAGGCCCCTCCTGCTCCATCTTCTGCTGCTGCCTTGGCCTCTTCCTCCGCCTCTGGAGGAACGTTGGCACCTGCCACCCAGCAAAAAGAGGATGTGCCACCAACACCACTACCTCCGTCACCAATCATTTCCACCTTGTCACACGGCAGCATTCAGTTCTCCATCTCACAAACCTTGGAGAGAAAGCGTAAATTCCCACCTAGCCACCCTCGATCCCTGACCCTAAATGTCAACATTTCTAAACTACTGGCCTTTGAAATGCTGTCATTCAGGCTGGTTGACAGAGACATCTTTAAAAAGCTGATGGCAGTGGCTGTCGTTCCCAGCCGCCACTACTTCTCCAAGAGAGCCGTGCCTTCCCTGCACAACCAAGTATCGGATAAAATCAAGTGTGCACTGCGCAACGCCATCTGTGGCAAGGTCCACCTAACCACAGATACGTGGGCCAGTACGCACGGCCAGGGACGCTATATCTCCCTAACTGCACACTGGGTAAATGTAGTGGCGGCTGGGCCCCAGGCAGAGAGCTGTTTGGCGCACGTACTTCCGCCGCCAAGGATCACAGGGCATCATTCTCTGCCTCCTGTTGTCGCCTCCTCTTACTCGGCTTCCTCCTTCTCTTCTACCACCTGCTCATACGGTCAGCCACAGACCTTCACCACCAACCTCAGCAAAGCCCGGGGTAAACGTCAGCAGGCTGTTCTGAAACTCATGTGTTTGGGGGATAGGCCCCACACCGCGCAGGAGTTGTGGCGGGGTATAGAACAACAGACCGACGAGAGGTTGCTGCCAGTGAGCCTCAAGCTCGGCCTGGTGGTGTGCGATACTAGGAAAATTTCGTTGCAGCTCTGGGACTAGCCGGTTTGACGCACATCCCTTGCATGGCGCATGTGCTGAATTTGGTGGTGCAGAAATTAATTCACAACTACCGCGACATGTCAGAGCTGCTGAAGTGCGGGCCATCTGTGCACGCTTCCGGCGTTCTCATCCTGCCTCTGCTCGCCTGTCTGCGCTACAGCGTAACTTCGGCCTTCCCGTCCACCGCCTCATATGCGACGTGCCCACCAGGTGGAACTCCACCGTACACATGCTGGAGAGACTGTGCGAGCAGCAGCAGGCCATAGTGGAGTTTCAGCTGCAGCACACACTGGTAAGTCGCACTGCGGAGCAGCACCACTTCAGCACCAATGACTGGGCCTCCGTGCGAGACCTGTGTGCCCTGTTGCGCTGTTTTGAGTACTCCACCAACATGGCCAGTGGCGATGACGCTGTTATCAGCGTTACAATACCACTTCTATGTCTCCTTTAGAAAACACTTAGAGCGATGATGGAAGAGGATGTGGCCCAGGAGGAGGAGGAGGAGGGGGAGGAAGAGGGGTCATTTCTAACACTTTCAGGCCAGTCTTTTAGAAGTGGATCAGAGGGAGGTCTTTTGCAACAGCCAGGTACAAATTTGGCCAGCCAGGGCCCACTACTGGAGGACGAGGAGGACAATGATGAGGAGGAGGTGGAGGAGGATGAGAATGAAGCATGTTCACAGCAGGGTGGCACCCAACGCAGCTCGGCCCCATCACTGGTGCATGGCGGGGGGGAAATGGAGCACGATGACGATACGCCTCCCACAGAGGACAGCTTGTCCTTACCTCTGGGCAACCTGGCACACATGAGCAACTACATGCTGCAGTGCCTGCGCAACGATAGCAGAGTTGCCCACATTTTAACGTGTGCTGACTACTGGGTGGCCACCCTGCTGGATCCCCGGTACAAAGACAACATGCCCACCTTAATTACCGCACTGGAGCGTGATAGGAAAATGCGCAAATTCAAAACCACGCTGGTAGACGCGCTCCTGAGAGCATTCCCAACTGACACGGGGGGACAAGTAGAAGCACAGGGTGAAGGCAGAGGAGGAGCAAGAGGTTGCCAATGCAGCTGTGTCACGGCCAGCTCCTCTGAAGGCAGGGTTAGCATTGCCGAGATGTGGAAAAGTTTTGTCACAGCGCCACAGCGAACTGCACCACTAGCTGATAGGGAACGTGTTAGCAGGAGGCAGTGTTTCAACAACATGTTGGAACAGTACATTTGCACAGGCCTCCACGTACTGACTGATGGTTCGGCCCTATTCAACTTCTGGGTCTCTAAATTGTCCACATGGCCAGAGCTAGCCTTTTATATCTTGGAGGTGCTGGCCTGCCCGGCGACCAGCGTTTTGTCTGAACGTGTATTCAGCACGGTAGGGGGCGTCATTACTGACAAACGCAGCCGCCTGTCCACAGCCAACGTGGACAAGCTGACGTTCATAAAAATGAATCAGGCATGGATCCCACAGGACCTGTGCCTCCCTTGTGCAGAATAGACATTTATAACTGCCTCACCATCAACCATGTATTTTTGTACTCCGGGGCACTTCTTTATTGAATCCTCATTTTTTTAACTTTACCATGATCTTGCGGTGCAAAGTTGAATGAACCTCTCCTCTGTCTGGGTGGTGGGGCCGAAATAACTGAAAGTGGCCTTCTCCGGTGGTGGTTGATATGAGGCATGATTCCTTGCTGTGGGACCTCTCTCCTCTGTCTGGGTGCTGGGCCGAAATAAATGAGAGTGGCCTTCTCCGGTGGTGGTTGATATGACGCATGATTCCTTGATGTGGGACCTCTCTCCTCTGTCTGGGTGCTGGTCCAAAATACATGAGAGTGGCCTTCTCCGGTGGTGGTTGATATGACGCATGATTCCTTGCTGTGGGACCTGTATCCTCTGTCTGGGTGCTGGGCCGAAATAAATGAGAGTGGCCTTCTCCGTTGGTGGTTGATATGACGCATGATTCCTTGCTGTGGGACCTGTATCCTCTGTCTGGGTGCTGGTCCAAAATAACTGAGAGTGGCCTTCTCCGTTGGTGGTTGATATGACGCATGATTCCTTGCTGTGGGACCTGTCATTACTGACAAACGCAGCCGCCTGTCAACAGCCAACGTGGACAAGCTGACGTTCATGAAAATGAACCAGGCATAGATCCCACAGGACCTGTGCCATCCCTTGTGCAGAATAGACATTTATAACTGCCTCACCATCAACCATGCATTCTTGTACTCCAGGGCATTTCTTTATTGAATCCTCATTTTTTAACTTGTACCATGATCTTGGCGGCAACACCAAGTTGAATGAACCTCTCCTCTGTCTGGGTGGTAGGGGCCTACATTTCAGCTGAAAGTGGCCTGCTCCGGTGGTGGCATGACATGAGACCTGATTCTTGCTGTCGGACCTCTGCGCTGTCTCGGTGTCAGGGGCCGAAATAACTGAGAGTGGCCTGTCTCCGTTGGTGGGTGACATGATGCCTGCTTTGCTTGATGTGGGACCTCTCTCCTCTGTCTGGGTGCTGGGTCCAAAATACATGAAAGTGGCCTGTCTCGGTGGTGGTTGATATGACGCATGATTCCTTGCTGTGGGACCTGTATCCTCTGTCTGGGTGCTGGGCCGAAATAAATGAGAGTGGCCTTCTCCGTTGGTGGTTGATATGACGCATGATTCCTTGCTGTGGGACCTGTATCCTCTGTCTGGGTGCTGGTCCAAAATAACTGAGAGTGGCCTTCTCCGTTGGTGGTTGATATGACGCATGATTCCTTGCTGTGGGACCTGTCATTACTGACAAACGCAGCCGCCTGTCAACAGCCAACGTGGACAAGCTGACGTTTATGAAAATGAACCAGGCATAGATCCCACAGGACCTGTCCATCCCTTGTGCAGAATAGACATTTATAACTGCCTCGCCCTCAACCATACATTCTTGTACTCCAGGGCATTTCTTTATTGAATCCTCTTTTTTTTATTGTACCATTATATTGGGCGGCAACACCAAGTTGAATGAACCTCTCCTCTGTCTAAGTGCCAGGGGCCTACATTTCAGCTAATTGCCTGCTGCGTTGGTGCATGACATTAACCTCTTTTTGCTGTCAAATGAGCTGTCCCGGTGTCAGGGGCCTAAATAACTGAAAGTGGCCTGTTCCATTGGTGGGTAACATGATGCCTGCTTTGCTGCTGTGGGACCTCTCTCCTCTGTCTGGGTGCTGGGACCAAAATAACTGAAAGTGGCCTGTTTCATTGGTGGGTAACAAGATGCCTGTTTTGCTGCTATGGGACCTTTCTCCTCTGTCTGTGTGCCAGGGGCCTACATTTCAGATAATCGCCTGTTTCTTTGGTGGGTGACATTATCCTCTTTTTGATGTTGAATGACCTCTACTATGTCTGGGTGGCCTATATTTCGTTTAATTGCTTTCTGTCTTGGTGGGAGACATTTAACTCTTTTTAATGTCAAATGACTGCCCCATTGTGTGGGTGTCAGGGGCCTATATGTCGTTTACTTGCTTGCTTTCTTGGTGTGAGACATTTAACTCTTTTTACAGTCAAATGACTGCCCCATTGTGTGGGTGTCTGTGGCCTATATGTCGTTTATTCATATGTTGCTTTGTTGGGTGACATTTTCCTCTTAATACTGTCAAATTACCTCTACATTGTCTGGTTGTCAGGGGCCTATATTTTGTTTCATCGCTTGCTGCATTTATGGGAGATATTCATTTGTTTATACTGTCAAATGACCTCAACATTGTCTGGTTGTCAGGGGCCTATATTTTGTTTTATCACCTGCTGTATTGGTGGGAGACATTAACCTCTTTTTACTGTCAAATGACCTCCTCAGGATAGATTATCAATATCAGATTGGTGAGGGTACAACACCTGGCACCCCTGCCGATCTGCTGGTTGAAAGGAAGGCCGCACTCCGTGCGAGAGCAGCCTTCCCTTGTTTACCTGCTCTTCAACAGCACAGCGGTGAGCAGGTCATCGATATTAAAATCCCAGAGACACCCTTTAATAGGTGTTTTTGGAAGCGGGCGATGGGCCCACAGAAAATTGTGTGACTGGCCTCTCCCTTACCCAAGCAACTCCCTCTTCAGGTGCAACCCTGTTATGTTTCAAAAAGAAGTAGCCTGGCATGGCTGTAGTATTCAAATTTAATGTTGTTGAATTTGATAGCTGCCTTATATGCGGTGGCTTAAGAGGCAGAGCTTGTTTAAGGTGCTTTCTCCCCAAGGAGAGATAGTAGCCCCCCAAAATTTGATGTTGTGCAGCTTTCTTGGTTACCATTTTTGCAGCAAGAAACTCAGCTAAGATCAGCTCCATAATGTCTCTATAGAAGTGTTGTGGTCTAATTTGGATGCTTTTTATAGGTGCAGACTGGAAAGGTCTCACATCTATTTTTGCAACAAATTTATCAATAAGGTGCAAATTTTGCTAAATATCACTGAAAATGATCTACCTGTAACAAATTAGACCTATCTTAAATCCTGTATTAAATGATATGTGTGCCTCTATATGTATATACAGATTCAAGAATTACCTTAAAATGTGCGTAGATTACTAGAGATAAGTAACGTTTTCAAAAATTCATTTTGGACGCATCACTGAATTTTGCCAAAAAATTCACTTCATTATGAATTAATTTGTCACGAAGCATGTTAAATCAGGTCTATCCCGGCCTGCAGTTTAACTTTAGGGAGGATGTCGGTGTACAGTGTGCATTGCATTCATGGCAAAAAGAGGTTAATGTCACCCACCAATGGAACAGGCGATTTTCAGTAAGTTAGGCGCCTGGAACTTTTGGGCACAAATATGGCTGTAACAAACTTCTGGTAAGGACTATAGGGCTGCAAAAGGCAGCAAAATGTGGGTAAGTGCCCTGCAAACAAATGTGGATAGGGAAATAACTTAAAATAAAATAAAACAAATAGAAATTAAACATTATTAACCAGCAACTCGGAAGAGGAGGTGGATGCGAAGTCGGAGGTTGAGGACACAGCGAATATTGTGCTGTTGGTAGAAGCGACGACGAAGGAGGAGGAGAAGGGGGTATATAAAATTTTAGAAAAACTATTTTTTTATTTTTTGGGGGGTTTTTAAAATTGAGGTATCCCCCAAAATAATGGTACAAATAAAAAAAAATTATTCAATGAATAAGTGCACTGGAGTACAAGAATTTATAGTTGAGGCGGATATAAATGTCTATTCTGCACAAGTTACGGACAAGTCCTGTGGGATCCATGCCTGGTTAATTTTAATTAACGTGAGCTTGTCCACGTTGGCTGTGGACAGGCGGCTGCGTTTGTCAGTAATGACGCCCCCTGTCGTGTTAAATACATGTTCAGACAATACAATGGCTGCAGGACAGGCCAGCATCTCCAAGGCATAAAGGGCAAGCTCAGGCCATGTGGACAATTTGGAGACCCAGAAGTTGAATGGGGCAGGACCATCAGTTAGTACGTGTAGGCTTGTGCACATGTACTGTTCCACCATGTTGTTCAAATGCTGCCTCCTGCTAAGACGTTCCATATCAGCTGGTGGTGAAGGTTGCTGTGGCGCGGTAACAAAGCTTTTCCACATGTCGGCCATGCTAACCCTGCCTTCTGACACAGCTGCATTGGCGACACAGCTGCGTTGGCGACCTCCTCCTCCTCTGCCCTTGCCTTGTGCTTCCACTTGTCCCCCAGTGTCAGTTGGGAATGCCCTCAGGAGCGTGTCTACCAGTGTGCACTTGTAGTCACGCATATTTCTATCATGCTCCTCTGTGGGAATTAAGGAGGGCACTCTGTATTTGTAGCGGGGATCCAGCAGGGTGGCAACCCAGTAGTCAGCACAAGTTACAATGTGGGCAACTCTGCTGTTGCGCAGGCACTGCAGCATGTAGTCTCTGATGTGTGCCAGGCTGCCCAGAGGCAAGGATAAGCTGTCCTCTGTAGGTGGTATATCGTTTGTGTCCTTCGTATCACACCAGCCATGCTCCAGTGATGGCCATGAGCTGCATTGGGTGCCACCCTACCATGAACACGGTTCCTCATCTTCCTCTACCTCATCCTCGTCCTCCAGAACTGTGCCCTGTCTGGCCACATGTGTACCTGGCCTGTGCTGGTGCAGGAACCCACCCTCTGAGAATGACTGGCCTGAAACCCTGTGAAATGCCCCCTCTTCCTCCTCCTCCTGTGCCACATCCTCTTCTATCATCGCGGTAATTGTTTTTTCAAGGAGACATAGAAGTGGTATTGTAATGATAACTAACGGCGTCATCAGCACTGGCCATGATGGTTGAGTACTCAAAAGACCGCAACAAGGTACACAGGTCTCTCATGGAGGCCCAGTCGCTGGTGGTGAAGTGGTGCTGTTCCACAGAGCGATTGACCCGCGCGTGCTGCAGCTGAAACTCCACTATCGCCTGCTGCTGCTCGCACAGTCTTTCCATCATATGCAAGGTGGAGTTCCACCTGGTGGGCAAGTCGCATATGAGGTGGTGAGTGGAAAGGCTGAAGTTAAGCTGCAGAGAAGACAGGCGAGCAGCAGCAGGGTGAGCACACCGAAAGTACGCACAGACGGACTGCACTTTCTGCAGCAGCTCTAACATGTCTGGGTAGTTTTTAAGAAACTTCTGCACCACCAGATTCAGCACATGTGCCAGGCAAGGGATGTGCATCAAACCAGCTAGTCCCAGAGCTGCAACAAATTTTGCTCATTATCGCACACCACCAGGCCAGGGCTTGAGGTTCACTAGCAGCAATCACTCATCGGTCTGTTGTTCTATGCCCCTCCAAAGCTCCTGTGCAGTGTGGGGTTTGTCCACCAAACACCAGTGGCGTAACTACAGGGGAAGCAGGGGAAGCGGCTGCTGCAAGGCCCGGGCTGACAAGGGGCCCAGCAGCATAACAACATCCAAGGAGTTAAATAATTGTCTAATAACGTTTCTAAGGCCAGGCCCAGCCGGGCGCCCTCCCCAGCCAGTGTTCACTCTTAGCTGTGCTTGTGTTAAGCCACAGATAGGAGCAGGAGGCTGCTGATTGGCCAGTATCAGCTAGCTGCCCTGCCATTGGCCCATCATTTCACACCCCCTTCTCTCTGGAGCTGAACACAGCAGGAGGTTGTGAAGACAGGAAGCCTGGGTTCTCACAGTGGATCATGTGACCAGTGACGTCACAGACCTCCTTCTAACAACTCCATTCTAGCATCTACCCAGCATGTATGGCAGGACTCTGCTGAGCAAAGACCATGTGCCCAGGTGAGGTGACCACAGCAGTACCCTGGCATCTGTCTGCTGCTGGAAGCTCAATGTGGAGCTTTATGAATGTAAAAACTAATACCCAAGACTCCAAGAGGCTAAACAAAACCCTGCTTGTCTGCTTCTGATCCTAATCTTAACACATAACGTTCATTTGATTGCAATTTACTCAAACAGCTAAAGGGATTTTTTTAAAGCCTGCTGTTTCTCTAGATGACCTTATGTTGATAGTAGTGTTAATATAGTCTCAAAGGTCTGTAAAAATAGGGTAACTGCTTTTATAGACCCTTGGGACTCTATTAACACTACTGTAAACATAAGGTCACCTAGAGAAAGAGCAAGTTTTTAAAATTCTTTTTTCCCTTTAGGTGTTAAAACATAACCAATTGGATTGCTTTAACACCTAAAGGAAAACAAATTAAAAACCTGCTGTTTCTCAAGATGACCTTATGTTCATAGCAGTGGTAATAGAGTCTGAAAGGTCTATAGAAGCAGTTACCCTATTTTTACAGACCTTTGAGGCTCTATTAACACTACTGTCAACATAAGGTCATCTAGAGACACAGCAGGTTTTTAAAATGATTTTCCCTTTAGGTGTTACAGCAATCAAATGAAAGTTATGTTTTAACACCTAAAGGAAAAACATAATTTAAAAAAACATGCTGTTTCTCTAAATGACCTGATGTTGATAATAGTGTTAATAGAGTCTCAAAGGTTTGTAAAAAGAGTGTACCTGCTTCTATAGACCTTTGAGACTAAGATCATCTCC
Source organism: Bufotes viridis (assembly GCA_033119425.1). Lineage (NCBI taxonomy): Eukaryota > Metazoa > Chordata > Amphibia > Anura > Bufonidae > Bufotes > Bufotes viridis. Next base: position 512,490,507 of record CM065589.1, read on the forward strand.
CCCTCCATTGAAGGACCCGCCAGAAAGCTCACCCCATGGAGTCAATGGACCCACCAGCTAGCTCTCCCCAGCATGGACCCACCAGCTAGCTCTCCCCAGCATGGACCCACAAGCTAGCTCGCCCCAGAATGGATCCACCAGCTAGCTCTCCCTACAAGGGGCTGGGAAAAGATTGTTGGTCCATTGCCATGCTAGCTGGTGGGTCCTTCGGGAGTCCCCATGGACCCATCAGCTAGCATGGCAGTGGACACACCATCTTTTCCCAGCCCCTAGTAGTTCCTATGTAGGAATGTGAAAAGAAAAAGATTAAGTCAGGACAGGTAATTAAAGCAATGCCCCCCTTGCCCTTGTCAGCGCAGCCCCTGGCTCTTGTCTGTGCCTTCCCCTGGCTCTTTCAGCCCCTGACCCGACTGCGCCCCTCTGGGCCTTGCCTGTGCCCGGCCTGGCCTGTGGCCCTCAGGCCCCTGTCTGCGCCTTCTTGGCCCTTGTCTGCGCCCCCTGGCCCTTGTCTCTGCCCCCGTGGCCCCTGTGTCTGCCACCCTGGCGATTCATGTGCCCCCCCTGGCCCGTGTGTGTGTGTGTATATATAATATAGGAAAAGGATGGCGTGGCAGCCTAGTTTGGTCTAGATCGTGGCTAGCCAAAGGAGTGGGGTTTACACAGGAGGAGGGAGTTGCGAAGCGTGGGGGGCGCCACACAAAAATTTGCTGTGGGGCCCAGTCACTTCTAGTTACGCCCCTGCCAAACACATGAGTTTTAAAACTGCCTGCTGACGTTTACTCCTGGCTGTGCTGAAGTTGGTGGTGAAGTTCTTTCACTGATGGATGTGGAGGTGGTAGAAGAGGAGAAGGATGATGCGGAGTAGGAGGAGGAGGCAACAGGAGACAAAGAATAATGCCCTGCGATCCTCGGTGGTGGAAAGACATGCGCCATACCTCTATCCGCCTCAGGACTAGCCACCACTACATTTACCCAGTGTGCAGTTAGGGACATATAGCGGCCCTGTGCTTACTGGTCCATGTATCTGTGGTTATGTGGACCCTGCCACAGATGGCGTTGCGCAGCGCACACTTGATTTTTTCCTCCACTTGGTTGTGCAGGGAAGGGATGACTCGCCTGGAAAAATAGTGGCGGCTGGGAACTACGTACTGTGGGACAGCCACCGCCATCAGCTGTTTGAAACAGTCCGTCTCCACCGGAATGACAGAATTTCAAAGGCCAGTAATTTTGAAATGCTGGCATTCAGGGCCAGGGATCAAGGGTGGGTAGGTGGATATTTCCTTCCTTCCTTGTTGTGATTGGTCTCTGGGGTCTGGTGGGCCCTAGCAGGCATACTGTCTCTGGAACAGCTGCTCCCCTTTTGCACCCTGCTCCCTCTTTTGTTGTTGCCTCTGTGCGACCACCGCCTCTTCCTCAGAACTGCACACGTCACTAGCATGAACTTGAGTTCAGTCTGGGTCTAGGACCTCATCATCCTCCACATCATCTTCCACCCATTCTTGACCCCTGCCCTCCTCATCGGTCTGCACATTGCAGAAAGCCACATCAGTTGGCACCTGTGTTTCATCATCATCAGATACATGCTGCGGCGGTCTTCCCATGTCCTCATCCTGCAACATAGGTGGTTGGGCATCAGTGCATTCAATGTCTTCCACATCTGGGACAGGGCTAGGTAGATGGGCCGGGGAAACCCTGCCAGCAGAGCCAACAAAAAGCATAAGAGTTTGCTGCATGACTTGGAGCTCAGACTGCTTGGCTGATTGTCAAGGGGGTGAGGTGAAACACTGATGGGCATGGGCTGCAGGTGCCAACTCTAAACTTTCTGCAGAGGACTGGGTAGGAGATACTGTGAAGGAACTGGCTCCACTGTCAGCCACTCAATCTACTATCGCCTGTACTTGTTCTGGTCTCACCATCTGTAGAGAGGCATTCGGGCCTACCAAATAACGCTGCAGGCTCTGTCGCCTATTCCCACCCGAGGAAGGTGTTTCACTTGGATTGGTAGTTGGCCACGTCCTCTCCCAGCAACAAGAGCACCACCAACACCACCACGACCATGTCCACGTCCCTTATTTGATGTTCTCTTAATTATTTGCGTTCACCCACCAAGCTGACAGATAGTTTATCTCCAATGTCAATTTAACTGACAATAGTCAACAATTAAGTTCACTAAGGCAGTGCCCGCATGATAAAAGAATACCGCTTTTCTTTCCCAAAAATACACTAATGCGCTATTTCACTGCAGAAATGTAAAATAGGTAATTGGGCGGTGTATTTTAAACTGCTTTGTGGACCAGAATAATGCGTTTTTTCCCAGAAATCACAAATGCACTCTTTAACGGCTGAAAATTAAACGTAGGTATTTGTATGCTGTATGCACAACTGCTATGTGAACAAAGAACACAACTTTTTCCCCTAAAACAGACTAATGCACTATTTCAGTGCTGAAATTTAAATTAGGTATTTGTATGCTGGATACACAACTGCTTTGTGGACCAGGAATACCACTTTTTTTTATTTTTAAATACACTGATGCACTATTTCACTGCAGAAATTTAAAATAGGTATTTGGGCGGTGTATTTTGAAGTGTTTGTGAACCAGGAATACCGCTTTTTCTCCCTTAAACATAGTAATGCACTATTTCAGTGCAGAAATTTAAAATCAGTATTTGTACGCTGTATGCACAACGGCTTTGTGAACCAGGAATACCGCCTTTTTTCCCAAAAATACACTGAATGCACTGTTTCACTGCAGAAATTTCAAATAGGTATTTGTACGCTGTATGCACAACTGCTTTGTGGACCAAGAACAAAGCTTTTTTCCCCTAAAACACACTAATGCACTATTTCAGTGCGGAAATTTAAAATAAGTATTTGTATGCTGTATAAACAACTGCTTTGTGGACCAAGAACACGGCTTTTTTCCCCAAAATTCACAAATGCGCTATTTAACGGCTAAAACTTAAACGTAGGTATTTGTACGCAGTATGCACAACTGCTTTGTGAACCAAGAACACGTCTTTTTTCCCCAAAATTCACAAATGCACTATTTAAGGGCTGCAAATTAAACGTAGATATTTGTACGCTGTATGCACAACTGCTTTGTGGAAATGCCGTATCCGTAACGACCTGTTATTTAAAAATATCACATGAGGTAACCTGTCTGGTGAACACCGTAAAAAAAAAAAAATTTTAACAAAAAGCTATTTTTTATCACCTTACATCTCAAAAAGTGTAATACCAAACGATCAAAAAGTAGTATGTACCCAAAAATAATGCCAATCAAACCGTCTCCTCATGCTGCAAAAACTGAGAGGTAAGGTAAGGTAATAACTCTCATATGATGTATGTTAATTTCGAAAATTGCTAATTTTTCAAAATTTTCTGTAAATTTGGGATTTTTTTTATAAATAAAGGTGAATTATATTGACTAAAATTTTTCATGATGTATCAATGTATCACGGGAAAACAATCTCAGAATCACCACTTAAAGTGACACATGTCAAGTTTAAAAAAAACGGCCTGGTCCTTAAGGTGAAAAATGGCATGGTCCTTAAGGTGTTAAATTTTATGTGCCTTTTTATTTTATGGCTTTATAATCAGACTACATTCTGTTAGTTATTAATGCATAGCTCCAGGTAATTCCAAAAGGATTGACTTGCTTACTTTTTGTATATATAAACACATGGACATCTTAGTAGGCGAGTATAGATTCCTTTGAATATTTTACATTGTATTAAAAGTAAATGCTTGTTTTTTTCACCAACTTTCCCAACTTACTTATTTATGGCATTGCAGGGGTTCCCACTGCAAAGCTTCTCCATAAGGCAAAATCGCCACATTACAAGCTTACGGCATAGAAAACTCTGCAGGACGTGGTATCTAGCCACTAGCAGAGCAGTTAGAATGCAGTGAGAAACAATAAGACATTTATACAATAAAAAGTGAGCACAAATCTGTCAGACAAGATGTTACTAATTTATTTATAATGAACCAGGAAAAACAACTTTATTCGGATTATTAAATTACTGTGGCATGTACATTTTATATTAAGTTTATTCATAGCAGTGACTGTACTATTCATATATTATGAACTGCCTTATTAATATAATGTGATGATATAAAAACTATTCTGGTCATCTGCATGTGAGTTTATAGTTTAATTCTTACTGTTTCCTTTCCTCATTAACTAATTTAGTGCTCTTTAGAGCAATGATAGACGAACATATTGCGGAAGCCTCAAATGCAGAGGGTGACTCATCACGGAGGAGGTTTTTATTACAGTTCTTGAAGCCAAAGCAGGAATGAATCATAAAAGAAGAGACAGTATTACGGACATATCTGACTTCTCGTCTTTCTTTGAATTCACTTCTGGTTTTATCTTAAAAAACTGAATCCAGAAACTTGCATGTGCGCTCATACAGTTGCAATTCACATTCATTCAGTACTGATTCAAGAGGTAGACAGACCCATTTTTTTTTAACACAGCTGTATTTGAGTCTGGTCTTTTCTTCAGATATTTAGATTACCTAAAAAAGAAAAGGAGAACAAACGTTTATTAGGGCTTATCTACACACTATGGCCCTGACTTGTTAAACCGTTTTGATAGGTCCTGTGCTGCTGCTGGAGCAGGCATTTAATTTATGAAGATTTCATATTCTGGCATAAATAGTAATGTCCTGCTCACATCCTGCCCTCACCATGCCCCCTTTTTGTAAACCGGTGAGGGTGGTGTAAATATGGCAGCTGAGACTTAAAAAGTTGCAAAACTTTGTAATGCCAGAAAACTGGTGTAGGGGAAATATAGAATCCCCCCTTATGTTTTTATCAAAACTGACAACAAAAAAATGCCATTATAACAAATTCCCCCTTTTTGCTTAGTAGATAATGCCACAATCTCTGGAACTCCACAAAACACTGTGAGAAATGGAAATCTGAAAGATATCACAGGGCCCCCTAATAGGGCTCTAATTGTTGGCCATGGTGCTCTACACAGGAGAACTAATTGTCCTTGGAAGGACAACTGCACCATATAATTTTGCATTCCCTGGCTGCCACACGTCAAGTTCTTTAAAGCCTCAGGCTGCTAGCTGATCCTCACTGCTGGTGGCAATAAAAATTAAAAGCAATAATAATGTATAGTGCATCCATTTTATCTGCCTAGTCCAGCTTATTATTGTGAAGTACACCAAGGTACTTATAAGTGTTGACTATGGACAATGTCCATACCCTGGATTCCACTGGTTTAAGAGGATGTCTGTGCTTGCAGGAGTTCACAACCATCTCCTTAGTCTTCCTGGCATTGATGTATTCCTGGGTCAGTTCTCTGTATTCCATGTCATCCTTATCTGTGATGAGGCCTACTATTGCCGAGTCATCAGAGAACCTCTGTATGCAGCAACTAGATGAGTTGTATCAAAAGTCTGCAGTGTACACTGTTTGAACCCATTGTTTGAAGTGTCATTAAAATCCTCAGATGCCACATTCATTGCTGATCCCAGCACCTGAAATCCATATTATTTTAGTGGTTGCTAATTTTAAAACAAAATTAAATGTACTTACCTTATCCACGGCCATCTTGCTTGAAGATCCAGTGTGAAAACGCGTGCATGATGACGTCATCATGTCAGCTGGATGGCCGTGGCAGCCTCTTTGCAATCAAATGGATGAGGTAAGTATGATTTATAATCTTTACCTCCATTTCAGGGAAAATTGATTTGTTACCATGGAGCATGAGGAAATATGGCTTTGTGGAAAAATGTATTTTTTCTGAAATTCGGACCGAAGTCAATTTGTGAACTACAATTCCCTTAACACTAGTCACCTCACATATTTAATGTGTTTTTTTTGTTTTAGTTTGAAAAACTGGATCAGTGATCAGTGATTGAGAATGAAATATTTGGGCTAAATCCATTTATTATCTCCACACACAGTTCAGTTCCAATTTATTATTATTATTATTTTTTTATTATTTAGTTTTTTTGGGTTTTTTTTCGGGGGGGGAGTTATTGAATTTAATCAAACCAGCATATAGGTGATCAGTACACCAAGACACACTAGGGTAACAATTTACCTGTGAGTATTAACATGAATTTGAGTGTTAATTTTTTTGGGGGATTGTTCAATTTAATTAAACCAGCACATATACATGATTACTGTATCAATACACAGGGTAGTGAAGCAATCTACCTGTGAGTGTTAATGTGAATTTAAGCATCAGGCCTCAATCATCTGTTTCTGTTTATTCTACATCCACACCGTCGGAATGTAATTTTGGGTTGTTCAATTTAATGAAACTAGCATTGTGGCAATGTGAACACTGATGTGTGCAGTGAAGCCCCAGGGAAACCGTCAGACAGGGCTGTTTGCACCAAGAGCGTGTCACCAAGGTGCCTGGCCTTGGTGGAGTGAAAGCCCAAGTATTAGTATTAGTATAGCTGGCTCAGCCAGTTCCAGGGCGGGCTTTTACTGGGAACAGGTAATGTGCTGGGTGGGTGCCTGTTCCCCATGCTCCAGTCCGGGATTTTGGACAATGCCCATGTCCAGGGATTCTATTTAATCCTCTTGTTGGACATGGGTGGGGTCTCACTCTGGGAGAGAGTGGTTTGTGTAGCAGAGTCCTGGTGAGGCTCTGGGAACGTGATCTCAGCTGAGGAGGGCTGAGGGGCCACGGGGCTAGGTGCTAGCCACAATTTATGGACGTTCGGCTGGGAAAGCCGCATGAGTTCCCGTGTGTGTGAATGGGGTCTTAGGTGAGTCAGCGATCTTATGTATTAGGTAGTGCCTAGACGGGCAGGTGTTCATTTATTTTGTTTTGTTTGAGAAGACTGCCAAATAAATGCACTGTTTGGACATGAAATCCGTTGTCCGGAAGGAAGTTTGTGTGAATGATCCCCGAGACCAGAGCTAACCCCCACATTTGGTGTCGGATGCGGGCAGTCGTCCCTGCTGGAGAAGGAAAAGCGTTGCTGGGAGCAACAAACAAGCAGAAAAAGCAGGTGCTGCTGAATGCTATATTTTTTTTGACGGTGAGAAAGTTTAAAGAGACTGTTATGTCTGCGGTGCAGTGCTGAGATTGTCTCTACAGGGAGACACCTGGAGACTGGTCTCAGATTAAAGTGGACGTGTTAAAAAAAAAAAAAAAAAAAGATTTTTTTTCTCTGGTGTCTGGACTGTCTGTTGCTATGGGGTGGATGGAGGATCTCGCCGAGCAGCTGAGGCAGGCCAATTTGGAGGGGAGGTTTTGAGGGCGCAATTGCAGTTGGCCCTGGAGAGAAAGCCTTCAAATCCGAATGGACAGTTTGTAAAAGTCCAAAGTGTCGGTGATGCGGCTGGAAAATCAGACGAACAGGTGTTGTGTGCCGTTGCCAAGGGCAACCGTCGGGAAGAAAAGAAGAGGGAGAGCGGTGCGGCTCTCGAGAGTTCAAGTGTTTGCTGCATACAGAGTCCTAGAGAGGATATGCGGAGAAGCAGTAATGCGGTTGCTAGGTTCAACCAACCACTACAGAGTGCAGCGGGATGGCAAAAGAGAGAGTGCTGCTGGAGATGCCGTCAAGTCACAAAGTGTGCACCTGATTGTCCTATGGCCAGGAGTCAGGTAACCAGGAATCAAAGGCTGGAGGTTCCTAATGTCCAGGAGCAGGAGGGTGACCTTGGGGAAGATGTTCCTGGAACTCCCTCATCGCCTGGGACTGCCGAACCCATGACATCTGAGGGTAAGACTGTTCCGATTATTACTCCGTGTGTTGCAGAGGGTCAGGTGATCCTGGTTCAGACCAGCCCGGTGGCTGAGAACTGTGTGCGGGACATTCATGGGGATAACATGAACTGTCCGGTGGCTCTCACGGCGTGTGAGACTCCAGTGCAAACAGGGACTCGAGAAATTCATGATGCAGTTTCACGTATATCTGATATGTTGTTTGGTCAGGATATTGAATCGTTGCTGTGGGGTAAGGCAGACCCTTCTGCAGGAAGTGACAAGGCTCCTGCAGAATCGGTAGCGACCCCTTTAAGTGATGTGACCATTAAAAACAGTGGCGCTGATAAGGTGCAAAGCGATTGTGCCAAGTTTGCGGAAATGTCAAATGAAAGTATGATGCCATGTGATGTTGATATGCATTTTCCACTGCAGGCTGTGACCAGGGAGAAGTGCTCCCTGTAGGTAAAAATGTAAAAGTGGGAAAAATGCCGATAAATGTTGAGAGCACAGAGTTGGGGAACCCACTGTAGGGAATGTGCAGGAAACAGTGGCTAGAGAAGTGTCCAAGGTGGGGATTAGCTCAGCAGTGCCCCTTGAGGGAAGGATTGAGAATGACATGAGCGGTATATATGACGCATGTGCTGTGACCGATAGCAACTCAGAGAGAGGCTGCCGTGTTGAGGTCTGGCCAAACTGATATGGTTACTGGTAGCAACCAGACGATAGTTATACCTGACGTGACAAGAGGCGAGTGGGGAGATGGCGGCCTAGTGTCTGAGACCCATACCCAGGCAGGGCTAGATGACAGGACATGTCAGTACAGCTGCAATCATGAAGACGGTTTCTCTCTCCCTACATGGTCCCTAGGTACAATAGCGAAGGGTCTACTGCCTGATGCCCAGAAGAAAATGAAAGTCTCCAGAAAGTTACACAAGCCTGTAGTAGACATTGACAAAAGTCTTGGCGAGGTCCTAGGAGATACTCCTACGTCTGGTACTGCTGCAGAACAGAGTAAAGAGCCGCTGGATCCAGAGGCCAAAAGGGAGTGCATCCAACAAGCTGATGCGAAAAACTCAAATAGAAGTGGAAATTCTCCAACTTCAAGAGGAACTTGCAGTTTCTGAGCGATCCAGACTTCATGCAGAGCAGGAAAGAAATGAACTGGCTGATGAGGTCTTAAACAGTGCCTCAGAAAAATCTGCCCTCTTGGAGGAGCAAAGACATTTGGAAGCCAGTATGGCGCAACTTCACCAAGAGTTGTGTGATCGAATAGTGGACCTGGACAACCAGAGACAAACTGTGTCTAGATTGGAGAAGAAACAGAAGATGTTTGACCAGCTCCTGGCTGAAGAGAAATATGTTGCGGCCCGATATGCCGAAGAACGTGACCGAGCGGAGGCGGAGGCTGATGCTCTGGAGAAAAAGTCCAAGGCCATCTCCTTGGCTAGAGCCCTTGAAAAAGCGCTTAAGGAGCGAGGTGAATTGGAGAGGCTGAACAAGCAACTCAGAGCAGAGTTGGAAGTTCTCAGGAGCTCAAAAGATAAAGTCTATGAGTTGGAGAGGCCTAAGCGTGCTCCTGCGCAGCAGGTGGAAGAGAATGAGATACCTGAAGAGGAAGATTCTCTAAAAGATGCCAAGAAGGCAGAGCCTGTTAAGAATGGGTCTGGAGATGGTGGCGCTGTGGTCCCAGCCGAGGCAGAGAAGAAAATGGATGATGTATCTGCTGAACCAGATGAAGGTGCTGAGGTAGATGCAAAAGCCCAGGGACTCGTGGCGGTGTGTGGCCAGGACCTGGTCATGAGAGACATTCCCTCTGCTGTCAATGCCTTCCAGAAAGCCAGCAGTCTGCTGGGGAAGAAATACGGGGGACCGACGACCAGGATGAGGGTCCTGTCTACTCCGATGGGCTGGCTCTCCTGAATCCTATCCGAAGGGAGAACCATATCCGGGGTGAATCTCTGCAGGGATTGCCAGAAGACGACGAGTCTGGTGAAGACCCTGATGTACCCCGTACCTCCAACCATGATGAGAAAGAGGAGGAGTTAAGAAATCAAGTATATGATGCCGTGTCCAAGAAGGATGAGAAGGCTAATCAACAGAATGAAGACTCCAAAAGAGACTCAAAGGCTAAAGAAGCTAAGGCCGATGAGTTGGAGTGGGAGAAATCCTGGTATGCTCCAGAGACCAAAGAGAAGGATGAAAAAGAATCTGCTGAAGTGGGGCATGCCACTGAAGAAGCAGAAGACTCTGAAAGTGGAGCCAAACTTGACGTAACCCCTGTGGGGAGTAAAGGAAAAGAAAGACGCTATTTGTTGATAAAATAAAGAGACAAATAGAGGCAAGTCTTAAGAAGCGTGCTCGGTTGAAGCAGCTGTGTAAGAAAAAGGGAGAGAGAGATAAAAAATAGAAAGAGAGGGTCTGCCTGTCCCGTGGAATTGGGAACCTCTTAGACACTATTTCTTGGGCAACAGGTCAATGTGGGTGACAAACCAAGCCTTGCTGGCTTGGGTATGGCAAAATAAAGGGAAAATGATGACGCTGACCACATCTTCCAGAGGGAATGTTGAGACAGAGGCTAGAAAGGGCGGATGCCCTGTCAGGAGCATCCGGTTGGTGTATGTGTTCACCCCCACAGGTGTGAACAGAGGGGGATATGTGGCAATGTGAACACTGATGTGTGCAGTGAAGCCCCAGGGAAACCGTCAGACAGGGCTGTTTGCACCAAGAGCGTGTCACCAAGGTGCCTGGCCTTGGTGGAGTGAAAGCCCAAGTATTAGTATTAGTATAGCTGGCTCAGCCAGTTCCAGGGCGGGCTTTTACTGGGAACAGGTAATGTGCTGGGTGGGTGCCTGTTCCCCATGCTCCAGTCCGGGATTTTGGACAATGCCCATGTCCAGGGATTCTATTTAATCCTCTTGTTGGACATGGGTGGGGTCTCACTCTGGGAGAGAGTGGTTTGTGTAGCAGAGTCCTGGTGAGGCTCTGGGAACGTGATCTCAGCTGAGGAGGGCTGAGGGGCCACGGGGCTAGGTGCTAGCCACAATTTATGGACGTTCGGCTGGGAAAGCCGCATGAGTTCCCGTGTGTGTGAATGGGGTCTTAGGTGAGTCAGCGATCTTATGTATTAGGTAGTGCCTAGACGGGCAGGTGTTCATTTATTTTGTTTTGTTTGAGAAGACTGCCAAATAAATGCACTGTTTGGACATGAAATCCGTTGTCCGGAAGGAAGTTTGTGTGAATGATCCCCGAGACCAGAGCTAACCCCCCACAGCATATATACCATATTTTTTACCCCGTAAGACAAACTTTTTCCCTCAAAAAATGGGGGGAAACGTTAGTGCGTCTTCTGGGGTGAATACATGAAAAAAAAAATGTTTGCCGCTTTGCTTGTGGTTGCCCGACATATATTCCCATGTGTTACCTGGACTGGCCGCCGCTGCGGGTACTGAGAGGAAGGGACCAGCCGCCATTGCGGGAGCTGGGAAGCAGGGACTGGCCGCCACTGCATGTGGTGGGAGACAGGAGCCGGCCACCTCTGCAGGTGCTGTGTAATAGAGACAGGCCGGCCGTGGTGGGTGCTGGGCGGTAGGGACTGGCTGGCCGGAAGATGTGCTGTGAGCAGGGAGACAGTTGGTAGGAGCGTGGGAACAGGCAGATGAGCGGTGGAGCTGGCTTCCCTATCACACATGCCTGCTCCGCCTCTCAGTCTTCACATGTGCCTGCTCTCGTGAATGTGCACTGATAGCTGTGTTGCTCTTTGCCAGAAAAAATTATCCATAAGGTACCCCTAATAAAGTTAACCCCCCCTAATAAGGTGACCCTCCCATAAAGTGACCCCCTTCATCAATAAGTGAATCAGCAGCAGCCAACCATTTAACAGTGTAATCCCACCCATTACATTATGTCAGCAGCAGATTACTCTCATAAACTTTGTCAGTGGCAGATCCCCCCGTGTGTTAGCAGCAGATCCCCCATAACATTGTGTCAGCAGCATTTTACCCCCACAAAATTGTGTCAGTGGCAGATCTCTCCCATAAGTGTGTCATCAGCAGATTACCCCTTAACAGTGTGTCAGAGTAGATCCTCCCCATAACTTTGTGTCAGCAGCAACCCCGCCAATATGACATTGTGTCAGCAGCAGATACTATCATAACATTGTCATCCACTAATGTTCTTAGCTACAGTACCCTCATAATTATAGTGCTGACAGTTCTTCCATTACTTTATTCTGTTGCAGAAAATTGCCGTAATCTCCTGCTGCATATGGTATATTTCTGAACAATGTCAAAGCAGAAAAGTCTGTCTTATAAAATTCTTTTTAAACTAGAGTTGATAAAATTTGTCAAAGAGCATGGAAACAGGGCAGCTGAACGAAATTTTGGGTCACCTCCAACTGAAAAGATGATTAGTGAATGGAGGAAACAAAAAATCAGTTGAAAAAAAATGCTTATAAAAGTAAACACACATTTCGTGGGTGTGCTACAAAGTTCCCACAGTTAGACATGGACATGAAATCAAACCTCACAGAAACAACGGCTTCTCAGTATCTACAAAAATGATCATATATGAAGCCAAAGGTCTTGCTACAGAGGAAGACATTGAGGTATTCACTAGATCGGCATCGTGGTGCTACAGGTTTATGAAGAGATGTGACCTAGAATTGCACAAAAAATACCTAAATAATATGAGTCCAAGATTCTTTCTTTTCATAAATTTGTGCTAGGTGCAAGAAAGAAAAATGGCTATGAAATAGGCCAGATTGGAAACATGGAGGAAATCCCGTTAACCTTTGATGTTCCAGGACCGTTGGTGTGAGAGGCCCAAAAAACATAACTGTGAAAATAAGAAAACCCATTACACTGTTGTGTTGTCCTGCTGTGCAGATGGCACCAAGCTGCCACCAATGCTGATCTTCAAAAGGAAGAACATGCCATGACATGCAATCCAACAAGAGTAATTGTCCTGAAGAAACTGGTCCTACTAGTTCTTGACCAGTTTAGGGCACATATCAGCACAAAAATGAGTTTTAAGGACATGAACACTCATCTAGCGGTAATTCCTGGGGGGCTTACCAGCCAGTTACAACCTCTGGACATTTCCATTAATAAGCCATTTAAAGTGTTTATGCGGGAGGAATGGAACAAAGGAATGGCTGCTGGGAATCCTGACCTGACTCCCAGTGGATGGATGAAAAGGCACACTATCACTCAAGACATTGTGGCAGGCAGTTAATAAGTAAATCATCCTAAGGTCCTTCAAAAAGTGTGGTATCAGTAATACCTTGGATGGCACTGAAGACAATGTGCTATACGACAAATCTGAAGGCAGCGATTCCAGTGATAGTGAGCCACAGAGCGTGATTAATTTGGAGGTAGTTTTTGGGGTTCCGTTTTGAATAGAGGAGTACTATTTTTTTCCTATTTTCACCCTCTAAAACCTAGGTGCGTCTTATGGGTCAGTGTGCCTTATAGGGTTAAAAATACGGTACTTGATTACTACAACAATACAAAGCCTAGGGCAGCAATTTTACAGTGAGTGTTAATGTGAATTTGAGTATCGTCCATTTCTGTTTATATCCACTCAGAATGTAATTTTTGGGGAGATTGTTCAATTTATAGAAACCAGCATATATACATTATAACAACTAGAGCACAAAATTGCCTGTGAGTGATAACGAATTTAGGCCTGAATCTGTATTCCTTTATTATTTCTGTCTTTACACAATCAATTTTGTGTGTGTGTTGGGAGGGGGGGGGAGGATTATAGTTGATTTTATACAAACCAGCATATATATGCAATTACTACACTGATGCACATGCATAACATGTCAGCGCACGGAAAGGTTCCAAACAAAAGACCCAGAGCCAGAATGTGGGAAGTAGCAGCACCAGTTATCCAGCTAAAAGTAGTAGTAGTAGCCCACAGTTGTCCCTACTGGCTTTAGAAAGGCACAACATCATTGTTGAGGAGAAAATAGATGAGATTGTGGATTGGATGACTCACTTCCCCTCTCAGTTGCAGCAGGATATAGTGGAGGTGACTTTGTAGTCTGACATCGTTCCGTGGAGACAGGGGTCACAGTGTTCTTCCTGCTCCTTCTTCTTCCCAGCCGCAGAGAAGGTTTTTAGTAGTAGTAGAGTCATCTATGGTTTGACGCCTTCCTATTTCCTAAGAAGTGGCAAGACAACCCTATCACGTCCTACGGCAGATAGTCAAGAGGGTTTCCCGGTTAACGACTTGTGTGAGAGAAGTCACGATTTGGCTGCCCGAGGAATTGTTTAGGGAGGAGGCTAGGGACCCCATGCACACCTGTGTTGATGGTGGTGGTAATAGTGGCACTTGTAGCAACAGTTTCTGTGGTGGGGACAGCAACAGTGGGAGTCAGGGAAAATGCAGAGCAGGGGAGGGGGGGTCAGGAGCCCACCATGGCATCTCACAATCTGATAAAAGTGTCAGGAGGGTGAGAACTCCGATGATTAGGGATGAGCGAATTTGTAATTTCGAGTTTAATGTACAAGGCTCGGGTTCAGGTTTTCTAAGAACTCCGTTTTGGATTCCGCTACCACGGAATCCATAACAGAATTCTTAGATTATCCGAACCTTGTATGCCAAACTTGAAACACAAGTTTGCTCATCCCAACCTATGATGATTGTGTACTGGACAGGACCTGGGAGCTGAATCAGGGTGCTGAGGATGCGGCAACATCAGTGCAGGGCGTTGGTGGCAGCAATAAAGAACAGAGGCTATGTACCTTCCAAAGAACAGCCTGGGCCATGTCTGCTTTGGGATCTGGTGATGCCGCTGATACTGCAGGTGAGTTAGGCTCAAAATGTGTCAAAGGTAAGCCCAGCTTGGCTGCCTGTAGCTCTGTGTAAGCAACTCCTATATGGTGCTTTTTCTCCACAAGGCAGACACTCAAAACCACAGTGATGTGCAAGATCTGCAGGATTAAAATAAACCGTGTTCATTCAAACACACTCATAGCTACCAGAGGTCTATTTTACCACATGAGGAGGCATCACCTGATCCTGTGGGAAAATGCAACTGTCCAGCTTTACCAATCAGAACAAGTCTGTCATCTTTGTCCTGGTGGACACTTGGAGCAGCTGTTACGGACAGGGATAGTACAGGTCTTTTACAACCCATTAGGTCAATTTTTTTGCGGCAATGGAGAGGGAGCACCCCAGCACCATGACCAGGTCCTTTTGACCTACTCCCACCATATTATGGGGCTGAATCCCACAGCAGGCACTTATCTGCCTGTTCAATTTTCCTTCTCCATGGACATGGTACAGTCCCCAACAGAAGCAGGTCACAGCATCGATTACACTACCCTTCCGACTATGGTGTGTCATGTCAAGTATTGTCACACCATTTTAGAGCTGATCGGCCTGGGAGAGTAGCCACACCAGTGGGCAGTTGCTCAGGGACGTCATGCAGCAAACATTCCAACTCCAACTGGTGGTAAGCAACAATGGGCACAATGTCCTGGCTGCCCTGAACTTGAGTGAAATAATACATGCTCTCTGCATGGCCTTTTAAAACAATGCACTGGCTTGCTCAAGGTGTCGGCAATGTCCATGAGACTGTCCCTCTTAGCTTATGGCAGATGTAAAAATGAATAAATGAATTTGAGGCAGAATAAGTCTCTTAGCACTGTCCCTACATGCCTCCTCTCCGATGTTCTTCTATGAATCGTTTTCAGCCACACTAACCCTAGCACATAAGCACGTGCCACATCTCTCCCTCTGCCAGGACCATGCGGGATGATAGTTTTATAGGGCTGGGACATCACAAGGGATGGATTGACTGGCTGCACAGCATTATGGGTCGCCTTGCATTCCCTGGCTTGTCTCTTCTACACTTAGTTTTGCTTTGTAACACGTCATTTTAGGAAAACCCTATTCGCTACCACAAAGCACAAGCAAATTTGAATTAGTTGCAAATCAAAGTTCTCCTAAACTTTGGACTGAATTCCTCTTCGAATGCTTCGCTCAACACTACTTATAATACAAGTCACCATATTATACAAGTTCAAAAGCTGTCATGGGCTTCTTTATGACACAACTTTCAATGGAAAACTGCATTCTAGAACTTCAAAGTATAGAGCTAGAAGAAATATTTTTTCATTCAAAGAATGAGATGATCAAAGACACTGGCCACTGATCAATGATCATGATTTAACACAGGCTTTATTAACTACACATATGCCCTTGCTTATAACATTTTGAGAAAAGTACATAGCATAATTGACTTTTTTAAACCATACTCACAACAGAAAAAAAAATGAAAAATTATTTGTTTAATATAAAGGTGCATCTCAATAAATTAGAATATCGTTGAAAAGTTAATTTATTTCAGTAATTCAATTCAAAATGAAAAATCCATATATTATAGATTCATTACCTATAGAGTGATCTATTCCTTTTAATGTTAATCATTATAGATTATAGCTACTGTACAGTATCTCAGAAAACTGTAATAATGTGAAAAAGGTTAATATTGACTCCTGTAGGTTTCCTAAGCCTTTAAATGGTCCATCAGTCTGGTTCAGTAGGCTACACAATCATGGGGAAAGACTGCTGACAGTTGTCCGATGTGATTTTTTTTATAGTCAGCAATGGTTTGGTGAGCCATATAATATGCTGGTGTTGGTCCACTGTGTTATATCAAGTCCAAAGTCAGTGCAGCCATCTACCAGGAATTTTTAAAGCTCTTCATGCTTTCATTTGCTGAAAAGCTTTATGGAGATACTGATTTTATTTTCACACCAAAAGTACCAATACCTGGTTTAATAGCCACGGTATCTCTGTTCTTGATTGCCCAGAAAAATCGCCTTGCCTAAGCCCCAGAGAGAAACTAAAGTATTATTAAGAGAAAGATGAGACATGCCGGACCCAACAATGCAGACAAGCTGAAGGTTGCTATCAAAGCAAGCTTGGCTTCCATAATACCTCAGTAATGCCACAGGCTCATCACCTCCAGGCCACACCACATTGATGCAATAATTCATGCAGAAGAACACAACCAAGTACTGAGTGCAACATTACTATATTAAAAATTATTATTTTTTATTGGTCTTTACTATTATATAATATTCAAATTTTCTAAAATACTAACCTTTGGATTACCTGTAAACCACAATCATCAGCATTAAAAGAAATAAACGTTTAAAATAGATCACTATGTGTGCAATGACTCTATGTAATATGTTAGTTTCACATTTTGAACTGAATTACTAAAATGATCATATTTTATTTTATTGAGATGCACCTGGAATGGACTTAAGGAAATTATTTTTAACGGTTCCATTGAATGGCAATAAATAATGGAAACAATAAACCTAACACACTCGAAAGAGAATTGGCTTTGATCCTACAATGAGGAATGCAAAGAACATTTACAGCTTAATATAAAATATCATTGATACATCTAATTATATGAGTATTCCTGTTGTGACAAGTGTCAACATTTTGGTTATCTGCTCTTTATTAATAACTTATCTTTCTTTAATCAAGAATTGGCAAGAAATGGTTTCCTTTTCAGGTTCCACTTAAGAAGATATAAGTATATTTCTCGAAATTCATTTTGGGCCCAATTCTAATGTATTGGTCTGCAAATTTGATTTTAACTGTTAAGAGTGTTAAGATTATCCTGAAAAGTTGTGTATGACATTCTAAGGTCTCCTAGGACTGCATCCAACCTTTTTTTAATGCTGAGACAGTAATAGCAAAGTGACAGTGACATATGCGACTATAGGTAAACAGATGGCAGCTGTTGATAACAGTGTATAAAAATGCACTGTATGATTTTATTTTTAAAATTAAACTTGGTCCACAAATCATCCCAATTAGATGGCAGATTCCTGCTTCTATGTCTACTGACCTGTAAAATGGAGGCCAGCATTTTGAGAGATTTGTCCAAATCAAAATGTTAAAGATTTGGATTAGGCTGACTTTCAAACTTTTTGTAAAATTGAAAGAATATTTCAGTAATTTAGAATTTATTTGCTTATCTCTACACATAAATTGTCAAACTGTCCAAAACTCATGGATGGCCAAATTGTGCTTGTACTTGAATGGAACAAACCACACACTGACACAAAAATATAATACTAGTTATCAATGTTTTAACATTTTTCCCCTATACAGACAATATCTGAACAGAATTCTGGGATTGTTGCCTTTCTTCAATTCAAAATTACATATTCTAAAAGAAAAGAAAAGTGATGAAAAAGTAATACTACTTTTTATCCTTAAGTCAATATTCCTGAACTCCTGTACAAAGTATATAAATATAAAGGTAAGAGACGGCACTCACCGGTTCATTCCAAGTATTTCTTTATTGCTTCATACAAGCAAAAACAAAGCAGAGAGCGATGGGGCGCAGGAGACCATACAGGCACTATGAGGCGACGGCTGTTTCGTGTGAACCACACTTCCTCGGGCCTCCTAGCATAGTGACCGTCAATGCTTCACCTTTATGCACCAATGCCGTCAGTGCTGACATGCGTACAAGCAGCACTGGTGGAGACATATCAAATACATAGAAACATAGACCTATTAATTAGGTACACTTAAATCATTTCTGTCATTCAGACCTAGGGGGCCCATAGCATTGGTTTTAATAATCCAACTAGCCTCTTTTCGCAATAATTGAGTATGTCTATCACCCCCTGTTGGTAAATAGCATTCTAATTCTAAACCTGAAAATGTTAAAACCCTTGGGTCACCTCCATTTATCTCTCTGACATGTTTAATCAACCGTGGACATCCTTTACTAGATGTTACAAAATTGAAATGTTCTCTTATTCTTTTAAATAACGGTCTGGTAGTCTTACCAATATAGAAGCAACCACAGGGGCACATTATCAGGTATACCAAGATACTGCTTCTACATGTAATAAGATGGTTAACTCTATGCTGCAAACCTCTGAAACATACTGTCTTATACTGGGGATTATACTTACAAAATGAACAATTCCCACATTTACGGTTGTCTTTAGGAACATATTCCATATATCTGGCCTCCTTTCTGAATATCAACTCCTAACTAACCTTTCTTTCAAGGTATGGCTGCGCCTAAATGCAACTATAGGTTTGTTCTGTGCTAGGCCCTTCAAGGACTCATCCTTACTCAGTATATCCCAATTATGGTATATAGTTTTCCGAATGGCATCTGCCATGGGGCTATATTTGAATGAGAACATGAATCTGTATCTTTTTTAAGAATTTTATTTTCTGACAATAGATCATCATGTGTGAATTGTAAAGCCTTTAACATAGCCTGATGGAGATTCCTAAGTGGATAACCTTTTCTCATTTGACGTTTTGTCAGGTCCATAGCTTATGACCTGAAGTACTCTTCCCGGCTATTAATTTTCCTGAGTCTTATGTATTGGCCATACGGTACTGCTGATTTCACACTTTGGGGGTAGAAACTATCATAATGTAACAAGGAGTTGGTTGCCGTGAGTATTCTGTAACCCCTGGTAACCAATTGGTTTCCCTACACTAGCACCAAAATATCAAGAAATTCCAATTCTTGACACCAAAACTTGTAGGTAAATCTCATGTTCATCTAGTTGTGTTCATTAAGATGGTTAATAAACTCACTAAATTGGGACTCTGTACCTGACCAGAGAATAAATATATCATCTATGTAATGAAAAAACAGTTGTATGCGGGGCAAAAATGGGTTACTGAGAAAATAGATATATTTATCCTTGATTCGTGCTAGAAAGATATTTGCAAAAGTGCATACCACCGGTGTCCCCATCACTGTACAATATTTGTTTATACCACTGATCCCCAAATCTGAATACATTATTTTCTAAAATAAATTGGAGGGCTTCTCTAATAAATTAAATAAATGTAGAATTTTTATCTGTCCCTTTATGGATCTCTTTCACAGCCATTACTCCAGTGTTATGTGGAATACGAGCATACAAATTCTCCATATCCAAAGAATAAGAGAACATTTCAATTCTGTAAGATCTGGTAAAGGATGTCCACGGTTGATTAAACATGTCAGGGAGATACATGGAGGCGACCACAGGGTTTTAGCATTTTCAGGTTTAGAACTAGTACCCCATTTACCAACAGGGGGTGATAGACATACTCAATTATTGTGAAAAGAGGCTAGTTGGATTATTAAAGCCAATGCTATGGTCCCCCTAGGTCTGAATGACAGAAACAATTTAAGTGTTTTTTTATAGGCATCTATGAAGTATTGTACCTAAATAATAGGTCTATGTTTTTATGAATTTGATATGTCACCACCAGTGCTGCTTATGCGCATGTCAGCACTTACGGCGTTGGTGCATAAAGGTGACGCATTGACGTCACTATGCTAGGAGGCCCGAGGAAGCGTGTTTCACGCGAAACGACCATCCCCTCATGGTGCCTGTATGGTGTCCTGCATCCCTATCGCTCTC
Organism: Bufotes viridis; assembly: GCA_033119425.1. NCBI lineage: Eukaryota > Metazoa > Chordata > Amphibia > Anura > Bufonidae > Bufotes > Bufotes viridis. Next base: position 512,510,643 of record CM065589.1, read on the forward strand.
TTTTTTATTTATGCTTGTGTGAAGCAATAAACTTAGAAACATAGAATTTGTTGTCAGATAAGAACCATTTGGCCCTTCTAGTTTGCCCAATATACTGAATACTATGAATAGCCTCTGGCCCTATCTTATATGAAGAATGGCCTTATGCATATCCAATGCATGATTAAACTCCTTCACTGTATTTGCAGCTACCACTTCTGCAGGAAGGCTATGCCATACATCCACTACTCTCAGTAAAGTAATACTTCCTGATATTACTTTTACACCTTTGCCCCTCTAGTTTAAAACTATGTTCTCTTGTAACAGTTTCTCTTCTTTTAAATATTCTCTCCTCTTTTACCGCTTACCTTTATGTATTTAAAAGTTTCTATCATATCCCCTCTGTCTCTTTTTTCTTCCAAGCAATATATGTTAAGGTCCTTTAACCTTTCCTGGTAAGTTTTGTCCTGCAATCCATGTACTAGTTTAGTAGCTCTTCTCTGAACTCTCTCCAAAGTTTCAATATCCTTCTGCAGATATGGTCTCCAGTACTGCACACAATACTCCCAATGAGGTTTCCCTAGTGCTCTGTAGAGCAGCATGAACACCTCCCTTTTTCTACTGTTAATGCCTCTCCCTATACACACAATAAAGAAATAGTTGGACTGAACCGGTGAGTGCCGTCTCTTACCTTCATATTTATATGTTTCCTGGAATGAATTGAGACTGAGCACCAAGGAAGTCCGGTATAAGCCGTTAAGCCATCACCACAGGAAATGTTCCTTTTTTGAATGTGGAGGAGTGTCGGAGTAGTGCCGCCCCATCTTTTGATCTACCTGTACGGTAGTTATTCCTGTACAAATTATGCTTGCAATTGCCAATTAAAAGATGTTGGATGTGGGTGATAGCATTAGGTCAAAATTTTGTCATATATTAATAAGCTATAAGATTTTTTTTTTTTTATGTGTGCTTGGTTTTAAGGATATAACTTTTTAAATTCTGTATATACGTAACTTTTTAAAGCCATGTAAATGATTTCCTGTCTAGTCATGGCAGGGAGAATAATTAAACACTCTGCTGTGTCAGCAGCTCAACCAGGCAGGCTAGGACTGGCAAACAGGGGAACAGGTGAATCCCCATGGGACACTAAGCAAGGTGGAACCCTAGTCCCTCATCCCCTGCACAAGTCAAATAGTAAACTGACAGGACTGCACATATCCTTTTTCATAAGGGACCCACCATCTTGAAATTGCTGCAGGGACCCTCATAATCAATCATTTTTAAGGTTTTGCTGCTCCCTGACACTGTGTGAGCTAATATTTGCATATTTCTTTACAATTGGTCCGCAGAACAAAGCTGAACCTCAAGGAGATCTGTTATATCAAACAGAGTTGCCTGAGATGTACTTTATTAGTTTAGTAGAATGTAAGAGGCACTCTTTTTGTACCATATGCTACTACAAAACTTAGAAGACTATTCCTATGCTTTCTTCCTTTGATGTGAAACCACTGTTCGAGGAACTATGTATGTTTACTGCATGTGTTTGTACTAGGAATGTTGCAGTCAGCATTGAGTGTCTTGCAATGTCATCTCACAATCTGCTTGGTCCACAAGACAGTTGACCAAGAACATCTCACAATGTGCTTGGTTAATGGGCTTGTAGAATTAATTATCCTGCCATATCAGACACATACAGTGACCCAATTACAGTCAGTGGTAAAGCATCCTGTCCTGGACAGCATGTACAACTTCCTCATTTGAACAAGGGTATAGAATGAAGATAGCAGATAGCAGTACCAAGCAAACAGGGCAAGCAGTACTGCTAAACTGGCGAACATGAGGAGATTTGCATAAAATATTTCATTCAGTCAATAAACACTAAACGTGGTTTTACATAACTCTATTATCAGCTGATTATTGGGAACAAATGTTACTACGAATGCTCGATAATAAGCCCGCGTATGCGTTCTGTCAATCGCGCTTTGAATGAGCAAAAAGCTAGTTTATCGGGTGAATTAAACTGTAGCACATTAAATCATCATTTCTGGGCAGCAGATTGTGCTATGTAAAAAAGCATCTGCTGCCCAGAAACAATGTATCTGTATGAAGACAAATAATGACAGTAGCCATCGCTAGTCCCCTTACAATGGAGGAGATTGCTGCATGCAAGTGCAACTCTTTCCTCCTATGACAAGCAGCCAATTTTCTGAAAAGAACGGCCTCTTCCCGATAATTGTCCGCTCGTCCATGGCATGTAAATGCATGATAACACTAGGTAAACTAAACCTACAAATGAATGAATGTATTGCATATAATCTTTTTTTCTACTGTTTGTCAGTATGTATGACTTCTTGTTTGTTCCTGAAATGTCAAGCACAGGATTAGTGATGAGCGGCATAGGCAATATTCAAATTCGAGATATTTCGCTAATTTTTGGCCGAATATTCGCCATAAATTTGCAAATTCGAGAATTTGTGATCTTCAGTCATTATTTACTTGATTGCGAAAATCAGGCAATATAATATATTCGCGATAAAAATTAGCGATTTGAATATTCGCGATCAACACTAAGGGGTAGGCAATTTTCCTATTGGTTGCTAGGGATGTTGCTACGTGGCGATATTCACAATAAATTTGCGATAAATTTGCGATTATAATATTCGCGATCAACACTATTTGTGAATACGAATATATAGCACTATATTCTAAATATTTGAGAATTCTCGAAGTGGCGATATTCGCAATTAAAATTTGCGATTCGAATATTCGCGCTCAACACTACACAGGACAGTAAGGAGCAAGAGCAGGTACATGACAGGGCTCCAGAGACACATGTGCTACCAACCTCTTTTCATTTTTCACTACATAATTTAGTAAAATTAATTCACAGACAGAACAATTTTTATGACAAAACTGAAAAAACAAAAACGGATCAAAACAATTACAACTGATATACGTTTGTAGACCTTGTAGATACTTAGATAACAAATTAGGGAGCATTTACATGACTGTAGGGTTTTGCGGTATGAAAACTGTGGATCCTAAAAACACGGATACTTGCTCGTGTGTGTTCTGCAGTTTGCGGACCGCATATGGCCGCCACTATCATAGAAAATGCTGTGCTGTCCGCATCTTTCGCGGCCCCATGGAAATGAATGCATCTGCATCCGTTCCGCAAAATTGCAGAACGGATGCGGACTCAATCATACAGTGGAGTGAATGAGCCCTTAGCAGTATTTACTGTGAACTGTAAAATGATGACCACAATTACAATAATTTGTACAAGCTACTCAAAAGTAAAATCAATCACAGATATATCTAATTTATTGTTTTGCTTATAGACACTGAAAAAAATTCCTTTTTCACAGACTGAATTTTACATGCACTTAGTCACCCCTTATTTCAATGTCCGCCTAGGATCAGTACCGGAAGGATGGGTAAAATTTTCCCTATGTGATGTATGGTTATATTTTATGCATATATGTCTACAGTCAGAATATCTGTGGATACAGTAATTGTAATATAATGTAATTTATATTACCACCCTAGACCGAACACAGCATTTTTACATTAATCATATATGACAACCCCTTCAAGAGAACAAACATTTCTAGATGATATATGAAATTCTGAAATGTGTACTATGAGAAAATGGTAGTTATTTGCCAGTACATTTTCTTCTTAAAAGTCATCTGTCAGCAGGTTTGCTCCTATGAAACTGGCTGACCTGTTGCATGTGCACTTGACAGCTGAAGGCATCTAAGTTAGTCCCATGTTCATGTGTTCCCATTTTAATGACAAAAATTATGTTATAATATATGCAAATAAAGCTCTAGGAGCAACAAAGGCGTTGCCGTTACACCTAGAGACTTAGCTCTCTCTGCCACTGCCGCTCCCGCTCTATTTTGATTGAGGGGGCCAAGCAGGGTAAAAGTGATCACACCTGCTTGGGTCTGTCAAGGTGAAGAGGTTGCGGCAGTGGCAGAGAGAGCTGAGCCTCTAGGTGTTACAGCAACTCCCCCGTTGCTTCTAGCAGTTCATATACATATATTAAAATGTCATTTTTCCTTTTTAATGCGGGCACATATAAATATGGGACCAACACAGATGGCTTCGTCTGTCAAGTGCACATGTAACAGGTCAGGTTCATGGGTGCAAATCTGCTGACAGATGCCCTTTAAGGCACTTCTCTTTTTCATATCACTTTTGACACTTCAGATAAAAGCAACTAGAAAAGATGAAAGAGTTAATATTCATAACTATCAACTCTCACTCTGACAAGCTATTCTGCATGCCTCAAGTGCCACTGAGTTATTCTCACATAGACTTTGTAGTAAAATACTTCCCAATGCAATCAGGCTGAAGCTGTTCTTATAAGTCAAAGGTATTATTTAATAAATCTACAAAATTATTCTAAAAATGTCAGTGTCTCCATTCATTAATGCATTATTGCGGATTCTATTTTTATCAGCACTGCTTAGAACATGTAATTGTAATACAACACTGAAGCATTTTTGATCTATGGTTATTGCACCCAACCTTCCAACCTATTTTGTTTTATAGCTTAATTAAAACACTCCTGAAATAGAATGAATTCCAGTTTTAATGTGTCAAGACAAAGTAAATATTGCTATAACCTTGTATGTGCATTTGACACTTGTGTTGTATGAGCTGGTAACATGTAAATTAGTCATTCCAAATAACTGTTAGTTCGGTATTATATACAGACCCAAGAACATCTTCACTGTTGGAGCTTTGAATGTGCTTACATATAGTCTGTATGTAATGTGCTTGTGTGTTATATGATAGAGTTTTTTAATATGATCAGTTATGATTACTATGTCATTGTTATATAACATGTCAGAACTGGAAAAAAATCTCTGATTTTATGTTACACATATATTTATATAAGACAAAAGAAGGAGAATAACATGAAACATACACGTATCTACCAATGTAACAGGCCAGAAGGGGGCTTATTTCCACCCAAAGGGGTTTTGAAATGTTGATAATGGTTTAGCTAACTATTTTAGGCCAACTAATTAGGGTATGGCCACTCTGTAAGGTTTATGCAGTTAGTTTTTGGAAGCCAAAATCAGGAGTGGATCATAAAAAGAAAGCAAGATAGTATAAAGGACAAATATGACTCCTCCACTTTTTAACATTTCTAAACTTCACGTAGAAACCTGACTGTGGGGTCATACCCTTACCCTGTACTGTTTGGCATATCAGGTGGTAATGAAGTTCCCCTTTAAATAATGAATCACAGACTATACAATTTAACAGATACATTCCTATTCATTTCGCAGTTGCGCACTTAGTGTAATAGTTACAGTTCACAAGAAGTATGGTGGTTACAGTTTATTCTAGGTAGAGCTCTTGCTTGTAGCCAGCTGGTCACTCTGGAGGGTAAGGGCAATTGAAAGTTGTAAATTCAGCCCTCCACCTCCATTTAACGACCAGCTGACTTTCAGAAAGAAGCGCTTCCTTCCCGACAACTGTTAGCTCAGTACATGTAAATGCAACTTAACACTGACTGTGTGAAAGCAACCTTAGTTATCAGCTTATCACTATTTGGTGAATTTCAAACATTTTCATGATTTTTCCCTTCTTAACTCTGCTTTGATCAACCATCTGTGTACTGACTACTGCCTGAACACCTCATTCAGTCCTCATCTACTGGTTTCTGGCTTTGACTCTTTCAAGCTGTTTCTGATTTAAGTCTATCTTAAGTTAACCTGTGGCAATTAAAAAATAATCTCTGGGAACTTATCTGCACTTGTTGCCAAGCCTCCTCTACATACTTACTACTCTGTCCTGGAAAGACTACTTTGCTTTGCAACTATGCATCCCAGTCCTGATGCCTATCACCCAGACAGAGAATATTACAATACACAAGAAATCATGCTTAGGACACCACACCAGGACAACAGCTCAGGACATTCTTCATATGCCTGAGCATTAGGTTCTCTGACTTACTATTCGATTCAACAGTGTGTCTTCTAGCATGTTGTCTACTTACTGCTGGCTTGGCATGTTTAATTCCCGATTTTCCTTGAATTGTCAGCATACTGGTCAGAGGCTAATCTAAAGCTTCTGAGCCCTAATAAAAAATCAGTAACAAGGTCCCCCACCTACAATACTATGTGCAATTTATAATAATGCTGTCCTTTTGTGCTGGGTGGACCTTTGGGTCCCTTTAGATGTGTGGACCTGGGTATAAAAAATTCATTTTCATCGCACCCTCTAGAGCCCATCTACTAATTCTGTACTGTGTTGTTGTAGCCTATTCAATAAACATCAGCTTTGGAGTTCACTTAGGGAAATTCAATAATTATTTGAGTGGGTTAATAGTTCAGAATGGATGTCTAGCCAAATCCTGAAATGACTCAGTATGTCCACTTCTTAATTTGTTACAGTTTAAAAGTTACTCAGAAACAAGGAAAAGCAGGAAAATACAAATGGCAGAGAGGGGAGATTGAAATAATTTCATTTCACAAGTTTTGCCACTTTTCAAATTTTGCTACTACACATTTGTTACTTGATGGTAACAGCCCTTTATAGGAGAGTTGTATTTTTGAATGATCTTTGTTTCACAACTGATTACCAGCATGTTTAATGTTTACCTTCACAATATACCTGGTACATAGCATACAGCGTGGTGTTTAAATAGGAATGATGAACACTGCACAACATAACTATATTTACTATTGTACAAACTACCAGAACATAGTCCAGTAAATACACTCCTCAATATTGAATTGCAAAATTGTGGAATTATGGAAATCACATGATTGTTAGACATGTTAATCATATGCAAATGATAAAAAATGGAAACAAAATATTCAAAACATTGTGCTTTATTCCGTATCAAGTATGAGCTGTACGCACAGAAATACACTCACTGACACACTATCAGGCTGGCTATCATTGAGGGTACTAATGATGGAGGAATGTGCTGCCACACTGAATGTATGCAAATCGTTATGATCCACTGCTGCCAGCTCCCAGGTTTAGCCACAAAGACCATTCTAGTAGCATGAGCAATATGCTGCCTGGCATTTTGCTGTTGAAAAAAGGGTCCTGGGGCACTTTGGAGAAATGGCCATATCACTGGTTCCAACATTATGGGCGAGGGCCTGATGCAGAGCTGACCCTCTAAAAGATTAGGGGCGAGTACCTGCTGCTGATTTGATCCTCTAAAACATTAGGTGTGAGTGCCTGCTGCTGATCTGACCTTCTAAAAAATTAGGGTTGAGGGCCTGCTGCTGATCTGACCATCTAAAACATTATGGGCGAGAGCCTGCTGCCGAGCTGACCATCTAAAACATTATGGGCGAGTGCCTGCTGCTGATCTAACCATAAAAAACATTAGGGGTGAGGGCCTGCTGCTGAACTAACCATCTAAAACATTATGGGTGAGTGCCTGCTGCTGATCTGACCATCTAAAACATTAGGGATGAGGGCCTGCTGCTGAGCATTATGTTGCCCTACCTCAGTTGGAACTTCTGTCTCCCCTCCTCAGTAAGCCAAGGAACTAGGTACTCTGCAGCCAGCATTGTCAGCTGGAAATTTTTTGAGCAATTTTTCCACAAGTACCTTCTGGTATTGCACCATTTTGCTCCTCCTCTCCACCACAGGAATGAGAGATGAGAATTTCTCTTTGTATACAAACGTAAAAACAAAGGTGCAATGGCACACTGCAGCTAGAGCTCCGTCCTGCCACTATGCTGGATGTTAGATGAGGCATTAGTTTATATTTTGGCCAAATTATGTAAGCCACCCATCACTTCACGGTTGCCTCTCGAGTGGTCCCTAACATTAATTCTTACCTTTTATGGGCCATATCAGCCACACAAAATCCAGGGAGTGCAGGTGCAGCATGCATGCCAGATACACTCTGCTTGTAACCCCGTCTGGTGCCATACAGCGTTCATCAGATCAAGCAATGCAAATACCAACATGCATGCTGAGCCCACTAGTACTTATCCTGGAACCAAATGGCTTCTGGTAAGTTCTATAAAGCAGACTCAGTTTTATACTGACTTTAAAACCAGCCTACAGGGCGGATTCACTAGTCAGGTGTGCATGACTGCATGGAGGTCACCACGCCTCCCATATGTGCTACAAAGGAAAAAAATGGAGATTGCAGTCAGCACAACCCAATACGCAGGTGCACGTTGCTATGGTGAAATACACATACAAACGTAAAAACAAAGGTGCAATGGCACACTGCAGCTAGAGCTCCGTCCTGCCACTATGCTGGATGTTAGAGGAGGCATTAGTTTATATTTTGGCCAAATTATGTAAGCCACCCACCACTTCACGGTTGCCTCTCGAGTGGTCCCTAACATTAATTCTTACCTTTTATGGGCCATATCAGCCACACAAAATCCAGGGAGTGCAGGTGCAGCATGCATGCCAGATACACTCTGCTTGTAACCCCGTCTGGTGCCATACAGCGTTCATCAGATCAAGCAATGCAAATACCAACATGCATGCTGAGCCCACTAGTACTTATCCTGGAACCAAATGGCTTCTGGTAAGTTCTATAAAGCAGACTCAGTTTTATACTGACTTTAAAACCAGCCTACAGGGCGGATTCACTAGTCAGGTGTGCATGACTGCATGGAGGTCACCACGCCTCCCATATGTGCTACAAAGGAAAAAAATGGAGATTGCAGTCAGCACAACCCAATACGCAGGTGCACGTTGCTATGGTGAAATACACATACAAGCGTAAAAACAAAGGTGCAATGGCACACTGCAGCTAGAGCTCCGTCCTGCCACTATGCTGGATGTTAGAGGAGGCATTAGTTTATATTTTGGCCAAATTATGTAAGCCACCCACCACTTCACGGTTGCCTCTCGAGTGGTCCCTAACATTAATTCTTACCTTTTATGGGCCATATCAGCCACACAAAATCCAGGGAGTGCAGGTGCAGCATGCATGCCAGATACACTCTGCTTGTAACCCCGTCTGGTGCCATACAGCGTTCATCAGATCAAGCAATGCAAATACCAACATGCATGCTGAGCCCACTAGTACTTATCCTGGAACCAAATGGCTTCTGGTAAGTTCTATAAAGCAGACTCAGTTTTATACTGACTTTAAAACCAGCCTACAGGGCGGATTCACTAGTCAGGTGTGCATGACTGCATGGAGGTCACCACGCCTCCCATATGTGCTACAAAGGAAAAAAAAAACTGAGTCTGCTTTATAGAACTTACCAGAAGCCATTTGGTTCCAGGAGAAGTACTAGTGGGCTCAGCATGCATGTTGGTATTTGCATCCCTTGATCTGATGAACGCTGTATGGCACCAGACGGGGTTCAAGCAGAGTGTATCTGGCATGCATGCTGCACCTGCACTCCCTGGATTTTGTGTGGCTGATATGGCCCATAAAAGGTAAGAATTAATGTTAGGGACCACTCGAGAGGCAACCGTGAAGTGGTGGGTGACTTACATAATTTGGCCAAAATATAAACTAATGCCTCATCTAACATCCAGCATAGTGGCAGGACGGAGCTCTAGCTGCAGTGTGCCATTGCACCTTTGTTTTTACGTTTGTATGTGTATTTCACCATAGCAACGTGCACCTGCGTATTGGGTTGTGCTGACTGCAATCTCCATTTTAATTTCTCTTTGTAGCCGCGGTCGATAAGGGGGAACAATCAGTAACCACTGTGGGCCAAAATGCGTACAATGTGAGGGTCTTGGGAAAGGCAGCCTAACGTAAAGTCAGCCATGTGTGCCAGAGTCACAACAGACAAGACTTCGCTGTCCTCATCAGGAGGATGAATCTCAATCTCCTCATCCTCTTCCTCCTCTTCTACCCATCCATCCTGAACAGATGAAATAAAACTTCCATGGGTACTACCCTCTGTAGCAGAGGCAACTGTCTCCTGCTCCTCCTCCTCATCCTCATCATCCAATTTGAGCTGATAATACAAACTGATGGTGGTCTGGCTATTACCCTGTGTACTGTCTTCCCCCATTTCTACCTCTTCCCCATGCAAAGCATCCGTTTTAATTGTGAGCATCGAGTGTTTGAGTAGACACAGAAGTGAGATGGTTACACTGATAATAGCAAAGTTGCGTAAAACCAGAGGTCAAAGATCAATGCCCTCTCGTCAACTGGAAAGGCGACGACCATGTTGCAGCTGTTATTCCACTACTGCCCTATGCTGCTCACAAAGCCTGGCCAACATGTGGATTGTCGAGTTCCAGCATGTGCTTAAGTCACACAACAGTCGGTGAGCTGGCAATTGCAAGCGCTGCTGCAGTGTTGCCAGACCGGCTGAAGCTGTCGATGAGTTGCTGAAATGGGAACACACATGGCACACCTTCACCAGTAGCTCAGGCATATTGGAGTAGGTTTTGAGAAACCGCTGAACCACTAGGTTGAACATGTGGGCTAGGCATAGTATGTGTGTGAGCTTGCCGAGCTCGAAAGCCACCACCAAGTCACGGCCATTATCAGACATAACCATGAGTGGTTGTAGGTTGAGTAGCTCAGTCTGTTCCCTTTTTTCCTGCCACATATCTGTGGCTGTGTGCTGTTTGTCACCTAAGCAGATCAGTTTAAGCACGGCCTGTTGCCGTTTCCCCACAGCAATGATACACTGCTTCCAGCTACCGACTGATGGCTGACTGGTGCTGCAAGATGATAATTCAGAGGTGGATGTGGAGAAGGAGGCGGAGTAGGAGAAAGGGGGATTGCAGCCACTAACGTAGGTGGCGGCGGAAACCCTGATGGCAGTAGGGCCCGCAAACCTTGGCGTCGGTAGCACCTGTGCCATCCCAGGGTATGACTAGCTCCTGGCCTCCACGACGTTCTCCCAGTGTACCGTCCGCGAAATGTAGCATCCCTGGCCAAAAGCACTCCATGTGTCAGTCGTTAAGTGAACCTTCCCAATAACTGCGCTGATCAGGGCCTGGGTGATTTTACGGGACACATGCTGGTGTAAGGTTGAGACTGCTCTCAGTGAAAAATATTGACCGCTAGCGACAGAGTTATGCGGGACGGCCGCCGCCATCAGGCTGTGGGAAGGATCTGTGTCCACAAGCCTAAATTGCAACATTTCCAGAGCCTGCAATCTTGAAAGGTGCACATTTAGTGCTATGGCCTGTGGGTGGGTGGCTGCAATTATCTGCTGCAATCCAATCGACCACCTGGTCGCACTGGTCTGACATTGAGAGTGGTGTCCTGTACCGCCCTGCAAATTGGGACATGAAGCTAGGTATCGTAGATTACTGTGTTTCTTGTGCTCTGGCAGCAGGCACAGTTTCACCGCACCCAGGGCCACTGCCTCTGCGTGCACCATTAGCAGCACGACCACTTCCCCGTCTCTTACTGCTCGCCTTGCGCATATTAAAAAGTATATGTATTTGCAAGTATGTCACACGTACAGTAGCGCAAGTAAAGTACGCAGAATCTCGCCGATATTTTTCGAATTTGCAAACATTATACAGGGGATATAACGCCAGTAATGTCGCTGTCACCACCGGCTAATAAAAAATTACACTAAATGAATGTCACTGAATGTCAACGAGCATGCTCGCCCAACACTACTACACACCATTATTCTAATTAGATGATCTGTCTATGCAGATGTTCACCTCTGTGCACCACTAGTGATATTCCGAAGTGATAAACCAACATCTCAATCTGGATTTAATGCCCCTCTGAGATGCCACAGATTAGAGCTAAATGCTCCAAAATATGATAATATGCAGATTTTTGCGACACCTGTGAATTCCTTAATTTGCATAACCTTACAAATTGTCCTTCCTGGTGCTGCAATTTTAATTATGTGAAGTGTAGTAATGTCTGTTAATATCTTTAACCAGTACAGGACCGCCTAACGCAGGGATGCGTCCTGCGGGCGGTCCTGTAGCTCTGAGATGACACGTCGGCGCGTCATCTCGTGAGAGCCGAGACTTCCTGTGAACAGAGAAGCGCGTCTCGGCAGTTAGGCTACAGCCTGCCAGCGATGATCCATCGCTGGCAGGCTGTAGATGCAAATTATATCGCATCAAACAGCTATATCAGACGCTGTTTTGTGAACAGCGTCTGATATAGCTGCTACCTGGTCCTCTGGTGGTCCCATTTGCTGGGATCGACCACCAGAGGACCAGGTAACACTGTAAAGTTGCACCAAAACATCTCCGATCTGCAGATCCTCAAAACACGGACACCGGCAATGTGCTTTCCGCTTTTTGCAGATCCGCACATTGCCAGAACTATATAGAAAATGCTTTTTCTTGTCCGCAATTGCGGACAAGAACAGGACATGTTCTATATTTTTGCTGGTACGGAAGTGCAGACCCGGAAGCGCGAGCGGGACAAAGTCTGTCCCCATAGAAATGAATTGGTCCGCAATTCCGTTCCGCAAACAGAATTTCGGACGTGTGAATGGGTCATAAGGGTCCCCTATCACCGCCAGTTAGTTAGCTACTTGTTAGGTAGCTAGCGCCCAGCCCACCGCACCGCAGTCACTGATTTTGGCACAGATTTTTTCATCCACATTGACCGATGCGAATGAAAAAATCTGTGCCGTTCATTTTTTTTTTTTTCAGCGCAGAGGCTGAACGGAAAAATAAAATCTCATTACCCGTATGCTCAATATAAGGAGAATCGCAGATACTCCTAATGCTGGCCATACGTGTAATTATTGCGGAGACCCTCAAATACCAGGACAGTATAAATACCCCACATGTGACCCCATTTTAGAAAGAAGACACCCCAAGGTATTCGCTGAGGGGTATGGCGAGTTCAAGCAAAATTTTATTTTTTGTCACAAATTAGTGGAATATGAGACTGTAAAAAAAAAAAAAAAAATTCCGCTAACTTGTGCCAAATTTTTTTTTTCTGTGAACTCGCCATACCCCTCACAGAATACCTTGGGGTGTCTTCTTTCCACAATGGGGTCACATGTGGGGTATTTATACTGTCCTGGCATTTTAGGGGTCCTAAAGCGTGAGAATCCAAATGCGTAAAAATGGCCTGTGAAATCCTAAAGGTACTAATTGGTTTTAGGGCCCCTTTGCGCATCTTGGCTGCAAAAAAGTGTCACACATGTGGTATCTCTGTACTCAGGAGAAGTAGGGAAATGTGTTTTGGGGTGTATTTTTACATATACCTATACTGTGTGTGAGAAATATCGCTGTAAACGACAACTTTTTAAAAAATTTTATTCAAAGTTGTCAATTTACAGAGATATTTCTCTCACCCAACATGGGTATATGTAAAAATACACCCCAAAACACATTGCCCCACTTCTCCTGAGTACGGCGATACCACGAGTGACACTTTTTTGCAGCTAAGATGCGCAAAGGGGCCCAAATTCTAATGAGTACCTTTTAGGAGTGCATTTTTACGCATTTTTCTTCTCACGCTTTAGGGCCCCTAAAATGCCAGGGCAGTATAAATACCCCACATGTGACCCCATTTTGGAAAGAAGACACCCCAAGGTTCTGAGGGGCATAATGAGTCCATGAAAAATTAAACTTTTTGTCAAAAGTTAGCGGAAAGGGAGACTTTGTGAGAAATAACAATAAAAAATCAATTTCCACTAACTTGTGCCAAAAAAAAATCTTCCATGAACTCCCCATGCCCCTCATGGAATACCTTGGGGTGTCTTCTTTCCAAAATGGGGTCACATGTGGGGTATTTCTACTGCCCTGGCATTTTAGGGGCCCTAAAGCGTGAGAAGAAGAATGCGTAAAAATGCCCTCCTAAAAGGTACTCATTGGAATTTGGGCCCCTTTGTGCATCTTGGCTGCAAAAAAGTGTCACTCATGTGGTATCGCCGTACTCAGGAGAAGTAGGGCAATGTGTTTTGGGGTGTATTTTTACATATACCCATGCTGGGTGAGAGAAATATCTCTGTAAATTGACAACTTTGAATAAAAAAATGTAAAAAGTTGTCGTTTACAGCGATATTTCTCACACAAAGTATGGGTATATATAAAAATATACCGCAAAACTCATTGCCCTACTTCTCCTGAGTACGGCAATACCACATGAGTGACACTTTTTTGCAGCCTGGGTGCGCAAAGAGGCCCTAAAACCAATGAGTACCTTTAGGATTTCACAGGCCATTTTTATGCATTTGGATTCTCACGCTTTAGGGGCCCCTAAAATGCCAGGTGAGTATAAATACCCCACATGTGACCCCATTTTGGAAAGAAGACACCCCAAGGTATTCCGTGAGGGGCATGGCGAGACCACAGAATTTTTATTTTTTGGCACAAGTTAGCGGAAATTGATATATTTTTTTTTTTTATTTAGTTTTTTACAAAGTCTCATATTCCACTAACTTGTGACAAAAATAAAATTTTACATGAACTCACCATACCCCTCACGGAATACCTTGGGGTGTCTTCTTTCCAAAATGGGGTCACATGTGAGGTATTTATACTGTCCTGGCATTTTAGGGCCGCTAAAGCGTGAGAAGAAGTCTGGAATCCAAATGCGTAAAAATGCCCTGTGAAATCCTAAAGGTACTCATTAGTTTTAGGGCTCTTTTGCACTCAGGCTGCAAAAAGTGGCACACATGTGGTATCGCCGTACTCAGGAGAAGTAGGGCAATGTGCTTTGGGGTGTATTTTTATATATACCCATACTTTGTGTGAAAAATATCTCTGTAAACGACAACTTTTAAAAATTTTTATACAAAGTTGACAATTTACAGAGATATTTCTCTCACCAAACATGGGTATATGTAAAAATACACCCCAAAACACATTGCCCTACTTCTCCTGAGTACGGCGATACCACATAAGTGACACTTTTTTGCAGCCTGGGTGCGCAAAGGGGCCCAAATTCCAACGAGTACCTTAAGGTTTTACATGGCGGCTCACAATTTAGCCCCACCCAAAATGCCAGAACAGTAAACACACCCCACAAATGACCCCATTTCGGAAAGTAGACACCCCAAGGTATTCACTGAGGGGCATAGTAAGTCCGTCTGAGATTTTTTTATTTTTTTTTGCCAGAAGTTATCAGAAATTGAAACTTTTTTTTTTTTTTTCTCAGAAAGTGTCATTTTCCGCTAACTTGTGAAAAAAAATGAAATGATACATGAACTCACCATGCCCCTCTGCGAATACTTTGGGGTGTCTTCTATCTAAAATGGTGTCATTTGGGGGGTATTTATACTTTCCTGACATTCTAGCACCTGAAGAAACATGACAGGCGCTCAGAAAGTCAGAGCTGCTTCAAAATGCCGAAATTCACTTTTTTGCACCATAGTTTGTAAACGCTATAACTTTTACCCAAACCAATAAATATACACTTATTGGAATTTTTTTTTATCAAAGACATGTAGAACAATAAATTTAGAGAAAAATTTATATAGAAATGTAGTTTTTTTTTTAAATTTTACCACAGAAAGTGAAAAATGTCATTTTTTTGCAAAAATGTCGTTAAATTTGTATTAATGGCAAAAAAAGTAAAAATGTCAGCAACAATGAAATACCACCAAATGAAAGCTCTATTAGTGAGAAGAAAAGGAGGTAAAATTAATTTGGGTGGTAAGTTGCATGACGGAGCAATAAACGGTGAAAGTAGTGTAGTGCGGAATTGTAAAAAGTGGCCTGGTCATTAAGGGTGTTTAAGCTAGGGGGGCTGAAGCGGTTAAAAATCTTTCAGCAAAATGATTCCAATGAAAACAAACATAATATCTGGTAGATGACCCTATGGCTGACCAGATCCGTTCTGCAATCTTCAAGAATTGGGACATACTTAGAAGGGACAGTACCCTGAGTGAAATTTCTGAGCAGAGACCACTAGTCTCCTTCAGAAGGAGCCATACATTGTGTGACAAATTGGTTAGGAGCAGATTAGCCCCCACACGGTCTAGCCAGTGGCTTTCAATTGATCACCCAGTGGGCAACTTCAGGTGTGGAAGTTGCCCTATGTGGAAGTATAATTCCCATAAGAAAGCCATGGAATTTGCAGGGATACACCACAGAGTATGTAATTTCATCAATTGTAGGAGCACATTTGTGGTTTATGTTTTAAAGGGAGTCTTTCACCCCAAAAACCAATTTTTCAACACTCACATCTTTCTCTGCAAAATTGCCCCCAGATTAAAAAGCTTCTTACCCTATTGCTGTACCTCTTACCGATCTTCAGAAAATCACTTTAATTGCAGATGTCAATGACAGTTGAAGGTGCCCAGTGGCGGCGTCATAACGACCGGTGCCCAGGCCGCATGCTCATCTTCATAACTTCAACTGTGATTGACATCTGCAATTAAAGTGATTTTCTGAGGTCGGTAGGAGGTACAGCAATAGAGTAAGAAGCTTTTTAATGTGGGGGCAATTTTGCAGAGAAAGATGTGAGTGTTGAAAAATGGGTTTTTGGGGTGAAAGACTCCCTTTAAACTGCAAATGTGGACGCTTCTATGTAGGTAAGACAATCAGATGCCTGTATGAACGCATCCGTAAACATATCAATCCTATTGCCTCAGGAAAAGGCTGGGGACGTTAATTCCTTGTCCTTCGCTGGTTTGGAGATGGTGCAGTCACCGCCGCAGGGGGGTGACAGACACCGACTCCTTCTCCAATGTGAAGCGAGATGGATTATTTATACCCAGGCAGTGGAGAGTTTAGGTCTAAATGCCCGTATTGATTTGAGTATGTTCCTTTGAATATGCTGGCGCACTGTTGCATAATGCTATGTGTGTAAAATCAACCCGTATTGTACTATGGGCATTTGAACTTCCGCTAGATCAGACTAGAGTATACCATTCTCAAATGAGTAACACCGAGTTATGGTTTATGTGCGATTTTGTTTGTATATTTCTATGTACCTTTTCTGTTTTTATGTCTTCGGGGAGGCGTCATTGATTGCCCAGGTGATACACTGACCGCTCGGCTTAAGAAGGTAAGCACATTTGCGCACTGACGTAGCAGCCTGACGAAGTGCGTTTTGCGCGAAACGGCCATCCCTTGTTCCATCTGTATGGAGTCTGTGGCGTCCTGCCCGGTACTGCCTCATGCTATATCTGAATAAAGCAACTTGAATTTACTACACTGGTGAGTGCCGCCTCATTTCACTTTTCTACATTATTGGACTTACTTCTCAGCGATTTTTTTGGGTGTTGTGCACCGCCGATAGTGTATTTGCATTGGAGGGCGATAGTGGTGCCTGATTCCTCGTGTGCCGGTCCTCTGAGTGGATACTTGGAGTGCCACTCCATCTTCTTCTTATCACAAATAATATCTGGTAGATATTGCTGCTACTTATCAAAGGCACACCTTACTTAACCTCATCCATTGAAGCATTTTTGGAAAAATCCTTCCTTTATAGAAGATGTGTGCCCTGGCCACTTGGTGCACCTTAACTCCTCCACTCTGAACACTCCCCCCCCTCCCCCCACAGAAACTTGATTAACAAGACCAAGCATCATAAATGTAAACTTGCTTGACACCTGCAACGTATAGTATAACCTTGTACATGCACAGTATATCACATTGTCTACGACCTACTGAATAATATAATACTGTACATTTTCTAAGGGTGTACTGTATGGTGCATGTGCATGATTAAAAGGCCAGGCTAGATAATGCTTCTGATGCCTGGCCCTGTCAATAAAGTGAAGGGGGGGGGGGGGGGGCGGGGGGTTCCTGCACCACACATCTGAGCAACTAAAGTGCACAGAGAGGATAGAATCCATCCTAGTTGCACTTATGCCCTAAGTTGCATATTGTTTAACAGCAGCATTTCTCCAAAACATAGCACATAGTGTGGTATATAAATATGAATGATAAGCATTTCACAGTATAACTACCATATATTTATCACTGTACAAACCAACCTGAACACAGCCTTCAGAAAAGGTGTGGTTGAATGATAAGGGTAAGCCCTACCAGGCATTATGTATAGGCTTAATTTGGTTGATCCTGCTGATCCACGCACAGCACTGTCGTTGCATAACATTAATAAAAACTGTATATTATACAGTATATAATATTTATAGCAAACATATTGCAAAACTGATCAGAATTTCACTTTTGCTGACAAGTAATTATGAGGATGAAAGGTCAAGTTCTAACTTTGCTAAATAATTGGGAGCCACACTTTCTGAAAAGGAGGGTAATATTTTCCATATGAAACAGAGGTAAAACATCCTGGGAAAACTGGGACATACCAGAGCCCCAAACATGACCTATTTCATTAGCAAACTATTTATTTGCTCTGTTAATCCCCAACTACTGTACATTTTGAAGGAACTGGTCTGGGCCTCATGAATTAATTGAATTCCTGCACCAAAGAAATCCCTCTCTGATGAAATAGGTCATGTTGATTTGACTTCCTCTCCTTGTAGTGGTCTCTTACATTAACGTGCATGTGTAGCCTTCTTTACTTCCCTTTTTTTTTTAGAACTCAGCTGTAACCAGCAGATTATTAAACATCATTTAAATTACAGATGAAAAATTGGTAGAATATTCCCACAACACAGACTGACATGATTAACAGTGCAGGAGAGTGACAAAAACCATTAGTGTAAACCCTTAACAGGCTGGAGAAAAGTAAAACCTGAAATTCTATTACATGTATATTGTTAAATGGAGCTAGGAAAAGGTCCCCAGCAAATAAACCTGACCAATTTTTCTCTGAAGTTTTTTCCTCTTCTCAATCAACTACTTTTCTACAGTTTTCTATTATTATATTGTCTAGGAAATATGACATATAACAGCATTTGTCTGTTGCTTTATGTATACAAATAACTTAAAGATCCAAACACATTATTGTTTGCAAAATCAGATTGTATGTGAAATGACGGATCCTCTGTCATCTTAACCCATTCGCTACCAGTGCCGTACAGGTATGGCGCTGGAGCCATGGGCGAACATGACGCCCGCTCATACATGTAGTGGGCATCATGGCCGGCAGATCTCTGCTGTTTCTTTTAGCAGAGACCTGTAGCTAATAACCGCGACCGGCAATAATGCCAATCGCAGTTGTTAATTGCTTTAGACGTCGTGATCAAGTGAGATCACGGCACCTAAATGCACAAAAACCCGGGCTCGATCTTTCAGGCTTCCTACCAATGCCCCGTGCGGTCATTCCAGGCATCGGTAGTTGCACTGAATATTGTAAGCCTCGCTGATGAGGCTAACAGCATTCAAGCTGCAAATTTTATTTTGGCCATCAGATGGCAGGCCAGGATAAGAAATGAGCAAACTGGAAGTAAAATCACATTTAGAAAATCCCTGATTGACAAAAATGAAAAATTAAAAAGCATTATTAATAATATTATATGACACACAAAATGATCATACATTTTTTTAACAAAATGTCAAAAATTATATAAAAAAATTAATAAATATAAAAGTTTAAATCACCCCCCTTTCCGTATAATCAAAAAAATAAATACCTAAATAGCAATAAATATAAATATCATGGGTATCACTGTGATGGAAAACGCCCATACTATAAAAAAAAAGAAAAAAAATATTCCAATATGGTCATTGTGGACGATTTGCATTTTTTCATTGTTTCTCTTAACAAAAAAATGTAATAAAATGTGATCAAAAAGTCACGCACACTCCAAAATTGTGTCAATAAAAAGAATAGATTGTTCCGCAAGAAAAATAAGCCCCTAAACAGCTCAATACAAAAGTATAAAAAAAGTTATGGAGGTCAGAATATGGTGATGTAAAAACTATTTTTTTTTATCAAAGTTTAACATTTTTTTTACACTATTTAGACATAAGAAACCTATATATACGGGGTATCATTTTAATGAAGGGCAAGAGAGAGTTTTGCCGGGGAAAAAATGCTGTGGGAACATTAGAATGTACAACTTGTCCTGCAAAAAATAAGCCCTCATACAGCTCTGTGACTAGAAATATAAAAAAATTATGGCTCATGGAAAATAGGGAATAAAAATAAAATTCCAAAAATGAAAAAACCTCCAGTAGCCAAGGGGTTAAACTTGTGAATTTTTTAAACTAAAATCTTTATTGTTGACCAGTCGTAGCGTTGCAACAGAGAAAACTCTGAACTTTTTTAATTTTATTCTATTCTTCTTGCAGTTCCAAAGAAAAAAAATTGCTCTATGTCTCTATGCATACAATGTCTACAGTTTTTACATATAAAGTCAGGCTGGTATACCAACGAAAATAAGATCATTATTAATAGAACCCAGTTAATTTGAAAGAAAAGTCTTTGTGAAATATTTTGTAAATACCTCAAAGTAATGCTATATAGAAAATTGTTAAAACCACTGACAAGTGAAGGGAATTCTCTTTAGCAATATCTACTTACAATGGAACTTGTCAAGGGTTGGGACATATGATACAGCAAGTGAACAGCCAGTTCTTGTAGTTTAAGAGCTGAAAGCAGTAAAAATGAGCAACCATGACAAAGGCAAAATTGTGATGGCTAGTTGACTAGGTCAGGGAATCTCCAACTTGGCAGGTCCTGTGGACTGTTACAGGAAATTACTGTAATGCAGTGATTAGTACCTACTATTTACCAAAAGTGGTCCAAGGAAGGACAGGCGGTGAACCAGAGACAGGGTCATTGGTTCTCCACACTCATTGATGGACATGTGGAGCGAAGGCAATACAATCTGTTCTAATCCAGATGAACTCCTATAGCACAAATTGTTGAAATGGTTAATGTCGGCTATGATAAAAAGGTGTCAGAACACACACATTACAATGTGCTGAGTATGGAGCTATGAAGCTGCAGACTGGTCTGATTTCCCATGCTGACCCCTGTCCAACACCAAAAGTACTAATACATGAGCATGAATACTGGCTCACGGAGCAATGGAAGAAAGTGGCTTAGTCTGAAATTACATTTTCATGTAGATGGCTGGAAACATGTGCACTGCTTAATTTTGGCAGACATATGTAGCACTTGGATGTATTATAGGCAAGCCCGCATAAGCAGTGTTATGTTCTGGTCTGTGTTTTGTTAGGAAATCATGGATCCTCAAATTCATGTGCATGTTATTTTGACACATACCAGCTTACTAAAGACTATACCCCTTTGTGGCACTAGAATTTTATCAGCAGTTTGATAAAAATCTATTAGCAGTATAAAGTGACCTACTGTGCAAAAATGTTCATGAATGGACCTGAGAAAGAGAATAAGGTGTTGATTTGACCTCTAAATTCCCAAGATCTTGGTCTAATAGTTTATAGAATATGAGAGAAAAACCCCATGAAATGCGTCTATTGCTAACCTCTTTGTGCCAGGTACCAATGAACACCTTTTGAGGTTTTGTGGAGTCTATAAAAGGCACACTCAAACTTGAAATTAATCAGCTCACTTCTGTCTCAGGGCTACAGGTATCCAATAAAACAGAGTATTTTGCTAGAGCTTGCTAAAGTTTTGAGTGACTATACAATTTTGCTTGGAGACATATGTTTTGTTCTCCTGCAACCATGGGGGTAGTTGTAGGGGGTGCAGTGGTAGCAGTCGCTGCTGGGACCAGGAGCCTGAAGGGGTCGAAAGATCCCTGTGCCACATAAGAAAACAACAGTATTATAGAAATTGCATGCTGGTCAAGTTACACCACGGGCTGGAGGGAAGGGGTTAAAAATTTTGCTTAGGAGGTTTTGCTGTATCAATTTTGGCAACAGGCAGCATGAAGGCTATTGTCACGATACTGGTGTAACAGAACTGGAATCCGATGGCCAGGACTTGAGAGTATATATAGTACGGATGTAGCAGAACCCACGTTGTTGTGCCCCGCACAGATGAGGCAGAGTCAGTAGACAAGAACCGAGGTCAGGATTAGCAGAAGTCAGGGCAGGCGGCAAGCTGGCAGGAAGGTAGACGAGCAGAAGGTCAGGGCAGGCAGCAAGCAGGTACAAAGGTCCAAGAACAGTCCGGGTCGGCAACAGGAGGTAGCAGGGAGAACCGCTAGGGCACAGAACACACGGAGGAGTGAGTTCCAGCAAGAGGATTGCGGACAAAAGCCTAACACAATACTCCAGCAAAGACAGGAAGGTCTGGCCAGTTTAAAAAGGAACAGGAACAGGAAGTGAGATGGCAACCAGGAAACACATAATCCACCATCTTGACTGAGGGCAAACTTGAGGGCAGAGTAAACTATATCAGGGCGGTTTCTGACATTACTCCCACCTCAACAGCGGCCTCTGGACGGGACCTGACTTGGTCTTCCAGGATGTGTTTGATGGAATTGTCTAATCATTCGAGGAGCATTAATGTTGTTTATTGGTTCCCAGGAATTTTCTTCAGATCCGTACCCCTTCCATTTGATAAGGTACTGTAGCTGATTCCTGAAAATCCTAGAGTCCAGAATCTCTTCTACCACGAACTGCTCCTGTCCATCTATCTCCATTGCTTCAGGAGGAGGAAGGGTACGTTCAGGAAACGGATTGGGCACTGCAGCCTTAAGTAAGGACACGTGGAAGACAGGATGTATCCTCATGGATCGTGGGAGTTTAAGTCGAACGGCCACTGGGCTGATTATGCCCATGATTGTATAGGGCCCAATAAACTTTTGTCCCAGTTTTGGTGAGGGGACCTTAATTTTTAAATTCCTCGTAGAAAGCCATACCTTGTCGCCCACTTTAAACATTGGTGCTGGTCTACGGAATTTATCAGCGGACCTCTTATAATTCTCCTGAGCACTTTCTAAGGTCTCTCTTAGTAGTAGCAAATTTTGCTGAAGTGTGGAAATTCTTTCCGCCACTGCTGGTATAGGCGAAGTAACAGGAAATTTGGGGAGAATGTTCGGATGGTACCCCAAATTTGCAAAGAAGGGGGTCTGTTTGGTTGATGCATTTTGGGAATTATTGTATGAAAATTCAGCCACTGGAAGAAGGTCAACCCAGTCATCCTGTAAGTGACAGATATAACATCGAAGGTATTGTTCCAAAGTCTGGTTTGTGCGTTCGGTCTGTCCATTAGACTGGGGATGAAAGGCGGTTGACAGATTGATATCGATTTCCAAAGATGTGCAAAAACTGCGCCAAAACTTTGAAGTAAACTGTACTCCACGATCCGAGACAACTTCATCTGGCACCCCATGTAGACGAAACACATTTTGTATTATAAGGTCTGCAGTTTCTTTAGCAGATGGTAGGCCATTACATGCAATGAAGTGTGCAGCCTTAGTGAGACGGTCTACCACTACTAAGATTGTATTCTGTCCCTTGGATGTAGGTAGATCCACAATAAAGTCCATGGAAATGGAGCCCCAAGGACGGGAGGGGACCGGCAAAGGCTGTAGTAAACCTACTGGGAGAGAGCGTGGAATCTTGCATCTAGCACAGATATCACATGACAGGACATATTTCTTCACATCCTGTCGAGAATTAGGCCACCAAAAGAAACGAGATAAGAATTCCTGAGTCTTCTGCACGCCCCTGTGACCTGCGACCTTAGAGTCATGGACTAGTCTTAGAACCTTAAGTCTTATAACCTCGGGTATATATAACTGTTGTCCATGGGTCCATACCCTGTTTTTGTATATTAATTGCAGATCATCGGGTGGTTCCGCCAGGAGGGAGTCAGTGACATAGGCTTCTTTGATTTCTTCAAGTAGGTCCTTATTATGGATTACCCCCATAAATCTAGACTCTGGAATGATGGTCTTAGGTGGAGTCGTAGACACAGCATCATTGGAAAAGATTCTGGATAAGGCATCTGCCTTGCCATTCCGAGAACCCGGCCTGTATGAAATCACGAAGTTGAATTGGTTTAAAAAAAGAGTCCAACGGGCCTGGCGAGGAGATAGACATTTGGCTGATCTAACGAACTCCAAGTTGCGATGGTCGGTGAGAACTATTATTGGCTGGGAGGCTCCTTGAAGGTGATGTCTCCATTCTTTAAAGGCTGCTATAATAGCCAGTAGTTCTTTGTTTCCCACATCGTAATTCTTCTCAGCCGGAGATAAACGTTGGGAGAAGAAAGCGCAAGGGTGTAACAACCCCTTGTCTCCTGTTCTCTGTGATAAAATGGCTCCTATAGCAGAATCTGAAGCATCTACTTCCACGATGAACGCCAATTCCGGGTTGGGGTGAACCAATACAGGGGCTGTGGTGAACCTGGTCTTTAATAAACAAAAGGATTCTTGTGCTTCAGGTGACCAAACAAATTCCTTTTTGTTTTCCTGGTTAGTTGTGTAATTGGGGTGACTATTGTTGAAAAATTTTTGATAAAGCGTCTGTAAAAATTGGCAAAGCCTATGAAGCGTTGGACCTCTTTTAGGTTACTGGGGACAGGCCAGTCCACAATTGCTTTAATTTTGTTGGGGTCCATGTGTAACCCTTGGGGTGAAATTATGTAGCCGAGAAATTGGATTTCAGTCCGATGAAACTCACACTTTTCAAGTTTGATATATAATTTATTCTTCCTAAGACGTTCCAAAACGAGTCTTACATGTTGCTGATGTTCTTCTGTTGAGTTAGAGAAGATCAGAATGTCATCCAGATAGATGACCACAAATTGGTCCAGAAGATCCCTGAAAATGTCGTTGGCCAGGTGTTGAAAGGTGGCTGGAGCGTTGCAAAGACCAAAAGGCATGACAAGGTATTCAAAGTGTCCGTACCTTGATCTAAAAGCTGTCTTCCATTCATCTCCCGATCTGATACGGACCAAGTTATAGGCGCCTCGTAGGTCTAACTTTGAGAAAATTTTGGCGTGACGTACTCTCTCCAATAACTCTGGGATTAGTGGTAGGGGTAGCGATTCTTAATTGTGATTTTATTAAGTTCGCGGTAGTCAATACATGGTCTTAGAGACCCATCCTTCTTTTTGACAAAGAATATAGGAGCCCCTGCTGGTGAGGAGGAGAGACGGATAAATCCTTTAGCCAGATTCTCTTCTATATATTCCTTGAGGGCCTTTAGTTCCGGACCTGCCAAGGGGTAGATATTCCCGAAGGGGATGGAAGCACCAGGGAGCAATTCTATGGGACAGTCATAGGGTCGATGTGGGGGAAGTTTGTCTGCCTTTTGTTTATCACCAACGTCCATAAAATCCTGATATATGAGGGGTAGTTCCATCACCTTATCGTTCTGGGATGTGGCTTCCCCCCCTTGTTCTGACTGTTTTGTTGGCATAGCATCCTTCTCTGGAAATGTTATCTCTTTGGTCTCCCAGTTGATGTCGGGGTTTTGTGCCTGTAACCAGGGCAAGCCTAGGATAACAGGAAAATGAGGAGAGAGATCAGAAGAAACGATAGAACTTCGTGATGTTGTGGTGTTATAGAGATGTCGAGGGGTTCCGTTTCTTGATCTACAGGGCCCGAATTTAAAGGGGTACCATCTACCGTTTCCATAATCATAGGTGAGAGTTTTTTTATTAATCTTTACCCCATGTCTCTTTGCAAAGGAATAGTCCATAAAATTGCCACCAGCCCCGAAATCCACCATAGCAGAGGTGGATATCCACTGGGAATTAATTGAAAATTTGATGGGGAGGAAACAATGAGAGTTTCTGTCTTCCTTCTTAATACGAGGGGCCACTGAAGAGATAGAGCGGATGGTTGTTTCTTCCAATGATTCTGTTTCAGATGTCACAGAGTCTTCATCTGAGAGATCGGGGTCTGTAATGGCTGCCACCAGTTTTCGTGGACGTCTGGGACAATTAATCAGAAAGTGATCGACTCTTCCACAATACAGACATAAGTTCTCTCGGAGTCTATGTTCCTTGCGATCAATACTTTCGCGTTTTAAGATGGAGTCTATTTGCATTGGTTCACTTTCTGATTCCTTGTAGATTCTTTTTGGAAATTCTTTTGAAGTGGGGGCAGACGAAGAAAGTGCCTGCTTCGTAGTATAGTTCAATGTGGCCCATCTTTCTTGCCGTCGTTCAGCTAGTCGTGTATCAACTCGGATGCAGTGGTTGATAAAAGCATCAAGCTCTAAGGGGGCCTCTGCACGGGCCAGCTCGTCCTTTAGGGAACTACACAGTCCTTTCTTGAAAAAGATAATTTTGCTGCATCATTCCAGTTAGTGTCGACGGACCATCTTTTGAAGTCCATAGCATATTCCGTGACGGGACGTCTGCCCTGGCGCAAGGCTAGTAAGGCTGCCTCTGCTGTAGCACCTCGGTTAGGGTCATCGAACATCTGGCTCATGGCCCCAAGGAAATCCTCCAGATTGTTTAGTCGGGCATCCCCAGTCTCGATCAACGGACTCGCCCAGGCGATAGCCTTGTGTGTTAGTAGCATAATGATGCATAGCACTTTAGATCGATCAGTAGGAAACTGGGAGGAGTTTGCGTCAAAGTAGAGGCGACACTGATTGATAAACCCTCGGTATTTGTCGCGGTCCCCGCCAAATCGGAATGGAGGTAATTTAGGAGTTGATGTAGGAGACGGTGCAGGAGCTGCATTCTCAAACTGTGTTATGCGATCAGTCAGTGCTTGCACTGTATCACGGAGTTCGTGGATCGTTTGTCCATAAAACTGAATGCTGGGGCCGGTCTGGCCCTCAAAGGCATCGAATTTCTTCTTTAAGGTTTGCAACTCCGCGTGCATACTAGATACCGCAGTCTGCAACTGCTTAATACGGGTCTCTACAGATCCAGTCCCGGCGGAATCCATGGTGGCTGGAGTATTCTGTCACGATACTGGTGTAACAGAACTGGAATCCGATGGCCAGGACTTGAGAGTATATATAGTACGGATGTAGCAGAACCCACGTTGTTGTGCCCCGCACAGATGAGGCAGAGTCAGTAGACAAGAACCGAGGTCAGGATTAGCAGAAGTCAGGGCAGGCGGCAAGCTGGCAGGAAGGTAGACGAGCAGAAGGTCAGGGCAGGCAGCAAGCAGGTACAAAGGTCCAAGAACAGTCCGGGTCGGCAACAGGAGGTAGCAGGGAGAACCGCTAGGGCACAGAACACACGGAGGAGTGAGTTCCAGCAAGAGGATTGCGGACAAAAGCCAAACACAATACTCCAGCAAAGACAGGAAGGTCTGGCCAGTTTAAAAAGGAACAGGAACAGGAAGTGAGATGGCAACCAGGAAACACATAATCCACCATCTTGACTGAGGGCAAACTTGAGGACAGAGTAAACTATATCAGGGCGGTTTCTGACAGCTATGTCCTTCCCTGCCCCTGGCCACAAAGCACTGAGGGAACGGGGCCAGAGCTGAACCCTTGCACCAGGGCCTACGAGCCTTTAGCTACGCCCCCTGCCTACAACAATGAAGTTTAAAAGCAGGCATTTTAGAACGTCTGGTTAAAATCACAGGATAGCCATCACATTTCATGCTTACACGTTTCAAACTGGATACGATTCTTAGTCATAGAACTCTAGCCTGAGTTCATACCTCAATGAATCAGAGCTGCTTTGATGTCCTAATGGGGGCCTACACATTTTTACTGAACTATAATGTTATGGTTCAGTATATATTTTCTTTACTTATTTTCTAGTTTATTATCTTACTAAGAAATTTCATAGACACCAGCAGCATGAGGCAATAACAAAATTCTAGATGTTGAAAATGCAGAGTGGAGGCTGTGGGTTTGTGCTACAGATTGCTAGACTAAACTCTTTATCTTTTGATTCATCAATTATAACTTTGATTACTAACTAAATGGCTTATGTAATGTTGCTATTAGTCTTTCAGATCTCTGTTGAGGAAATGTAGGAAGATATAGTTGCAGGACTATTTAAACTAGCTGATACAAGCAAGGCATTACCAAACCCTTACTATTCTTTTCTTCAGACTCATTAAAATGAACCCAAGGAAAAGACCAGTCTGGTGTCATAATGCAAATCTCCCATCAATAAATTATTATATCCAGTGCTGTTTCCATTGAATTCATATTTGCAAATTCATGCAAATGTATTAAAGTTTAAAAACTAAAATATCACATTTAACATAAGCATTAAGACCCTTTGCTATTGTACTCAAAGTTGAGCTTTTAATAAATAATGAAGACTACACGGTATAGTCGGTCTTCATTGTTAATGGTCACACGACACTTTAAGAACACCTTTAAACAGGGGCTCTACCCACTTCACCCACCTCTCCAACCCCAGCGCCTTTCTTCTGCCATCTGTTTTTCCTCCTTTTCCACATTAACTAATATCGATCAGAAAATGTCATCAGGAACATCTAGCCCCTCCTCTCTCCGCATCTTGTTGACATTTCTAGGACATGGAGACTTTGAATATTGATTTAGAAGAAGTACAGCCAGCAAAACATGAGAATGGTCATCATTAAGATCTGGCTTCCTAAGGTTATATACTGGATGGTATTGGTTGACAGTGGAATAATAAAGGCTTCCAACTTATTGGTACTGAATTACATTTACAGCTGATGTAGGAATAAGTAAATGTAGGAATAAATAAATAATACTGACATAGAATAAGTCTCCCTGCACTCTCTCTGCACTCTCCCTGCACTCTTCCTCTCCAATATTCTTCTGTTAATCATTTTAAGCAACACTGTCCCTATCGTATGAGCTCTTGCCACGTCTCTCCCTATGTGCAGCTGACAGGACAATGGCGGTGACCATGCGGGATGAGGATTTTAGAGGACTATGACATCACAGGAGATGGTTTTCTGCGGATTGGCTAGCTGCATGGCATTATGGGTAATCTTGCATTCCTAGGCTTGTCTCCTCTACACTTAGTTTTGCTTTGTAACACATGCAGCCTCAATTTTAGGAAAATTTGATTTGTTAATTTGAAGCGCGAGAAAATTTGAATTTGTTGCAAATCGCTTCGCTTTGCTTCACTTTGCTCAACCCTAATTGCAACTACATGCAGATTATTGATAATTTTGCCACAAGTGCAAGTGGAGCACATAAAAACCATGTTCATAACCTGTGCTTACAGCAAATTCTGAATGTGGTTACAGCATCTCACCTGAAATACGTACAGATACCTTTATAGAGATGGTTCTTCAACTTAGTTGGAGTGCATCTGTAGTGAATTCAGCTGATTGGACATAACATAAGTTGTAATGCTGCACACAGGTCTATGTAGGATAATTAACGTGAACAGAGGTGCTAGGCAGCACATCTCTTTATATACATAGACAGGTTGCTGTTTCATAAAGGACTGTCCATTCTCTCATGTAGAAAATATCCAAATATTCGTATTTCTGTATAAAGTGATTGTCTGAGAAGAAGGCACAGATCTGGGGAAGGGTGAAACAACAACAGAAAATGTTTAAAGTAGTATTGAAGATCCAGAATAACACAATGATGGACATTTATCAAGACTGGCGTTCCCATACACCAGTCTTGATCCCACTGCCGAGGCGCCAGGAGCCAGGACCAGGAGTGAAATATTTTTTATATTTATTAAGAGGCAGGTGCAAGAAACTGAAGTATATGCCAGCTAATGTCTGGCGTAAGTAAAATCCTACCCCTTTTCTTACCACTTAAAAAAGTTGCAAATAATGGCACACATTGGAGTGTGCCATAATTTGTGACTTATTTATGCCATACGCAATAGGTTAATATATGTCCCTCAATCATTCTAATATGGAATGGACTCTTTGTCCAGAGTTATTGTACCTAGTCCCACCAAGCAATCGAAAGAGAAGAACCTTGGTCTGGTGAAATTGGGATGTATAGAATTCTGTTGAGGAGATTTATTCCAAAAGTTAAGCATGGTTAAGTAATAAGAAAGGACTTTATTTGAAAGAATTTAATATATTTTATGTTTAAGGGTTTAAACTAGTTGTGTCCTGTTAGACGTAGTGATATATTTTTATCCAAAATTTATTTTCACCAATACTCCTGTTATTTCATATACTGCATTGCATATGAGTGGGGCAGACTGATGGTTCATGCAATGCTTGAGGACCCAGGAAGATGAACAGCTAACTTGGACTAAATATCTTTATAGCAGGAGTACTCAAGTACGTTTTGTACCTGGGTTTGCATTCAAGTGAAAGTCTGAGCTGCAATAAAATGTAAGGACAACAACAGTGGTATATAGTGCACTGTGCAATTTAATTTTATTTTTTTACAATAAACTATGCCGCTAATCCTATCCAATCCCATACACCGTAATTGTCCCCCTTAGAGCCCTGACACAATAAGAATGTCTACTTAGTGCTACCTGAAATAGTGATGGCTTTTAGAACCCCCAGACAGTTTGATTTCCCTATTTTGGCTCCCCACACATTGGTGCACCTAAGTAGGATATCAACTAATTGTACCCCATACTCTGATGCCCCAACAAGTTCCTCAATTACAGATTGATGACGCCCTTAAGTGCCCTTTACATAGATCTATGTCTCCTTAATTAGACACCCATTCTGTGATGTCCTAGTGCCCCCAACACAGTTATTCCTGTTAAGTGCCCCCAAATGTTAGTTATTATCCCTTAGTGCCCCCTCACAGTAGACATGTCCCATTAATGCCCCCTCACAGTAGATAGGTCCCCTTAGTGTCCCTTAACAGAAGATATGTCCCCTTTACAGTAGATATGCCCCTTTACAGTAGATATGCTACTTTATTGCACCCTCATAGTAGATATTCCACTTAGTGCCCCCTCACACTAGATGTGCTCCTTTAGTATCTCTTTACAGTAGATATACCCTTAGTACCCCCTCAGTAGATATGCACTTTTAGTGTCCCAATAGTGATATATTTGTAGTTTTAATAAAATATAAAAAAACACCAATCACCCAGCCCCCACTCCACCAATGAACAGAGCACATAATCCTGGGGCTTGTGCTTCTCCTTCTCAGCGCACAATTATGTTATTTCATCACACCTACTACTAGGGTCAGACAGCAATGGCCAGGGAATGGTGCTTCACCATTGTATTCAACTGTGTCTGTGTCTTAAGATACAGTTTAATGAGGGGCATGCAGGGTCTGGACGGCTGGCATCCACAGTTCACCTGGTCAATTTAACTGTTTTATAAGATGTGGAGCTTCATTTCCTTTCAGGTATGGAGCTATGAATCCTGTCACGAGTTGGAAGTCCCGCGAGAGACCTCCGCATCATCTAGCAATAAACATTCGGCAAACAGGCACAGTCACATCAGAGTTTATTGCATAAACAAAGACAAGGAAGGAAGCACAGGCAAAACATGAGCTCTATGTACCATCAGCACAGTGGGAGAAAACCCCCACTGCACCACTGTCTAGTAATACTCCAGAGGGGCGTGACTAAGCAACTCCTGGTATTCACTAGGGCCCCAGATGGTAGGGTTAGGCTTTGCCGCAGGAAGTTGCCAGGGTCCACTCTGGGGCATGAACTAGACAGTGACTACAGGAACGAAGGGACAACATGTACCAGAAGGTACCAACAGTACATAGGCAAACATAACATAGACAGGCAAATACAAACAAGGGATCTAAACATAAACCAGGCAGTGAACAAGGCATAACAGGAGAGGCAAATCATAACAAAATACTAAATACATAGCTCATGTCCACCAGCAACATGAAAGTTACTGCACGGGCGATGCCCGCTGCACCAGCAGTGGAAGGGCTGCTCCGAGGGCATAACCAAGAGGACAAAATAACACAGACATAGCTCATGGCTACCAGCAACATATAAGTTGCTGCATGGGCGATGCCCACTGCACCAGCAGCAGGAGAGCTGCTCCGAGGGCATAACCATGAGACGATAACGTTCCCCCTCCGAGGAACAACAGACCACCTTCCAGGGGGTCACAGGAAAAGCAAAGCAAGGCGAAGACATTATAATCACGAGGTGACTCAAACATAACAAATTAGCGCATGGGCAACAAGACATGGAATACGGACAACAGTAGGTGAACCCACAGAGCACAGACAGACACGGATCCCATGGGTCAGCAGTATGGGAGACAGAGTACAAACCAGGAGAAGGACAGGAAAAACACACACCAGGAGAGCTGACCCAGAACTGAGGGAACATAAGCCTTATATACAGGTTCCATGGGTGTAGCAGAGAGACCAAACCCATGGAGCAGACAGAGAGGATTAACTCCTGATAGGAACATAGGCGAGTTAACCCATACAGAATCACAAAGAACACACAGAAATGAAACCACAGCGAGGAGCTGCCTTACGAGCATGGACAGAAGCTCAGAGCCATAGAAAGCGGCAGTGACAGAATCCCCTGCTGATCACCACAGAGTTCAGTGACAGAATACTAGCTTCTTGCAGCCTTTACTAGGGTTGAAAGCACATTTACATACAGATCTATATATCCCTCACTGAGTTCAACTCATATAGGTCCTTGAACCTTATGGCACACAGGCACAGATAGCCCTTGTTCTGCCAAAAAGGTGATGGAGTTATGAAAAGGAGTCTCAGTCCAATCACGCCGTATTGTGACTGTAACATCTTAAAATAGCAATTCAATTATCACTTGTCCTCAAACAAAGATTAAACATATATAGTAAATGAATCACTTTGATTCCATTGTAACTAGTTTAACTTGTCATTTGCATTAAAAGTAAGAAGTTCAGTAGTGTTCATTTTCAGCACTATGATCCTCTAAAACCTAAGCCAGAAAATGTATTAGTAGTTTTAGCTGTGTCGCTGTGCTCAGATAAATACTGTATTATAACACTGCACCTCTATTATTACTTTCTACATTTTATTTTAGTGTTTATTTTGCAGCGTAAAATGGTTTGCTGAGATGGGATGTAATAGACTTGCTCTGAGATGTCAAATGCCTACTTTATTATGGCCAGAGACCGACAGTCAATTTAAATTAAAATTTATTGAGAACATTAAGAGCTGGAAGGACTTCGGCTAATCACTGTAATGTCCCCAACAAATGGTAAATGAAACCATAAGGAAATTGAGTTAACACGAGCTAAAAGTTCACATACTCACCAAATTATATTATAAAACCTACAAATTAATTAAATTACCTAAATCTACTCATTTTAGAGATGTTACATCATATCAAAAAGTATCTTTACACGCTTAAAGCAGAATTGTGATGTAACCTTGTTAAATGACAATAGCACAGTCTGCTTATTTATCCAATCACATATGATGGTGCTTAATTCTTAAATAAGATAATACACTACAAGTGTTCATGAAGAGGAAAGTTAGTGAAACTTATTAATATATATATATATATATATATATATATATATATATATATATATATAATTTATTTTTTCTTTAGAGTCAATACTGAAATAGATAGGAATTGATATGGGTGCAATTACTAGTTTAGCTTCCTCCCATAGAGTCCATGACCAAGTAGTACAGGGTCATGATATGTCACCTAGAGCAGTGTAGCTCCACTGTACCTATGACTTCACACAGAGGCATATTAAGATTTTTTTCTGTCATATTATTGCATGCTCTATTGTTTCCTGTATTAGGTACTGTATAGGTAGGTGCAGAGGTAGGTTCAGAGTTATTCTTCCCTATTATCATTTCCAAGACAGTGCTGTAAGGAGGCCCCATAGAGAGGCACACTAAATGGCTACAGTTCAGTGGTACAGATGGATTTTACATATTGTAGCATAGGCTACATGTACGTGGGTCTTCTATGATTAAGATGCTTTCCATGCATAGCCATTTAAGTTTTATTTTATTTTTTTCATCTTCTAATGTCATTGGGAACAAATTCCCTGGAACATGGCATTTGTCCATTCTGTCTGTCGTTTGCACATACATTTGGATTAGACAAGAAGAATAATCAAAGAGGGCAACTAATATAACCCTTGGATACAGAATCATGTGCATGCACATTGCTGGTCTTATGTAGTTAGCGCTAAGCGACATACAGGTGCAGTATGGATTCCTGTATCTTCTGCAGAAGTTGTCAGTTGTATATTGCAACTGAAACTTTGCTACAATGGCCAGGCTAAGAGATGACTGTGACCCAGACCTTCAACTTCTCAATTGGCACAGTAATATGTCAATGATCAAGCAATCCTATGGCCAAGTCCCGTAATTAGACAAAAAAATGTATGAAAAAGTTAAATAAAATGTTCAGAATATGAAACACTGAACAAAATAGTTTTATTGTGCTAAAATAGTGAAATGTACAAAACTATATCAATTTAGTATTGTCGTGGCACATAAAGTTAATGTGTTATTTATACCACACAGTGTACCATGTAAGAAGGAATCCTCCAAAAACTTGAAAAAATAATCCCCGAAGATGCAGGGTATACTGTAGTTGCAAAACCGATCACAAGAAAAAACACAATATAAAGATGTGCCAGTATGTAGATTGATTTGGAGTTAAGGAGACAATGAGTATTTAGCATTTCAAACAGCTACTATAAATCATTAGAACAGGTTTGGGGGAGTGGCACAGCTAAGTTAAGTTAAGAGGGTTTGGGGAGAGGAGTTTGGAGATATATTGAGAAGGGTAGAAGGGAGGAAGTAGGTAACTGAATTTACCTCCCCAAAACACTTTGTGGAACAAATAAAACATTATATCAATGGCTGTAAGTCTGAAGTAAGGTGAAAGCTAGACAAGATTAGGTTGAAGGCTATTCACATAGCTTAGGTGCTCCTAGAAGGCCTTAAATCATGGTAAAACATAAACCAACTGTACATTTAGGTGGTGTGCTTGTTGATTTGTTTGGGTGTCAGCTTTCCTGCTCACTTGCCGTTCACTTGGAATGTATCATATTCACAAATGGAAGAAAACCTCTGTATAGAATGTGTTGGTTCCTCACAACATCAGTCAGGGGTTTGAGCGTGCATCTCTTGAGGCTTTTTGAATTCTGAAGGGTGTTGTTGGTCTGTGTGTCCATTTTTTGCCTTCCGTATATCGTTTGTACTTAATGTGCACTGCTAGTCTGAAAAGGGGATTTCCAGAGCATCTGCTAAAGGACAGTGAAAGCCACCGACAGAACATATGCTATCCCTGCTCTGTCACTCATTTTTCTTGACCCATAGACTTTAATAGGAGTGTTTGGTCTGCACCGCTGACCAAAGTAGTGCTTGCTTCTGTGTTTTCCCCACTGACCATGGAGAACATGGACACAGCACACATCCATTATTTACTGATGCGTGAATAAGTCTAAAGACAGAGTGATATTGGATAGATGTTGGTATATGGAAAGGCGAGCACCTTCAAATGCAAGGGAGTAGTGTTGAGCGAACCCGAACTGTAAAGTTCGCGTTCGTACTGGATTTTAGGGTTTTTTGTACCCGGACCCGAACTCGAACGTTTCCGTAAAAAATTTGGGTTTTAGTTCGGTGTTCGAACGTTTTATAAAGCTTGTTGAAAGGCTACAGGGCAGTCAACAAGCGTTTAAGATGTCTGCCCTTAGAAGCTATCTCAGCCATGCCGACTAATGGCATGGATGTGATTTGCCAGTGCAGCATGTGACCCAGCCTCTATATAAGCTGGAGTCACGTAATGCCGCATGTCACGTCAGCTCTTACTAGTGTAGGGATAGGATTCTGCTGCTGTGAGGGAGAGATTAGGAAAGAATCTGATATCAGAGCTTGGTGTTAAGTCTGCGATCTACAACAATTTTTTTGTCTGTGCAATGCAACATTTGTGTACCCTGTTCTGAGCCCAGTGACACAGAAAAATAAGTTTTAATCTGTCTGTTAATAGGTTGATGGAAATAGCTCACTAGCCTCACATACACGGAAGGTGCACAATCTATGTTGATTCACCCTTCAATTAGCTAATATCAGTAGAAGATTGGCACACTAGCACATACAGAGCGACACAGGATAAAGTTAGCAATTTATTACAGCTGTATATACTATTAAAATGGAATACAAAAGTGCACATAAAAAATAAAACAATTGATAAAAATAACATGTACAATATTCCTAATATGCACAATAAGGTACTAGTAATCTCTCGCAAGGTCTTTGGTCACCTGATTCGACCAAGTTTATGTGCAAAACTTGTTGTTGTTGTGCAAAACTTTTTGTGACCAAAATTTGCGCATAAGTATGGATCCTACTTTGTAAATGATAAAATGTTTCTATAACTAAATAGCGCAGGTAGCGATAGTTTAAGCCGCAGTAGGAATGCGTAAAGTCCACAGGTATGTCAAGATGGTAGTTTGGACTTTTCTAGTGGGCGAGAGTAAGCTTGACAACTAACAGATACGTTCATCCACTTCTAAATGCGGCCAACCCACTTTTCAAACACACTAGATCCAATATTGAAAATGGAAATATTCGCAAACGTTCGCATAAAAAATAAACAATCCTGAAGATATTCGCAAATTGCACATAAAAGTCAATACTGGTGACCCACGTTTGTGGGCTTAGCTTCTTTTGTTCTCAGCTGGTTTTTAGTTTCTTGTGTTAATTGTCGTGGCCGACTATACCGGCGTCCCGGCTTCTATTTTGTCGGCGTCTCAATGGTGAATCAGTTTGTCACGTGGATTATACTCACAGTACTGAGATTCCAGCAGATTAAGGCAAATTTTGCGATGCGTCTTTTTTGATATCCTCGAGGTAATTGTAGGTAACAGTGCACTGTTAAATCGCGACTCAGGTTTTTGTGTTGTGAGACATTAAAATGTCTGTTAGTTAGGTGGGTGTCGGCGGCTATTTTGTGCAAGTGCAGTTTCACCTGCATATGTGCCAGGGGTAATAATTTAATCCTGTTCTTTTAGTTCAGTGGGCAACATATGCACATTTTCTAAGTGCACCTGCACTGCATATGTGCCAGGGGAAGGGAAAATAATATAGGTAATCCGTCTGTGAGATCAGGGACCCAGGGGATGACATATTCACATTTTTTTCTGTAAAGTACCCCTGTGCTGCATATGTGACAGTTTAATCAATTCAGTAAATCCATCTATTAAATTCTGGGGAGACAAAATATTAATATTTTTGCAAAAAAGTACGTTTGCGGCCTGCACTTCATTTCTGAGAGTGAAATATATTCAGTAAATGCAACCGTGACATTGTGAGTGAAAAAAAAAAAAACTTTTTTTGCCATAAAGTACCTTTGCAGTCTGCACTCTATTTCTGAAAGTGAAATATAATCAGTAAATACAACTGGGACATTGTGGGTAAAAAAAAATCACTTTTTTTGCCATAAAGTACCTTTGTAGTCTGTACTTTATTTGTGGGAGTGAAATATAATCAGTAAATACAACTGGGACATTGTGGGTGAAAAAAAATTACTTTTATTAGCCACAAAGTACCTTTGCGGCCTGCACTCCATTTCTGAGAGTGAAATATAATCAGTAAATACAACTGGGACATTGTGGGTGAAAAAAATCACTTTTTTTTGCCATAAAGTACCTTTGCGGTCTGCACTCTATTTCTGAAAGTGAAATGTAATCAGTAAATACAACTGTGACATTGTGGGTGAAAAAAAAAACACTTTTTTTTAGCCATAAAGTAACTTTGCGGCCTGCAATCCATTTCTGAGAGTGAAATATAATCAGTAAATTCAACTGGGACATTGTGGGTGAAAAAAAAAAACACATTTTTTTTTTGTCACAAAGTAACTTTGCGGCCGGCACTCCATTTCTGAGAGTGAAATATAATCAGTAAATACAACTGAGACATTGTGGGTTAAAAAAAAATCACTTTTTTTGCCGTAAATTACCTTTGCGGCCTGCACTCCATTTCTGAGAGTGAAAGAAAGTCAGTAAACCCAGCTCTTAGATTGTAGGCGGACATTTCCATGGTTATCAGGCCAGTCATCCAAAAGTGGCTTGGATCGTGTGTTCCTGCTGCACTGCATAGCTGACTGGGAAATATATTCTGTATATTCGGTGGCTTTTAGATTGCTGGCTGGGTGATCTGTACCCCTTTTTTCTTTCGAACTACCTCTGCACTGCATACCTAACTGGGAAATATATTCTGTACATTCGGCGGTGTTTAGATTGTTGGTTGATCTGTACCCTTTTTTTCTTTTAAACTACCTCTGCACTGCATACCTAACTGGGAAATATATTCTGTAAGTTTGGTGGAGTTTAGATTGTTGGGGGATCTGTACCCCTTTTTCTTTCAAATTACCACTGCACTACATACCTGACTGTGAAATATATTCTGTAAATTCGGCGGTGTTTAGATTGCTGGCTGGGTGATCTGTACCCCTTATTTCTTTCAGACTACCCCTGCACTGCATACCCGACTGGGAAATATATTCTGTGAATTCTGCGGTGTTTAGATTGTTGGTTGATCTGTACCCCTTTTTTCTTTAAACTACCCCTGCACTGCATACCTGACTTGGAAATATATTCTGTAAATTCTGCAGATTTTAGATTGCTTGGTGATCTGTACCCTTTTTTTCTTTCAAATTACCCCTGCACTGCATATCTGACTGGGAAATATATTCTGCAGGCTGGTAGACGCGCTGCTGATGGCATTCCCACCTGAAACCGGGGCTTCAGCGGACGCACATGGCGAATGCAGAGGAGGAGAAACAAGTCGCCAACGCATGCCCGAAATGTGGAAAAGCTTTGTCAGCATTCCATAAGAACCAGCACCACCAGCTGTTATTGAACGTCATAGCAGGATGGAGCATTTCAGCAATATGGTTAAACAGTATGTGTGCACATGCCTACATGTACTGGCTGATGGGTCTGCCCCATTCAACTTCTGGGTCTGAAAATTGGGCACATGGCCTGAGCTTGCCCTTTACGCCTGGGAGGTGCTGGCCTGCCCTGCAGCCAGTGTATTGCCTGAACGTGTGTTTAGCACGGCACGGGGCGTTATCACAGTCAACTGCAGCTGCCTGTCCACAGCCAATGTGGACAAGCTCACGTTCATTAAAATGAACCAGGCATGGATCCCACAGGACTTGTCCGTACCTTGTGCAGAATAAACATGTATACCGGCCTCACCCAGCCTTTGTCATACTCCAGCACACTTTCTGTTTGTTTTCTTTTCTATATTTCCCAATGTTTTGGGGTCTTCTCAAATTTATAAAACAAAAAACTGAGTTGTTGGCGACTACCGCTTCCACCTACACCGCCATGTCCACCGCCTCCTCAACCTCCTACTCCATATAGACCTCCTCCTCCTAGTTAAAGATTATTATTTTTAATGTTTATGTATTTTATGCTATTTTAATTCATTTCCCTATCCACATTTGTTTGCAGGGCAATTGTCTAGCTCTTACCCCCATTTTGCTTTCTTTTGCAGCCCTCTAGCCCTTTCTGTTACGTTTTTAGAGCCATTTTCGTGCTCCAAAGTTCGGGTCCCCATTGACTCCAATAGGGTTCGGGTTCAGGGTTAAGTTCGGGTTAAGTTTGGGTCCTGAACTCGAACCCGAACTTCCAGGAGTTCGCTAAACTCTACAAGGGAGCTATTTTCATGTGCTCTTGTAAGAATATCATCCAGACACAAGCAACAGCAGGTAATAGCAGCAGGTAATAAAGATCATGGTTGCCCCTTTTATACAAATTTATAAACTGCAAAGAACTAACCTTTAATGATTTTATAGACGAAGAGTACCTTGTGCTGTATTTATTTCATCATGTAGATGAAAAAGTAGCAAGACATTTTTAATGTCATTTATGGAATAGATACACATAAAATAATTCACTTAAATCCAGCATGCCTTTAATTTAGTTTATTTAAAATTAACTCAGTTGCAGTTTGCAATGTATTTTAAAGAATAGTAGGTTTAACCTTTGTTGAACCTACAAGACTGTTAGAGGAAGGTGAACTGGATTAAGTGCAATATAAACCTACAAATATGGGAACAGAACTAGTGATGAGCGAGCATGCTCGGCCAAGTATTGGTTCGGCTTGAGCATCGCTATGCTCCGCGCTCCGCTTTACTCGGCTGAGTACCATGTGTATTTGTTGCCTTGCTCGAGTCTCCTCCCCGCATGTTTGGCGCCTTCTAAGCAGCCAATGAAGGTCCAGGTAAGTAATTCCCCTCAGTGTAAGGCCATAGCCATGTTACCTGTAAGCCTTACACTGATTGGCTTGCTGGAATATGTGATACCATTTCATATAGGAGCTGAGGTCCAACGCTCAGCTTATTCAGCGTCAGGAAAAGCAGACAGTAGTCAGGGACAGATAGCATTTTGGTCTAAACTTACTGATTTCACTACAAAAACCTTTAAAAACCTAACTGTCCTTTTAAGGACTAGAGTGTGTGTGTAACAGCAGTGCAGCACCTTTTTTTTTGTTTATTTAAGAAGGGGTTTCCTTCAGGACTATCAGGGACAGGCATCACCAGAAAGCTGCAGATACTGCAGGGCTTGAAAATCGCTTTTTTTAACTTCTAAAAGACAGAAAGATTTCAGATGAGTGACATCTACAATACGCCATCTTTAAGCAGAGTTGTGGGCAGATATTATAAAAAGGGGCTTATTCACTACAGTGTGCCTGGTACTGAGATATACACTGCACCATCAGAGAAATTATTGGTTCTGGGAAAAAATTACCTAACTTGTGCCACATCTGTGTGTGCGTTCAGTCCACAACCATTATATTAATTACTTCAGCACTACTCCAGCAGAGAGTGATTTTTATTTTGGCCATAGTTTTAGGCACATCTGTGTGTGCGTTTAGGCTGCAACTATATATACAGTATTCCCACAAAGAATACATTTTATTTGGGACAAATTTGTATTCAATATAGAACTACATCCAAATACAGTGTATATTGTAAAAATTTAATTATCTCTGGGCTAGTGTAGTGCCGAAAATCTTAGTTTTTCTGTATCCAGTACCTTACAGCAAGCCAATACAGTGTGTATTGTAAAAAATGACATTATCTCTGGGCTAGTGTAGGGCCAAAAATCAGTATTTCTCTGTATCCAGTACATTACAGCAAGCCAATACAGTTTGTATTGTCAAAATTACATTACCTCAGGCCAAAAGAAGTGTCGAAAATCGGTATTTTCCTGTATCCAGTATTTTACTGGAAGCCAATACAGTGTGTATTGTAAAAATTACATTATGTCTGGGCTAGTGTAGTGCTGAAAATTTGTATTTTTTCTGTCTCCTGTACATTATAGCAAGCCAATACATTGTGTAGTGTAAAAAAATAATTATCTGTGGCCTAGTGTAGTGCCGAAAATATTTTTTTTTCTGTATCCAGTACATTACAGCAAGCCAATAGAGTGTGTATTGTACAAATTTCATTATCTGTGTTCCAGTGTAGTGCCGGAAATCTGTGTCTTCAGTGGACAGTAAAACAATCTGCGCCACATCCACAGACAAAACCATTAATATGAAGAAGGTGAGCACAAAGGGAGGGGGAAGTGGGCGTGATTCTGATGGTGCAGGCAGAGGCCATGGCCCTGGGCGTGATGCGAATGGTGCAAGCAGGGGCAATGGCCCTGGGCGTGATGCTGATGGTGCAAGCAGAGGCCATGTCCCTGGGGGCAATGAAACTGTGCCTGCTGCCAGTGCACCAAAAAAAAACAAATAAATCCACCTTACCCAGCTGCATGTCTAACTTAGCTGGGCGGCGCAGGACAACACTGTCCAAGTTGGACCAGTGCGAACCGGTGTTCAGTTGGATTGCAGAAAATAATGCTTCCAGTCGGTTGAGCACCACCCTCTCTTCCATGAAGTCCAGTCTCTGTAGCCAAGTCTGGTCAAACGAATCCTCACTCTGATCCTCCTTCCTCCCATCATGTCGCGTCTGGCCAAACAAGTGATCCCATACTCAGATATTCACATGACCTCTTTTCATCGCCAGTACTTGGTTTGGCTCTCTCACCAAGCACACTTGAAGAGGTACCTGAGATCTTGTGCCCTGATTCCCAACCTTTTGAGCCTTCACAGTCTCAAGAAGATGACGGTGGTGAACGGCAATCATTAGAGATGAGCGAACACCTGGATGTTCGGGTTCGAGAAGTTCGGCCGAACTTCCCGAAAATGTTCGGGTTCGGGATTCAAACTCGAGCCGAACTTTATCCCGAACCCGAACCCCATTGAAGTCAATGGGACCCGAACTCTTAGGCACTAAAAAGGCTGTAAAATAGTCCAGGAAAGGGATAGAGGGCTGCCAAAGGCAGCAAAATGTAGGTAAATCCCATGCAAACAAATGTGGATAGGGAAATGAATTAAAATAAAATAAATAAAAATTAACCAATATCAATTGGAGAGAGGTCCCACAGCAAGGAATCATGCGTCATATCACCCACCACTGGAGAATGCCACTCTCATTTAGTTCGGACCAGCACCCAGACAGAGGAGAGAGGTCCCACATCAAGGAATCATGCGTCATATCAACCACCAACGGAGAAGGCCACTCTCATTTATTTTGGACCAGCACCCAGACAAAGGAGAGAGGTCCCACAGCAAGGAATCATGCGTCATATCAACCACCAACGGAGAAGGCCACTCTCATTTATTTTGGACCAGCACCCAGACAGAGGAGAGAGGTCCCACAGCAAGGAATCATGCGTCATATCAACCACCAACAGAGAAGGCCACTCTCATTTATTTCGGACCAGCACCCAGACAGAGGATACAGGTCACACAGCAAGGAATCATGCGTCATATCAACCACCACCGGAGAAGGCCACTCTCATTTATTTTGGACCAGCACCCAGACAGAGAGAGAGGTCCCACAGCAAGGAATCATGCGTCATATCAACCACCAACGGAGAAGGCCACTCTCAGTTATTTTGGCCCAGCACCCAGACAGAGGAGAGAGGTCCCACAGCAAGGAATCATGCGTCATATAAACCACCAACGGAGAAGGCCACTCTCATTTATTTTGGACCAGCACCCAGACAGAGGATACAGGTCCCACAGCAAGGAATCATGCGTCATATCAACCACCACTGGAGAAGGCCACTCTCATTTATTTTGGACCAGCACCCAGACAGAGGATACAGGTCCCACAGCAAGGAATCATGCGTCATATAAACCACCAACGGAGAAGGCCACTCTCATTTAGTTCGGACCAGCACCCAGACAGAGGATACAGGTCCCACAGCAAAGAATCATGCGTCATATCAACCACCACTGGAAGGCCCTCATTTATTTTGGACCAGCACCCAGACAGAGGAGAGGTCCCACAGCAAGGAATCATGCGTCATATCAACCAGCAACGGAGAAGGCCACTCTCAGTTATTTCGGCCCAGCACCCAGACAGAGGAGAGAGGTCCACAGCAAGGAATCATGCGTCATATCAACCAACACCGGAGAAGGCCACTCTCATTTATTTTGGACCAGCACCCAGACAGAGGAGAGAGGTCCCACATCAAGGAATCATGCGTCATATCAACCAACAATGGAGAAGGCCACTCTCATTTATTTTGGACCAGCACCCAGACAGAGGAGAGAGGTCCCACAGCAAGGAATCATGTGTCATATCAACCACCAACGGAGAAGGCCACTCTCATTTATTTTGGACCAGCACCCAGACAGAGGAAACAAGTCCCACAGCAAGGAATCATGCGTCATATCAACCACCACCGGAGAAGGCCACTCTCATTTATTTTGGACCAGCACCCAGACAGAGGATACAGGTCCCACAGCAAGGAATCATGTGTCATATCAACCACCAACGGAGAAGGCCACTCTCAGTTGTTTCGGACCAGCACCCAGACAGAGGAGAGGTTCATTCAACTTTGGGTTGCACCACAAGATCATGGTAAAGTTAAAAAAATGAGGATTCAATAAAGAAGTGCCCCGGAGTACAAGAATACATGGTTGATGGGGAGGCAGTTATAAATGTTTATTCTGCACAAGGGAAGCACAGGTCCTGTGGGATCCATGCCTGGTTCATTTTTATGAACGTCAGCTTGTCCACGTTGGCTGTGGACAGGCGGCTGCGTTTGTCAGTAATAACCCCCCCTGCCGTGCTGAATACACGTTCAGACAAAACGCTGGGCAGGCCAGCACCTCCAAGGCATAAAATGCTAACTCTGGCCACGTGGACAATTTGGAGACCCAGAAGTTGAATGGGGCCGAACCATCAGTCAGTACGTGGAGGGGTGTGCAGACGTACTGTTCAACCATGTTAGTGAAATGCTGCCTCCTGCTAACACGTTCCGTATCAGGTGGTTGTGCAGTTAGCTGTGGCGTGGAGACAAAACTTTTCCACATTTCTGCCATGCTAACCCTGCCCTCAGAAGAGCT
Source organism: Bufotes viridis (assembly GCA_033119425.1). Classification (NCBI taxonomy): domain Eukaryota; kingdom Metazoa; phylum Chordata; class Amphibia; order Anura; family Bufonidae; genus Bufotes; species Bufotes viridis. Next base: position 512,554,526 of record CM065589.1, read on the forward strand.
GGCCGTGACACTGCTGCTTTGGCAACCTCTTGCTCCTCCTCTGCCTTCGCCTTAGGCTTCCACCTGTTCCACTGTAACATTTGGAAATGCTATTAGGAGCGCCTCTACCAGCGTGCGCTTGAACTCGCGCATCTTCCTATCACGCTCCAGTGCAGGAAGTAAGGTGGGCACATTGTCTTTGTACCGGGGATCTAGCAGGGTGGCAACCCAGTAGTCCGCACACGTTAAAATGTGCGCAACTCTGCTGTTGCGCAGGCACTGCAGCATGTAGTCGCTCATGTGTGCCAGGCTCCCCAGAGATAAGGACAAGCTGTCCTCTGTGGGAGGCGTATCGTCATCGTCCTCCGTATCCCCCCAGCCACGCACCAGTGATGGGCCTGAGCTGTGTCGGGTGCCACCCCGCTGTGAACCTGCTTCATCCACATCCTCCTCCACCTCCTCCTCATCCTCCTCGTCCTTCAGTAGTGGGCCCTAGCTGGCCACATTTGTACCTGGCCTCTGCTGTTGCAAAAAACCTCCCTCTGAGCCACTTCTAACAGACTGGTCTGAAAGTGCTAAAAATGACCCCTCATCCTCCTCCTCCTCCTCCTGGGCCACCTCCTCTTCCATCATCGCCCTAAGCGTTTTCTCAAGGAGACATAGAAGTGGTATTGTAACGCAGAAAACGGTGTCATCGCCACTGGCCATGTTGGTGGAGTACTCAAAACAGCGCAACAGGGCACACAGGTCTCGCATGGAGGCCCAATCATTGGTGGTGAAGTGGTGCTTTTCCGCAGTGCGACTGACGCGTGCGTGCTGCAGCTGAAACTCCACTATGGCCTGCTGCTGCTCGCACAGTCTCTCCAGCATGTGCAAGGTGGAGTTCCACCTGGTGGGCACGTCGCATATGAGTCGGTGAGCGGGAAGGCCGAAGTTACGCTGTAGCGCAGACAGGCGAGCAGCGGCAGGATGTGAACGCCGGATGCGCGCACAGACGGCCCTCACTTTATGCAGCAGCTCTGACATGTTGGGGTAGTTGTGAATGAACTTCTGCACCACCAAATTCAGCACATGCGCCAGGCAAGGGATGTGCGTCAAACCGGCTAGTCCCAGAGCTGCGACGAGATTTCGCCCATTATCGCACACCACCAGGCCGGGCTTGAGGCCCACCGGCAGCAACCACTGGTCGGTCTGTTGTTCAATACCCCGCCACAACTCCTTCGCGGTGTGTGGCCTGTCCCCCAAACATATGAGTTTCAGAATGGCCTGCTGACGTTTACCCCGGGCTGTGCTGAAGTTGGTGGTGAAGGTGTGTGGCTGACTGTATGAGCTGGTGAAAGCAGAGGAGGAGGAAGCCGAGTAGGAGGAGGAGTCTACAGGAGGCAAAGAATGATGCCCTGTGATCCTTGGCGACGGAAGGACGTACGCCAAAAAACTCTCCGCCTGGGGCCCAGCCACCACTACATTTACCCAGTGTGCAGTTAGGGAGATATAGCGTCCCTGGCCGTTCTTACTGGTCCACGTATCTGTGGTTAGGTGGGCCTTGCCACAGATGGCGTTGCGCAGTGCACACTTGATTTTATCGCATACTTGGTTGTGCAGGGAAGGCACGGCTGTCTTGGAGAAGTAGTGGCGGCTGGGGACAACATACTGTGGGACAGCCATGGACATCAGCTGTTTGAAGCTGTCTGTGTCCACAAGCCTGAATGACAGCATTTCAAAGGCCAGTAGTTTAGAAATGCTGGCATTCAGGCCCAGGGCTCGAGGGTGGCTAGGTGGGAATTTACGCTTTCTCTCCAAGGTTTGTGAGATGGAGAGCTGAACGCTGCCGTGTGACATGGTGGAGATGCTTGGTGACGCAGGTGGTGGTGTCGGTGGCACATCCTCTGTTTGGTGGGCGGCAGGTGCAAACGTTCCTCCCGAACCGGAGGAAGAGGCCGAGGCAGCAGCAGAGGAGGGAGCAGGGGGAGCCTGAGTGAGTTCCTTGCTTTTAAGGTGTTTACTCCACTGCAGTTCATGCTTTGCATGTAGATGCCTGGTCATGCAGGTTGTGCTAAGGTTCAGAACGTTAATGCCTCGATTCAGGCTCTGATGGCACAGCGTGCAAACCACTAGGGTCTTGTCGTCAGCACATTGTTTAAAGAAGTGCCATGCCAGGGAACTCCTTGAAGCTGCCTTTGGGGTGCTCGGTCCCTGGTGGCGGTGGTCAGTATCAGGCGAACTCTCTTGGCGGCGGCTGTTCTGCTTTTGCCCCCTGCTCCCTCTTTTGCTACGCTGTTGGCTCGGTCTCACCACTTCCTCTTCCTCTGAACTATGAAAGTCAGTGGCACGACCTTCATTCCATGTGGGGTCTAGGACCTCATCGTCCCCTGCATCGTCTTCCACACAGTCTTCCTCCCTGACCTCCTGTTCGGTCTGCACACTGCAGAAAGACGCAGCAGTTGGCACCTGTGTTTCGTCATCATCAGAGACGTGCGGACTCCGATGAGGTGGTATTCTCATGTCCTCATCATCAGGAAACATCAGTGGTTGTGCATCAGTGCATTCTATGTCTTCCACCACTGGGGAAGGGCTAAGTGGATTTCCTTGGGAAACCATGCCAGCAGAGTCTTCAAACAGCATAGGAGATTGCTGCATAACTTGAGGCTCTGACAGTTTCCCTGATATGCATGGGGGTGATGTGACAGACTGATGGGCTTGGTTTTCAGGTGCCACCTGTGCTCTTTCTGCAGAAGACTGGGTGGGAGATAATGTTGTGAACATGCTGGATCCACTGTCGGCCACCCAATTGACTAGCGCCTGTACCTGCTCAGGCCTTACCATCCTTAGAACGGCATTGGGCCCCACCAAATATCGCTGTAAATTGTGGCGGGTACTGGAACCTGAGGTAGTTGGTTCACTAGGACATGTGGCTGTGGCAGAATGGCCACGTCCTCTCCCAGCACCAGAGGGTACACTAACACCACCACGACCGCGTCCGTGTCCCTCACTTATGTTTTCCTCATTGTTACCTTCACCAAGCACCACAATAAGGAATAAATTATTTGGCCCAATGTATTGATTTAAAATTTAGGCCTTTTTTACAGGCACCTAACACTATCTGCCTATTTGTTTATGTAGCTTATTACACTAATCCAGGCACAGCAGTAACCACTGATTTAGGGGAATATCTCTTTTATGGCTTGTATTTAGGCCCTGGATGAAAGGTATCCTTTTATGGACAGATTTACACTTGGCATGCAACAGCTGGGACACCAGATTCAGGGTATTGCTATATTGGCAGGTTCATTTAACCACAGAACAAAATATATGTATAAGCGGACACTATGAAATCGGTCCTGCAACTGCTGGGACACCAGATCCAGGGTATTGCTATATTGGCAGGGTACTTTCACCCCAGAACAAAATATATGTGTAAGCGGATACTATAAAATATGTCCTGCAACTTCTTGGACACCAGATCCAGGGTATTGCTATATTGACAGGTTAATTTCACCCCAGAAAAAAATATATGTGTAAGCGGACACTATGAAATCTGGCCTGCAACTTTTTGGACACCAGATCGAGGGTATTGCTATATTGGCAGGTTAATTTCACCCCAGAAAAAAATATATGTGTAAGCGGACACTATGAAATCTGGCCTGCAACTGTTTGGACACCATATCCAGGGTATTGCTATATTGGCAGGTTAATTTCACCCCAGAACAAAATATATGTGTAAGCTGACACTATGAAATCTGTCCTGCAACTGCTGGGACACCAGATCCAGGGTATTGCTATATTGGCAGGTTAATTTAACTCCAGAACAAAATATATGTGTAAGCGGACACTATGAAATCAGTCCTGCAACTGCTGGGACACCAGATCCAGGGTATTGCTATATTGGCAGGGTAATTTCACCCCAGAAAAAAATATATGTGTAAGCGGACTCTATGAAATCTGGCCTGCAACTGTTTGCACACCAGATCCAGGGTATTGCTATATTGGCAGGTTAATTTCACCCCAGAAAAAAATATATGTGTAAGCGGACACTATGAAATCTGGCCTGCAACTGTTTGGACACCAGATCCAGGGTATTGCTATATTGGCAGGTTAATTTAACCCCAGAACAAAATATATGTGTAAGCGGACACTATGAAATCGGTCCTGCAACTGCTGGGACACCAGATCCAGGGTATTGCTATATTGGTAGGTTATTTTTAACCCAGAAAAAAATATATGTGTAAGCGGACACTATGAAATCTGACCTGCAACTGTTTGGACACCAGATCCAGGGTATTGCTATATTGGCAGGTTAATTTCACCCCAGAAAAAAATATATGTGTAAGCGGACACTATGAAATCTGGCCTGCAACTATTTGGACACCAGATCCAGGGTATTGCTATATTGGCAGGTTAATTTCACCCCAGAAAAAAATATATGTGTAAGCGAACACTATGAAATCTGGCCTGCAACTGTTTGGACACCAGATCCAGGGTATTGCTATATTGGCAGGTTAATTTAACCCCAGAACAAGATATATGTGTAAGCGGATACTATGAAATCGGTCCTGCAACTGCTGGGACACCAGATCCAGGGTATTGCTATATTGGCAGGTTAATTTCACCCCAGAACAAAATATATTTGTAAGCTGACACTATGAAATCTGTTCTGCAACTGCTTGGACACCAGATCCAGGGTATTGCTATATTGGCAGGTTAATTTAATCCCAGAACAAAACATATGTGTAAGCGAATACTATGAAATCAGTCCTGGAACTGCTGGGACACCAGATCCAGGGTATTGCTATATTGTTAGGTTAATTTAACCCCAGAACAAAATATATGTGTAAGCGGACATTATGAAATCGGTCCTGCAACTGCTGGGACACCAGATCCAGGGTATTGCTATATTGGCAGGGTAATTTCACCCCAGAACAAAATATATGTGTAAGCGGATACTATAAAATATGTCCTGCAACTGCTTGGACACCAGATCCAGGGTATTGCTATATTGGCAGGTTAATTTCACCCCAGAAAAAAATATATGTGTAAGCGGACACTATGAAATCTGGCCTGCAACTGTTTGGACACCAGATCCAGGGTATTGCTATATTGGCAGGTTAATTTCACCCCAGAACAAAATATATGTGTAAGCTGACACTATGAAATCTGTTCTGCAACTGCTTGGACACCAGATCCAGGGTATTGCTATATTGGCAGGTTAATTTAATCCTAGAACAAAACATATGTGTAAGCGGATACTATGAAATCTGTCCTGCAACTGCTGGGACACCAGATCCAGGGTATTGCTATATTGGCAGGTTAATTTAACCCCAGAACAAAATATATGTGTAAGCGGACACTATGAAATTGGTCCTGCAACTGCTGGGACACCAGATCCAGGGTATTGCTATATTGGCAGGTTAATTTCACCCCAGAAAATAATCTATCCTTTGCCAGACAGCAGACAGTATTATAAGTGTCTAGCCAAAGCTGGAACACCAGATTTAGGGGATTGGTATTTGGGCAATTGTATTTAACCCCTTAATAAAATATAGAAATTGCTGTCCTGAGTTTCTAGGGGTGACAATTAGCACAGCCAAGCCCCTGATGTAGGATATAGCAAAAAAAAACTAGTATTGATGGATTGATGGACTTGGTGGCAGCTTCTTCTGGTGCACCACAAGTCACAAAATGGCCGCCGATCAACCCAGAAAATAAGTGACAGAAAAACGCTCTGTGCAGCCTAAAAACCAGTGAGCAAGTAACTAGCAGAAGTTCAATGATTCTCAGCTGTTGATCGATCACTTCATTAAGTGTTTTGGCTAATTTAATCCCTTCCAAATCTCGCCCTAACACAGCAGCTGCATCCTCTCCCTACACTAGGCAGAGCAGTGTGACGTGCAGCGCTACGTGACTCCAGCTTAAATAGAGGCTGGGTCACATGCTGCACTTGGCCAATCACAGCCATGCCATTAGTAGGCATGGCTGTGATGGCTTCTTAGGGCAAGAAGTAAAACGCTAGCTGATTGGCTGCTGTGCAGCCCTTCAGAAAGCGGGAAGAAATCACCGAACAACGGACCCGAATCCGAACTTTTTTGAAAATGTTTGGGTCCAGGTCTGTGCTCTAACTGTTCGCTCAACACTAGTTGTGATATGTCATGGTTGACTCCTTGGCCTCCCTTGCAAAAATGCAAGTATGTTTTCTGCAACTTAAAGTTTCAGCCCTTCAGAAAGCGGGAAGTAATCGACGAACACCGAACCCGAACTTTTTTGAAAATGTCCGGGTTCGGGTCCGGGTCCCGGACACCCCAAAATTCGGTACAAACCCGAACGATGCTCGAACTGTTCGCTCAACACTAGCAATCATTCGTTCACAAGGTGGATGATGATGAGACACAGTTGCCAATCACTGAGGTGGTGGTTAGGTCAAGTCAGGAGGATGAGCAGAGCAAACAAGTGGAAGAGGAGGTGGTGGACGATGAGGTCACTGACCCAACATGGGAAGGTGAAAAGCCGAGCGAGGACAGCAGTACAGAGGGGGAGGGATCCGTAGCACCGCAACAGTCTGGAAGAGGCAGTGGGGTTGCAAAAGGGAGACGTTGGCCCACACCAAACAGGCCTGCAACCGTTACACCAAGCACCTCCATGCGTAAATCTACCTTGCCAATGGATAGGTGTTCTGCAGTTTGGCGCTTTTTTTAGGAAAGCGCAGACGACAAAAGAGCGGTAGTTTTCAACCTGTGCCATACCAAAATGAGCCAGGGCCTGAACACTAGCAACCTCACCACCACAAGCATGATCCGCCACATGGCATCCAAGCACCCTAATAAGTGGGCCGAACGCCTGGGTCCACACTCTGCGTCTGCGGGTCCCACCACTGCCTTCACTTCCCCTGTGTTACGCACTGCTGGTCGATCACCTGTCGAAGGCGCAGGCCCGGATGCCCCTTGCCCTGCACCTGGACCTTCGCATGTACCATACCCAACAACATCCACTTCCCTGTCCCAGCGCAGCGTCCAAATGTCGAAAACGCAGGCATTTGAACGCAAGCGCAAATACTCACCCACCCAAAGGCCATAGCACTAAATGCACAACTTTTGAAATTACTGGCCCTTGAAATGTTGCCATTTGGGAGTGTTGACACTGAGGCCTTCTGCAGCCTGATGTTGGCGGCCGTCCCTCGGTATGTAGTCCCCAGCTGCCACTATTTTTTACGGTGTTCCGTGCCCGCCTTACACCAGCATGTGTCCGAGAACATCACCCATGCCCTGACCAATGCACTTACTGGGAAGGTCCACCTCACCACAGACACATGGACAAGTGCTGGTGGCCAGGGACCCTACATTTCCCACACTGCACACTGGGTGAATTTTGTGGAGGCCAGTAATGTGTCGTACACTGGGATGGCACAGGTGTTACCCACGGCCAGGATTGCGGGCCCTATGTCCATCAGGGTCTCCGCCAGCAGCTATGTTACTGGCTCCAACCCCCACTTCTCCTTCTCGGCCCCTCCTCTTCTACTTCCACCTCTAACAGCAGTCAGCCATCAGTTGCTAGCTAGAAGCAGTGTAGCACTGCTGTGGGTAAGCATCAAAAGGCCGTGCTGAAGCTGATCTGTTTAGGGGACAAAAAACACACTGCAGCAGAGCTGTGGCAGGGTATAAGGGATCAGACCTATCTGTGGCTTTCGCCACTCAACCTACAAACAGGCATGATTGTGTCTGACAATGGCCGTAACTTGGTGGCGGCTTTGGAGCTCGGCAACCTGACACACATTCCATGCCTAGCCCACGTCTTAAACTTAGTGGTTCAGCGGTTTATCAAAACCTACCCCAATTTGCAGGAGCTACTAGTGAAGGTGCGCCGCTTGTGTGCCCATTTCCGAAAGTCATCCACAGCTTCAGCAGGTCTGTCAACGCTGCAGCAGTGCTTGCGGCTTCCAGCTCACCTACAGTTGTTTGACGTGAGCATGCGGTGGAACTCTACGTTCTTCATTTTGGCCGGGCTTTGTGAGCAGCAGAGGGCAATTGTGGAATACCAGCTGCGACATGGTCATCACCTTTCCTCATCAACTGCCACAATTCACTAGCGAAGAGTGGGCATTGATGTCAGACCTATGTGAGGTTTTAAAAAACTTCTGCTTGTATTTCTGGTGAAAGCGTAGAGAGGTGAATTTCAGTAAAAAAATAAAATAATATACGCACTGCACTGTTGCAGTTATTTCTGGTGAAAGCATATAGTGGCCTATTTCAGTCAATCAAGAAATATATATTATCAGGTCACTTCTGCAGTTATTTCTGGTGAAAGTGTATAGTGGCCTATTTCAGTCCAACAATAAATATAATTCTCAGGTCACTTCTGCAGTTATTTCTGGTGAAAGCGTATAAAGGCGTATTTCAGTAAAAAAAGAAAAATATATACGCACTGCACTATTGCAGTTTTTTCTGGTGAAAGCGTATATTTTATAACAACAAGAAAAATATATTCTGCATTCCTGCAGTTATTTGTGGTTAAAGCGCTTAGTGGCCTATTTCAGTCCAAAAAGAAAAATGTATTAGTCACTTTTAGGGGAGTTTTAATTTCCGTTTAATTTGTTTACTTCAGCTATAAGTATGTCAGGCAGAGAAGTGCCAGGCTATGCATAGAGGAGTAGCAGAGGCCTGAATGTTTCTGGCGCAAGCAGAGGTTGCAGCAGAGTAAGGGGTCGTGGCAGCAGTAGTCGCTGCGACCTCTCAGGCGAGAGGCCTGAGCTCCCAGTGTCATCTAGGGGTCATGTCTTGACCAGCAACCCCAAGGTTCTTGATTATTTAACTCAGTCATCCACATCATCCCAAGTGACATCAGACGCCAACAGTCGGTGGGTTCGTCAGGCACAACCCTTAGTTGGCATGCCCCGAGAGCAGGCCCTGTGCCATCACCTGTCCTCAACCTGCCTCTGTCATTATCTGTTCGCATACCACGAGAAGTAGTACATGCAGTGTGCTCAGTTTCACTTTTCAGTTAGGAACAGCTACTAGAGGACAGTCAGCAGCTACTGCCCAGCCAAGATGTGGAGGAGACATCCGCCGCCTCCTCCGCTTGGCAGGCAAGTAGTGATAAGGAGAGCGGCATGGAAGCTTGTGTTGTGAGTGGTCAGGCTCCTGACCCAGAGGCCATTGAGGAGGGCATCAGTGATGTGCAGACACTACTCGATGATGATGATGATGAAGCCGATCACACTTGGGAGCCAGGTGAATAAGGGGCTTCGTCATCAACAGGAGAAGAGGGTGGTAGCTTGCCCGTCATGCAGCGGTTGAGCCAAAAAGTCGCTAGCGTGACCGGGAGTCAGCAGGGTGGCAACAGTGGGAGGTCGGGAGCCAAACTGAAACTGGGTAGACCACCTGCTTTGCAGCAGTCTACCTGCCCGGAAGGAAGTGGTACACGGGTTCACGGAAGCAGCGGTGGTAGCAGTCAGCCAGTGAGTAGTGTTGGGGGGAAAATCAGTTACTCGGTGGTGTGGAAGTTTTTTGTGAAGCCACTGGAGTAGGTCAACATGGCAATATGTAGAATATGTGGGTAGAAGGTGAAGCGTGGCCAGGGTGGCAATGTTGGCACCACGGCACTACGTCAACATATGCAGCGTCACCATAAAATGGCCTTGGATTACTGTGACTCCGTTGTGGTGGTCCAGCTTGCCGCAGCTACCGCTACGTCACCCAGTGGCACGCAACCAGTTTCAGCCAGTCAAGGCTCCACCACCTCAGCTGAAGGGAGCTGTCTGTCAATCCCATCTTCTGCTGGACCGGTTGCTCCTGCCCCTACTCCTCATCGGTCATTCCCTCAGCAATCGATCACCGAAGACACAACAGTATGCGTGCATGTATCCAACGACACAGAAGCTGAACGTTATCCTGTCCAAGTTGCTGATGCTTCACTCCCTCCCTTTCCAAGTGGTGGACTGTGCACCTTTCATAAAACTGATGGCTTGTGCAGAACCAAGGTGGAGAGTCCCAAGCCATCATTTCTTTGCAAAAAAGGCATTACCAGCCCTGCAAACACATGTAGAACAGAAGGTGGACCAGTGCTTGAGCCTGTCCGTGTCTGCCAAAGTACACAGCAGCAGCGACGTGTGGAGCTTTAACTACGGTCAGGGACAATACATGTCCTTTATGGCCCACTGGGTGAATGTGGTTCCTGCACAGCCACACCAGCAACTTGGACAGGTCATGCCGCTTTCACATCCACGTTGTCATGCCATTGGTCCTTGGACAATGTCCGCCTCTGACTCCTCATCCTTCACCATGTCCTCAGCCTCCACTGCAGGGACAAGTCACAGTGCCCCTCCAGCATACCACATGTGCAGGGCTCGGCAGTGTCACGCTGTTCTGCACCTGGTTTGCCTTGGCGAACGGAGTCACACAGGGGAGGAACTGCTCCGTGTGATGCATCAAGAAATATAATTGCTATTCAGGGGACAGGAGACGTGGTGCCTCGATCTCACTGCCACATGAGCCCTGTGGGGGTTGAACTGGAGGAGGAGGAGGGGGAGGAGGACATTGGAGCACAGGCAATGTGTAGCCAAATGGGTAGTTTTTCTACTCAGCTGACAGGACAGGAGGAGCAGGAGCAGACAGAGGAGCTACAGGGCAATGAGGATAATGAGACAGAGGACCTGGACACACCGTGGCAGTATGCAGTGGAGATGGAGGCAGGAAGTCCCTCCGCGTCTCTTTCACAAATGGCCCGATGTATGCTCACTTGCTTGCATAGTGACAGCCGAATTAGCACCATTCGGCAGAGGGATGACTTCTGGCTCTCCACCTTGTTGGACCCTCGCTACTGGTCCAGAATGGGGGCCTTTACTACACCCGCTGAGAAGGAGGACTAACCGAACTACTAGACATCGAGACATCCTATATAGTCAGTTGGCAGCTGCCTATCTGAACCATTATCCATCCCCCCGCAGGTCTAACCGAGGGGGCCATCTGCCCTCTCGTTCCACTGCCATGGCTGCTGGGGAGGGCTGGGGTGGCAGTAGCAGTACCAGCTCCATCAGCAGCAGTCTGAGTCTACAGTCGCTGACGAGTAACTTTCCTCACCCGCATAGTGAAGACACTACTCAGTAGCAGCAGCAGCAAGTAGACCTGGAGCAGGACCTGAACCAGCAGGTGGTGGCATACTTGGACATCCCCCTGCCACCGCACATTCAAGATGTGGGTAGCCAAACTGGATTTGTGTTCGCAACTAGCAGAGTTTGCCCTGGAAAAGCTGTACTGCCCGACGAGTACTGTGGCATCAGAGTGGGTGTTTAGTGCGGCAGGGGCCATAGTTACCCCAAGGAAAACTCGCCTGTCCACCCAAAATGTGGAGAGACTGACCTTTGTCAGGTGTGAATCAGCCAAGATTTCCAACCACCAATTCCTGATGCATCAGACTAGATCATCCATGGTGCAACACCAACACTTTGATACAAGAGACCGGTTTCTTCTGACTACTGTACCTTCCTCAGCTACTATTTTAATGTTGCAACCCGCCTGATGCCACACATCTGATATCATGTGCTCTTTATTTCACCCATCTTCGTCCGCAGGTACTGGTATTTCCACCCACCGCCCCACTCTGTTACTGGGTCACTTGGTGGTCCCCTGATGCAGCTGCTGCTGCAATCTCCAAACTATGTTACCTTGCCACTCTGTATTATCCTGCTACTGCTGTTGCCATCTCCAGACTATGTTACCCTGCCACTCTGTGGTCTCCTCATGCTGTTGCCACCTCCAGACTCTGTCATTGGGCCACATAGTGGCCTCCTCATACTGCTTCCAACTCCAGACCCTGTCATTGGGCCACTCTGTAGACTTCTCATGCTGTTCCCAGCCTCCCCACTACATGACTGGTCCACTATTTTGGCTTTCGGCTTGGCTGACATCATCATTTATTTGACACTTCTTCTGATCTGTCAGAATGAAGGAAAAATTAGATGCACAATGGATCCTGTCTGTGTAGCAGCTGTAAGGCCTGTATGGTCCCATAAGAATTGGCTTATGATTTGGTAGACAAAAGCAAAAGTGGGTACAAAACACAGAAGACATGCAAATATTCAATTCACGTGTCATCTCTGTTTTAGATACACTCCTGTTTTTTTGGCATTAGCAATACTGATGGATTATTGAGCAAATACTGACCGAGTGAAGGCGTATGCTCAACAGACAGGATCCGTTTTTTGTGGGTTATTGTTCTGACGGTTCAGAGGAAGGCCAAAATAATCTGTGACGTCAACACAATCTTACTGCTGACACCCTCTCCACTGTGTCAGGGAGGCTCTACTTGTATAAGCGTTTAATAGAACAGGTTCTGTAGACATCTATGTGGAATCAGTTGATGAGGGTGTAAAAGGAGTGCGCTTCTTCTTGGCGCCAACATCTACCTGTAAGGCTGAGTTGATACTTGAGTTATTTAGTAATTTTTTTCCCCGTGACCGCCCAAATAAGTGATGCCTGTCATCTGCATGTCATACGTACTCACAGTATTATTTCACTACCAAAGCCTACTCACTATGCATGTTACTGCTCTCAGCAGCCAGGAAATAGCCATTTTTTACGTAATTCGTTGTGAATACATTCAGATCGAATCAACTTTTTCCCGAAAAATTTGGCGAACCGAATTTAAAAAAAATTTGCTCATCTCTAATTATAAAGAAAAAGTGGCTATACAACACATCGCAAAATCTCAATGGAAACTACGTAGCAGTAAAAAAGCCATGAGATTATTCCCATTCCTTTGTCAGTTTCTTAGTAATACTAGAAGTTGGGCCATTTTTTTTTATATGCAATATCCATACCAACCTTACACATGCCTTGAAATACAGTATGTACAGTATGTACAAAATGTGCAGGTTTGCCATTTTTAATAATTTATTTAACTATGCTTCAAGATAGTCCAGAACAGTTTAGAAAATTGCAGGTCTGTATCAATCACCAACTATTTGCATATTTACACTATACACATATAGACAATATACTATGTATTGTCAGTTCAGAGAGGGAGCAGAAGCCTTAGACCTAGACATCAGACTTTGAGACCAAGATATTAGCATCATGAGAGTTAATATGTGGACTGAATAGCTTTGTTCGCTGTAAGATACTAGAGGAAGAAAAACTTTTCAGCACAAATGGCTCACCTTATAGAAGAAAAAGGGACATGTTTATTGCACATAGCCATGTAGGGGTACAGACAGATGGTTCTGATTTTTTTTTCTATATCAATTATTTATCGGTTGATGAATATGAACACTTTTGTGTATGCTCGAAAGGACCAATTTTGTACCTAGTTTGGATTCAGTACTTTGACATGTTCAGCATGGCCTGATAGCACAGATAGGAAATAGAAGACTGCTGTCTGCAAACAAGAATTAATGGTCTTAAAATATAGTGTGATTGCTGTTTTAAAAGCCATTTTTTAAAATCTGCATTGTTTCATATTGATCTCAAACCATTTGTGCACCTGACAGCCTGTCTTCAATGAACGTACTATCAGCATTCTGCCAGATCAATGAGCTAGCATGGTTTAAGTGATATGTCTTTTACTTTGCACTTTTAGAGATCAGAGGAATTTGAATTTATAGTACATCTTCAGTTTGTGACAGACAGGCAACTGAAAACCATTTGTTTACCTTTCTGTTTCAGAACCAGGTACCGTTCTTACAAGCAAATATGTTGTAGGTATTAGCAGCCATTTACACGAAAATAAATATGCCCAACATATTGTAATATTTTACTCTGTAATGCTTGTGCCCTGTAACAATCAAACAGGTCAAATGAAACGGATAAAAATAAATTAATAATTTTACATGTATTTATTGTTCCTTCTACTAATTTTATCTCAGGTTTGAAAAAACTAAACCGGTGCAAAAACTCCCCTCAAAACTCTCTCGGGTCGAAATTGATAGATTTACCAGATTTTGGATTTACAGTGATTCAAATTTTAGAGTGTCAAGGAAGAAGATACATTTTAGAAGGTTTGCTCATTTCTAATCTGCAATAGACATGAAGTACGCTAAGCCCAGCGTACAGTTGTTCCAAAGCTGAAGATTATTTTTTATTTCTTGATTTAGCATTCCTTGTAATATAAACCTTCGCTCTTCTGATGGTTTGTCTAAAGCACTCTTGGCTACTTCTTTGTAAAAGATGTTGTGATTCATTGCATTAATTTAAAGGGGTTTGGATGTCTCTACGATAAGATGTAATATTATCTGAAATGATTACTTGAGATAGGTTGTTGATCCAGGGATTTATTTTTATTACGATATTTAGGGTCAGGAGGATTTTTTTTTCACTATAAAATGAGAACAACTGACAGTTACAGTACCTCATGGGAGTTGTTTTGCTGCCCCCGTATCATCAGCGCAGGACAATGCTTTGAACTCAATGTTATTTTCCAGCATATATTTTTAGGAGACTTTTTTTTAACATAGATCTTCTCTAGCTATGTTATTAAGTTACAAATCATGTTTGCAATAGAGTAGATGTTTTGTAAAAACCTTTCTACCAATGTATCTCAGACGCATATATCCATATGTGATACAAGCATGGTCCAAATATGGTTTTTCAATAATGCAAACATGAAAGTATATCTGTGCATACAAAAAGCCTCTTGTAATGGTGTCGGGCCATAATGACTCCTAAACTCACATGAGATGAAATTGCTGCAGTACCATTTGCTTTTTTTATTATAATCTCTGTGCAATTATTTTTACTCTCTCAGACAGGTTGGATAAAGTATTTTAGAGTGATCATAGGGAGCTTTCAGGTGCCAATCCACAAGGTCTAACAATTTGATGTGAATGCTATATAAGTAGAGTTCAGCGAACCCAAACTGTATAGTTCGGGTTCGTACCGAATTTTGGGGTGTTCAGGACCCGTACCCGAACATTTTCAAAAAAGTTTGGGTTCGGGTCCGTTGTTCGGCGATTTATTAACGCTTTCTAAAGGGCTGCACAGCAGCCAATCAGCTAGCGTTTTAGTTCTTGCCCTAAGAATCCATAACAGCTATGCCTACTAATGGCATGGCTGTAATTGGCCAAGTGCAGCATGTGACCCAGCCTCTATTTAAGCTGTAGTCACGTAGCGCCGCACGACACTCTGCTCTGATTAGTGTAGGGATAGGATACAGCTGCTGTGAGGGCGAGATTAGGCAGGGAAAACTCAGAAAAAACACCTAATGAATTGATCGATCTATAGCTGTGAATCATTCAACTTCTGCTAGTTAATTGCTCACTGGTTTTTAGGCTGCACAGAGCGTTTTTCTGTCACTTTTTTCTGGGGTCTTGTGGTGCACCAGCACAAGCTGCCACCAAGTCCATCAATCCATCAATACTAGTTTATTTTTTGCTATATCCTACATCAGGGGCTTGGCTATGCTTATTGTCACCTCTAGAAACTCAGGATAGAAATTTCTGTATTTTATTGAGGGGTTAAATTCAATGGCCAAAATAGCAATCCCCTAAATCTGTTGTCCACGCAGTGGCTGGCCAAGTTTAATAGTGTCGGGCAAAGGATAGATAATTTTATGGGGTGAAATTCAATTGTCACAATAGCAATACCATAAATTAGTGGTTTCAGGTGTGGCTGGCCAAGTTTAATAGTGTCCGGCAAAGGATAGATTTTGTTCTGGGGTGATATTCTATTGCCAAAATAGCAATCCCCTAAATCTGGCGTCCCAGCAGTGGCTGGCCAAGGTTAATAGTGTCCAGCAAAGGATAGATAATTTTCTGGGGTGAAATTCAATTGCCAAAATAGCAATCCCCTAAATCTGGTGTCCACGCAGTGGCTGGCCAAGTTTAATAGTGTCCGGCAAAGGATAGATAATTTTATGGGGTGAAATTAAATTGCCAAAATAGCAATACCATAAATTAGTGGTTTCAGCAGTGGCTGGCCAAGTTTAAAAGTGTCCGACAAAGGATATATTTTGTTCTGGGGTGAAATTCAATTGCCAAAATAGCAATACCGTAAATCAGTGGTTTCAGCTGTGGCTGGCCAAGTTTAATAGTGTCCGGCAAAGGATATATTTTTTTCTGGGGTGAAATTCAGTTGGAGAAATAGAAATACCATAAATCTGGTGTTCCAGCTGTGACTAGACAAGTTTCATAGTGTCCGTCAAAGGATATATTATTTTCTGGGGCGAAATTCAGTTGCAAAAATAGAAATACCGTAAATCTGGTGTTCCAGCTGTGACTGGACAAGTTTCATAGTGTCCGTCAAAGGATATATTATTTTCTGGGTTGAAATTCAGTTGCAAAAAAAGTGTATTTCTTTCCGTTAAAGGGTATATTATACAAAGTGTTAAAATACAAGACATGGTTGCGGTGTTGTTAGTGGACCCTCTGGTGCTGGGATAGGACGTGGCCGCTCTGCCACAGCCACACGTCATAGTGAACCAACTACCTCACAGTCCAGTACCCGCCAGAATTTACAGCAATATTTGATGGGGGCCCAAAGCCGTTCTAAGGATGGTAAGGCCTGAGCAAGTACAGGCGCTAGTCAATTGGGTGGCCGACAGTGGATCCAGCACGTTCACAACATTATCTCCCACCCAGTCTTCTGCAGAAAGCGCACAGGTGGCGCCTGAAAACCAAGCCCATCAGTCTGTCACATCACCCCTATGCATATCATGGAAACTGTCTGAGCCTCAAGTTATGCAGCAGTCTCTTATGCTGTTTGAAGACTCTGCTGGCAGGGTTTCCCAAGGGAATCCACCTAGCCCTTCCCCAGTGGTGAAAGACATAGAATGCACTGACGCACAACCACTTATGTTTCCTGATGATGAGGACATAGGAATACCACCTCATCGGAGTCCGCACGTCTCTGATGATGACGAAACACAGGTGCCAACCGCTGCGTCTTTTTGCAGTGTGCAGACCGAACAGGAGGTCAGGGAGGAAAACTGTGTGGAAGACAATGCAGGGGACGATGAGGTCCTAGACCCCACATGGAATGAAGATCATGCCACTGACTTTCATAGTTCAGAGGAAGAGGCAGTTGTGAGACCGACCCAACAGTATAGCAAAAGAGGGAGCTGGGGGCAAAAACAGAACAGCCGCCGCCAAGAGAGTTCACCTGCTACTGGCCACCACCACCAGGGACCGAGCACCCCAAAGGCAGCTTCAAGGAGTTCCCTGGCATGGCACTTCTTTAAACAATGTGCTGACGACAAGACACGAGTGGTTTGCACGCTGTGCCATCAGAGCCTGAAGCGAGGTATTAATGTTCTGAACCTTAGCACAACCTGCATGACAAGGCATCTAAATGCAAAGCATGAACTGCAGTGGAGTAAACACACCTTAAAAACAATGAACTCACTCAGGCTCCCACTGCTCCTTCTTCTGCTTCTGGCTCGGTCTCTTCCTCCGCCTGGCACCTGCCGCCCACCAAACAGAGGATGTGCCACCAACACCACCACCTCCGTCACCAAGCATCTCCACCATGTCACATGGCAGTGTTCAGCTCTCCATCTCACAAACCTTGGAGAGAAAGCGTAAATTCCCACCTAGCCACCCTCGAGCCCTGGGCCTGAATGCCAGAATTTCTAAAATACTGGCCCTTGAAATGCTGTCATTCAGGCTGGTGGACACAGACAGCTTCAAACAGCTGATGGCGATGGCTGTCCCACAGTATGTTGTCCCCAGCCGCCACTACTTCACCAAGAGAGCCGTGCCTTCCCTGCACACATAAGTATCTGATAAAATCAAGTGTGCACTGCGCAACGCCATCTGTGGCAAGGTCCACCTAACCACAGATACGTGGACCAGTAAGCACAGACGGGGACGCTATATCTCCCTAACTGCACACTGGGTAAATGTAGTGGCGGCTGCGTCCCAGGTGGAGAGTTCTTTGGCGCACATCCTTCCGCCGCCAAGGATCGCATCATTCTTTGCCTTCTGTAGCCTCCTCCTCCTACTCGGCTTCCTCCTCCTCTTCTTCCACCTGCTCATCAGGTCAGTCACACACCTTCACCACCAACTTCAGCACAGCCCGGGGTAAATGTCAGCAGGCCGTTCTGAAACTCATATGTTTGGGGGACAGGCCCCACACCGCGCAGGAGCTGTTTTGGGGTATTGAACAACAGACCGATGAGTGGTTGCTGCCGGTGGGCCTCAAGCCCGGCGTGGTGGTGTGCGATAATTGGGCGAAATCTCGTCGCAGCTCTGGGACTAGCCGGTTTGACGCACATCCCTTGCCTGGCGCATGTGCTGAATTTGGTGGTGCAGAAGTTCATTCACAACTACCCCGACATGTCAGAGCTGCTGCATAAAGTTCGGGCCGTCTGTGCGCGCTTCCGGCGTTCACATCCTGTCACTGCTCGCCTGTCTGCGCTACAGCGTAACTTCGGCCTTCCCGCTCACCGCCTGATATGCGATGTGCCCACCAGGTGGAACTCCACCTTGCACATGCTGGAGAGACTGTACGAGCAGCAGCAGGCCTTAGTGGTGTTTCAACTGCAGCATGCACAGGTCAGTCGCACTGCGGAACAGCACCACTTCACCACTAATGACTGGGCCTCCATGCGAGACCTGTGTGCCCTGTTGTGCTGTTTCGAGTACTCCACCAACATGGCCAGTGGCGATGATGCCGTTATCAGCTTTACAATACCACTTCTATGTCTCCTTGAGAAAACACTTAGAAGTGGTATTGGCTGCCATCAAGTTGTATCACCTGTATGCGATCCTGGCCAGGGGGGCAGTTAGTCACGGGTGTCTTGAGCTTTATCCTGTGACTATCCTCCCCTGTGAAGTGAGTACTCACATTTTGAACACCTTTTATCAGATCTAAATACCTCTTCTGGAGAATATCCTGTATAACAATCACCCTTCAGAGACAAGGGGACACTAATTACTATATTCATTTTTCACCCTTTGGGAGTGGCGCCTTTTATAGTGTCTCTTTTTTGAACCAGGTCACGGTTGGATCTATTTACTTTGGCACCACCAGACCAAGTTCTCCCACTATCTGCATTCTCCTGGTGGGAATGAAAAATACTTTTTTCATTTCCCTATAACACTTGTGCTGCCTTCCCTCAATCTTCATCTAATGACACTTATATTGTGGTGCTACTATACTTGACTCAACTATTACCATAAATCTCTCCACTCCTCTGGCGCCTTTTCCCCAGGGCATTTAACCCTGGTAGAACCACTCAACCTCTTTTTTTCTTTATCTTATTGCGTTCATAAAAATGAACTAGGCATGGATCCCACAGGACCTGTCCATCCCTTGTGCAGAATAGACATTTATAACTGCCTCCCCTTAACCATATATTCTTGTACTCTGGGGCACTTCTTTATTGAATTCTGTTTTTTTAATTTTACCATCATTTTGCGGGGCAACCCAAAGTTGAATGAACCTCTCCTCCGTCTGGGTGCCAGGGGCCTAAATATCTGAAAGTGGCCTTCTCCATTGGTGGGTGACATGAAGCCTGATTTTCTCTTTGGGACCTTTCTCCTCTGTCTGGGTGCTAGGGCCTAAATAACTAAAAGTGTCCTTCTCCATAAGTGGGTGACATAATGCCTCTTTTGCTGGTATGGGACCTCTCTCCTCTGTCTGTGTGTCAGGGGCCTAACTTTCACGTACTTGCTTGCTGTCTTGGTGGCAGACATTTAACTCTTTTTACTGTTTAATGACTGCCCCATTGTCTGGGTGTCAGGGGCCTATATGTCGTTTAATCATTTGTTGTTTTGGTGGGAGATATTAAACTCTTTTTACTGTCATGACTACCCCATTGTCTGGGTGTCAGGGGCCTAAATTTCACGAACTTGCTTGCTGTCTTGGTGGCAGACATTTAACACTTTTTACTGTCTAATGACCGCCCCATTGTCTGGGTGTCAGGGGCCTATATGTCGTTTAATCATTTGTTGTTTTGGTGGGAGATATTAAACTCTTTTTACTGTCATGACCACCACATTGTCTGGGTGTCAGGGGCCTAAATTTCACGTACTTGCTTGCTGTCTTGGTGGCCGACATTTAACACTTTTTACTGTCATGACCGCCCCATTGTCTGGGTGTCAGGGGCCTAAATTTCACGTACTTGCTTGCTGTCTTGGTGGCCGACATTTAACACTTTTTACTGTCTAATGACTGCCCCATTGTCTGGGTGTCAGGGACCTGTATGTCGTTTAATCATTTGTTGTCTTGGTGGGAGATATTAAACTCTTTTTACTGTCTAATGACCGCCCCATTGTCTGGGTGTCAGGGGCCTATATTTCGTTTAATTGCTTGCTGCCTGCGTGAGAGACATTAAACTCTTTTTACTGTCAAATAACCTCTCCTCTGTCTGGGTGTCAG
Source organism: Bufotes viridis (assembly GCA_033119425.1). Taxonomy (NCBI): domain Eukaryota; kingdom Metazoa; phylum Chordata; class Amphibia; order Anura; family Bufonidae; genus Bufotes; species Bufotes viridis. The sequence continues at coordinate 512,574,802 of CM065589.1, forward strand.
GGGCCTACATAAATGATAATGGCCTGTTCCATTTCAGGTTGACCTGAGGCCTGTGTTGCTCTTACGGGACCATCTCCTCTTTGCGGGTGCCATGGCCCCAAGTCTGTGAATGAGGTCTGTGGCACTGCAGGCAGACATGAATCCTTTTTGGCTGTGATGAGAACTTCAACTCCCATAGCATTCCCACCTGATGCCACCCCAACCTCCTATTCCACCTCCTCCTCCTCCAAGTTGCCAATTGATATTGGTTAATTTTTATTTATTTTATTTTATTTTAAGTAATTTCCCTATCCACATTTGTTTGCAGGGGATTTACCTACATTTTGCTGCCTTTTGCAGCCCTCTAGCCCTTTCCTGGGCAATTTTACAGTGTTTTTAGTGCCTAAAAGTTTGGGTCCCAATTGACTTCAATGGGGTTCAGGGTGAAGTTTGGGTCGAGTTCGGATCCCGAACCCGAACATTTTCGGGAAGTTCGACCGAACTTCTCGCACCCGAACATCCAGGTGTTCGCTCAACTCTATATATAAGCAATGTTTTAAAAAATTTGGTTCAACAACTTCACTAAAGCTGTCTAAGAAACTTGATTAATTCCAAAATATAATATAAAATATAGAATCCTTTTTTTGTGTACATAGCTGAGATTTTTTAGTAGCAACCTGTGTATTTTCAGTCTTTTTCGTCATTTGGAGAGCTTCTTGGCTCCTTATCTCTGCTCTCTGACATTATAAACAATCATCATAGCTCAGTTCTTATCTTACTGATAAGAATCTGGCTTAAATAAGTGTTTGGAGATAAGGTTTATTAGCTGACAAGCATAAAGTGAAAGTACCAGTCACACAGAAAAACAGTTAACCCTTAACAGAATGGCTCAATATTTTTAATAAAGACCAATTGAAAATATGAATATGAATGATAAAGCAGACATTATCCATATGTGGTGGAGGTGCCCAAGGATTCAACCATTCTGGATGCAGTCTGACTGAATTAATTGGGGATATTTTTAGTCTTAAAATCCAGTGGATGGCTTCTATATGTATTTTGGGTGAAACTTCCCATGAGTTATCAAAGGAGAATAAAATTATGTTATGTAAATCATGTTTTATAGCTCATCTACTGATAGCAAGAAAATAGATGCGCCCCAAATGACCAACAATAAAAGAATGGGAAAATTTGATGAATTCAAATTGTATAATAGAAAGGATAGGATACATTACGAGTAACATTATAAGTAATGTTATAGACATGAGAAAATTTAGACTCAGTGGCTAAAATATATAAATAAACAAATATATATATATTGGGTGAATAAATTTCTTCACGGTTTGTATTTTGGAGTGCTGTCCGTTTTTCTTTTTTATATATATATATATATATATATATATATATATAAAAAATTTTTTTCACTCTTTGCCCCCAGTGGATATAGGGTGGGGGGATAAGAGTTGGGGGAGGGGGTGGGGGGAGGATGGGAGGGGGGAAAGATGGAATAAAGGTTTAAAGCTAATATAAGCAATGTGTTATTTACTGTAATGTACTGGCTAGGTCAAGTATCTCCATGTAGAGGGTATTTAAGTGGCAGAGGAATGAATGCCCTACTACTCCTATTTGTGCATTTGTTTTGGTTACTCTTACCTCTTTCTGGCGGATGCTTGAAAAAAATAAAATAAAAATAAATATGAATTTTAGCCAGACATGAGTAAAATGAAATAAACAAAAATTACCTCCGAAGGTGTACATAGCCTTTAGGATCTGCCCCCTCCCCCTACAGGGGACAGACTGGATGGTATTAGTTGACACGCTGGCAGTGGAATGATAAAGGTGTCCATCTTATTGGTATTGAATTGCATGTCTTAGTTTATGGTTTCTGACGTAGCAATAAGTAACTGTCGGAATAAATAAATAAAACTGATGCAGAATGAGTATCCCTGCACTCACTGACTCTCTCCAATATTCTTCTATTAATAGTTTTCAGCAACACTGTCCCTAGTGAATGAGTGCTTTCTATGTCTCCCCCTAAACTCAGCTCACTTGACAGTTGCGGAGACCGCTCGGTATGAGGGCTCTATAGGGCTGTAATATCACAACAGATGGCTGCTGGTTGTTACTATGAACAACAGGTGGTTGTTACTATGAAGCACAAAGTTCGGATTCATTGCAAATCAAAGTTTTCCTAAACTTCTAACAAAATTCCAGTTCGATAACTTTGCTTTTCTCAGCACTACCTCTTGATGATTATATCTGCTGAGCAATTACACATCTATTTTGCAGTGCATTATAGCTGTCCGGTGTTATTAATGGGTGTGGGTGTTGGGTGGAGGGCATAATTGCAAATAAAACTTTTTTTAAAACTGTATTTGTAAACTAAAATAACATAGTAGATAAATCTTAACTGCACTAATACTGCATGATTCTCAAAGTAAATTGTCAGAAGCAGTGTTCACTGTGTTTCTAGAAGGGGAAAAACTTTAAGTTGCAGAAAACATACTTGCATTTTTGCAAGGGAGGCCAAGGAGTCAACCATGACATATCACAACTAGTGTTGAGCGAACAGTTAGAGCATAGTTCGGGTTCGTACCGAATTTTGGGGTGTTCGTGACACAGACCTGGACCCAAACATTTTCAAATAAGTTCAGATTCGGGTCCTTTGTTTGGTGATTTCTTCCCGCTTTCTGAAGGGCTGCACAGCAGCCAATCAGCTAGCGTTTTACTTCTTGCCCTAAGAAGCCATCACAGCCATGCCTACTAATGGCATGGCTGTGATTGGCCAAGTGCAGCATGTGACCCAGCCTCTATTTAATCTGGAGTCACGTAGTGCCGCACGTCACACTGCTCTGATTAGTGTAGGGAGAGGACGCAGCTTCTGTGAGGGCAAAATTAGGCAGAGAAAAGTCAGCAACAGCACCTAATGAACTGATTGATCTACAGCTGTAAATGATTCAACTTCTGCTAGTTAATTGCTCACTGGTTTTTAGGCTGCACTGAGCGTTTTTCTGTCACTTTTTTCTGGGGTGATCAGTGGCGATTTTGTGACTTGTGGTACACCAGAACAAGCTGCCACCAAGTCCATCAATCCATCACTACTAGTTTTTTTTTTTTTTTTTTTTTGCTATATTCCACATCAGGGGCTTGGCTGTGTTTATTGTCACCCCTAGAAACTCAGGATAGCAATTTCTATATTTTATTAAGGGGTTAAATACAATTTCCAAAATACCAATCCCCTAAATCTGGTGTTCCAGCTTTGGCTACCCAAGTGTAATACCGTGTGCTGTCTGGCAAAGGATAGATTATTTTCTGTGGTGAAATTCAATTGCCAAAATAGCAATCCCCTAAATCTGGTGTCCCAGCAGTAGCTGGCAAAGTATAATAATGTCCGCCAAAACATATATTTTGTTCTGGGCTGAAATTCAATTGCCAAAATAGCAATACCCTGAATCTGGTGTCCTAGCAGTGGCTGGCAAAGTATAATAGTGTCCGCAAAAAAATATATTTTGTTCTGGTGTGAAATTCAATTGCCAAAATAGCAATACCCTGAATCTGGTGTTCCAGCAGTGGCTGGCAAAGTATAATAGTGTCTGCCAAAACATGTATTTTGTTCTGGGGTGAAATTCAATTGCCAAAATAGCAATACCCGGAATCTGGTGTTCCAGCAGTTGCAGGCCTAGTTTAAATCTATCCGTAACAGGGTATATTTTGTTCTGGGGTGAAATTCAATTGCCAAAATATCAATACCCTGAATCTGGTGTCCCAGCCGTGGCTGGAAAAGTATAATTGTGTCCGCCAAAACATATATTTTGTTCTGGGGTGAAATTCAATTGCCAAAATAGCAATACCCTGAATCTGGTGTCCCAGCAGTGGCTGGCAAAGTATAATAGTGTCTGCCAAAACATATATTTTGTTCTGGGGTGAAATTGAATTGCCAAAATAGCAATACCCTGAATCTGGTGTTCCAGCAGTTGCAGGCCTAGATTAAATCTGTCCGTAACAGGGTATATTTTGTTCTGGGGTGAAATTCATTTGCCAAAATAGCAATATCCTGAATCTGGTGTCCCAGCAGTGGCTAGCAAAGTATAATAGTGTCCGTTAAAACATATATTTTGTTCTTGGGTGAAATTCAATTGCCAAAATAGCAATACCCTGAATCTGGTGTCCCAGCAGTGGCTGGCCTAGTTTAAATCTGTCAGTAACAGGGTATATTTTTTTCTGGGGTGAAATTTAATTGCCAAAATAGCAATACCCTGAATCTGGTGTCCCAGCAGTGGCTGGCAAAGTATAATAGTGTCTGCCAAAACATATATTTTTGTTCTGGGGTGAAATTGAATTGCCAAAATAGCAAAACCCTGAATCTGGTGTTCCAGCAGTTGCAGGCCTAGATTAAATCTGTCCGTAACAGGGTATATTTTGTTCTGGGGTGAAATTCAATTGCCAAAATAGCAATACCCTGAATCTGGTGTCCCAGCAGTGGCTGGCAAAGTATAATAGTGTCTGCCAAAACATATATTTTGTTCTGGGGTGAAATTGAATTGCCAAAATAGCAATACCCTGAATCTGGTGTTCCAGAAGTTGCAGGCCTAGATTAAATCTGTCCGTAACAGGGTATATTTTGTTCTGGGTGAAATTAATTTGCCAAAATTGAATTGCCAAGATAGCAATATCTCTGAATCTGGTGCTCCAGCAGTTGCATGGCCTAGATTAAATCTTGTCCGTAACAGGGTATATTTTGTTCTGGGGGTGAAAATTCATTTGCCAAAATAGCAATATCCTGAATCTGGTGTCCCAGCAGTGGCTAGCAAAGTATAATAGTGTCCGTTAAAACATATATTTTGTTCTTGGGTGAAATTCAATTGCCAAAATAGCAATACCCTGAATCTGGTGTCCCAGCAGTGGCTGGCCTAGTTTAAATCTGTCAGTAACAGGTATATTTTTTCTGGGGTGAAATTTAATTGCCAAAATAGCAATACCCTGAATCTGGTGTCCCAGCAGTGGCTGGCAAAGTATAATAGTGTCTGCAAAACATATATTTTGTTCTGGGGTGAAATTGAATTGCCAAAATAGCAAAACCCTGAATCTGGTGTTCCAGCAGTTGCAGGCCTAGATTAAATCTGTCCGTAACAGGGTATATTTTGTTCTGGGGTGAAATTCAATTGCCAAAATAGCAATACCCTGAATCTGGTGTCCCAGCAGTGGCTGGCAAAGTATAATAGTGTCTGCCAAAACATATATTTTGTTCTGGGGTGAAATTGAATTGCCAAAATAGCAATACCCTGAATCTGGTGTTCCAGAAGTTGCAGGCCTAGATTAAATCTGTCCGTAACAGGGTATATTTTGTTCTGGGGTGAAATTAATTTGCCAAAATAGCAATAACCTGAATCTGGTGTCCCAGCAGTGGCTAGCAAAGTATAATAGTGTCCGTTAAAACATATATTTTGTTCTGGGGTGAAATTCAATTGCCAAAATAGCAATACCCGGAATCTGGTGTTCCAGCAGTTGCAGGCCTAGTTTAAATCTATCCGTAACAGGGTATATTTTGTTCTGGGGTGAAATTCAATTGCCAAAATATCAATACCCTGAATCTGGTGTCCCAGCCGTGGCTGGAAAAGTATAATTGTGTCCGCCAAAACATATATTTTGTTCTGGGGTGAAATTCAATTGCCAAAATAGCAATACCCTGATTCTGGTGTCCCAGCAGTGGCTGGCAAAGTATAATAGTGTCTGCCAAAACATATATTTTGTTCTGGGGTGAAATTGAATTGCCAAAATAGCAATACCCTGAATCTGGTGTTCCAGCAGTTGCAGGCCTAGATTAAATCTGTCCGTAACAGGGTATATTTTGTTCTGGGGTGAAATTCATTTGCCAAAATAGCAATATCCTGAATCTGGTGTCCCAGCAGTGGCTAGCAAAGTATAATAGTGTCCGTTAAAACATATATTTTGTTCTTGGGTGAAATTCAATTGCCAAAATAGCAATACCCTGAATCTGGTGTCCCAGCAGTGGCTGGCCTAGTTTAAATCTGTCAGTAACAGGGTATATTTTTTTCTGGGGTGAAATTTAATTGCCAAAATAGCAATACCCTGAATCTGGTGTCCCAGCAGTGGCTGGCAAAGTATAATAGTGTCTGCCAAAACATATATTTTTGTTCTGGGGTGAAATTCAATTGCCAAAATAGCAAAACCCTGAATCTGGTGTTCTAGCAGTTGCAGGTCTAGATTAAATCTGTCCGTAACAGGGTATATTTTGTTCTGGGGTGAAATTCAATTGCCAAAATAGCAATACCCTGAATCTGGTGTCCCAGCATTGGCTGGCAAAGTATAATAGTGTCTGCCAAAACATATATTTTGTTCTGGGGTGAAATTGAATTGCCAAAATAGCAATACCCTGAATCTGGTGTTCCAGAAGTTGCAGGCCTAGATTAAATCTGTCCGTAACAGGGTATATTTTGTTCTGGGGTGAAATTAATTTGCCAAAATAGCAATACCCTGAATCTGGTGTCCCAGCAGTGGCTAGCAAAGTATAATAGTGTCCGTTAAAACATATATTTTGTTCTTGGGTGAAATTCAATTGCCAAAATAGCAATACCCTGAATCTGGTGTCCCAGCAGTGGCTGGCCTAGTTTAAATCTGTCAGTAACAGGGTATATTTTTTTCTGGGGTGAAATTTAATTGCCAAAATAGCAATTCCCTGAATCTGGTTTTCCAGCAGTGGCTGGCAAAGTATAATAGTGTCCGCCAAAACATATATTTTGTTCTGGGGTAAAATTCAATTGCCAAAATAGCAATACCCTGAATCTGGTGTTCCAGCAGTTGCAGGCCTAATTTAAATCTGTCCGTAACAGGGTATATTTTGTTCTGGGGTGAAATTGAATTGCCAAAATAGCAATACCCTGAATCTGGTGTCCCAGCAGTGGCTGGCAAAGAATAATAGTGTCCGCCAAAACATATATTTTGTTCTGGGGTGAAATTCACTTGACAATATAGCAATACCCTGAATCTGGTGTTCCAGCTGTTGCAGGCCAAGTGTTTATCTGTCCGTAAAAGGGTATATTACAAGTGCTGAGAGGGTCATCCTCAATAACTTCACACACAAGGGTATATTACATAAAGTGTTAAAAAACAATTGCTGAAGGCATAATCCTACATATTTTTTCACACTCTACTGTGCATCTCCAAGTGTAAATCTGTCCATAAAACGATACCTTTCATCCAGGGCCTAAATACTAGCCCTACAATAGATATTCCCCTAAATCAGTGGTTACTGCTATGCCTGGATTAGTGTAATACGCTACATAAATAAATAGGCAGTTAGTGTTGGGTGCCTGTAAAAAATGGCCTGAATTTGAAATCAATACATTGGGCCAAATATTTTTTTTTCTTATTGTGGTGCTTGGTGAACGGTATCAATGAGGAAAACATCTAGTAAGGGACGCGGACGCGGTCGTGGTGGTGTTAGTGGACCCTCTGGTGCTGGGAGAAGATGTGGCCATTCTGCCACAGCCAAACGTCCTAGTGAATCAACTACCTCAGGTTCCAGTACCCGCCAGAATTTACAGTGAGGTTTGGTGGGGCCCAATGCCGTTTCATGGATGGTAAGGCCTGAGCAGGTACAGGCGCTAGTCAATTGGGTGGCCTACAGTGGATCCAGCACGTTCACAACATTATCTCACACCCAGTGTTCTGCAGAAAGCGCACAGTTGGCGTCTGAAAACCAAGCCCATCAGTCTGTCACATCACCCCCATGCATATCAGGGAAACTGTCTGAGCCTCAAGTTCTGCAGCAGTCTCTTATGCTGTTTGAAGACTCTGCTGGCATGGTTTCCCATAGGAATCCACCTAGCCCTTTGCCAGTGGTGGAAGACGTAGAATGCACTGATGCACAACCACTATTGTTTCCTGATGATGAGGACATTGGAATACCACCTCATCGGAGTCCGCACGTCTCTGATTATGACAAAACACAGTTGCCAACTGCTGCCTCTTTCTGCAGTGTGCAGACCGAACAGGAGGACAGGAAGGAAGACTGTGTGGAAGATGATGCAGGGGACGATGAGGTCCTAGACCCCACATTGAATGAAGGTCGTGCCACTGACTTTCACAGTAAAGAGGAAGAGGCAGTGGTGAGACCGAGCCAACAGCCAACGTAGCAAAAGAGGTAGCAGAGGGCAAAAGCAGAAAAACCGCCGCCAAGTTCGTCTGCTACTGGCCACCGCCACCAGGGACCAAGCACATCAAAGGCAGCTTCAAGGAGTTCCCTGGCATGGCACTTCTTTAAACAATGTGCTGACGACAAGACACGAGTGGTTTGCACGCTGTGCCATCAGAGCCTGAAGCGAGGTATTAATGTTCTGAACCTTAGCACAACCTGCATGACCAGGCATCTACATGCAAAGCATGAACTGCAGTGGAGTAAACACCTTAAAAGCAAGGAACTCACTCAGGCTCCCCCTGCTCCCTCTTCTGCTGCTGCATCGGCCTCTTCCTCTGCCTTGGGAGGAATGTTAGCACCTGCCGCCCACCAAACAGGGGATATGCCACCGACACCACCTGCGTCACCAAGCATCTCCACCATGTCACACGGCAGCGTTTAGCTCTCCATCTCACAAACCTTGGAGAGAAAGCGTAAATCCCCACCTAGCCGCCCTCGAGCCCTGGGCCTGAATGACAGCATTTCTAAACTCCTGGCCTTTTAAATGCTGTCATTCAGGCTGGTGGACACAGACAGCTTCAAACAGTTGATGTCCATGGCTGTCCCACAGTATGTTGTTCCCAGCCACCACTACTTCTCCAAGACAGCCGTGCCTTCCCTGCACAACCAAGTATCCGATAAAATCAAGTGTGCACTGCGCAACGCCATCTGTCGCAAGGTCCACCTAACCACAGATACGTGGACCAGTAAGCACGACCAGGCACGCTATATCTCCCTAACTGCACATTGGGTAAATGTAGTGGCGGCTGGGCCCCAGTCGGAGAGTTCCTGGGCGCACGTCCTTCCGCCGCCAAGGATCGCAGGGCATCATTCTTTGCCTCCTTCTTCTACTCGTCTTCCTCCTCCTCTGCTTCCACCAGCTCATCCAGTCAGCCACACACCTTTACCACCAACTTCAGCACAGCCCGGGGTAAACGTCAGCAGGCCATTCTGAAACTCATATGTTTGGGGGACAGGCCCCACACCGCGCAGGAGTTGTGGCAGGGTATTGAACAACAGACCGACGAGTGGTTTCTGCCGGTGGGCCTCAAGCCGGGCCTGGTGGTGTGTGATAATGGGTGAAATCTCGTCGCAGATCTGGGACTAGCCGGTTTGACGCACATCCCTTGCCTGGTGCATGTGCTGAATTTGTGTCTGAATGTGTGCCCTGTTGCGCTGTTTCGAGTACTCCACCAACATGGCCAGTGGCGATGACACCGTTATCAGCATTACAATACCACTTCTATGTCTCCTTGAGAAAACGCTTAGGGCGATGATGGAAGAGGAGGTGGCCCAGGAGGAGGAGGAGCAGGAGGATGAGGGGTCATTTTTAGCACTTTTAGGCCAGTGCCTTTAAAGTGGCTCAGAGGGAGTTTTTTTGCAACAGCAGAGGCCAGGAACAAATGTGGCCAGCCGGGGCCCACTACTGGAGGACGAGGAGGATGAGGAGGAGGTGGAGGAGGATGAAGCAGGTTCACAGCGGGGTGGCACCCGACACAGCTCAGGCCCATCACTGGTGCGTGGCTGGGGGGATACGGAGGACGATGACGATACGCCTCCCACAGAGGACAGCTTGTCCTTACCTCTGGGGAGCCTGGCACACATGAGCGACTACAGGCTGCAGTGCCTGCTCAACGACAGCAGAGTTGCCCACATTTTAACTTGTGCGGACTACTGGGTTGCCACCCTGCTGGATCCCCGGTACAAAGACAATGTGCCCACCTTACTTCCTGCACTGGAGCGTGATAGGAAGATGCACGATTACAAGCGCACACTGGTAGACGCGCTCCAGAGATCATTCCCAAATGTCACAGGGGAACAGGTGGAAGCCCAAGGCGAAGGCAGAGGAGGAGCGAGAGGTCGCCAACGCAGCTATGTCACGGCCATCTCCTCTGAGGGCAGGGTTAGCATGGCAGAAATGTGGAAAAGTTTTGTCTCCACGCCACAGCTAACTGCACCACCACCTGATACGGAACGTGTTAGCAGGAGGCAGCATTTCACTAACATGGTTGATCAGTACGTCTGCACACACTTCCATGTACTAACTGATGGTTCGGCCCATTCAACTTCTGCGTCTCCAAATTGTCCACGTGGCCAGAGTTAGCATTTTATGCCTTGGAGGTGCTGGCCTGCCCCGCGGCCAGCGTTTTGAATGAACGTGTATTCAACACGGCAGGGGGCGTCATTACTGACAAACGCAGCCGCCTGTCCACAGCCAACGTGGACAAGCTGACGTTCATAAAAATGAACCAGGCATGGATCCCACAGGACCTGTTCCTCCCTTGTGCAGAATAGACATTTATAACTGCCTCCACCTCAACCATGTTTTCTTGTACTTCGGGGCACTTCTTTATTGAATCCTCATTTTTTTAACTTTACCATGATCTTGCGGTGCAACCCAAAGTTGAATGAACCTCTCCTCAATCTGGCCGCCGGGGCCTAAATCACTGAAATTGGCAAGTTACAATGGTGGGTGACATGAAGCCTGAACCTCTGCTATACGACCTGTCTTCTCTGTCTGGGTGCTGGGCCCTAAATAACTGAAAGTGACCTTTTCCAGTGGTGGGTGATATGACGCCTTATTCCTTGTTGTGGGACCTCTCTCCTCTGTCTGGGTGCTGGGGCCTAAATAACTGAAAGTGGCCTTCTCCAGTGGTGGGTGATATGACGCATGATTCCTTTCTGTGGGACCTCTCTCCTCTGTCTGGGTTCTGGGTCCTAAATAACTGAAAGTGACATTCTCCAGTGGTGGGTGATATGACGCCTTATTCCTTGTTGTGGGACCTCTCTCCTCTGTCTGGGTGCTGTGGCCTAAATAACTAAAAGTGGCCCTCTCCAGTGGTGGGTGATATGACGCATGATTCCTTGCTGTGGGACCTCTCTTCTCTGTCTGGGTGCTGGGGCCTAAATAACTGAAAGTGGCCTTCTCCAGTATTGGGTGATATGACGCATGATTTCTTGCTGTGGGACCTCTCTCCTCTGTCTGGGTGCTAGGGCCTAAATAACTGAAAGTGACCTTCTCCAGTGGTGGGTGACATGACGCTTGATTCCTTGCTGTGGGACCTCTCTCCTCTGTCTGGGTGCTGGGGCCTAAATAACTGAAAGTGGCCTTCTCCAGTGGTGGGTGATATGATGCATGATTCCTTTCTGTGGGATCTCTCTCCTCCGTCTGGGTGCTGGGTCCTAAATAACTTAAAGTGACCTTCTGCATTGGTGGGCGACTTAAAACCTGATTCTCTGCTATGGATCCACTTCTGCTTTTCTTGGCACTAGCAATACTGATGGATTACTGACTAGGGTTGAGCGAACCCGACCTTTGCGGTTTTAGGAATCTGGACCCGAACCCGGACTTTTTCACTGAAGTCCGAGTTCGGGTTTGGTGTTCGGATTATTTTATTATTTTCCGTTATAACATGGTTATAACGGAAAATAATAGTATTTGGCCATTGAGGGGTTAAAAAAAAACACAACTCATCCACTTGTTCAAACAGCTGTTCTTGCCTTCTTTCTTCTTCTTTGCAGGATCTGGCCACGTGGTGAGCGCGGTGACGTCATCTCAGGTCCTGCATAATGAAGATAGGAAAACTTTCTATCTTCTTTCTGCAGGACCTTGCATGACGTCACCCCACTCACCACGTGGTAAGCACAGTGACATCACAACAGGACCTGCAGAATGAAGATAGAACCTGAATTTCACAGGGTTTGTGCAACACTATTACTTACCAAATGCTGACCGAGTGACTGCGGATGCTCACCAAACCGGATCTGTTTTTTTTGGGTTATTATTCTGATAGATCAAAGGAAGAGCAAAATAATCAGTGACGTCAACACAAACTTGCTGCTGACACCCTCTCCACTCTTTCGGGGGGCTCTACTTGTATAAGCATTTAACCACATCAGCCCCCCTAGCTTAAACACCCTTAATGACCAGGCCACTTTTTACAATTCTGCACTACACTACTTTCACCGTTTATTGCTCCGTCATGTAACTTACCACCCAAATGAATTTTACCTCCTTTTCTTCTCACTAATAGAGCTTTCATTTGGTGGTATTTCATTACTGCTGACATTTTTACTTTTTTTGCTATTAATCAAAACTGACTGAAATTTTTTCCAAAATATGACATTTTTCACTTTCTGTTGTAATTTTTTTTTAAAAAAGAACTACATTTCTATATAAGTTTTTCTATAAGTTTATTGTTCTACATGTCTTTGATAAAAAAAAATCCAATAAGTGTATATTTATTGGTTTGGGTAAAAGTTATAGCGTTTACAAACTATGGTGCAAAAAAGTGAATTTCCGCATTTTGAAGCAGCTCTGACTTTCTGAGCACCTTTCATGTTTCTTCAGGTGCTAGAATGCCAGGATAGTATAAATACCCCCCAAATGACACCATTTTAGAAAGAAGACACCCCAAAGTATTCCCGGAGGGGCATGGTGAGTTCATGTATGATTTCATTTTTTTTCACAAGTTAGCGGAAAATGACACTTTCTGAGGAAAAAAAGTTTCAATTTCTGCTAACTTCTGGCAAAAAAAATAAAAAATCTCCCACGGACTCACTATGCCCCTCAGTGAATACCTTGGGGTGTCTACTTTCCGAGATGGGGTCATTTGTGGGGTGTTTGTACTGTTCTGGCATTTTGGGCGGGGCATTTTGCGGATCCGTGGATCTGCAAAACACATATTGATGTCTGAATGGAGCCTTACAGGGGGGGTGATAAATGACAGGGGGGTGATTAGGGAATCTAGATGGGGTGATCAGGGGTTAACAAGGGGTTAATAAGTGGGGGGGGTAGTATAGTGTGGTGCTTGGTGCAACTTTACATAGCTACCTGGTCCTCTGGTGGTCGATTCCAGCAAATGGGACCACCAGAGGACCAGGTAGACATTTTTGTGGACGTGTGAATGGAACCTTACTACTTTTTTTTTTTTTTTTTGCACATTTTTTGGCAGAGATTTTTTCTTCCACATTGATTGATGCGAGTGAGGAAATCTGTGCCGTTCATTTTTTTTTTTCATTCCATTTCTCAATATAAGGAGAATAGCAGAAACTCCTCATGCTGGCCATACATGTAATGATTGCGGAAACCCTCAAATGCCAGGGCAGTATAAATAGCCCACATGTGACCCCATTTTGGAAAGAAGACACCCCAAAGTATTCCGTGAGGGGTACGGTGAGTTCATGAAAATTTTTATTTTTTGTCACAAGTTAGTAGAATATGAGACTTTGTAAGAAAAAAATAAAGCCAATTTCCGCTAACTTGTGCCAAAAAAAAAATCTTCTATGAACTCGCCCTGTGAAATCCTAAAGGTACTCATTGGAATTTGGGCCCCTTTGCGCACCCAGGATTCAAAAAAGTGTCACACATGTGGTATCGCCGTACTGAGGAGAAGTAGGGCAATGTGTTTTGGGGTGTATTTTTACATATACCCATGCTGGGTGCAACTTTTTAAATTTTTTTATACAAAGTTGACAATTTACAGAGAAATTTCTCTCACCCGACATGGGTATATGTAAAATTACACCCCAAAACACATTTCTCTACTTCTTCTGAGTACGGCAATACCACATGTGTGACACTTTTTTGCAGCCTAGATGCATAAAGGGGCTTAAAGTCCAATGAGTACCTTTAGGTTTTACAGGGATGCTCACAATTTAGCCCCGCCCAAAATGCCAGAACAGTAAACACACCCAACAAATGACCCCATTTCGGAAAGTAGACACCCCAAGGTATTCACTGAGGGGCATAGTGAGTCCGTGGGATTTTATTTATTTTTTTTGCCAGAAGTTAGCAGAAATGGAAACTTTATTATGATTTTTTTTCCTCAGAAAGTGTCATTTTCCGCTAACTTGTGAAAAAAAAAATTAATACATGAACTCACCATGCCCCTCCGCGAATACTTTGGGTTGTCTTTTTTCTAAAATGGTGTCATTTGGGGGGTATTTATACTATCCTGGCATTCTAGCACCTGAAGAAACATGACAGGTGCTCAGAAAGTCAGAGCTGCTTCAAAATGCAGAAATTCACTTTTTTTCACCATAGTTTGTAAACGCTATTAATTTTACCCAAACCAACAAATATACACTTATTGGATTTTTTTTTATCAAAGACATGTAGAACAATAAATTTAGAGAAAAAATTATATAGAAATGTAGTTTTTAAAAAAAAATTACAAGTGAAAAATGTCATTTTTTTGCAAAAATTTAGGTAATTTTTGATTAATATCAAAAAAAGTTAAAATGTCAGCAGCAATGAAATACAATCAAATGAAATCTCTATTAGTGAGAAGAAAAGGAGGTAAAATTCATTTGGGTGGTAAGTTGTATGACCGAGAAATAAACCGTGAAAGTAGTGTAGTGCAGAATTGTAAAAAGTGGTCTGGTCATTCAGCTAGGGGGGCTAAAGTGGTTAATTATAAGTTCTTCTTGATCTTTTAACCATTTCAGGGCTGTTTGTTTCTCCTTGCTCAGAATATCCCTACTAAAGGGATAAATCAGAGCCCGGATACCTCTTTAAATTGCATTAAAGAAATTAAAAGAGGACTACCAGGGGACAAAGGTGGGAAATACGTAGACCACACCCCACCCCTAAACGGTTCAGAGGCCGTAAAAGGGTCCTCATTTTCCTCCTCATTTAATAGATCATATAGGTCTGAGAGACCCTGGTGATCTCCCGAGCTTAAATTGGATCCCAGGGTAAATCACAGGGGTCCAATTTCAGCTCGATTTTGACCCTTCCTTTTCTGACCTCCATGGTCATACTTTTTTTTATATTGTATTTATAACATTATTTGCAACAGTGGTTTCATATTTTCATATTCTGTTTCAAACAGCAGAGACCCGCGACTAATTACGACGACCATCAATAATGCAGATCGCGCCAATTAAAGCCTTTAGATGACATGATTAAATGAGTTTGCGCTTCCGGGCTTCTTACTGGCATCCTCTATGGCCAGTGAGAATGCTGGTAATTGATTTTAATGCGCTCAGCCTTGGATATCAGGATATTAAAGGCATTAAAAAAATATATAGAAAAGTTTAACTCACCCCCTTTCTGTATAATAAAAAAATAAATTCATAAATAACAAAAAAATAAACAACACGGTTATCACTGCGACCTGTACTATTAAAATATAAAACGATTTTTCCAATACAGCGAATTGCGTAATCAAAAGAAAAGGTCAAAATGGCCAGTTTGCCATTTTTTCATTGCTTCTCTTATCCCAAAAAATGTAATAAAATGTGAATCAAAACGTCACACACACTCCAAAATGGTATCAATAAAAACTACAGATTGTCCCATAACAAATTTGCCCCCATAGAGCTCAGTAGACATAACTCTAAAAAAATTATGGTAATCAGAAATAAAGCATTTTTTTTTCAAAGTTGAAATGTATTTTTACACCATTTAGACATAAAAAACCTATACATATGTGGTATAATTGTAATCGTACTGACCTAGAGAATGAAGGGTATGGGTCAGTTTTGGCACAAATGGAATGCCATGGGAACAAAATTCATAAAATGGTGGAGGAATTGTGTTTTTTTTCCAGCTCGACACCATTTGGAATTGTTTTACTGCTTCCCTCTGCATAGTATGCCAAAATAAATGGTGGCATTAGAAAGTAAAACTTGTCCAGCAAAAAATAAGCCCTTATACAGCTATGTGAAAGGAAATATAAAAAAGTTATGGCTCAAGGAAGATAGGGAAGAAAAATTAAAACACAAAAATGAAAAAACCTCTGGTATCCTAAGGGCTAATTAGACTACAATAATGCATAAGTATTTTTTTAAGTCTCTGGAGTGCTGGATTTGGTTCTTCTTTGATAATATAACTGATCTCTATCTCCTCGTTTTGATTCTGTTTGTCTTTTACTTTTTGCATTCTGGTATTTAAGTAGTTCCTTCTGGTAGGTCTGCTTCTAGCAGGCTTGCACACGTTTTCTGACAGTTTGCTAGCTGTGGTATCACTATTAATATTAGTATTGTAGTATTTCCTTAGAATATTTTTACTATTTTTCTATATAAGCCTTAAAATTCTGCAAATTCTAAATATAAATATTAGCGATGTGTTTAAAAATTATATGAAAAAATACCTTAATTATTCATAAAAAATGCTGGAAAAAAATTTGCTGATAGACGGATGGTGCGAAATGCTAACAATAGCTAAATTGTGTCGGGTTCAAAAGACAAAAATTACACTAGACTAGACTTTAATTGGGTTTTGTTTACATAATGAGATTGACTGATTTAGGCATGCACTGTAACTTTCAATATTTAAGACACATTATGGCTGATAATATTATATACTATATATAATATTATATATTATGTGTACATGCTTTATTATTGCAGCCAATAATGTGTATGCCTGAAATTATATCAGCTATAATATCAGAACAATTAATTATGCAAGTTATTATAATTGTAGAGATGAGCAAATGAATTCTAAACAAAATAACAGATCAAATTCATTGCAAATTTTCCCAGAAAAATCAGATTCTAGCAAATGTGAAACTTGTATAATTAATTTCCGATGAATTGCTTAAAATTATACATGTCATTTTGCAGATCAGAAGGCAGCACAGCAGGGCAGAGAAGAAAAAGAAGGAAGAACACATGGGCCATGCCTGGGCCATAATTCCTTGCAGTTTGCCTGCAGTCTGCACAATGTTAATTTCCAACCAAGATATACATGTGTTTTCTGGGGTTACACAGGTTTATCTCAATAAATTAGAATATCATTGAAAAGTTAATTTATTTCAGTAATTTAATTAAAATGTGAAACTCATGTATTAAATATCATACACAGAGTGATCTATTTAAAACGTGTATTTCTTGTAATGGAGATGATTATTAGTGATGAGCGGCAGGTGCCATATTCGATTTTGACGAAATTCGCAAATATTCAATAGAATATTCGTTTCATATTCGTCGAAATCAAATATTCGTCATTATTCTAGTTATCGCAATTAATATGCAATTTAAATAATCACGTATTGCGATTGTAACTTAAGGCTACTTTCCTATTGGTTTGATATCTAGAATTAGGGAAGATGATGAATGTATTTGTCATATTCCTCAAAACGAAGATAACGAAGTATTCTCCATCTTCATTTTAGCTACCTATTTGTCAACTTCGCTAATTCTAGCAATCAAATAGGAAAGTTGACTATTGAGACAGCTGTGTTTAATTCGCTATGCGATTATATTATTATTATTATTATTATTATTATTTTAATAAATAGAACAATTATAATAATTGTCAAGTATTATAATTATTCTATTTATTTAAAAAATAAGCAAAGTAATATAATCGCATAGCGAATTAAACACAGCTGTCTCTATAGTCAATTTTCCTATTTGATTGCTAGAATTATCGAAGTTGGCGAATATGGAGCAAAAACGAATATGGAGAATACTTCGTTATCTTCGTTTTGAGGAATATGATGAATACATTTGTCATATTCGCTAATTCTACCAAGCCAACCATAGTAAACCAGGTCTAAGTTGAAATCGCAATGCGATTAATTCAAGTTATATTAATCGCATTGCGATTTCAACTTAGAGCTGGGTTTATAATGGGTCAGCTTTCTAGAATTAACGAATATGGAATATAGCAGTGCTAAGTTGAAATCGCAATGCGATTAATATAACTTGAAGTAATCACATTGCGATTTCAACTTAGAGTACCTGGTTTACTGTAGTTGGCTTGGTATAATTAGCGAATATGACGAATGTATTCATCATATTCCTCAAAACGAAGATAACAAAGTATTCTCCATCTTCGTTTTTGCTCCATATTCGTCAACTTCGATTATTCTAGCAATCAAATAGGAAAGTTGACTATAAAGACAGCTGTGTTTAATTTGCTATGCGATTATATTACTTTGCTTTTTTAAATAAATAGAATAATTATAATACTTGATAATTATTATAACTGTTCTATTTATTAAAAAAAAAAAATTATTATGCTTTTTTAAATAAATAGAATAATTATAATTATCAAGTATTATAATTATTCTATTTATTTTAAAAAAAAGCTAAGTAATATAATCGTATAGCGAAATAAACACAGCTGTCTCTATAGTCAACATTCCTATTTGATTGCTAGAATTAGCGAGGTTGACGCATAGGTAGCTAAAACGAAGATGGAGGATACTTCATTATCTTAGTTTTGAGGAATATGACGAATACATTCGTCATATTCGCTAATTCTACCAAGCCAACCATAGAAACCTGGTCTAAGTTGAAATCGCAATTCAATTACTATAACTTGAATTAATCGCATTGCGATTTCAACTACTTTTGGGAAGTGGGAAAGAAAAAAATATAACAATAAAAAAAAAACTATGAGTATTCGAAATAGCGAATATATAGCGCTATATTCGCAGTATTTGTGAATTAGCGAAGTGCCGATATTTGCTAAAAAAATTCACTATTTGAATATTTGCGCTCAACACTCATGATTATGTCAAGGCTTGAGCGAATCGAGGGATCATAGATTCGAAGTTGATCCGTTCAAAAACTTTGTTGTAAATGCTATTTCCATACAGCATTTAAATGTATTGGCTCTGTAGAGGAAACTTTGTGAAAGTTGTGAAAGACTTTTTGGTAAATAACTTTGGTATTCCTATCTGCTTATTTAAAAAACATTTTAAAATAGGAATCAAAAGTGAATTTTGGTACTGAGGTAATTTGGTACAAGCAAGTACCAAACCCGAATTTGGATTCCTATTTTTAAATGTTTTTAATTATACAGATAGGAATGCGGAAGTACTTTACCAAAGTCTTGAGCAACTTCAGGCGAGACAAAGTTTTTCTCCACTGAGCCAATACATTTTAATGATTTATGGAGATAGCATTTCAAACAAAGTTTTTGAATGATTAGACTTTGGATCTATGATCTCTCTATTAGCTCAAGCCTCACCACTGGCTCACCATTATAACCACCCTTGTATTATTCTAAGATTGACAATTCTGTGCCTTTTAGAGATATCACGAACAAAAAAATTGCAAATGGCGAACGCGAACTTCCGTGAATGTTCGCGAATGGGCGAATCGGGCGAACCGCCATAGACTTCAATAGGCAGGTGAATTTTAAAACCCACAGGGACTCTTTCTGGCCACAATAGTGATGGAAAAGTGGTTTCAAGGGGACTAACACCTGGACTGTGGCATGCCGGAGGGGGACTCATGGCAAAACTCCCATGGAAAATTACGTAGTTGATGCAGAGTCGGGTTTTAATCCATAAAGGGCATAAATCACCTAACATTCCTAAATAGTTTGGAATTACATGCTTTAAAACGTCCAAGGTGTATACGATCAGGTATGATGTTGTATCGATCAGGTAGTGTAAGGGTTACGCCCCCTTCACAGTGACAGACCAAACTCTGACAGACCAAACTCCCCGTTTAACGCACTGCAAACAACCGCAAACAGTCCATTTGCACAACCGCAAACTCCCCATTTGCACAAGCTTGGATACCAAGCTAGCCATGTCCCGTTCCTTGTCCTCACTGACGTCATTGAAGGTCCCTTCCTCCACCCAGCCACGTACAACACCAAGGGTCCCCGAAAGGTGACAACAAGCCCCCTGGGATGCCTGCTGTGGTTGGTCTTCCACGTCTTCAAAGTTACCTTCCTCCTCTGACTCCTCTTCTTCAGACTCCTCTCTCTGCGTTGCCGCAGATCCAGCAATCGAGGACGACAAGGCTGCTTCTGGTGGTGATGGTGACCACAACTCTTCCTCTTCATGCTCATATACGACCTGATACAGCACTCTTCGCAGGGCACGCTCCAAAAAAAACGCACATGGGATGAGGTCGATGATGTTGCCTTGGGTTTGACTGACCAGGTTTGTCCTCAGCAAAAGGACGCATGAGCCTACAGCCATTGTGCATGAGCGTTCAGTAACGCGGCCAAAAAATACCCAGCTCCGTAGAGGCTGTCCTCTTTTTTTGTAATTAAAAAAAATCTGTTCTTACCAGATTAATCTCTGTTTTGTCCCCTATCAGGGGGCGGTGTATGGAATAGATTTTAGGAACTGGGAGATGGAAAAAGATGGTTGGTCGGTCCTCTTCCTTACAATTTGGGGCACTGCGCATGTGCCATGCAATGTACTGTGACACCCTATATGAGGGGTTTGTTAAGTAGTACTATTCCTATCAGTTTAATTCCTGTTACGTCCCCTATCAGGGGACGTGTATCAAAAAGATTTTAGGAACCGGGAGATGGAAAAAGATAGTTGGTCGGTCCTCTTCCTTCCAATTTAGGGCACCGCGCGTGCGCCGTGCAATGTACTGTGACACCCTATATGAGTGGTGTGGTACGTAGTACTATTCCTATCAGTTTAATCCCTGTTACGTCCCCTATCAGGGGACGTGTATCGAAAAGCTTTTAGACAACCGCAAAGAGTTGTCAATAGTTGACACACTCATGACATAAATTTTATTCCTCTATGCGTCAATCTTGGTGCAGTGATGACTGTGCTCGTGCGCACGTTTAGGAGATTGCAGACGATGTAGGTTTTTCAAAGCCTATGGTCGTGCTGAGGTAGTTCAGCTACAGTTAAGTGACCCAGAAAACAAGGCTTTAATGATTACCTTAGATGATCACAAAGAAAATTAATGTTTTTTCTATGAAAAATTATCCAGCCATCTCTTTTGGTCTGTTCACAATGAAGCAACGACCTTATCATCTTGGGTGTGCCAACATTGCCAACACACTCATAGAGGTGATCGCTTCATTGTGATACGCAAGCCCCTTCATCACAATAAGGTAACGATCATGAAGGGGAATTGACACATGTATGTGCCTTTTTGTTTTGTTTTGTTTTTGCAGCCACAGTGCAGCACCAGAGGCCAGAAAAATTTGGCATGTACACATGGCTGAAAAACCAGGCAGAAAATGTACTAAAACATTTCGGCTTGAACCCTAGTTGGTGGCGGAGAAATCACGCAAGTCATCGGGCATGCAGAGATTAAATACAGCAGCGTGGGGACCATTTTTAGCCCAAGGTATCTCATCAGGCCTTTTTTAGTCAAATGTATCTCCCACTGTCAGTCCCTTCAGTATCCATGCCTCATTCATCTTAATAAAGGTGAGGTAATCTAGACTTTTTTGACCTAGGCAACTTCTCTTGTCAGTGACAATACCTCCTGCTGCGCTGAAGGTCCTTTCTGACAGGCCACTTGAAGCAGGGCAGGCCAGAAGTTCTATCGCAAATTGGGATTGCTTAGGCCACAGGTCAAGCCTGCACACCCAGTAGTCAAGGGGTTCATCGCTCCTCAGAGTGTTGATATCTGCAGTTAAGGCGAGGTAGTCTGCTACCTGTCGGTCGAGTCATTCTCTGAGGGTGGACCCGAAGGGCTGTGGCGATGCATAGGACTTAAAAAGCTCTTCATGTCCTCCATCAACAACACGTCTGTTGGAGGATTACTTTCACCTATTCCCCTGTTAGATTCCCATTATGCTGTGACATCACCCTTATACGCTGTGTAAAGCATACTTTTTAACTTGTTTTGGAACTGCTGCATCCTTTCCAACTTCCGTTAATTAACATTTCAGCCACTTTCTGCTTATACCGGGGGTCTAGTAGCGTGGCCACCCAGTACAGGTCGTTCTCCTTCAGCCTTTTTATACGAGGGTCCCTCAACAGGCATGACAGCATGAAAGACTCCATTTGCACAAGGTTTAAAGGGCTTCTGTCACCCCCAAAATGCATTTTTCATCAGCTGACATTAGCTATTTGCTAATGTCAGCTGATCTCAAACATACTTTTCTTACATTCCCCTGTGATTTCGTTCTTTTAAAATTATTACTTTTATTATATGCAAATATCTTCACTTCCAGCAAGTTGGGCGGTAGTTACTTGTTGGTAGACGCCGCATCCTCCAGTTACCGACATGCCCCCTCTCCTCTTGATAGACAGGGTCAGCGAGCGCTCTCCTAACGCTGGCCCTGTCTTCTCATTAAGTCCCGCGCCTGCGCCGTAACATTCTTCAATTGCCGCAGGCGTACTGAGTGAAGGACGCCAGCTCCGTCCTCAGTGCGCCTGCGCCAATTACGTCATGGGTGTACTGTGATGTAATCGGCACAGGCGCACTGAGGACGGAGCTGGCGTCCTTCACTCAGTACGCCTGCGTCGATTGAAAAATGTTACGGCACAGGCGCGGGACTTAATGAGAAGACAGGGAAAACGCCAGGAGAGCGCTCGCTGACCCTGTCTATCAAGAGGAGAGGGGGCGTGTCGGCAACTGGAGGATGCGGCAGCTACCAGCAAGTTACCGCCCAACTTGCTGGTAGTGAAAATATTTGCATATAATAAAAGTAAGAATTTTAAAAGAACGAAATCACAGGGGAATGTAAGAAAAGTATGTTTGAGATCAGCTGACATTAGCAAACAGCTAATGTCAGCTGATGAAAATGCATTTTGGAGGTGACAGAAGCCCTTTAATGCTGAGCTACTCGTCTCCGGTTCCTCGTCCTCACTGATCTTATTGAAGGTCTGTTCTTCCCCCAGCCACGTACAACACCACGGGTCCCAGATAGGTGACAATAACGAGCACCCTGGGATGCCTGCTGTGGTTGGTCTTCCTCCTCCTCAAAGCCACATTCCTCCTCTGACTCCTCTTCCTCAGACTCCTCTTCCAGCGTTGCCGCAGGTCCAGCAAGCGATGATGATAAGGCTGTTTCTGGTGGTGATGGTGACCACAACTCTTCCTCTTCATGCTCATCTATGGCCTGATCCAGCACTGTTCGCAGAGCACGCTCAAGGAATAAAACAAATGGGAGGAGGTCGTTAATGGTGCCTTCGGAGCGACTGACTAAGTTTGTCAAAAGACGCATGAGCCTACAGGCATTGCGCATGAGCGTCCAGTAACGTGGCAAAAAAATTCCCAGCTCCGCAGAGGCTGTCCTATATAAATACTCAACGGCTTTTTCTTGTTGGAGCAGGTGGTCGAAAATTAGGAGTGTTGAATTCGGTCTGTCGCAAAACAAGCACCTCAATGGCATGTTGTTTCGCCGCTGAATATAGGAAAAGTGCGCCATGGCCGCGTAGGAAAGCCTGAAATGGCCACACACCTTCCTGGCCTGCTTGAGGACGTCCTGTAAGCCTGGGTACTTATACACAAAGCGTTGTACGATCAGATTCAACACATGTGCCATGCACGGCACATGTGTCAACTTGCCCAAATTCAATGCCGCCAACAGATTGCTTCACACACCACTTTGCCGATCTCCAGTTGGTGCAGGATCAGCCACTGATCCACTTGTGCGCTGAGGGCGGACAGGAGTGCTGGTCCGGTGTGACTCTCTGCTTTCAGGCAAATCAACCCCAAGACGGCGTGACATTGTCGTATCCGGGATGTGGAATAGCCCCCTGGGGAGCTGGGGGGGTGCATTTGATGTGGAACAAGACGCAGCAGCAGAAGAGGACTCAGCGGAGGAAGTTAGAGAAGAGTATGAAGTAGGAAGAGTAGAGGAGGTGGCAGCAGGCCTGCCTGCAAGTCGTGGCGGTGTCACCAACTCCGCTGCAGAGCCACGCATTCCATGCTTGGCAGCCGTCAGCAGGTTGACCCAATGCGCAGTGTACGTGATATACCTGCCCTGACCCTGCTTTGCAGACCAGGTATCAGTGGTCAGAGGGACCCTTGCCCCAGCACTGTGTGCCAGACATGCCATCACTTCCTTTCCACTGCGGTGTCCCAATAGCTACAAATTATTTGAAGGCCTCAGACTCCACCAGCTTGTATGGTAAAAGCTGGTGGGCTAAGAGTGGGCAGATGAGCAGGAACTGCTGAAGGTGAGAGTCGGAGTGGCGGGTGGTTGAGAGGGGGCAAGGAGGACAGCAGTGGTTGAGGTGGCTGAAGATGCTGGACCAGGAGGAGGATGGTGGCTTTGAGTTTGTGTGCTGCTTGTATTCATGTGTTGATCCCTTAGGCGTTTGTGATGTGAGATCATGTGCCTTCGCAAAGCAGATGTACCTAGGTGGGTGTTGGACTTCCCACGACTCAGTTTCTTTTGACAGAGGTTGCAAATGGCATCGCTGTTATCAGAGGCAGACACACAAAAAAAATGCCACACTACTGAGCTTTGCAGTGACGGCATTCTGGTGGTGGCAACAGCATGCGTTCATTGGCGTGCTGTCTGGCTGACCCCGGGTGCCTATACATGCTGTCTGACTGTGCCACTAGCTCTTTGCGACAAGCTCCCCCTGCTTCCAACTCGTCTCCTCCTCCTCTCTGTCTCCCCATCTGAACTTTCCCCCTGTTCTTCTTCTCTTAGAGCGGGCACCCACTTGACATCCACAGACACATCGTCATCATCAACCGCTTCACTTATATCTGACAACTCAGCAAAGGAAGCAGCAGCGGGTACAACATCATCATCATCACACCGTACGTCCATGTGTGTAATGCTGCCTGACTGAGACATATCCCTGTTATCTACATCCTCTGGCAACAATGGTTGTGCATCACTCATTTCTTCCAACTGATGTCTAAATAACTCCTCTGACAGATCAAGAGAAGCGGCTGTGGTGCTACTGTTGGTGGTGGCGGCGGGCGAGTGTTAACTTGAGAGGTGTCTGAAGCTGAGCTGGAGGAGGATGGTGCGTCAAGGTTCTGAGCAGAAGCTGTAGAAGATTGGGTGTCCTTTGTAAGACAGTCAACTATGTCCTCAGAATTGTTCGAGTTCAGGGTATGTGGCCTCTGAACACTGGGCATTATTCCAGGGTCAAAGAAAATCACAGCACCACGACCACGACGGCCCCTGCGGGGTGGCCTGCCTCTGCCTGTGATTTTTTTTTTTGGATTAGTGGTACTATGCATGCAAGGTACTGTGCCACCCGATATGAGTGGTGGGCACTGGCAGTGGGCACAGTACAGTCAGTGGGCCTGACACACACTGGCAGGCAAATACAATTATATTAAAGGGTAAAAATTAAATGACTTTTTTAACTGCAAGGTACTGTGTAACCCTATATGTGTGGTGTGCACACAGTACAGTCTGTGGGCCTGACACACACTGGCAGGCAAATGCAATTATATTAAAGGGTAAAGATTCAATGACTTTTTTTATCTGCAAGGTACTGTGCCACCCTATATGAGTAGTGTGCACTCAGTACAGTGTGTGGGCCTTACACACACTGGCAAGCAAATGCAATTATATTAAAGGGTAAAAATTAAATGACTTTATCTGCAAGGTACTGTGCCACCCTATATGAGTGGTGTGCACACAGTACAGTCTGTGGGCCTTACACACACTGGCAGGCAAATGCAATTATATTAAAGGGTAAAAATTATATGACTTTTTTATCTGCAAGGTACTTTGCCACCCTATATGAGTGGTATGCACACAGTACAGTCTGTGGGCCTTACATACACTGGCAGGCAAATGCAATTATATTAAAGGGTAAAAATTCAATGACTTTTTTATCTGCAAGGTACTGTGCCACCCTATATGAGTGGTGGGCAGTGGGTACACAACAGTGTGTGGGCCTTACACACACTGGCAGGCAAATGCGATTATATTAAAGGGTAAAAATGAAATTACTTTTTTATCTGCAAGGGACTGTGCCACCCTATATGAGTGCTGTGCACACAGTACAGTCTGTGAGCCTGACACACACTGGCAGGCAAATGCAATTATATTAAAAGGTAAAAATTAAATGACTTTTTTATCTGCAAGGTACTGTGCCACCCTATATGAGTGGTGTGCACACAGTACAGTATGTGGGCCTGACACACACTGGCAGGAAAATGCGATTATATTAAAGGGTAAAAATTATATGACTTTTTTATCTGCAAGGTACTGTGCCACCCTATATGAGTAGTGTGCACACTGTACAGTCTGTGGGCCTGACACACACTGGCAGGCAAATGCAATTATATTAAAGGGTAAAAATTAAATGACTTTTTTATCTGATAGGTACTGTGCCACCCTATATGAGTGGTGTGCACGCAGTACAGTCTGTGGGCCTGACACACACTGGCAGGCAAACGCAATTATATTAAAGGGTAAAAATTCAATTACTT
This sequence comes from Bufotes viridis, assembly GCA_033119425.1. Taxonomy (NCBI): domain Eukaryota; kingdom Metazoa; phylum Chordata; class Amphibia; order Anura; family Bufonidae; genus Bufotes; species Bufotes viridis. Next base: position 512,601,023 of record CM065589.1, read on the forward strand.
TTTTATCTGCAAGGTACTGTGCCACCCTATATGAGCGGTATGCACACAGTACAGTCTGTGGGCCTTACACACACTGGCAGGCAAATGCAATTATATTAAAGGGTAAAAATTTAATGACTTTTTTATCTGCAAGGGACTGTGCCACCCTATATGAGTGGTGTGCACACAGTACAGTATGTGGGCCTGACACACACTTGTAGGCAAATGCAATTATATTAAAAGGTAAAAATTAAATGACTTTTTATCTGCAAGGTACTGTGCCACCCTATATGAGTGGTATGCACACAGTACAGTCTGTGGGCCTGCGGCCTCTCACACACGGGCAGGCAACTGCAATATATATATATAGAAAAAATAAATAAAAGCAGACTGATGTACCAGCTCTAAAAAGGACTTTTGAGGTGCTGTAAGGACGCTGTCCTTACAGCAGATGAGTCTTTGAGGACTGGAGTGGACAGAGAACACTAGTAGCTAACGCTTTCCCTAGAATCCCTATATTAATTCAGCAGCACTCTCCCTGCTCTAACTAACACTGCAGCTTCAGAATGAATCTAAGATGGATGCTGTCCTTGCTTTTTGATAGGAGGTGGGTGGGTCTGGGAGGGAGGGCATGCTGAGTGGCTGGAATGTGTCTGCTGACTGTGAGGTACAGGGTCAAAGTTTGCTCAATGATGATGTATAGGGGGCAGACCGAACATAGCATATGTTCGCCCACCGCGGCGAACGCAAACAAGCGATGTTCACCGGGAACTGTTCACCGGCGAATAGTTCGGGACATCTCTAGTGCTTATTACCCACACTGTCCATACACACAGTCAGTTGTATCTGGTTCTATCAAAAAATGTAAAAGCTATCTAAAAAATCAAACACTGAATCAACTTAAGGCACTCAGGTCCTGACTTCTGAGTCCAGCTATGAAAGGAAAGTCCTATTTAAGAATTCAGCCATTTAGCCATTTAGCTGATTATTGTCTTTGTTACAGGAAGCAGTTAATTATAAAACTTAATGTACTTATTTCTTTTTCCTGGCACAACATGATATATATATATATATATATATATATATATATATATATAAAGTATATAGTAAATTTTGTATTTGCTTTGATGAGTATGATATTAATACAAAAAGTATAAATGACCACAAAATTATTATTTTTGTCTATTTACATATAGGTTATTATTATTATTGTTGTTGTTATTATTGTTACTATTGTTACTATTTTTAATAGCAGTAGTATTTTTATTTATTCACAGTGTATTGTGTTTTCTATTTATTTATATACTGTAGTGCCAGTATGTCCATTGTCCTTAAATCAGAATGAACTTAAATATACTATACTATGTCATTCTCTCCTTTTACTATCTTGTCAATAAGTCAGTTTTTTAGTACTATAGTTTTGAATATTTATATGATATTCTTGGATGTTATTTCCTCTGCATGACCAGCATAAGAATTTGCCATAAGCATCACAGAGTTTAGAGAGATTTGAGAGCCTAACATGATACCCCTGTTACACGACACATACATAATAGAACTATGCTTTCAAAAGGGCTGCACATGGAGCTAAAAGATCTAAGAAAATCTTTTATTAGTGCAGTCAATGGTATTACAATCCATGACAAATCTCTTGTTCCCTGGGACCTCTAAGGGAAGAGAAGCCCTACACTTTCTATGTTAGTCACTTGCTGTTTTAACATTGAAATTCATCTTGTGAAGAAATTGATGTTTTCAAAAAAAAACATGTGGAAATTGCATACTTTATGCATTGAGAATCACATTATTCATTTTATCAGTTCTTATGTTCTACTTAGAATGCATTTGGACTGTGCTGACTTTCTATTGAATATTTTCCCTATCTGGTAGACTACAAATGATGGGTCTGTAATAACAATAAGAACTTAGACAAAAGAGTTCTTGTGATAGTAAGTAACAATTTTGGAATCATTCATATTTACCATTATAACCATAGTACTATGTATCGGTAAGGAAAGTGGTTTACAATAATCCATGCCTCTTATGAATTTAATAACAGCTTTTTTTCAATGTTTGTTTATGTCTGGTATAGGTTTGTTTGACTTTATTGTAATCAATATAAGGTTAAATTAATTATCTACTACCACTGGGAAGGTGGGGATCTATTTATGTATTTTATCCAAATTAATATAATTAACCCATTATTTATTTATTGAGTCCTGAAAGTAGAGAAATGAGGCCTCTGACTTTTTTAGTACATTGGGGGGCAAATCAGCACTTTGATACCTCTATAATGTTTCTCAAACTATTCTTGAGAAATGTTTGCAGTCTGGTAGAGTGCATTATTAAGCCAAAAGACAGCAATGCCATTACAGAATACTATTGCCATAAATGGGTATACTGTTTAGGTATGTGGTACGTTTCAAAGTCATTTCCACTTAAACAGGACCCAAACCAGGACAGGACATCAAACCAGCCTATAGCATCACACTACTTCCGCCAGCTTGCCTTCTTGCCATACTGCATCCTGGTGCTATTGCTTCCCTGTTAAATGAGGCACACACTCTAGGCAGTCTACATGATGTAAAGCAAAATGTGATTCGTAAGATCAGGCAGCTTTAAGATTTTTAATGATTTTTGCCAAAGTAGCCACATATTGGCTACCCCTCCCTTTCCATCTGCATCAATAAGCCATAGCTGTCCATGAAAATTTCACTGGTTGCTCTTTTTTATCACTTTTGCTAGGTACTGTAGTAAGCACTGCATACTGGGAACACTCCATAAAACTTTATCTACTGGAGATCAACAAACCTTTTGAGATTCGGTTCATTTCAGGTTCACCAAATTTTTCAAAAAATTTGTTTTGGACCCTAATCAAGAGAAAGCAAGAGTGCCCAGTATGTTACTCTAGGCTTTTTGACAATGTTCATTTTCTGTGGGTACTCTCTCTCATTATAAAAAAAAAAATAGTCAAATTAGTTTTCCTAAGCCTACGTTTTTGGCAAATTCACTACGAATCAGGTTTGTTCAGAATCAATTTGCTCATCCTTATTATCTAAACATCATATTTTTTTAATTCAAAGATTACCCTTTATTGAGCAAATAGTTGTTCTCTCAAATTAGTAAGTTTAGTAGAGAGATATAGATTTTGAAATGTGAAGTATGTGAAGTATTTTTTTCTATGCATCTGCATATTAGGTATATCGCATAAAATGATATCTCCAATTGTTATTCAGGTCAATATTTTTTGGCCATGAATGTAAAATATTGTAATAGTTATAGTAACATTATTTTCTTTGCAACAAAGCTTGCATGTCCTTAGGTCACTATCCCTCTAATGTACTTATCACACAGTGGTGCCAATATCGCTAACAGATAATTTTAGAAGCAAAACATCTTTCTATGAAACAGAGTTATTACCAGACACATTATGTCTCCTAGCACATATACTGTGAAAATGCTGAAGAGTATTCATGTTTTCATGTACATCCAGTCATGGACGGATTGGCAATAGGAAATTTCCTGGTGGGCTGATGCCCATGGGGCCACTTAATACCTCCTCTTGGTGGTCATAAAGATCTGATGTTCTCAGCATTAATCAATGTATGAGCATCAGGCACTTATGTACCTGGTCAGTGGCCATAGGTGCCCTACTGAATTCAATGATATTGCCATCCTCAGGACGATGATACAGCTTCCTTCTGTGGGGAGAGAGGCAGTATTTTGTGCTGCACTGTGGTATTTGGTTTCCCAGAGGTAGTATTTTGGGCTTCTCTGTGGTATTTGGTTTTTGCTGATGCAGTATTAAGGTGGAATTTTGTCCTGCACTACAGTAATGCTTGGCTTACCTACAACTGTTTAGTTTATTACTTTTAGTTTATTTTCCAAGGGTCACTTTAAGTTTCCAGTCTGCCCCTGCATACAGTATGTCTGTGAGTCAATAACGTGTTAATGCAAGTGGATTTGTGCTGTGACATTGGTATAAAAACTTAGAAACATAATCATGAGCTCAAGGCAAGAAGGGTCCATATACCAACTTTTCACCCAAGTCTTACTTCTATGGTGACCTTTAGATTTTTATTTTTTGAATAAAACAAGGACATAAAAATTCTGAGCACACATCTTTCTTCTTTTTTTTTTTTTTTAGAAATTCACTAGGGCAGGGATGGTCTACCTGAGGCTCTCCAGCTGTTTCAAAACTAAAAGACTGCCTACAGCTATCAGCCTACTGCAGAGCATGGTGGGAGTTGTAGTTTTACAGCAGCCAGAGAGCTGCAGGTTGGCCATCCCTGCATTAAGGGGTAGATGCAATCTTGCATAATTATTACCTCAAGTCATATCAAGGAAACCTTCAGGTACAACACTGTAACTGTAAAGTGTACATGACTTACCTTTTTGTTTTAAAAAAATAATTCAGGTATGATGCATGTACAGAACTTATAAAGTTCCAGTGTCATTGTGTACAGTTTCGGCTGCTTAACCATGTTCTATTGCACAAGTCTATACTTCAGTAGCCCACTATTTACCACATAAAAAATAAATAAATAAATAAATATATATATATATATATATATATATATATATATAATTTAAAAGATAATCCTTTTAGACTTACATTTTAATATATATATATATATATATATATATATATATATCTCAGTATTGTTTGACGGTGTTCAATACTGTTTATGTCCTATGTGAGATTTTATTTTAAGACTGGTTTCTTTTGATTAGCTTCAAGCTTGCTTGGGAAAAAATACTAAATTTGCTACAAAGTGTGGTGTCCTGCAGTCTTGCTTCCAGCAGCTTGCTGCAGCAAAAATATATAAATAAAAAAGAAAAACTCTTCAGAATTGAAATTCTTATGTGAAATGAAAGGTCCTGTCCAATCCTATTTCATGGTCGCTTTGATTACTTGACTGAATGGAAGCAAAGGGCGCTATTCTATTGTTAGCCGTTGGCGCAACTCTGTACCACAAAGCAGAAATAATTTTTAATAATCACTGAAGTCATATCATTTTGTCTCAAGTCGCTGCTTACTACATATTTATTCGGATAATAACACTGAGGTACCTTTTCGAATTAGTCCTCACATAGGCAGGTTCACCTTCATGCTTTGCCTCTTGTGTAAAGTGGGATTAAAAGTGTCAAGAAAAATATTTCAGTTGGTGTCCAGTACACAGAACATATTGGATGTGTAAATGTTACAATTAGTTTTATGTTTTGTGCCTTGTTGAGCTGCGTACTTACAAATAAAAGTGACAGTATTTTGGTCAAGTAAAAAATACTGTGCATTAGCATAAAGTAAAGTTTAACAGAATATTTAACAATATTTTCTTGCGGTCATGCTTCCACAGTATTTAGTTTTTAGCCTAAAATAGAAACATAATGGAATATGAAAACATAATAGTAAGGCTTCTACACAGATCTGCGTGCAGGAAATCTACACCGTAGGTCATGTACATTGAATTCTATGAGAATTTGAAATTCTCATGCACACGATGCAGATTTTTTCCACGCAGATTTTTACCGACGATGCATATTTTAAAACCTGGAGCATATCAATTTATTTTACTTTTCCTGTCCGTATTTTCTCTATTTACTTTAATGGGGACTGCACCAAGTCCGCATGCAAATCCTTATGCAAATCCGCACCAATTGATGCAGATTCACTGCATGGATTTCCCTGCGAACACCTGCAGATTTTATTGCAGATTGTCCGCACATAAATCCTAAACGTGTGCATTTACCCTTATGCTTCCATAACAAGTGATTTTTTTATGGCAGCTGACTCTTTGAGTGTTCTTCATATTCTGCCCATAACAAAATCGAGATTTTTTTAGTTTAGAAAAAAGTTTGCTAATATCTGGGATTTGCTATAAAAACAATTATGCCCAGGGGCTTGTTAAAAAGTTAAGGTTTAAAGTAGACCTACAACTGATTTAGACAAAGGATTAGAAACGTTACCACACTGCTCTCCTCATGTAAGCCACTCTTTCCACATTCAGTATTTTGCATCAGCATCGGTAAGGCTAAACCAGTATTGGAAGCTACAGAGAAACAGTGTATTCGAAGGATTTGCACCTCTTTTGTGTTTTGGACCATCTCCTTTGACTTACAAATACTGATGAAAAATACTGACCAAATACTGACTACATGAAAGTAACTTTATTCTTAGGCTAGTTGCACAATAGCGTTAGAGATCAAACAGGCTGTTCTGGCAGGAAAAATGAAAAGAAAATGAGACTGGACTGAGCCTTACAAACCTCCAGCAATGCCGTAGTGTGCAGAGTTACTGGCGGAACAGCCTGCCTGATCTCTAACGCTAGTCTGCAACTAGCCTTATTTTGCACAATGTAAGTCTGAGAGTAAACCAGAGTAAATATAATAAGGAATGTCTCTGTCAATCTTTACTGGTTAGAACACTTTAAGCTATATTGACAAAGCTACAATTAATAGTCATTTAAGACGGTAAGATGATATAGGGTATGCAAATGCTAGAATTCACTTTTCCATGGTACGTACTTCTCAATCAATTAGAAGCATCAAGAGGGCCCACAATACAGTTGTTCCTGGACCTTAGATATTTATTTTTCAACCAGGAAGCACAATAGACTCTATAGTGTCTATAGTTAGATGTACTTGTTTATACAGATGTAGCAGGGGTGAGTTGTCAGTTTGGCCCAACTCATTGTCATAAATGCAGGGTGACCTTTTATGCAATTACCATGCCAAATAGTAATAAATAAAATGTTTAGCTCTGCTATATGTTCCCATCCCCAACACAGTGATTACATTTGCACTCAAGTGTGTAAATTTATCATGGCTTCTAAGATCTTTTCAAGTTTCCAGGCTACCTTTGTGTTTTTAGTTGTAGCAATCAGTGGTTAAATATAGTTGTGCAACAAGTACATATTGATCACCTATACTTAGGCTAGGTCATCAATATCTGATTGGTGGGGGGCTGACTCCTCGCACCCCCACTGATCAGCTGTTTGAAGAAGGGGGTGCTATTTCCTCAAGATTAAAATCCTCTGGCTTGCAGATGAATGGTACAAGTACTTATAATTACACTGCATTGCAAAGACTTCTGAGACAACATGCATTGTAATCTTGAAGAGAAAGTAGTGCATATATGAGTGTTGCCTCCTCTGATCAGGTGGGGTCAGATATTGATGAAAATCAAAATGTACTGGTTGCAGAACACCTTTAAAATTATTTATAAGAAATAAATTAAAAAAAATAATCTAAATACAATAAAGGTTACATTTTATGGTGGTTGTTCTGTGAATGTGCTTGATCCCAGACTGCAAATAGATTGGAGTTACTGAAATAAAATAGGTCAGACCTGTGATAACATTCTTTATTAAGTCAATAACTATTATTTCTTGCCTCATGATTTTGTAAGTGAAGTATTATGTCTTTCTTTTTTTCAGATTTCTTGAACTATCTTAAAAGTAGCAAAACATGTGGACAGTAAGTAAAGATCTTCTGCTATTGATTTAAAAAAAATCTTAAGTGTCGTCTAGGGTTGAACTTCATACAATGTTCATTTTGTCAGATCATTGGCGTTGTTTCAAAGTTACCAAATGTAAATTGATGCCTTTCAGTCATATTCACTAGTGATGAGCGAGCATCAAAGTGCTTGTGTGCTCTGGCCAAACACATCACACTATGCTTATGTGTTCTACCGAGCACCCAAGCACAATGTAAGTCAATGGGAGAACCCCATGCACCCCCTGCTCGGAAGAGGAGAGGGTGTCTGGTTTCAAAAAAAAACAGCCAGCTTTTTCAGATGTGACTTTTCACGATCATGAAAACTCAGATCGGATGGTATATTCTAACACAGAGGTGTTCCCATGGTGATGGGGATGCTTGAAGTTAAAATATACCATCGCATCAGAGTTTTCCTAAATCTGATGGTATATTCTAACACCGAGGCGTTCCCATGGTGATGGGGATGCTTTAAGTTAGAATATACCAACAGGCACGTACATACCGGCCCCCTGCTGCCTGGCGGCAGCCAACCTCTGACAGAGCGCTGTGATCCATGCAATTAACCCCTCAGGTGCCACATCTGAGGGGTTAATTGCGCAAATCACAGCGCCCTGTCAGAGGTCGTGTGCCGTCGGGCAGCAGTTCGCCCCCCCAGTATTAAAATCATTGGTGGTCAGTGTGCCCTCCCCAATATTAAAATCATTGGTGGCGAGTGCACCCTCCACACCCCCCCCCATATTAAAATCATTGGTGGCCAGTGCGCCCTAACCCCCTCCCCCCAGTATTAAAATCTTTGGTGGCAGTGGCCACAGGGTCCCCCCCATAATTGGTGGCAGTGGCAGTTCCGATCGTAGTCCCAGTGTAATACTCGGCTGAACGTGAGCATGCTCACTCATCACTAATATTCACTTTTTGCACATTTATTCAATTACTATTGTTTTCAAGCAAATGATGACAAAGCTCTATGATGTACTAATGTAATGCAAGCTCAACAAAAGGGAAAACATACCATTCATGTAATTTATAACTCTCCTGGGCTCCAGTTTTCCAAAAAATATTATGTTGCACAAATACAGTACTATTCAAATTATTAGCCACTCTTATGCAACAAAAAAGTGTTATAATTAGTTTTATAATAAAATACAATAAGATGATATATTATTTTCTGATGAAAGAATAAAAAAGCTAAAGGGTTTGTCTGGTCTAGTAGCGTTTACATCTGTTTGATTGGTACCCCACAGCAGAGATATGCCATACAAGCAGATGTGACCATTGAGGCCTGTGATTGTCAACAGATACTTCCTAGTTCTGCAGGGGCCAAAAGCACTTGGGAACAGGACAGTAGTTCCAAGCATGGTGGGACTGTAGACAGTGCCGAAAAATAGTACCAAAAATCCAGCGCACTGTTTGTCTTGGTAAAGGAAAGTAGTGGCAGTTATAAGCATTTCAAACTTCTCAAGTTAGATACAAGTTGATGCTTATGAGGCTGAACTGGCTCCTTCAACAGATTAACATCAATACATGATTCAACAGCACAAAAACATTTATACAGCAAGAATGGACTTAAATCAGCAGGAGAGGGTCCTGTTCTGTGGGATACACATAAACATTTAAAACTCACCAGGAACTGTTGTTAACCTAAATAAAACTAGTAAAAAACAAGAATTAGTAAAACCACCTGAACCAAAAACTTACTCAAGTCTCACTAGACTAAAGCATAGGAGTTGTATGCAATTTCTATTGGTGGCCATCAGGAGGCCCTAGGATCATGAAATAAATAAATAAATAAATAAAGAAAATGTTCTAAATAGAGTATATTTAGGTTTGAGGTTATGAGAAGGAAGGAGTTTTTCTGGATCTACAAGTTATAAACCATCAGCCCTCATGGTCTTAATGAAAATATGGAAACCATTTTATGAAAGTATAAGTGTAGCTTGGCTATTATATATATTCTATTAGGTATATTTATTTATTTTAGACTATTTGGGGCCTCCTTATGGCCATTAATAGGAGGAATTGCATACAGCCCCTATGTTTTAATCTACTGAGACATGAGTAACTTATTGGTTTATGTTACAGTAACGCCACCCCTTTTCAGCGTATTTTGGAACTGTTTTATGTTTGGTTTATTTTTTGTTTGTTTTTTACTAATTCTTGTTTATTATTGATTTTATTTGAGTTAACTACCCAAGTGAGTGCCTGATGAGTTTTAAATACTTATGTCTATCACCACAGAGCAGGCCCATCTCCTGCTGTTTTGGCGCATTCTTGCTCTTTAAATCTTTTTGTGCTGTTGTTTTATGTATTGATGTTGATCTGATAAAGGGGCAAGTTCAGCCTTGAAACACGTCATCTTGCATCTAAATATGGAAGTTTGGAATACTATACCTGCCACAACTTTCCTCCACCCAGATGATCAGCACGCTGGATTTTTGGTACTACTTTCCTACATATGTAAAACCAGTACATATTGTACATATTGATCACCTATACTCAGGATAGGTAATCGATATCTGATTGGTGGGGGTCTGGCTCCTGCCCCCCCCCCCCTGATCAGCTGTTTGAAGAAGAGGGCGCTACTTCCTCAAGATTACCGTTCAGAATATACAAAAGCCCGTGGTGAATTTTCAATGCCCATGATAGTGTTGTGCCTCTAGCACAACAACGCCAGATAAGCCTTCCATCTGTCTGCCCAGTACCTCCTGCAAACTGTCCTATCCATGTACACTTCTTTCTTCTCTAATTCAGACCGTGGACAGGTGAGCGTGTTTTTCTTTATGGAGCACAGGCTTGGATCATTGGAACTGGTGGATTCTAGGCTAGATAACCCTTTTAATAATTACATAATTTGTCTGAACTGTAGTTTATCACTATTAGGGTACTTTTACACAAGCGGCATAGCTATCAGGCAGGCTGTTCCGGTGGGTGAACAGCCTGCCAGATAGCGATGCCGCAAGTGTGAAAGTACCCTAAGTCTGTGAGAGTCTGTTTGCTCATAGTTTTTTAAAAGGTTTAATAATGGTGAAGTATAGTCAGCGCATACATTTTTTGGTCACAAATTTCTTGAATTCCATTCTCTATTTGTAATATCACTGTTTATGGCAAAATTGCTGTGCATTGGCCACAATGTGAGGCCTCACCCTCAATGATTCCAGTCTATTGATGACTTATTATTATTATTTCATTTGGTACAGTTTATAAAATGCAATATCACATACTATGATAATTTATAACCATGAAGATAATATTTTTCTATACAAAGAAAAAATATAACAACATTTTTTCCCCCATTATAATTATTATTAGTATCACTAGTGAGGTATTACATTTTGGCATATCCATGGTTTTATTAACATAGTACATATGATGAAAGCAAATTCTTAAAGTGTATCTGTCACCATGATCAACCCTATTAGACTAGGCATACTTCCTAGTAAGGTTGATTATTGTGATTAAAATGAGCCATTACTTGCTGTAATCTGTTTAACTGTTTCAGAGAAATTATTTTTATCTATATGCAAATTATTTGCTTGAAACACCTATAGGCTGGCCTAGCCCCTGGGAGAACCTCTTCACCTTACCACTCCCTCTCTCAGTAAGATTGACAGGGCCAGGAATTGAGATTTCAAACTTGTGCATGTGCCTGCAGCAGTACTATCGGCATGTAGCAGGTGAAGATCTCAGGGCACAGAAGGAAGTATGAGAGCTTCACTCCCTTGCATCTGCCGGTTGTACTGATGCAAGTACAAGTGTGAGATTTCGGAATCAAAGTAGTGAGGATGCCTGGCCCTGTCCATCTCACTAGGAGAGGGAGATGTGCCAAATGTATTAAAAGGAATGGACCTCTCATATTATATTTGGTTTATCTTCTGGCTGTCTAAGTACTATAAACTGAAATCTGCATTGGTGAAGATTGTAACTATACTTTTTGCCAGTTTGCGATGTAAAGTAGTAAAGTATAGTAAATGTCACAAGCTATGTGAAAAGTATCAAGTAAAATGAAGAAAATAGAGACTTCTAGCGAGCGCTGATTATCAAAGACACTCTCGACTGTGTAGTCTTGGTACATCTGTTTACTTGTGTAAAATAGCAACGCGTTTCAGGGCTGGACCAGTCCCTTTCTCAGGTATCACACAATCATGTGAAGACAACACACCTTAAAGGTGGTAAGAAGTGAAAAAAAAAAGAAGTAAATTAAGTAGCAAATATGCCATGCACCATAATTTACAACTTCTTAAAGAACCTAAAGTGGCATAAATGCATTTAAGCTTCGGCCTCTACATTTCTTAGGTTATTTTGTAGTGTTAGAATTAAATGTCTTAACTTTACATACATTAACAAATGTATATATATCAAGTGAAGTTTAATAGTATAATACTAACTGTTGTTTAGTAGATTCAGTGATATGAATATTCACTCTATATTTAATTAATGAGACCTGTATAACTTCAAATGCCATAGAGCTAGATATAAGTACTTTATATTGTGCATCATAGGAAGTTATATGAAGACTGGACTTTTGAATTTTATGATGCACTGGAAAAAAAGATGCAATTGTATTGTACCCGTTCTTTTTATTTATTTTTTGTATTCTGCTGCAGCTTGACATTACTTGCTCTGAAGTAGATTTTCTACATTACTGATAACTTCCTTTAATTTAAATGTACTGCGCTTCATGAGCACTCTTCTATTGAGGAAGTTAAAAGAAGACAAAAAATAAATAAATTACTTTTTCTTTCTTTTTATTCAACATGGCATAACGAGGGACTAGGATTATTAGTGGATATTCATTGCGTTGCCGATCACGCGTTTAAATGACCCCTAATGTTGCAATTATTTTAAGACAGCTAAAATATTCACCGCTTCAATATGAGAACATAAAGATTGTGTTTAATGCTAAGTAATTAAATACTGTATCTTAAGGAATTTTAGTTCAAAGAAATTAAATCTATACATAAAGTATTGTAAGACTCTTGTATCATGTCACATGTATAACTATTGATTATGACATTAATCCTGATGAATAGGGTGTTAATCGTAAGAAATTATTATTCTGGAATTCTGGAATACCAAAGCAAGTGCTCTAGCTTTGAATAGAAATACTGAAAATATATATATATATATATATATATATATATATATATATATATGTTATATTATGCCCAATATCAGGCATTGGCACAAGAAGTCATTGACTAAGCAAAAACCACCAAAAGTCCCTTGTGCTAAAATCTAGTCTATACACTTTTTGGTGGTAGAGATGAGTGAAGTTTTCAAAAATTCAATTCAGTAACTTTGCTGAATTAATTTGTCACAAAGCCCGTCTAATCAGGTCTATAACATTTTGCAGTTAAACTTTAGGGAGAATATATCACGGTGTACATCACTGTGTAGTGCAGCAACATGCATAGCTAGTCCTTTCTGGTAGCGAAACGAAGTTACTGTGCATCTGAATGACAGGCAGGTTACATATATGGATGCGTGCATCATGGTGCAGGCCACCAACATTCCTAGCTAACCCCCAGCTAAACAAAAAAAGAAGCATATAGCATATTTCAGTAAAGCAAAAAATAAAATAAAAAATAAAATGCTGCTTGACTCTTGACTCCCAATGACTCTTTAGTGGAACAAAAAAAGGACATGGGGGCAGAGCCAATAAAGTAGTGGAGAAAAAAAGGTTATTTTAATCCACGTTATGGTAGTGCACATACATGCGTTTGAATCCTCTCTGTTACATGTAGAATGACTATTCGTCACTATTAGGCTTCACTTATTTGGTCTTTTATTGTCAGTACAACGTAGGTGCGTGTCAAACCCACAGAACAAGTGCAGATCTATTCATGATACCTAATCTGAGAGTAGGCTTGGCTCCTGAATTTGCCTCACACTAAGGCCTCTTGCACACGACTATATGGCATTTTCAGTATTTTGCGGTCCGCAAAAAATACGGATGACGTCCGTGTACATTCCATTTTTTGCGGAATGGAACAGCTGGCCCCTGATAGAACAGTACTATCCTTGTCGATTATGAGGACAATAATAGGACATGTTCTATTTTTGAACAGAATGGAAAAATGGAAATACGGAAACGGAAGGTATACAAAGTACCTTACGGGTTTTTTGTGGATCCATTGAAATAAATGGTTCTGTATATGTATAGCTCTTGGGTGCAATTCACACACAGCCAGATTCTATGCGGTGTACTCTATGACCAGCTATCTGCTATCCCTGGTTGGGGATAGTGAATAGCTGTTAGTTGGGGATTATGGATGCTGCTGAGCTGTTGATGTGTAGATTAATAGCACGGCTAAGTTTTTTCTTATTGCTGTTTGATGGGTTTGCACAAGATAAAGGCTAAGTTTAATGTGTAGTCATGTGATGTCCATGTGATCGTCACATGAGCTGTATTGATGACGCGCGGTAGCGCACACTCCGGCACCTGTTAGCAAATGATACAGTCTCGGACATGCGCATTGGTATTGGAAGGCATTGGAAAGACGACTATCTGCGCTCCAAAGACAGGAAGTGACAATTAAGTTTCTTGTCACATGGGACGCTTGATACATGAACACGGGCTATTTAAACTGGGGCTTTTTTAATACCAACACAGGAGGAGCGTGACTGCTAGGGACCGTGGGCAAGCGTGAGTAGGCTGTGACATCTTTTGGCTCTTGATTTATATGTATCGCAGCTCCGGTTGACCTTTCACCACTGTTCCTATTTAGCAGCGCTATATTCTGCCTAATCAGTCGCAGGGATCACTATCGGATCATTGTCAACCCGGACATGACAGTAAGATTTACTTCTTCAGTGTACCCTGTGTCTGAGAATGCCTGGAGGATTATCCCTGATTTGCTTCTATCTCTCCCTCTTAGGTGTTAGCAGGATATACTATGGCTGACCTTTTGAACTTGGCTCCTCCTTTCATCTTTCCTTATCTCTCACTAGTTGTTACATGGTGACGTGTGGAGCATAGATCTATGTAATCACGACCGTGTATCTATTTGGTTGTAATATTATTTGTATAAAAGCCGTTGATTTTACGGCCCTCCTTGCTTCTACATGTTACCTGTGTAGTAACCTCCTGATGAACCCGCTATACTAGTAGGGGGAAACACGTTGAGGTTTTTAGCTTCAGGTTTTGTGAACCACATCTGGCTCACATTGAGAGGCCTACTAACACGGAGGTTCTCTGCGAGGCCTGTGAGCGTATTAGGGCTCAGCACAGGGTGTCGAATTGTATGTATGTTATCTCCTCGGATAAGGTGTCTGTTTAAACCACTGTATAACGAACCATTGTGATACATTAGGTAATCCTCACCTTGCCTAGCATCTCCCACTTTTGTGGGTGATTCTCCTATGTGCCTGACGGATCGTTAGGTCAGGGATTAACTAGGGCCTGTTAGTCCAGGTTCGAGGATGGGGAATCTCCACCATCAGGAGTTGTCCCCAGGCATAGGGCTAACCTAGGGTCAATCTTAGGGACAGCATCATGTTAGTTCATCTACACTATCCTAAGTATTTTTTACTGGTGACCACCTTACCTATGGTGTGTCAGTCTGTTAGTATCAACTGTGACTACATGTTATTCTCCTCTTGAGAGTGTTGATTTTTGAGGTACCAATTGGGGTGTTGCTTGACCCCTTTTTATTAGTAACATTAAAAGTTATATTTTAAGGGAAATATTCACTGCTGGAAGTTTTGTTTGTATACACATTTCCCCACTAACTTGTCTATAGGTTTTTTTTGCTGGAACTGTATACCATAAGATATCACATTTCTCTTTGCACCTTATAGGTAAACATAATACATGTGATTAATTAACCCTTGTAATGATTCACAGTTGGTGTGCAATGTGCTTTGATCGAGATATGTATTTGATTGGCTCTCCTAAATTGAAAGGTGGAGCCCAATGCACTTTATAATGTTTGTGATACACAGTATGTATTAGGCTTGATAAAGGCCTTCTCCGTAACCAGTTTCAATGTGCTCTTTTTTGTGCATATCGACATTTAAGAGGGGGTTCCTCTACTCTGGACTGCCTTCTATTAGCCAAAGCTCACAAAAATCATCTTGACCTCTGGCAGCCCCTATCAGTTCATGGACTATGTGAAAAAGTCTGGTAGGCTGCAGATTTTCCGGCAATAACAAAAGGTACAACCTCTTTACTGTCTTACAGTGTAATTTTAGCAAGGTAGCTTTGCACAGATACAGCTTTGTTGTGTTTCTAGAAGAGATCTGTCACAGATAAACTATTGATCTCTTTTTAACCCCTTCAGTCTATTGATCTCTTTTTAACCCCTTCACGCCCGGTGACATACATGTACATCATCGGGCATGTGTTTAAAGATGGCGCCAGCTCCTGCCTGCTGCAGGCACCATAGCCGCGGGTGGCCACTGGCTTCCTATAGCAGACATATGCCTTGGTAAATCCTGACCGTGGCATCTGAGTGCGCTGAAAACCGAAAGCGAAAACTTTTGGTCGCTTCATTTTCTCTAATAAATTTTATAAAAAGTGAACAATAAGTCATACACAACCCAGAATTGTATCAATGAAAAGTTCAGATCGCTCCACAAAAAATGAGCCCCCATACAGCTCCATACACATAATTACAAAAAAATTATAGGGGTCAAAATATGGCGACAAAAATATAAAACTGATTTTTTTCCCCACTTTTAATTTTTTTTATCACTATCAAAACGCAAGAAAAACTATGCATATAAGCTATCACCTGATTCATACTGACCTGTAGAATAAAATTAACTGGTCAGTTTTATCGCACATAGAAAGTCGAAAATAAAAACCCGTAAAACTGTGGTGGAATTGCCTTATTTTTTGCAATCTCACCTCATTTGGAATTTTTTTCCTGCTTCCCACTACGTATAATGCAATATTTGCAATATAAAATGGTGGCGTTGGAAAGTGCAACTTGTCCCACAAAAAACAAGCCCTCATATGGCTATATGAGCAGACAAATAAAAAAAGTTATGGCCTTGGGAACGCAGGGAGCACAAAACGAAAATCCTCAAGGCTGAAAGGGTTAATTGTACTTAGCCTGTGGTCTTGTACTTTCAGCTGGAGCTACACCTAAACTTTTTGAATTTTAGTAGGTTGTAATTGTTGTAGTCTAAAGGAGAAAATATTGGCTCGTATCATTTTTTCAATATTAAAAATATTCAGATATTCTGCCACAAATAATTATATATTTGTCTAACAGTGTGAATGATTCTTACACTTTCACTTTGTGCAGTTCATCTAATAAACCTTATCTCTAAATTACTAACAGGTCATAAGCACTTATTTAGGCCATATTCTCATCAGTAAGATAATAACTGAGCTATAAGGAGTATTTATAAGATCAGAGATAAGGAGCTGTCAGCTGAGATGCCTGATAGAACACAATAAAAACAAAAGACTCGCTACTAGAGAATTCACAAAGCAGCAACAAAGAAAGGGCATCAAAATTTTTACTAAAGAGTAAAGACCAATTGAAAAAAAAAAATTTGCTCAAAATGAGTACAATACAATAATTAAAAACAAATTGCCCCCAAAGATGTGCATAGCTTTTAAGAACATACTGTAGACAAGTTAATATAATGACTCAAAATATGTTTGGATTTATAATTTGTAGTTTCATACTTCATTTGACTGCTATCTGCAAACTGACAAATAATCTTCAAAATGTTGGAAAGTTAGTCCTGTTAGACAGCAATTCTCATCCTCCTAAAACCATTTTATAACACTTTTTGTGGCAGAATACTAATTTTAGTTGTTCAATTAGTAAAATTAAATGCCTCACTTAAATTGTTATTCTTCATGAAAAATGTTTTTTTTTCAGGCAATGCAAAGATTGATCAGTCATTGTGTAGCATGTGGGAGAAAAATTAGAACATGTAACAATATTATAACATTAACAGTAATGGAACATTTTAAATGGACTCAGCATGAAATTCTAAGCCAGTGAATATACACCACATCAAGGATGCTAGAATTTGGAATATATACTAGCTATAACGTGATGGAAATATACTCAAATCTTTAACCCTCTCTGATATTAAACCACTTTCATTTTCATGTTTACTTCCTGCCTTCCAAAAGCCAACTTTTTTGGTTTTTAAAAAACATTATTAGTATTATTTTTTAATTATTCTGGCATTTTCAGATGTGGAAATGCCAATTATATATTTTTTTGCATTGTTTATTTTTTTCTATATAAAGTGGGGGAATGGAGGTCCGATTTCTAAAAGAGAGGGAAAGAGTTAATTTATAAAGAATTAATATATCAAGGGCTGCAGGGATACAGGAACAACATCAAGCCCAAATTCAAAAAGAGAAAGAAAATGCCAGTGCAGGGACAGCGGAAAGGTTAGTGCATACAGGATAGCAAGGCATTCCAATGTTTTCAATAAGGTTTTTACATGGACTAAGATCAACAACTAAATGCTATTTTTGGATGAATACACCAAATATGTACCTAAGTCAAACCAAGAAATGTTATACAGAGCCTCCTGGAATTTGTCGTAGGAGTGGAAAGAGTTTTCAAAGATTTTAATATTGATGCAGAACCATTCACTTCAATGTGGCTGCAAAAAACTGGAAATGACTTCATGTGCATTCGGTGTCTGTATGTCCGTTCTGCCCAAAAAATAGAACATGTCCTATTATTGTCCGCATTACTGACAAGGATAGGACTGTTCTATTAGGGGCCAACTGTTCCGCTTTTGAAAATACAGAATGCACACTGACGTTATCTTCATTTTTGTGAAACCTTTTTTGCGGACCACAAAATAAATACAGTCGTGTGCATGAGCCATGATAGAAACATGCATAGCTAGTAAGTTGTGGTAGTGAAACTGTTACTGTGCATCAGTATTGCAGGCTGGTGACAGGCATCACTCTTGGTCAGTTAAGGGTCAAAAACTGACCAAATAGCTGAAGTGGGCAGGTCAGCCTTGCAGGTCAATGTTAGCAGAAGGTATAATGGACTTAACCATGCCGTGGATGAAGATTTTACTATAAAATTAAAGTGAGCTCTTCTTTTACACCGTCTGCTGATTCCACATAGATTGCTTGAGAATCTTTTCTGTTACACCCGTCCCTGATACAAGTAGTGGGCCTATGACAGAGTGGAGAGGGTGTAAGCAGTAAGTTTATGTTGACGCCACTGTTTATTTTTCCCTTCTTATGATCTATCACAAGAGCAACCCCCAAAAAATGGATCCTGTCTTTTGAGCACCCGCCTTCGCATGGTTAGTATTTGGTCAGTAATTGATCAGTATTCGTAAGACCTAAAAAAAAAAAAAAAAACAGGCTGGGTCCAGGGTTTTGGACCCACTTTTGCTTTTGGCTTCCAATCCTGATCAAATCCTGATGCAAAATACTGACCATATGATAGAGACTTCATGCTTAATTTGCATAAGTTTTGCCCATTTGCCTTTGAAATAATTTTTGTTTAGAAGGAAATAAAAAAGGCCTCTATCACATAATATGTGCTCATTTTTTTGCATCAATATTTGATCAGTATTGATAAGGCAAAAACAGGAGTGAGTCCAAAAAAGAGCTAACATGTGATGGAAGTATCTGTATGTCTTCTATGTTTTGTACCCACTGCGACTTTTGGCTTCCAAATCATGATCAAATCATGATAGTGGCCATTTGAAAGCTCTGAAGACAGGATTCGTTGTGTTTTTCATTTTTCAGTTTGTCTGCCAGATCAGAAGAAGGGTAAAATTAACAGTAATGTCAACAAGGCCCAACAGGGACATTAGTAGCCCCGTCACAATGGTGAGTGTGGAAACCGCATGAGGAGTCATCATAGTGGCCCAGTCACAAAGTAGGGAGGTGGAGTTCAACAGTAGTGGCAGTAACAGCACAAGATAGTGTGTGACAGTAGGAAAGATGGCAGCAGAAGCAGCAGGTGTGTGGAATCAGGCGAGTGGCAACATTGGAATAGTGGCTGAAGCACTTGACCAGAAGTAACAGGTAGAGATGAGCGAACACCTGGAAGTTCGGGTTCGGGAAGTTCGGCCGAACTTCCCGAAAAAGTTCGGGTTCGGGATCCGAACTCGACCTGAACTTCATCCCGAACACGAACCCCATTAAAGTCAATAGGGACCCGAACTTTTAGGCACTAAAAAGGCTGTAAAATAGTCCAGGAAAGGGCTAGAGGGCTGCAAAAGGCAGCAGAATGTAGGTAAATGCCCTGCAAACAAATGTGGACAGGGAAATGAATTAAAATAAAATAAATAAAAATAAACCAATATCAATTGGAGAGGTCCCATAGCAGAGAATCATGCGTCATATCACCCACCACTAGAGAAGGCCACTTTCAGTTATTTCGGCCCCAGCACCCAGACTGAGGAGAGGGTCCCACAGCAAGGAATCATGCGTCATATCACCCACCACTGGAGAAGGCCACTTTCAGTTATTTCGGTCCAACACCCAGACACAGGAGAGAGGTCCCACAGCAAGGAATAAGGCGTCATATCACCGACCACTGGAGAAGGCCACTTTCAGTTATTTCGGCCCCAACACCCAGACAGAGGAGAGAGGTCCCACAGCAAGGAATAAGGCGTCATATCACCCACCACTGGAGAAGGCCACTATCAGTTATTTAGGCCCCAGCACCCAGACTGAGGAGAGAGGTCCCACAGCAAGGAATAAGGCGTCATATCACCCACCACTGGAGAAGGACACTTTCAGTTATTTCAGCCCAGCACCCAGACAGAGGAGAGAGGTCCCACAGCAAGGAATCATGTGTCATTTCACCGACCACTGGAGAAGGCCACTTTCAGTTATTTCGGCCCCAACACCCAGACAGAGGAGAGAGGTCCCACAGCAAGGAATAAGGCGTCATATCACCCACCACTGGAGAAGGCCACTATCATTTATTTAGGCCCCAGCACCCAGACTGAGGAGAGAGGTCCCACAGCAAGGAATAAGGCGTTATATCACCCACCACTGGAGAAGGCCACTTTTAGTTATTTCGGCCCCAGCACCCAGACAGAGGAGAGAGGTCCCACAGCACGGAATCATGCATCATATCACCCACCACTGGAGAAGGCCACTTTCAGTTATTTCGGCCCCAGCACCCAGACAGAGGAGAGAGGTCCCACAGCAAGGAATCATGCGTCATATCACCCACCACTGGAGAAGGCCACTTTAAGTTATTTAGGCCCTGGTGCCCAGATTGAGGAGAGGTTCATTCAACATTGGGTTGCACCGCAAGATTATGGTAAAGTTAAAAAAATGAGGATTCAATAAAGAAGTGCCCCGGAGTACAAGAATACATGGTTGAGGGGAGGCAGTTATAAATGTCTATTCTTCACAAGGGGAGGAAAGGTCCTGTGGGATCCATGCCTGGTTCATTTTTATGAATGTCAGCTTGTCCACGTTGGCTGTGGACAGGCGGCTGCGCTTGTCAGTAATGACGCCCCTGCTGTGCTGAATACACGTTCAGACAAAACGCTGGCCACCGGGCAGGCCAGCACTTCCAAGGCATAAAATGCTAACTCTGGCCACATGGACAATTTGGAGACCCAGAAGTTGAATGGGGCCGAACCATCAGTCAGCACGTGGAGGGTGTGCAGACGTACTGTTCAACCATGTTAGTGAAATGCTGCCTCCTGCCGTTCCGTATCAGGTGGTGGTGCAGTTAGCTGTGGCGTGGAGACAAAACTTTGCCACATTTCTGCCATGCTAACCCTGCCCTCAGAGGAGCTGGCCGTGACACTGCTGCGTTGGCGACCTCTTGCTCCTCCTCTGCCTTCGCCTTGGGCTTCCACCTGTTCCCCTGTGACATTTGGAAATGCTCTTAGGAGCGCGTCTACCAGCGTGCGCTTGTACTCGTGCATCTTCCTATCACGCTCCAGTGCAGGAAGTAAGGCGGGCACATTATATAGGTACTGGAACCTGAGGTAGTTGGTTTACTAGGACGTGTGGCTGTGGCAGAATGGCCACGTCCTCTCCCAGCACCAGAGGGTACACAAACACCACCACGACCGCGTCCGCGTCCCTTACTAGATGTTTTCCTCATTGTTACCATTCACCAAGCACCACAATAAGAAAAAAAATATTTGGCCCAATGTATTGATTTCAAATTCAGGCCTTTTTTTACAGGCACCCAACACTATCTGCCTATTTATTTATGTAGCGTATTACACTAATCCAGGCACAGCAGTAACCACTGATTTAGGGGAATATCTCTTTTAGGGCTAGTATTTAGGCCCTGGATGAAAGGTATCCTTTTATGGACAGATTTACACTTGGAGATGCACAGTAGCGTGAGAAAAAATATGTAGGATTATGCCTTCAGCAATTGTATTTTAACACTTGTGTAATATACCCTTTAACGGACAGAAATCCAATGGGAGATGAACGGTAACGTGTGAAGTTAATGAGGATGACACTCTCAGCACTTGTATATACACCTTGAGTGTAATATACCCTTTACGGACAGATTAACACTTGGCCTGCAACTGCTGGAACACCAGATTAACCCTAGGTACATACCTAACCGTTTTACAGCGCATTCAAACGCGCTGTAAAACGCACAACATGTGAAAAGCCATGCTTCCCTATGGGCATGGTTCACATTTGGGCGTTTTACAGCGCGTTTGAGCAGCGCTGTAACGCCCAACGCCCAAACAAGTACATAGAGCTTCTTTGGGGCGTTTTTAGCGCCTATGGACAATGTTGCCATAGGGGAGAATCACTGAATCGCGCGTATGATGTGCGTTTCTTAGTTACAAAACGCGCATCCAAAACGCGCGTAAACGCGCGTCATACGCGCGATTCAGAACGCCTAGAGTGTGTTCCCAGCCTAAGGGTATTGCTATTTTGGCAAGTGAATTTCACCCCAGAACAAAATATGCCCTTTACGGACAGATTAACACTTGGCCTGCAACAGCTGGGACACCAGATTCAGGGTATTGCTATTTTGGCAATTGAATTTAACCACAGAACAAAATATATGTTTTGGCGGACACTATTATAGTTTGCCAGCCACAGCTGTGACACCAGATTTATGGTATTGCTATTTTGGCAATTAAATTCCACCCCAGAACAAAATATATGTTTTGGCGGACACTATTATAGTTTGCCAGCCAGTGCTGGAACACCAGATTTAGGGGATTGATATTTTGGCAAGTGATTTTCAACCCAGAACCAAATATATGTTTTGGCGGACACTATTATAGTTTGCCAGCCACAGCTGTGACACGACATTTATGGTATTGCTATTTTGGCAATTGAATTTCACCCTAGAACAAAATATATGTTTTGGCGGACACTATTATAGTTTGCCAGCCAGTGCTGGGACACCAGATTTAGGGATGGCTATTTTGGCAAGTGAATTTCACCCCAGAACAAAATATATGTTTTGGCGGACACTATTATAGTTTGCCAGCCACAGCTACGTGACTCCAGCTTAAATAGAGGCTGGGTCACATGCTGCACTTGGCCAATCACAGCCATGCCATTAGTAGGCATGGCTGTAATCGGCTCTTAGGGCAAGAAGTAAAACGCTAGCTGATTGGCTGCTGTGCAGCCCTTCAAAAAGCGGGAAGAAATCGCCGAACAACGAACCCGAACTTTTTTGAAAAAAAAAAGCCACAGCTGTGACACCAGATTTATGGTATTGCTATTTTGGCAATTGAATTTCACCCCAGAACAAAATATATGTTTTGGTGGAAACTATTACAGTTTGCCAGCCAGTGCTGTGACACCAGATTTAGGGGATTGTGCTAGAATTTGGAATATATACTAGCTATAACGTGATGGAAATATACTCAAATCTTTAACCCTCTCTGATATTAAACCACTTTCATTTTCATGTTTACTTCCTGCCTTCCAAAAGCCAACTTTTTTGGTTTTAAAAAACATTATTAGTATTATTTTTAATTATTCTGGCATTTTCAGATGTGGAAATGCCAATTATATATTTTTTGCATTGTTTATTTTTTTCTATATAAAGTGGGGAATGGAGGTCCGATTTCTAAAAGAGAGGGAAAGAGTTAATTTATAAAGAATTAATATATCAAGGGCTGCAGGGATACAGGAACAACATCAAGCCCAAATTCAAAAGAGAAGAAAATGCCAGTGCAGGGACAGCGGAAAGGTTAGTGCATACAGGATAGCAAGGCATTCCAATGTTTTCAATAAGGTTTTTACATGGACTAAGATCAACAACTAAATGCTATTTTTGGATGAATACACCAAATATGTACCTAAGTCAAACCAAGAAATGTTATACAGAGCCTCCTGGAATTTGTCGTAGGAGTGGAAAGAGTTTTCAAAGATTTTAATATTGATGCAGAACCATTCACTTCAATGTGGCTGCAAAAAACTGGAAATGACTTCATGTGCATTCGGTGTCTGTATGTCCGTTCTGCCCAAAAAATAGAACATGTCCTATTATTGTCCGCATTACTGACAAGGATAGGACTGTTCTATTAGGGGCCAACTGTTCCGTTTTGAAAAATACAGAATGCACACTGACGTTATCTTCATTTTTTGTGAAACCTTTTTTTGCGGACCACAAAATAAATACAGTCGTGTGCATGAGCCATGATAGAAACATGCATAGCTAGTAAGTTGTGGTAGTGAAACTGTTACTGTGCATCAGTATTGCAGGCTGGTGACAGGCATCACTCTTGGTCAGTTAAGGGTCAAAAACTGACCAAATAGCTGAAGTGGGCAGGTCAGCCTTGCAGGTCAATGTTAGCAGAAGGTATAATGGACTTAACCATGCCGTGGATGAAGATTTTACTATAAAATTAAAGTGAGCTCTTCTTTTACACCGTCTGCTGATTCCACATAGATTGCTTGAGAATCTTTTCTGTTACACCCGTCCCTGATACAAGTAGTGGGCCTATGACAGAGTGGAGAGGGTGTAAGCAGTAAGTTTATGTTGACGCCACTGTTTATTTTTCCCTTCTTATGATCTATCACAAGAGCAACCCCCAAAAATGGATCCTGTCTTTTGAGCACCCGCCGCATGGTTAGTATTTGGTCAGTAATTGATCAGTATTCGTAAGACCTAAAAAAAAAAAAAAACAGGCTGGGTCCAGGGTTTTGGACCCACTTTGCTTTTGGCTTCCAATCCTGATCAAATCCTGATGCAAAATACTGACCATATGATAGAGACTTCATGCTTAATTTGCATAAGTTTTGCCCATTTGCCTTTGAAATAATTTTTGTTTAGAAGGAAATAAAAAGGCCTCTATCACATAATATGTGCTCATTTTTTTGCATCAATATTTGATCAGTATTGATAAGGCAAAAACAGGAGTGAGTCCAAAAAGAGCTAACATGTGATGGAAGTATCTGTATGTCTTCTATGTTTTGTACCCACTGCGACTTTTGGCTTCCAAATCATGATCAAATCATGATAGTGGCCATTTGAAAGCTCTGAAGACAGGATTCGTTGTGTTTTTCATTTTTCAGTTTGTCTGCCAGATCAGAAGAAGGGTAAAATTAACAGTAATGTCAACAAGGCCCAACAGGGACATTAGTAGCCCCGTCACAATGGTGAGTGTGGAAACCGCATGAGGAGTCATCATAGTGGCCCAGTCACAAAGTAGGGAGGTGGAGTTCAACAGTAGTGGCAGTAACAGCACAAGATAGTGTGTGACAGTAGGAAAGATGGCAGCAGAAGCAGCAGGTGTGTGGAATCAGGCGAGTGGCAACATTGGAATAGTGGCTGAAGCACTTGACCAGAAGTAACAGGTAGAGATGAGCGAACACCTGGAAGTTCGGGTTCGGGAAGTTCGGCCGAACTTCCCGAAAAGTTCGGGTTCGGGATCCGAACTCGACCTGAACTTCATCCCGAACACGAACCCCATTAAAGTCAATAGGGACCCGAACTTTTAGGCACTAAAAGGCTGTAAAATAGTCCAGGAAAGAGCTAGAGGGCTGCAAAAGGCAGCAGAATGTAGGTAAATGCCCTGCAAACAAATGTGGACAGGGAAATGAATTAAAATAAAATAAATAAAAATAAACCAATATCAATTGAGAGAGGTCCCATAGCAGAGAATCATGCGTCATATCACCCACCACTAGAGAAGGCCACTTTCAGTTATTTCTGCCCCAGCACCCAGACTGAGGAGAGAGGTCCCACAGCAAGGAATCATGCGTCATATCACCCACCACTGGAGAAGGCCACTTTCAGTTATTTCGGTCCAACACCCAGACACAGGAGAGAGGTCCCACAGCAAGGAATAAGGCGTCATATCACCGACCACTGGAGAAGGCCACTTTCAGTTATTTCGCCCCAACACCCAGACAGAGGAGAGAGGTCCCACAGCAAGGAATAAGGCGTCATATCACCCACCACTGGAGAAGGCCACTATCAGTTATTTAGGCCCCAGCACCCAGACTGAGGAGAGAGGTCCTACAGCAAGGAATAAGGCGTCATATCACCCACCACTGGAGAAGGACACTTTCAGTTATTTCAGCCCAGCACCCAGACAGAGAGAGAGGTCCCACAGCAAGGAATCATGTGTCATTTCACCGACCACTGGAGAAGGCCACTTTCAGTTATTTCGGCCCCAACACCCAGACAGAGGAGAGAGGTCCCACAGCAAGGAATAAGGCGTCATATCACCCACCACTGGAGAAGGCCACTATCATTTATTTAGGCCCCAGCACCCAGACTGAGGAGAGAGGTCCCACAGCAAGGAATAAGGCGTTATATCACCCACCACTGGAGAAGGCCACTTTTAGTTATTTCTGCCCCAGCACCCAGACAGAGGAGAGAGGTCCCACAGCACGGAATCATGCATCATATCACCCACCACTGGAGAAGGCCACTTTCAGTTATTTCGGCCCCAGCACCCAGACAGAGGAGAGAGGTCCCACAGCAAGGAATCATGCGTCATATCACCCACCACTGGAGAAGGCCACTTTAAGTTATTTAGGCCCTGGTGCCCAGATTGAGGAGAGGTTCATTCAACATTGGGTTGCACCGCAAGATTATGGTAAAGTTAAAAAAATGAGGATTCAATAAAGAAGTGCCCCGGAGTACAAGAATACATGGTTGAGGGGGAGGCAGTTATAAATGTCTATTCTTCACAAGGGAGGGAAAGGTCCTGTGGGATCCATGCCTGGTTCATTTTTATGAATGTCAGCTTGTCCACGTTGGCTGTGGACAGGCGGCTGCGTTTGTCAGTAATGACGCCCCCTGCTGTGCTGAATACACGTTCAGACAAAACGCTGGCCACCGGGCAGGCCAGCACTTCCAAGGCATAAAATGCTAACTCTGGCCACATGGACAATTTGGAGACCCAGAAGTTGAATGGGGCCGAACCATCAGTCAGTACGTGGAGGGGTGTGCAGACGTACTGTTCAACCATGTTAGTGAAATGCTGCCTCCTGCCGTTCCGTATCAGGTGGTGGTGCAGTTAGCTGTGGCGTGGAGACAAAACTTTGCCACATTTCTGCCATGCTAACCCTGCCCTCAGAGGAGCTGGCCGTGACACTGCTGCGTTGGCGACCTCTTGCTCCTCCTCTGCCTTCGCCTTGGGCTTCCACCTGTTCCCTGTGACATTTGGAAATGCTCTTAGGAGCGCGTCTACCAGCGTGCGCTTGTATCGTGCATCTTCCTATCACGCTCCAGTGCAGGAAGTAAGGCGGGCACATTATATAGGTACTGGAACCTGAGGTAGTTGGTTTACTAGGACGTGTGGCTGTGGCAGAATGGCCACGTCCTCTCCCAGCACCAGAGGGTACACAAACACCACCACGACCGCGTCCGCGTCCCTTACTAGATGTTTTCCTCATTGTTACCATTCACCAAGCACCACAATAAGAAAAAAATATTTGGCCCAATGTATTGATTTCAAATTCAGGCCTTTTTTACAGGCACCCAACACTATCTGCCTATTTATTTATGTAGCGTATTACACTAATCCAGGCACAGCAGTAACCACTGATTTAGGGAATATCTCTTTTAGGGCTAGTATTTAGGCCCTGGATGAAAGGTATCCTTTTATGGACAGATTTACACTTGGAGATGCACAGTAGCGTGAGAAAAAATATGTAGGATTATGCCTTCAGCAATTGTATTTTAACACTTTGTGTAATATACCCTTTAACGGACAGAAATCCAATGGGAGATGAACGGTAACGTGTGAAGTTAATGAGGATGACACTCTCAGCACTTGTATATACACCTTGAGTGTAATATACCCTTTTACGGACAGATTAACACTTGGCCTGCAACTGCTGGAACACCAGATTAACCCTAGGTACACACCTAACCGTTTTACAGCGCATTCAAACGCGCTGTAAAACGCACAACATGTGAAAAGCCATGCTTCCCTATGGGCATGGTTCACATTTGGGCGTTTTACAGCGCGTTTGAACGCGCTGTAAAACGCCCAACGCCCAAACAAGTACATGAGCTTCTTTGGGGCGTTTTAACGCGCCTATGGACAATGTTGCCATAGGGGAGAATCACTGAATCGCGCGTATGATGTGCGTTTCTTAGTTACAAAAACGCGCATCCAAAAACGCGCGTAAAACGCGCGTCATACGCGCGATTCAGAAACGCCTAGGTGTGTTCCCAGCCTAAGGGTATTGCTATTTTGGCAAGTGAATTTCACCCCAGAACAAAATATGCCCTTTTACGGACAGATTAACACTTGGCCTGCAACAGCTGGGACACCAGATTCAGGGTATTGCTATTTTGGCAATTGAATTTAACCACAGAACAAAATATATGTTTTGGCGGACACTATTATAGTTTGCCAGCCACAGCTGTGACACCAGATTTATGGTATTGCTATTTTGGCAATTAAATTCCACCCCAGAACAAAATATATGTTTTGGCGGACACTATTATAGTTTGCCAGCCAGTGCTGGAACACCAGATTTAGGGGATTGATATTTTGGCAAGTGATTTTCAACCCAGAACCAAATATATGTTTTGGCGGACACTATTATAGTTTGCCAGCCACAGCTGTGACACGACATTTATGGTATTGCTATTTTGGCAATTGAATTTCACCCTAGAACAAAATATATGTTTTGGCGGACACTATTATAGTTTGCCAGCCAGTGCTGGGACACCAGATTTAGGGGATGGCTATTTTGGCAAGTGAATTTCACCCCAGAACAAAATATATGTTTTGGCGGACACTATTATAGTTTGCCAGCCACAGCTACGTGACTCCAGCTTAAATAGAGGCTGGGTCACATGCTGCACTTGGCCAATCACAGCCATGCCATT
Organism: Bufotes viridis; assembly: GCA_033119425.1. Lineage (NCBI taxonomy): Eukaryota > Metazoa > Chordata > Amphibia > Anura > Bufonidae > Bufotes > Bufotes viridis. Next base: position 512,629,726 of record CM065589.1, read on the forward strand.
AGTAGGCATGGCTGTAATCGGCTCTTAGGGCAAGAAGTAAAACGCTAGCTGATTGGCTGCTGTGCAGCCCTTCAAAAAGCGGGAAGAAATCGCCGAACAACGAACCCGAACTTTTTTGAAAAAAAAAAGCCACAGCTGTGACACCAGATTTATGGTATTGCTATTTTGGCAATTGAATTTCACCCCAGAACAAAATATATGTTTTGGTGGAAACTATTACAGTTTGCCAGCCAGTGCTGTGACACCAGATTTAGGGGATTGCTATTCTGGCAATTGAATTTCACCACCAAAAATAATCTATCCTTTGCCATACAGCAGACAGTATTATACTTGGCTAGCCAAAGCTGGAACACCAGATTTAGGGGATTGGTATTTTGGCAATTGTATTTAACCCCTTAATAAAATATAGAAATTGCTATCCTGAGTTTCTAGGGGTGACAATAAGCACAGCCAAGCCCCTGATGTAGGATATAGCAAAAAAAAAAAAAAAAACTAGTATTGATGGATTGATGAACTTGGTGGCAGCTTGATCTGGTGCACCACAAGTCACAAAATGGCCGCTGCTCACCCTAGAAAAAAGTGACAGAAAACGCTCTGTGCAGCCTAAAAACCAGTGAGCAAGTAACTAGCAGAAGTTGAATCATTCACAGCTGTAGATCGATCACTTCATTAGGTGCTTTTGCTGACTTTTCCCTGCCTAATCTCGCCCTCACAGCAGCTGCGTCCTCTCCCTACACTTATCAGAGCCGTGTGACGTGCGGCGCTACGTGACTCCAGCTTAAATACAGGCTGGGTCACATGCTGCACTTGGCCAATCACAGCCATGCCATTAGTAGGCATGGCTGTGATGGGCTCTTAGGGCAAGAAGTAAAACGCTAGCTGATTGGCTGCTGTGCAGCCCTTCAGAAAGCAGGAAGAAATCGCCGAACAACGAACCCGAACCCGAACTCTTTTGAAAATGTTCGGGTTCGGGTTACTGTCCCGAACACCCCAAAATTCGGTACGAACTCGAACTATTCTCGAACTGTTCGCTCAACGCTAGTAACAGGCCATTTTTCGCAATGTTCTGGTGTGGCAGAACACTGAAGTCAGAACATTACTGCCAGTATAAACTAGTCTGAAGCATCAGGCACCAATGTTGGTAAAATCTGGCTGATCCCCAACCGATTCAACCTTAGAAAGGTTAAACTCTCAACATTTCTGGTTGAAAGGTGAGTTCTCTGTGGGTAACTATGCCCCCCGCTGCACTAAACACCCACTCTGATCCGTTACTAGGGGCTGGTCATGAAAGCTTGACCAGTTGCAGCCACAAATCAAGTTTGACTTTGCAATAGTCCAGGGGATCTTGGATCTGGGGTGGCAGTCCAACCATGCTGCCTCTAGAAATTATTTTTTTGGCCTATAAGATGCACCGCCCCATAAGACGCACCTAGGTTGTAGAGAAGAACAATAAGAAAAAAATATTTTTCAGTCGACCTCAGGTCAGAACAGCAATTATTCCCCCAATGTTAATCGGTCTTCAGATGGCTGTCCCAATCAGACCTCCAATATTAATAAGACCCCAATAAGACCTCAGATCAGACCCCTATATGAATGACCCCCAATCAGACCTCAGATAAGAGCCCCATGTCTCTTGCCGGCCCCCATATACCTCTCATCACCCCCATGTCTCTCAACAGCCCCCATTGCCTTATATCAGAGCCCATATGCCTCTCATCAGCCCCCATATCATCCCCCATATGCCTCTCATCAGCCCCCATTGGCCTCTCATCAGCCCCTATTGCCTCATATCAGCCTCCATATGCCTCATATCAGCCCCCATTGGCCTTTTATCAGCCTCTATTGCCTCATATCAACCTCCATATGCTTCTCATCAGCCCCCATTGACCACTCATCAGCCTCCATTGCCTTATATCAGCCTTCAAATGCCTCTCATCAACCCCCATTGGCCTTTCATCAGCCCCCATTGCCTTATATCAGCCTCCATATGCTTCATATCAGCCCCCCTTGGTCTCTCATCAGCCTCTATTGCTTCATATCAGACTTCATATGCCTCTCATCAGCCCGCATATGCCTCTCATCAGCTCCCATATGCCTCTCATCATTCCCCATTGGCCTCTCATCAGCCTTCATTGCCTCATATCAGCCTCCATATGCCTCTCATCAGCCCCCATATGCCTTTCATCAGCCCCCATTGCCTCACATCAGCCACCATTGGCCTCTCATCAGCCCCCATTGCCTCATATCAGCCCCCATGCCACATAGAACATACAATAAAAAAAACAATTACCTCTCTTGCTCCGAACGCTACTGTTCTTCTCCTCCTGTGCTCCTCCAACTCTTCCAGCGACAGGCTGTGCTGTGAACTGACACACACAGAGTCAGGTCACAGAGTGCCCACACGCTGTGCGCAGACACAGCCGAGGACCAAGAAGTGGTGAGTACAGAGCCTTTACTGCTTCCTGGACCTCCAGTACTAATGAGTAGTGTTGGGCATGAATATTCGAATCGCAAATTTTCATTGCGAATATCGCAACTTCGAGAATTTGCGAATATTTAGAATATTCTACTCTTTTTTTTCATCAGTAACCTCCCTTTTTGCATGTGGGCCAATGATAAGGCTGCAATGTCTTTGTCTGAGCTTATAATGGAAGTGTTCATTAGTATTCACCCTATAAGATGCAGGGAATCCCCTGGTCAGACTTTTGTGAGGATGGGCAATCGCGTACATAGGCAGCGACCAACCGACTACATAGGTTGTCTCGATAGTAGTTGAGTTTTTCATCCCTCTGAACAGGTGTAAAAAAAGGTCCCCATTTCAAACCGGTAGTGATGGTCTAACATGGTGCAGAGCCAGTAGCTATTCCTTTGCTGAATGATGACAATGCAGTTGTCACTACGCGAGCAACTCCACATATATCTGGCCATTTGCACAAGGGAATCAGAGGGACTCCCTGCCTCTATCTCCACTGCATACTGCCACGGTCTGTCGAGGTCATCTAGCTGGTCTTCCTCATCGACTTGCAGCTCCTCATGCTTCTCCTGTTTATCTCCTGTCCTTCGGTAGAAAAACCACCTATTTCTGTATACAATTTCTGGGTGTTAATGTCCTTCTCCTCCACCAGTTCAGCCCCTACAGGGCTCAGTGGGCCATAAAATGCAGACACAATGTCTCCTGTTACCTGGCCAGCAAGATTTATCAGAATCTGCTCCAGGACATAAAGTAGTGGAATGATGTCTTTCATCCCGTATTCCTGGCAGCTGACAAATAAAGTGGACCCCTCAAAAAGGGCCTGAGCAAACGGCAAGTGTCACGCATAAGCTGATACTGGCTAATGTTGAAGTTACACAGGGAATACCCTGTCCTCCTGCATCATTAAGAAATTGTTCACGGCCTTCCTCTGCTCATATAGTCAGTCCAACATATAGAAGATGGAGTTCTAACAGGTGGAAACGTTGCATATGAGGTGATGTAGGGGAGCACTATTCTATCTTTGCAGGTCAAGGAGTGTGTGTTTTACATGGTAAGAGTGGCTGTTTTGCATGCACAGTTTCCTTGACATTTTCAAGACGTCTTTTAGTTGGATGGAAGACTTCAGGAACTGGGGCACAACCAGATTGAAGATATGCGCCTTGCAGGGTGGATGGGTCAGCCCTCACTGACACAATAGTGTGTCGGTGACCATGCTTCCTGTCTCCAGTTGATGAAGAGACAGCCAGGATTCAATTTCTTGGTTGATGACGTGGAGCAGTTCCTCCCGGTGTGTCTTTGTTCACCCAGGCGGATCAGCTGCAGAACCATTTGACAACTCCATGTTTTACATAGGTGCCGCTGCCTTTATCAATCCGTGAACCGCTAGTTGTTTCCTGACAGTAGGTTCCTGAGTAGCAGACTGTCTACCCCAGGTGCGTTTGGCTCCTGATCTCCCACTGCTTCCACCCTGCTGCTGTCTCACTGGCCCGCTGCCACCCTCACCCCCTGATGATGATGATGTCCACTCTTCACCCGGCTTTCAAATGCGATCAGCTACATCATCATCCACTAATGTCTGTTCCTCATTTATGTCACCCACACCAGTCTCATGGCCACTTCCCTAACCACCCACATGCTCCAACCTCACTGTCATAATCGCTGGTTGCACACCTATAGTGAACACCTGAAGTACAGTCACAATGGTTCAACTGCGAAGGATTTTATTGTACTTACAAGATACAAGTTGATAAAAGGCAGTGTACATAAATCAGTCACCTGACCCGGGTTTCGCTTCAGCAAGCTCCGTCAGGGGTATCTCCTCCACCCTTTTATCAACTTGTATCTTGTAAGTACAATAACACCCTTTGCAGTTGAACCATTGTGACTGTACTTCACTATTTGTGGCTACCTTGATTTCTCAAAAAGGTTCTCCGGATGACCTGAGTGTTTTCCTATGCTCAAAGGGAGTCTGTGTGATTTTAGATAAGAGGATCTCTTCTGTTCTCTCTCGAACAGCGCGGTTCATTGGGAAAAATGTTCCTTGGTAATGCCAACTACATGTCGTGTCAGAGTAACCCACCGATTCCTGGCTGTGTGTATCTGTTGCCATCTGAGATCATGTTGAAGATTGAGTCAACCATTTCAGTACAGCTGGATTGTTGGTCAAGTTGGTCAAAACATAAATACTGGATAACAGTGGCAGCTCTGACCAGTGTCTGTGGCTGCTACTACTAGTTATGAGCGATCCTAGATTCAAAGTCGCTTGCTCAAAACTTCAAATTAATGCTGTACAGAGATCTGTGTCAGGAATTGAGGATACCATTGGCATTGGTTCAAATGTGCCAGACCTAGGCCAACCTCGGCTGCTGCTACCTCTGTGCAAATATCTCCCATGGGTACCAGGACTCTTATTGCAGCACAAGAGGTGGCATCTGGTGGGAAAATAGAACTGGCCGGCTTTGAAAACAAGACTGTCCCGCTTCTCCTAGTCTTATTTGTGGCAACCAAGCCACATCCCCAAGCAGAACAGTTGTCCATTAAAATTGTCCCATTCTCCAAATGTCGTACAGTTCAGCTTCTTCACCCAAATGTATTTCTGCTCTATGTCTGCACTGCACTGCTGTTCCTAAAAAAAAGAGTGTTAAAAAGCTTAAAAGGTGGAGGGGGAGAAAAAAGGAAATGTCAGAGTGCCATACACCAATTTTCAGACCAACTGGAGCATTTTGGATTCATGTATAATCGATTTGGACCCGAATCATATCTTTTCATGGATTCCTTAGAATCAAACCAGAAACGAATTTTAAGAAATTCACTGATCTCTAGTTCCAATGAATGCATTAATTAAAATCTCATTATTATATCACATACCAATGTAATACAATAATTATTGATAATCTGATCTTTTTGCCATTACTGCATATATATCACAGCTGTAGCAGGGCTGAATGTGTATTTTTAACGGAGTCTATTAGCAGTTTTGACCACCGCAAAACTCCAGAGTGCTATATAGGTAAAAAGGGATCAAAGTTAGCATGGCTCGAGTGATGGTCAGGCAGGTTGCATCATCCAGAATTCCACTTTAAATCCCCCCGGTGGCTTGATTAAGCAGTTTCCTGTCAATAAAAGCAGAGGGGAGCAATAAAAGCAGAGGGGAGTGATTGGGGAAGTGTTCAGTGCAGAAAACTGAGGACACCATACATGAAGCAACTGCCTCCATGGCAACTGAGATTGGGGCACCAAGGAAATAAAAGTTGTATCACCATAACTGCAGAAATGTTTATACTGCTCCCCTATTTTTTTGAAAGCCCGAGATCATGACTTGCTTCTCCCAAGTGCAAAAGCATTCAGCAAGCCACAGAAAAAAAGTGCGCAAGGCGCCAAAACTACTCACATACTCCTTGCAACTTTCTTTCATGCATCAAAAAACTAAAGAGTAGAACAGCATATCTGAGATCATATATACACTAAGTATAGAAATATCAACTTAGTAACATATATACGTTCGACATCAAACAATAGGTGGGGTGGATCAGTAAAGGGGGGGGGGGGTTAAGGATTCTTTACTGTATACCTTAATTCTGTTATTATTATGATTATTATTATAAAATAAAAAAAAGACCTTTGAAAAGAAAAAAAAAACTAAATAGTATATTAACCTTAACGAATCTACTAACATACTGCATTGTTTAAATATTTTATCTGTTTTCATTGGTGAGTATGGGTGAGCCTGACAATTCCCTTACCCCTTCTGTCAATTTTACTTAAAATGATCTGACTGTCTTCAAGGAAAGCCAGTGTAAAAGTAGTCACTTCATTTTGTCTCAAGAAGTCAACGTCTAATGCGTTTCAACAAGTTGCAACAATGAAGATCAGATGAATCTTTGATTGTGTTAATATTAATTTATTTTTGCTTGGGGGGTTGTTCATTATATTATTTACTGTGTAAACTTCAGCAGTAGGGGTTAAGTTAATGCATTCTATGCATTCTTTTGTGGAAGATAGATGACTTCCTATTCAGGACCCATCATTGATTAGTCAGAGCATTTAATACAGTGCATATGTAACCTTATAGGGCCTAACATGTCAAAACATAATTCAGACGATATAGTGCTTAATTTACCCTGCTGTGGTGCTTTTGGGAAATTGAACACATATACAACAGATTTCAAAGTTGATCTGATTTCTTTTCGAGTACACTTTAGTCTCAGCTTACTGTATCTTCAGGGAAGACTCTTAAAAAAACTTGATTCTGAAACATTTTTCTGAACATTGCAAAGTGTAACCAGTTGAGCATCACACCCATATGAGATTGTTGGACATCCCATTGAAAAATCCTGAGCTTTTGAGCTCAGAACCTTAGAATATAAAAATCATAAAATAAATTTGTATGGTTAGTTTGTTGATTAAGTTGTGCTGGGACCGTATACAGATGATAGAAAGTGACATGAGTTTTTATTCACCAATTAGGCGTGACATTTCGGTTCACTCCATGGAACCTTTCTCAAGCAGTGATAAATGAACAACACTATGTGATTTTATGCACTATTTTGCACTAATTGTTTTGCTTAATTGATTGATAACTGCACCCCTTTATATACCTGTATTGGCACCATTGTTCATTTATCACTGCTTGAGGATGGTTCCATGAAGTGAACCGAAACGTCGCGCGTAATTGGTGAATAAAAGCACATGTCACTTTACTGAAGGTGCTGCAGTATTCCTTTTTTTCATAGATAGATAGATAGATAGATAGATAGATCGATAGACAGTTACTGACAAGAAAAAAATTAGCTTATGTGATTATTGCAATATAAGTAATTGGTTCACATGAGGTATATTATTGTGCAAAAAGGTACAAGTACCCCTATTAATTTGTAATAATGTGACCTAGTGGCTTTACTGCTTGTTTTGAACTGGACAAGCACATCAGATGGCTGCCAGCAGATCACTAGTTTGGATTTTACCAATGTCTTGTGCCCTCCCCATAAACATGCCCCTTAGCCTTGACTGAGCATACATGTTTATTTCAGTAGGCAGAGGGGAAACAATCAACTAATTAGAAATTCTAACAGCAGTTAATCACCCTTCTGAGAACAATCAAGAAGACTTATGCAAGTTAGATTATCGGAGGGATCAGCCAACATTTGTGTAATATGCAAGGGCAGCTAACATTGCTTACAGAAATCACTGGGTACGGACTGGAATCAAAATATCAATATTAAAGAGAAGCAAATCAAATAAGAGCATAAATAGTAACCATAAATTTTACTACTCCCCTACATCAAGGTTCTTTCTGCAATCAGTAATCAATATATATTAGTAAAGTAAACAGGTTAATGATCCTCTTTAGAAGCTATCCTTAAACTCTAGAACTAGAGATGCTGCATTGAATTTCCATGTCACTTTATCATCACTAATCCCTGAACCTAATAATAACATACATACTTCACTGTTCTGTAAAGAGAAGATGAAAGATTTGAATTATAATCACAAATAAAAGATAATTCTCCATAGAAAATGTCTTAAGATGATATCACATGCTACTAAACCACTGGCTTTCCATAAAGAATCTTTAATATAAAAGATTTTCAACTTTTTTAGTATAAGGTCAACATTGATATTATTTTACTTATCCAAGTGATCCTGAGATAGTATCATTGTGACACATTGTACTTTATGTTAGTGTTAACTTTTGCTGTTTTTTTGTTTTTATGAAAATCTAGCAAAATTGGCAATTTTCAAAATTTTTATTTCTATGCTTTTAAACGGATTTTCTCACTTGTCACTTTAGCAAATTGCATTTATCTTTTAGATAAAATTGATTTTTAACTTTATTTTTTATTGACTGAGCTATGTGAGGGCTCATTTTTTGCAGGACTGGCTATAGTTTTTATTGGTACCATCTTGGGGTACATATGACTTTTTGATCACTTTTTATTTCATTTTTTGGGAGATGAGGTAGGTAAAATTTGCAATTATGTCAGTGGTTTTCTTTTTTCTTTTTATGGAGTATACATACTGTAGGAGAGTACCTGGGGTGGAGGTAGACGGGAGGTACATGCCACAGGGGTCCTGGCCACTGTGGAGTAAGAGCCGGAAAAGTGCATTTTGCAGTGGTTATGCTGTTAACACAGCGGATCCGGGCCGGCTCTTACTGGGAGCAGGCAGATATACGGGTGGGAGCCTGTCTCCCCACGGTCCAGGCCAGGTTTTGCAGGGAAGGGTTAAAACCCGACCAGCAACAAGGGTGTGGTGTGCAATGTAACATAGAAACATAGAAACATAGAATGTGTCGGCAGATAAGAACCATTTGGCCCATATAGTCTGCCCAATATACTGAATACTATAAATAGCCCCAGGCCCTATCTTATATGAAGGATGGCCTTATGCCTATCCTATGCATGCTTAAACGCCTTCACTGTATTTGCAGCTACCACTTCTGCAGGAAGGCTATTCAATGCGTCCACTACTCTCTCAGTAAAGTAATTCTTCCTGATATTACTTTTAAACCTTTGCCCTCTAATTTAAAACTATGTCCTCTTGTAGCAGTTTTTCTTCTTCTCTTTAAATATTCTCTCCTCTTTTACCGTGATGATTCCCTTTATGTATTTGAAAGTTTCTATCATATCCCTCTGTCTCTTCTTACTTCCAAGCTATACATGTTAAGGTCCTTTAACCTTTCCTGGTAAGTTTTGTCCTGCAATCCATGTACTAGTTTAGTAGCTCTTCTCTGAACTCTCTCCAAAGTTTCAATATCCTTCTGCAGATATGGTCTCCAGTACTGCACACAATACTCCAAATTAGGTCTCACTAGTGCTCTGTAGAGCGGCACGAGCACCTCCCTCTTTCTACTGTTAATGCCTCTCCCTATACACTATTGATGTCGGGCTTACTGGCCTATAGTTGCCCGATTCCTCTCTACTACCTTTCTTGTGAATTGGCACAACGTTTGCTAATTTCCAATCTTCTAGGGCGACACCTGTTACCAGTGATTGGTTAAATAAATCTGTTAATGGTTTTGCTAGTACACCTCTAAGCTCTTTTAATAGCTTTGGGTGTATCCCATCAGGCCCCTGTGATTTATTTGTATTAATTTTAGACAGCTGACTTAGAACCTCTTCCTCTGTAAAGACACATGCATCAAAGGATTCATTAGTCTTCCTCCCTAACTGAGGTCCTTCTCCTTCATTTTCCTTTGTAAAAACTGAACTGAAGTATTCATTGAGGCAGTCAGCTAGTTCTTTATCCTCTTCCATATACCTTTCTTCTTTTGTTTTTAATTTGGTAATTCCTTTTTTAATTTCCTTTTTCATTTAAGTATCTGACGAATGGCTTATCACCTTTTTTTCACTGACTGAGCTAATTTCTCTTCTTCCTGAGCTTTAGAAGCTCTTATAACTTGCTTGGCCTCTCTCTGCCTCATCTTATAGATTTCCCGGTCATCCTCGTTTTGGGTGTTTTTATACTTGCTAAATGCCATCTTTTTGTTTTTAATGATTTTGGCCACTTCTGCTGAGTACCACAGTGGTCTCTTCCTTTTTTTTGCCTTTACTAACAAGCCTAATGCACTTTTCTGTTGCCTTCAGTAGTGTCAATTTTAAGTAGTCTCATTTCTCTTGGACTCCATTGAAATTGTTCCAGTCTGATCGGGACTCATATACCACTGATCTCATTTTAGAAAAGTCTGTTTTCCGAAAATCTAAAACTTTTGTTTTTGTATAGAGTTACTCAGTCACTGTACTTATAGTAAACCTCACTGACTGGTGATCACTGGATCCTAAGCTTTCCCCTACAGTAATATCAGATACCAAATTGCCATTTGTGAATACCAAATGTAAAATGGCCTCCTTCCGGGTTGGGTTCTCAACTACTTGCTGTAGAGATAATCTCAGTAGGGAATTTAGAATGTCTGTACTCCTGGCAGAACTAGCTATTTTGGTTTTCCAGTTTATATCAGGAATACTGTTTTAAAATTGTTCTCTTTTTGTTCTCTTGCTGTGAGAGTGAGAGGTGAAAGTGAGCTGGGCTGTGTGCTGAGGCCTGTAAAGGACTGTGCGGGGAACCGCAGCTGAAGCCAGGAGGGATCCGTGTTCCGTGGCTAGAAGCCGGACCCAGGGACTTACTTCGCCAAGGAGAAAAAGGTGACATTACTCCTGGCTTTAAATAGACTTTGCTTTATGTGACGGAAACAGGCCTCAAGTAGCCCAGCAGCAGGTTTGGGGCGATTCAGGGACTTGCTGTGATTGAACTATTATTTCGCTGTTGTGTGTGACCACTAGAGATGTCGCGAACATAAAATTTTCTGTTCGCGAACGGCAAATGTGAACTTCCGCAAATGTTAGCGAATGGGCGAACCTCCATAGACTTCAATAAGCAGGCAAATTTTAAAACCCACAGGGACTCTTTCTGGCCACAATAGTGATGGAAAAGTTGTTTCAAGGGGACTAACACCTGGATTGTGGCATGCCGGAGGGGGATCCATTGCAAAACTCCCATGGAAAATTACAGAATTGACGCAGAGTCGGGTTTTAATCCATAAAGAGCATAAATCACCTAACATTCCTAAATTGTTTGGAATAACGTGCTTTAAAACATCCAGTGTGTGTGTACGATCAGGTATGATGTTGTATCGATCAGGTAGTGTAAGGGTTACGCCCGCTTCACAGTGACAGACCAAACTCTGACAGACCAAACTCCACGTTTAACGCACCACAAACAACCGCAAACAGTCCATTTGCACAACCACAAACTCCCCATTTGCACAAGGTTGGAAACCAAGCTAGCCATGTCCTGTTCCTTGTCCTCACTGACGTCATTGAAGGTCTCTTCCTCCACCCAGCCACGTACAACACCAAGGGTCCCCGAAGGTGACAACAAGCCCCCTGGGACGCCTGCTGTGGTTGGTCTTCCACCTCCTCAAAGCCACCTTCCTCCTCTGACTCCTCTTCTTCAGACTCCTCTCTCTGCATTGCTGCAGGTCCAGCAATCAACGACGACAAGGCTGCTTCTGGTGGTGATGGTGACCACAACTCTTCCTCTTCATGCTCATCTACGGCCTGATTCCAGAATTCTTCGCAGGGCACGCTCCAGAAAAAATGCATATGGGATGAGGTCGATGATGTTGTCCTGGGTTTGACTGACCAGGTTTGTCACCTCTGCAAAAAGACGCATGAGCCTACAGCCATTGTGCATGAGCGTTCAGTAACGTGGCCCAAAAGTACCCAGCTCTGCAGAGGCTGTCCTCTTTTTTGTAAATAAAAAAAAATCTTCTTACCAGTTTAATTTCTGTTTTGTCCCCTATCAGGGGCCGGTGTATGGAATAGATTTTAGGAACCGGGAGATGGAAAAAGATGGTTGGTCGGTCCTCTTCCTTACAATTTGGGGCACTGCGCGTGCGCCGTGCAATGTACTGTGCCACCCTATATGAGTGGTGTGTTAAGTAGTACTATTCCTATCAGTGCAATGTACTGTGCCACCAATACAAATAGTGTGAACTACTATTCTTACCATTTTAATCTTTGTTAAGTCCCCTATCAGGGGACGTGTATTGAATTGAATCCTTGCATGGGGAGATAGAGAAAAAAGCTTGCTCTGTCCGCTTCTTTCTAATTTTGGGCACTGGCAATGGAATTTGCCACTAATGCAACTAGTGTTAACTAAGTACTATTCCTATCAGTTTAATCTCTGTTTTGTCCCGTATCAGGGTCAGGGCCAGTGTAGTGAATAGATTTTTGGAATCGGGAGATGGAAAAAGACCCATGCTCGGTCCGCTTCGTTTGAATATTAGGTAACAGTGTGTGCGCCGTGCAATGTACTGTGCCACCCTATATGAGTGGTGGGCAGTGGGCACAGTACAGTCTGTGTGCCTGACACACACTGGCAGGCAACTGCAATTATATTAAAGGGTAAAAATTAAATGACTTTTTTATCCGCAAGGTACTGTGACACCCTATATGAGTGGTGGGCAGTGGGCACAGTCCAGTCTGTGGGCCTGACACACACTGGCAGGCAACTGTAATTATATTACAGGGTAAAAATTAAATAACTTTTTTTATCTGCAAGGTACTGTGCCACCCGATATGATTGGTGGGTACTGGCAGTGGGCACTGTACAGTCTGTGGGCCTGACACACACTGGCAGGCAACTGCAATTATATTAAAGGGAAAAATTAATTGAATTTTTTATCTGCAAGGTACTGTGCCACCCGATATGAGTGGTGGGCACTGGCAGTGGGCACAGTACAGTCTGTGGGCCTGACACACACTGGCAGGCAACTGCAATTATATTAAAGGAAAAATTAAATTAATTTTTATCTGCAAGGTACTGTGCCACCCGATATGAGTGGTGGGCACTGGCAGTGGGCACAGTATAGTCTGTGGGCCTGACACACACTGGCAGGCAAATGCAATTATATTAAAGGGAAAAAATTAAATTACTTTTTCATTTGATTAAGGAAAATGGCTCCGGAGGACGATGTAGAGGCCTTCCAGATGGTGTTCGAGAGAACCGCGGAACAGGAGAACAGAGCATAAAAACTATTCTCAAAAGAACCGTATCAAATCAGCATAATTGTGGATGAATTTAAAATATAACCTTTAATTGAGTAAGTATTAAAATGATAGGCCCCAAAGTAGAATAGATATAACAAAATCAGAACATAAATATCCGTAGACCACAATTTGCATGGCAATTAAATAGTGAAAGAGTGCGTGGCGGCACCAAATTGAACCAGTGTCCTACCGCACCGTTGTCCTGGTCTCGGATATGGCCAGTAGAATCAACATTGCTCCTCCCATGTGGGCTTGGAGAGGAAGTTTGGAAAGGGAGCAGTACGAGGTCTAAGGAGCGGGTCCCAAAGATAAAAATGAGACCCTTCTAAAAAAACTACCAGTGTAGGGCAGAATACCGCTTAACAGAAAAATAGACCCTCAAAATATAAGTTCTGGACCCTTTGAAAGTGTCCCCTTTAAGTTCATAAGGTAGATGGAACCTAAGCTGGGAAGGATGGAGTAGGGAAGGAAACCAAGGGAAGGCTATAGATACCAGCCCCCCGATGCCTCCTTGCGCAGAATGGTAAATCCTGCGGGTGATGCTGCGCCTTACTGATAATAGGCGCCACTTTTTAAAGGCTTACATGTTCCCAGGATACAATGCGGAGGCGTCCGGGAGCATCGCGCGTGTGTCCGGCTGTCGGTGTGGTGACACAGTATAGTGATGTCACCACGCCGAGTCACCTGACCACCGGAGATAACGCGCGCATGCGCACAAGATGAGATCGCAACCGAAAAGGTCCTGGTCCCAGTTGCCCCCTCGTGCTGGTGGTGGAACAAGTTCTATTCCTATTGCACTGAGACAACTGGGATCACCCTGATGGCACTCGTGTACGTGTCTTGAGACAACAGTGTCCTTCTTATTTGCCACATCATTTAGGTGCTCATCGATCCTCGGTTGCAGCTCGTTTCGTTTTTCCAACGTATTCAGTATTACAAATACATGTGATTTTATATATGACGCCTCGGCTGCGACAATCGATGAAATCGAGGATACAGAATGTACATTGCAAATTCGTACTCAGGAAAATTTTGCTCTAATTGTTCCACAGGCCACACAGTTCCCACACCTAAAGCATCCCAATGGTTTGCGATCAAGCCAGGTGCCAGATTTTGGTAATGGGGACTGGTGTCTGTGGACCAAAAGATCTTTAAGACTCTGACCTCTTCTAAATGTGATCTGTGGATAATCATGGACCTTTTCACGTATATCAGGGTCCATGAAGAGAATCGGCCAGTGTTTCCGCAGGGCATTCCTGACCACCTCTGATATTGTCAAATGTGTCAATAATTCGGATCTTTTGGTCACCAGGCAATCGTTCCTTGGGGACCAAAAGATCCGTATGTGAGGTGGAGTGAGCTTTTTGATATGCTCTACGTAGTATATCACCAGGGTAACTGCGTGAACGGCAACGTTCCCTAAGGTCGCCAGCCTGTCTCACAAACTCCTGGTTCTCAGAGCAGTTTCGGCGTAGTCGCAAATATTGACCAACCGGGATGCACCTCTGGAGGACAGAAGTTTGTAGAGGTCGGCTTGCAATAAATGGTAGTTCGCAATTCCCTGAGGGTCCTCTCGAAATAGAAACGTCCAGGAACGGTAACACATCAGTGGCTGTCTCGTAGGTGAACCGAAGGCCTATATCTTTCACATTCAGTTGTTTAACAAAGCCCATAATAGTATGAGTTCGGTACTTGACGACAATGACTCGCTGAAGACAATTGTGGATTCCCACCAGCCCAGGAGCAAATTTGCATACGACGGCGCACAAGAACAGCCCATAGCTGTGCCCCTGAGCTGGTGGTAAATCTTGCCACTGAACAAGAAAAATTATGGGTAAGCAGATACTGTAGTAACTGTAGTACAAACTGATTATCTTCAAAGAACTGTCTACCCCTTGTGCTGAGGAAATAACGGACCACCGATAAGCCAGCCTCATGGGGAATGGATGAGTACAGTGCCTCTACATCAATACTGGCCATTAGGGACTGATGGTCTATAGTAACCCCCTCCACCCGCTTGAGGAGATCTGTTGTGTCTCTAGTGTAAGATGGCAATGAGACAACAAAAGGCATGAGGATTTTATCAATGTATACTCCCAAGTTCTGGCAGATACTAACGACCCCTGATACAATGGGTCTACCCTTCAATGGACTTGTCCCTTTATGGATCGTCGGTAGACTGTAAAAGGTCGCAGTTATGGGGGCACCTGGATTAAGGAAATCATATTCCTCATCTGATATTAATTTACGGTT
Source organism: Bufotes viridis (assembly GCA_033119425.1). Taxonomy (NCBI): domain Eukaryota; kingdom Metazoa; phylum Chordata; class Amphibia; order Anura; family Bufonidae; genus Bufotes; species Bufotes viridis. Next base: position 512,645,002 of record CM065589.1, read on the forward strand.
CTTGGCGTCTTTTAAAATTTCTCTCAGTTCACAGAGGTAAACATCAGTTGGATTAGACGGCAAAATAGAGTAATTATTTCGGTCACTAAGGATCTGCAGACACATCGCTTCATAGTCAACACGATTCATAACTATGATGTTACCACCCTTGTCTGAGGGTTTTATTATGATCTGAGGGTCATTTTCTAGGATCCTGATAACATCCCATTCCCTATTGGTACAGTTTGGTGGTTGATCTGAACGTGAAAGTGAAGAGATTTCTTAAGTCACTAGCTGGATAAAAACATCCAAGCAGGAGACCTCAGCAGCCGGCGGCATCTTCTTACTCTAATTTCTCAACCCCGTGAACGGGCCCTCACCAGTGTTGAATCGGTAAGGCTAAAAAGTAACCGAACGTCTCTTAACAGTTCGGTGGGTATGCCTAGCTGTTGGCACTGCCGCTTGTGATTGTTTTTATAAAATTTATGCCAGCGTAGTTTCCTCACAAAAAGTTGTAAGTCCTTAATCCATGTGAACAGATCAAACCGACGAGTGAGAATTTCAATATCTGTCAATGCTCTGGTAGATAAATTTATCACTTCTGGGCCACCTGTTCTCTTATGTTCGGGTAGTTTCGTATATGGTAGGTCACTCCCTGGTCTAAAAAAGGATTACCTGTGTTGTTAGGTAGGCTTCTACCGTGACCCCCTCTACCTCTGCCCCTGCCTCTCCTTGAAGTGTTCCTGTTATTACTAGAGATGGAACTTCCTGTCTCACGTTCACTATCAGAAGGGTCCGTTTCTGTTGTGGAGGGGTCTGAGATGTTGTCCCTAAGAGATGGTTTATCCCTCAGAACAAGGTATGCTTTGTTCTCTTTAAACTCCTGTAGATCTTTATTAAATTTGCGGTGTTTTCTTTCCCTAAGAAAAAAATTGAATTTCTCCACTGATGTCCCTGTTGGAGCTCCTTATTTACAAACTCCAATAATTGCTCGGCAAGAGCAAGAGAAGACACAGCCCAAGTATACAAAAGTATAAAGATTTATTTAACAAATAAATAGGTAGACAATTGACAACAAGTACATACACATTGATTGTGCAATGGAGGAGCACAGAGTGAATGCCCAAGAACCACCACTAACACTGAGTATCCCCCACAACACAAAAATGGTTAAGCACTAAATAATAAAGTAACGGCAAGGTTAGAGGTCATGTTTACAAAGTCTGGATCCTTAGAAAAGGTTTTAGTTATGTCGATTTGAGCTTTGAGTTTGCTACCAAGATTCTCAAGATTAACTCTTTCCTCTTCAAGGAGTAAGTTCATAAATTGTAATGAGCTTTTAGTGGCAATCTCCTCCCATCGGTTGTTAAAACCAGAACTCCGGTTCCTCTGGACAGGAGTTAGGGTTATACGCAAACCCCTGGGGACTATGCCATGTTTAATATAGTTATCCAGACTTTGAACTTCCCACCAGGATGTAAGATGGTCCTTATACAGTTTGTGTAATTCTTTAAAGGCGATCTTAAAGGTCGGAGTAAGTTTTTTCTGGGTATATTACCGTTTGAAGTCGGCTCTGTGTGTGTCCCCGGTTTTGGTGACACCCGACTTCACACGGGAATTTGTCGTTCAGACGAGCGACTCTGGAGTAGGCCTAGGGGCAGTACTCTCTCAGGAAGTCAATGGGAAGGAACACCCCGTTGTCTTCGTGAGTTGCAATCTCTCTCCATCGGAAACCAGGTACAGCGTGGTAGAGAGAGAATGTCTGGCCGTCAAGTGGGCCCTCGAGTCCCCTAGGTACTATCTGTTAGGGAGAAGGTTCCGTCTGGTGACCGATCATTCCCCTCTCCAGTGGATGAGCCAGGCCAAGGAGGGGAGTGCCCGGGTCACCAGATGGTTCTTGTCTCTCCAACATTTTAAGTTCAGTGTCGAGCACAGGACAGGCCGCTTACAGGGGAATGCAGATGCCCGGTCCCGAGTACACTGCTGTACATGTGTCCAACCTCTCAGGATTTAACAGGGTGTGCAACCCTTCAGGGTTGAACAAAGGGGGGGGTATATGTAGGAGAGTACCTGGGGTGGTGGTAGACGGGAGGTACGTGCCACCGGGGGTCCTGGCCCCGGTGGAGTAAGAGCAGGAAAAGTGCATTTTGCAGTGGTTATGCTGCTAACACAGCGGATCCGGACAATATAGAGTATACATACGTATATGATATGAAAACTTTAATTTGCAGATTGATATGATTATGCTGATACCAGATTTACATTTTACTACTTTTGCATCATAACTTAACTTTTTATTAAATCAGTTATAAATTTCATGACCATATACTAAAGACTCTTTCACACGAGAGGAACTCTTGAGGGAATCATGCTCCTTGTGAGAGAGCGATTGTGCATTCTAGACTTAGGAAGCACATGGCATTATCATGATTGATAATGCTATGTGCCTCTCTGTGACATTACTGTACTGGAATACTTTATGTTTATTTGTTACTTCTATAGTGGGAAAGAAAGGGAAAACCAGCCAGCCTTGAAGCCCTTCTGTCTCATCAGTCATCTATTCCAACTTACTTTGGAATCATAGAGTTACTCAGCTATCTGCATCCAGACTGGCTCGTGTACATCTAGTGCCCACGTCAACTTTGGTTACATTTTCTGCACTGAGGCACCAAGTTGCCAAGGCAGCCAGAACTTGAAAATGATGTGATGGATGGAAGAGGTTACCAAATTATAGCTTTAGTGCTAATTTCCCTCTGTTGAGCCCAGCTTTTTCTGGATTATCTCACTGTTGCTGAAACTTGGACTTCTCTAATACTTGCTCAATGTTTTGCTCTTGGGATGCTAACTTCTATGATTTGATGGCAGTGATGCAGGCTTGCTTCTTGGATTGTAAAACCTCTGGTTCCACAATTATTATTCAAACTGCTAAGGACCTTATTATTCTCTTGTCCCAGGTGGTTCTGGTCTTTTTGACCTTTGTCTGTTACAGGGCTACATTTGCTATGGCCACACAACTAGTGTTAAGCGAACAGTTCGAGCATAGTTCGGGTCCGTACCGAATTTTGGGGTGTTCGTGACACGGACCCGAACCCGAACTTTTTCGTAAAAGTTCGGGTTCGGGTTCGTCGTTCGGCATGTATTTTGGCGCATTTTGAAAGGCTGCAAAGCAGCCAATCAACATGCATCATACTACTTGCCCTAAGGTGCCATCGCAGCCATGCCTACTATTGGCAAGGCTGTGATTGGCCAAGTGCAGCATGTGACTCAGCCTCTTTATAAGCTTGTGCGCACGCCGGGACGTGCTCACTCCCGATGTGAATAGAACAGGGATAGACGCAGCTGATGCTAGGGCGAGAATAGGCAGGGATAATTGAATAACTGGAAGCAAATTTCTCTCCTCCACCTGTGATTCATCTGAACAACTGCAGCTGAGCTGCTTTTTTGATAGGGATTGGCTATTTTTAGAGTGGCCAGAGTGATTTTTCCATCCACATGTACCTGGGCTGACCGCCGGCCGCCATTTTGCGACTTGTAGTGCTGCAGCAGAAGCTGCCACAGTGTGCATTCCAAAGCTCCAAACAAGTCAGACATCTACACCTGGGATTCAGACCAATAGCGATTTAGCAGCACAGTCCAAGGCTATTTTTTTAAAGGTTGTGCAGACCATTTTGTGGCACATGTTACTGGGCTGATAGGCGGCGGCCATCTTGGGACTAGTGCTGCAGCACAATCTCTCCCAACGTCCATTAATCACTTGTAATAGTGGTCTGTGCCATAGAAATCCTACATCAGGGACTTGGGTGTGCTTGTGTCACCCCTACTAATACCAGTCCACCTGTAATCCATACAGTGAAAAGCCATAAAGTATTCCAGTGAGGGAATTTTTTTTTATTTAAAAAGGCCAAGTTAGTTTATCTGGCGCTCAATATACTAGATACAGTTAGGCCTGCATGTTTCATACATCTGGAATTAGCAAACTAATGTGCTGGGGTTGGGAAAACATATATGTACCCATACTAGAATCTGTCAAAGAAAGCGGTACTCACATATAACAGTCATTCCATCTGTAATCCATACAGTCAAAAGACTGAAAGTATTCCAGTGAGGGAATTTTTTTATTTAAAAAGGCCAAGTTAGTTTATCTGGCGTTCAATATACTAGATACAGTTAGGCCTGCGTTTCATACATCTGGAATTAGCAAACTAATGTGCTGGGGTTGGGAAAACATATATGTACCCATACTAGAATCTGTCAAAGAAAGCGGTACTCACATATAACAGTCATTCCATCTGTAATCCATACAGTCAAAAGACTGAAAGTATTCCAGTGAGGGAATTTTTTTTATTTAAAAAGGCCAAGTTAGTTTATCTGGCGTTCAATATACTAGATACAGTTAGGCCTGCGTTTCATACATCTGGAATTAGCAAACTAATGTGCTGGGGTTGGGAAAACATATATGTACCCATACTAGAATCTGTCAAAGAAAGCGGTACTCACATATAACAGTCATTCCATCTGTAATCCATACAGTCAAAAGACTGAAAGTATTCCAGTGAGGGAATTTTTTTTATTTAAAAAGGCCAAGTTAGTTTATCTGGCGTTCAATATACTAGATACAGTTAGGCCTGCGTTTCATACATCTGGAATTAGCAAACTAATGTGCTGGGGTTGGGAAAACATATATGTACCCATACTAGAATCTGTCAAAGAAAGCGGTACTCACATATAACAGTCATTCCATCTGTAATCCATACAGTCAAAAGACTGAAAGTATTCCAGTGAGGGAATTTTTTTATTTAAAAAAGGCCAAGTTAGTTTATCTGGCGTTCAATATACTAGATACAGTTAGGCCTGCGCTTCATACATCTGGAATTAGCAAACTAATGTGCTGGGGTTGGGAAAACATATATGTACCCATACTAGAATCTGTCAAAGAAAGCGGTACTCACATATAACAGTCATTCCATCTGTAATCCATACAGTCAAAAGACTGAAAGTATTCCAGTGAGGGAATTTTTTTATTTAAAAAGGCCAAGTTAGTTTATCTGGCGTTCAATATACTAGATACAGTTAGGCTCATGCTTTCATACATCTGGAATTAGCAAACTAATGTGCTGGGGTTGGGAAAACATATATGTACCCATACTAGAATCTGTCAAAGAAAGCGGTACTCACATATAACAGTCATTCCATCTGTAATCCATACAGTCAAAAGACTGAAAGTATTCCAGTGAGGGAATTTTTTTATTTAAAAAGGCCAAGTTAGTTTATCTGGCGTTCAATATACTAGATACAGTTAGGCCTGCGTTTCATACATCTGGAATTAGCAAACTAATGTGCTGGGGTTGGGAAAACATATATGTACCCATACTAGAATCTGTCAAAGAAAGCGGTACTCACATATAACAGTCATTCCATCTGTAATCCATACAGTCAAAAGACTGAAAGTATTCCAGTGAGGGAATTTTTTTATTTAAAAAAGGCCAAGTTAGTTTATCTGGCGTTCAATATACTAGATACAGTTAGGCTCATGCTTTCATACATCTGGAATTAGCAAACTAATGTGCTGGGGTTGGGAAAACATATATGTACCCATACTAGAATCTGTCAAAGAAAGCGGTACTCACATATAACAGTCATTCCATCTGTAATCCATACAGTCAAAAGACTGAAAGTATTCCAGTGAGGGAATTTTTTTATTTAAAAAGGCCAAGTTAGTTTATCTGGCGTTCAATATACTAGATACAGTTAGGCCTGCGTTTCATACATCTGGAATTAGCAAACTAATGTGCTGGGGTTGGGAAAACATATATGTACCCATACTAGAATCTGTCAAAGAAAGCGGTACTCACATATAACAGTCATTCCATCTGTAATCCATACAGTCAAAAGACTGAAAGTATTCCAGTGAGGGAATTTTTTTATTTAAAAAGGCCAAGTTAGTTTATCTGGCGTTCAATATACTAGATACAGTTAGGCCTGCGTTTCATACATCTGGAATTAGCAAACTAATGTGCTGGGGTTGGGAAAACATATATGTACCCATACTAGAATCTGTCAAAGAAAGCGGTACTCACATATAACAGTCATTCCATCTGTAATCCATACAGTCAAAAGACTGAAAGTATTCCAGTGAGGGAATTTTTTTATTTAAAAAGGCCAAGTTAGTTTATCTGGCGTTCAATATACTAGATACAGTTAGGCCTGCGTTTCATACATCTGGAATTAGCAAACTAATGTGCTGGGGTTGGGAAAACATATATGTACCCATACTAGAATCTGTCAAAGAAAGCGGTACTCACATATAACAGTCATTCCATCTGTAATCCATACAGTCAAAAGACTGAAAGTATTCCAGTGAGGGAATTTTTTTATTTAAAAAGGCCAAGTTAGTTTATCTGGCGTTCAATATACTAGATACAGTTAGGCCTGCGTTTCATACATCTGGAATTAGCAAACTAATGTGCTGGGGTTGGGAAAACATATATGTACCCATACTAGAATCTGTCAAAGAAAGCGGTACTCACATATAACAGTCATTCCATCTGTAATCCATACAGTCAAAAGACTGAAAGTATTCCAGTGAGGGAATTTTTTTATTTAAAAAGGCCAAGTTAGTTTATCTGGCGTTCAATATACTAGATACAGTTAGGCCTGCGTTTCATACATCTGGAATTAGCAAACTAATGTGCTGGGGTTGGGAAAACATATATGTACCCATACTAGAATCTGTCAAAGAAAGCGGTACTCACATATAACAGTCATTCCATCTGTAATCCATACAGTCAAAAGACTGAAAGTATTCCAGTGAGGGAATTTTTTTATTTAAAAAGGCCAAGTTAGTTTATCTGGCGTTCAATATACTAGATACAGTTAGGCCTGCGTTTCATACATCTGGAATTAGCAAACTAATGTGCTGGGGTTGGGAAAACATATATGTACCCATACTAGAATCTGTCAAAGAAAGCGGTACTCACATATAACAGTCATTCCATCTGTAATCCATACAGTCAAAAGACTGAAAGTATTCCAGTGAGGGAATTTTTTTATTTAAAAAAGGCCAAGTTAGTTTATCTGGCGCTCAATATACTAGATACAGTTAGGCCTGCGTTTCATACATCTGGAATTAGCAAACTAATGTGCTGGGGTTGGGAAAACATATATGTACCCATACTAGAATCTGTCAAAGAAAGCGGTACTCACATATAACAGTCATTCCATCTGTAATCCATACAGTCAAAAGACTGAAAGTATTCCAGTGAGGGAATTTTTTTTATTTAAAAAGGCCAAGTTAGTTTATCTGACGTTCAATATACTAGATACAGTTAGGCCTATGCTTTCATACATCTGGAATTAGCAAACTAATGTGCTGGGGTTGGGAAAACATATATGTACCCATACTAGAATCTGTCAAAGAAAGCGGTACTCACATATAACAGTCATTCCATCTGTAATCCATACAGTCAAAAGACTGAAAGTATTCCAGTGAGGGGATTTTGCTTATAAAAATAATATATTTCATTGTGGTGCGAGTTGAATCGCAACAATGAAGAAAAATACTATTAAGGGACGAGGACGCGGTCGTGGTGGTGTCCGTGGAGCCTCTGTTGCTGGTAGAGGACGTGGCCGCTCGGCCCCAGGCGCACACAGTAGGGAACGAACTCCCTCAACTAGCCGGCAGAATGTACCGCAATATCTCGTGGGGCCCAATGCCGCTCTTAGGATGGTAAGGCCTGAGCAGGTACAGGCATTAATCGATTGGGTGGCCGACAGTGCTTCCAGCACGTTCACCACATGGTCTTCCACCCAGTCTTCTGCGGAAAGCGCACAGGTGGCACCTGAAAACCAAGCCCATCAGTCTGTCACATCACCCCCAAGCATATCAGGGAAACGGTCTGAGCCACAAGTTATGCAGCAGTCTCTTCTTCTGTTTGAAGACTCTGCTTCCAGGGTTTCCCAGGGCGTCCACCTAGCCCTTCCCCAGTGGAGGAAGACATACCATGCACTGACGCACAACCACTTATGTCTCCAGATGAAGAGGACATGGGAATACCACCACAGCAGAGTCACCGACTCTCTGATGATGACGAAACACAGGTGCCCACTGCCGCGTCTTTTGCAGTGTGCAGACTGAACAGGAGGAGGTCAGGGAGGGAGACTGGGTGGAAGACGATGCAGAGGACGATGAGGTCTTAGACCCCACATGGACTGAAGGTCATGGCGATGACTTTCACAGTTCAGAGGAAGAGGTAGTGGTGAGACCGAGACAACAGCGAAGCCAAAGAGGGAGCAGGGGGCCAAAGCAGACGAGCCGCCGCCCCAGAGTTCGCCTGCTACTGGACATCGCCAACAGGGACCCAGCCCCACAAAGGCAGCTTCAAAGAGTTCCCTGGCATGGCACTTCTTTAAACAATGTCCTACCGACAAGACCCGAGTGACTTGCACGCTCTGCCATCAGAGCCTGAGGCGAGGCATTAACGTTCTGAACCTCAGCACAACCTGCATGACCAGGCATCTACATGCAAAGCATGAACTGCAGTGGGGTACACACCTTAAAAACCAGGCACTCGCTGAGGCTCCCCTGCTCCTCTACCGCTGCTGCCTCGGCTTCCGCCTCGAGAGGAATGTTGCCACCTGCCGAGCAGCAAACAGAGGATGTGCCACCGACACCACCACCACCGCCACCGTCAACTAGCGTCTCCACTATATCACACAGCAGCGTTCAGCTCTCAATATCTCAAACCTTAGAGAGGAAGCGCAAATTCCCCGAGTCACCCTCGAGCCTCTTGGCCTGAACGCCAGCATTTCTAAACTGCTGGCCTTTGAAATGCTGTCATTCCGGCTGGTGGACACAGACAGCTTCAAACAGCTGATGGCCATGGCTGTCCCGCAGTATGTGGTTCCCAGCCGCCACTACTTCTCCAAGACAGCCGTGCCTTCCCTGCACATGCAAGTGTCCGATAAAATCAAGTGTGCACTGCGCAACGCCATTTGTGGCAAGGTCCACCTAACCACAGATACGTGGACCAGTAAGCACGGCCAGGGACGCTATATCTCACTAACTGCACACTGGATGAATGTAGTGGCGGCTGGGCCCCCGGCGGACAGTTCCTTGGCGCACGTCCTTCCGCCCCCTAGGATCGCAGGGCATCATTCTCTGCCTCCTGTAGCCTCCTCCTCCTACTCGGCTTCCTCCTCCACTGCTTCCACCAGCTCATCCGGTCAGCCACACACCTTCACCACCAACTTCAGCACAGCCCGGGTAAACGTCAGCAGGCCATTCTGAAACTCATATGTTTGGGGGACAGGCCCCACAGCGCAAAGGAGTTGTGGCGGGGTATTGAACAACAGACCGACGAGTGGTTTCTGCCGGTGGGCCTCAAGCCAGGCCTGGTGGTATGCGATAATGGGCGAAATCTCGTGGCAGCTCTGGGACTAGCCGGTTTGACGCACATCCCTTGCCTGGCGCATGTGCTGAACTTGGTGGTGCAGAGGTTCATTCACCACTACCCCAACATGTCAGAGCTGCTGCATAAAGTGCGGGCCGTCTGTGCGCGCTCCGCCGCTCACATCCTGCCGCTGCTCGCCTGTCTGCGCTACAGCGGAACTTCGGCCTTCCCGCCACCGCCTCATATGCGACGTGCCCACCCGGTGGAACTCCACCTTGCACATGCTGGAGAGACTGTGCGAGCAGCAGCAGGCCATAGTGGAGTTTCAGCTGCAGCACGCTCGCGTCAGTCGTACTGCCGAACAGCACCACTTCACCACCAATGATTGGGCCTCCATGCGAGACCTGTGTGCCCTGCTGCGCTGTTTCGAGTACTCCACCAACATGGCCAGTGGCGATGACACTGTTATCAGCGTTACAATACCACTTCTATGTCTCCTTGAGAAAACACTTAGGGCAATGATGTTAGAGGAGGTGGCCCAGGTGGAGGAGGAGGAGGAGGAGGATGAGGGCTCGTTTCTAACACTTTCGGGCCAGTCTGTTCGAATTGGCTCAGAGGGAGGTTTGTTTAAGCAGCAGAGGACAGGTTCACAAGTCGCCAGCCAAGGCACTGTACTGGAGGACGAGGAGGATGAGGAGGAGGAGGTGGAGGGGGACGAGGATGACGCAAGTTCACAGCGGGTGGCAGCCCAGGCCCATCACTGGTGCGTGGCTGGGGGATACGGTGGACGATGACGATACGCCTCCCACAGAGGACAGCTTGTCCTTACCCATGGGTAGCCTGGCCCACATGAGCGAATATATGCTCCAATGCCTGCGCAACGACAGCAGAGTTGCCCACGCTTTAACGTGTGCAGACTACTGGGTGGCCACCCTGCTGGATCCCCGGTATAAAGACAATGTGCCCACTTTAATTCCTGAACTGGAGCGCGACCGCAAGATGCGCGAGTACAAGCGCACGCTGATAGAGGCGCTCTTGAGAGCATTCCCACATGTCACAGGGGAACAGGTGGAAGGTGAAGGCAGAGGAGTGGCAAGAGGTCGCCAACGCAGCTGTGTCACGGCCAGCTCATCTGAGGGCAGGGTTAGCATGGCAGAAATGTGGAAAAGTTTTGTCTCCACGCCACAGCTATCTGCACCGACACCTGATACGGAACGTGTTAGCAGGAGGCAGCATTTCACTAACATGGTTGAACAGTATGTCTGCACACCCCTCCACATCCTGACGGATGGTTCGGCCCCATTCAACTACTGGGTTTCGAAATTGTCCACGTGGCCAGAGTTAGCATGTTATGCCTTGGAGGTGCTTTCCTGCCCGGCGGCCAGCGTTTTATCTGAACGCGTATTCAGCACGGCAGGGGCGCCATTACTGACAAGCGCAGCCGCCTGTCCACAGCCAACGTGGACAAGCTGACCTTCATAAAGATGAACCAGGCATGGATCCCACAGGACCTGTCCCTCCCTTGTGCAGAGTAGTCCTTATTAACTGCCTAAAACATGTCTTGTTGTGCTACGGGCCACTTCTTTATTTGATACAAATTTTATGAAACCCACAGTTGAATGAAACTCTTCTCTGTCTGGGCGCCGGGCCTAACCAGATGAAAGTGGCCGGTTAAACTAACGGGTGACATGAAGCCATAACCTCTGCCATGCTACCTCTGTCTTCTGTCTGGGTGCTGAGGCCTAAGTCAAATAAAGCGGTCTTCTGCTGTGCTGGGGGATATGAAGCTAATCTCTGACCTCTCTCCTCTGTCTGGGTCCAAAGGCCTAAATCACTGAAAGAGGCCTTCTCCTGTGGTGTGTGATATGATGCCAGAATATGTGCTGTGGGGCCTCTCTCCTCTTCCTGGGTGCAGGGTCAAATAAACTAAATTGGGGCCTACTCCTGTGGTGGTTGATATGATGCCTGATTCTCTGATGTGGAACCTCTCTCCTCTGTTTGGGTGAAGGGGTCAAAGTAACTAAATGGTGGCTTCTCCTGTGGTGGTTAGTATGATGCCAGAATATGTGCTGTGGGGCCTCTCTCCTCTTCCTGGGTGCAGGGGTCAAAGTAACTCAATGGTGGCTTCTCCTGTGGTGGCTGATATGATGCCAGAATATGTGCTGTGGTGCCTCTCTCCTCTTCCTGGGTGCAGGGTCAAATAAACTAAATTGTGGCCTACTCCTGTGGTGGTTGATATGATGCCTGATTCTCTGATGTGGAACCTCTCTCCTCTGTTTGGGTGAAGGGGTCAAAGTAACTCAATGGTGGCTTCTCCTGTGGTGGTTAGTATGATGCCAGAATATGTGCTGTGGGGCCTCTCTCCTCTTCCTGGGTGCAGGGGTCAAAGTAACTCAATGGTGGCTTCTCCTGTGGTGGCTGATATGATGCCAGAATATGTGCTGTGGTGCCTCTCTCCTCTTCCTGGGTGCGGGGTCAAAGTAACTCAATGGTGGCTTCTCCTGTGGTGGCTGATATGATGCCAGAATATGTGCTGTGGGGCTCTCTCCTCTTCCTGGGTGCAGGGTCAAAGTAACTCAATGGTGGCTTCTCCTGTGGTGGTTAGTATGATGCCAGAATATGTGCTGTGGGGCCTCTCTCCTCTTCCTGGGTGCAGGGGTCAAAGTAACTCAATGGTGGCTTCTCCTGTGGTGGCTGATATGATGCCAGAATATGTGCTGTGGTGCCTCTCTCCTCTTCCTGGGTGCAGGGGTCAAAGTAACTAAATGGTGGCTTCTCCTGTGGTGGTTGATATGATGCCTGATTCTCTGCTGTGAAACCTCTCTCTCCATCTGGGTGTAGGGGTCAAAGTCTTTCAAAGTCGCCTTCTCTGTGCTGATTGATATAAAGCTGATGGTTGTGCCATCTGACATGGTTGCCAGGGTCTGATTCAATGGGGGCCTACTCCTGTGGTGGGTGATCTAAATGCCTGATTCTCTGCTGTGAAACCTCTCTCCTCCATCTGGGTGTAGGGGTCAAAGTCTTTCAAAGTCGCCTTCTCCTGTGCTGATTGATATGAAGCTGATGGTTGTGCCATCTGACATGGTTGCCGGGGTCCCATTAAATTGGGGCCTACTCCTGTGGTGGTTGATATGATGCCTGATTCTCTGATGTGGAACCTCTCTCCTCTGTTTGGGTGAAGGGGTCAAAGTAACTCAATGGTGGCTTCTCCTGTGGTGGCTGATATGATGCCAGAATATGTGCTGTGGGGCCTCTCTCCTTTCCTGGGTGCAGGGGTCAAAGTAACTCAATGGTGGCTTCTCCTGTGGTGGCTGATATGATGCCAGAATATGTGCTGTGGTGCCTCTCTCCTCTTCCTGGGTGCGGGGTCAAAGTAACTCAATGGTGGCTTCTCCTGTGGTGGTTGATATGATGCCTGATTCTCTGCTGTGAAACCTCTCTCCTCTTCCTGGGTGCAGGGGTCAAAGTAACTCAATGGTGGCTTCTCCTGTGGTGGTTGATATGATGCCTGATTCTCTGCTGTGAAACCTCTCTCCTCCATCTGGGTGTAGGGGTCAAAGTCTTTCAAAGTCGCCTTCTCCTGTGCTGATTGATATGAAGCTGATGGTTGTGCCATCTGACATGGTTGCCGGGGTCCCATTAAATTGTGGCCTACTCCTGTGGTGGTTGATATGATGCCTGATTCTCTGATGTGGAACCTCTCTCCTCTGTTTGGGTGAAGGGGTCAAAGTAACTAAATGGTGGCTTCTCCTGTGGTGGCTGATATGATGCCAGAATATGTGCTGTGGGGCCTCTCTCCTCTTCCTGGGTGCAGGGGTCAAAGTAACTCAATGGTGGCTTCTCCTGTGGTGGCTGATATGATGCCAGAATATGTGCTGTGGTGCCTCTCTCCTCTTCCTGGGTGCGGGGGTCAAAGTAACTCAATGGTGGCTTCTCCTGTGGTGGCTGATATGATGCCAGAATATGTGCTGTGGTGCCTCTCTCCTCTTCCTGGGTGCAGGGGTCAAAGTAACTCAATGGTGGCTTCTCCTGTGGTGGCTGATATGATGCCAGAATATGTGCTGTGGTGCCTCTCTCCTCTTCCTGGGTGCAGGGTCAAAGTAACTAAATGGTGGCTTCTCCTGTGGTGGTTGATATGATGCCTGATTCTCTGCTGTGAAACCTCTCTCCTCCATCTGGGTGTAGGGGTCAAAGTCTTTCAAAGTCGCCTTCTCCTGTGCTGATTGATATGAAGCTGATGGTTGTGCCATCTGACATGGTTGCCGGGGTCCCATTAAATTGTGGCCTACTCCTGTGGTGGTTGATATGATGCCTGATTCTCTGATGTGGAACCTCTCTCCTCTGTTTGGGTGAAGGGGTCAAAGTAACTAAATGGTGGCTTCTCCTGTGGTGGCTGATATGATGCCAGAATATGTGCTGTGGGGCCTCTCTCCTCTTCCTGGGTGCAGGGTCAAAGTAACTCAATGGTGGCTTCTCCTGTGGTGGCTGATATGATGCCAGAATATGTGCTGTGGTGCCTCTCTCCTCTTCCTGGAGTGCGGGGTCAAAGTAACTCAATGGTGGCTTCTCCTGTGGTGGCTGATATGATGCCAGAATATGTGCTGTGGTGCCTCTCTCCTCTTCCTGGGTGCAGGGGTCAAAGTAACTCAATGGTGGCTTCTCCTGTGGTGGCTGATATGATGCCAGAATATGTGCTGTGGTGCCTCTCTCCTCTTCCTGGGTGCAGGGGTCAAAGTAACTAAATGGTGGCTTCTCCTGTGGTGGTTGATATGATGCCTGATTCTCTGCTGTGAAACCTCTCTCCTCCATCTGGGTGTAGGGGTCAAAGTCTTTCAAAGTCGCCTTCTCCTGTGCTGATTGATATAAAGCTGATGGTTGTGCCATCTGACATGGTTGCCAGGGTCTGATTCAATGGGGGCCTACTCCTGTGGTGGGTGATCTAAATGCCTGATTCTCTGCTGTGAAACCTCTCTCCTCCGTCTGGGTGTAGGGGTCAAAGTCTTTCAAAGTCGCCTTCTCCTGTGCTGATTGATATGAAGCTGATGGTTGCGCCATCTGACATGGTTGCCGGGGTCCCATTAAATTGGGGCCTACTCCTGTGGTGGTTGATATGATGCCTGATTCTCTGATGTGGAACCTCTCTCCTCTGTTTGGGTGAAGGGGTCAAAGTAACTCAATGGTGGCTTCTCCTGTGGTGGCTGATATGATGCCAGAATATGTGCTGTGGGGCCTCTCTCCTCTTCCTGGGTGCAGGGGTCAAAGTAACTCAATGGTGGCTTCTCCTGTGGTGGCTGATATGATGCCAAAATATGTGCTGTGGTGCCTCTCTCCTCTTCCTGGGTGCAGGGGTCAAAGTAACTCAATGGTGGCTTCTCCTGTGGTGGCTGATATGATGCCAGAATATGTGCTGTGGTGCCTCTCTCCTCTTCCTGGGTGCGGGGTCAAAGTAACTCAATGGTGGCTTCTCCTGTGGTGGCTGATATGATGCCAGAATATGTGCTGTGGTGCCTCTCTCCTCTTCCTGGGTGCAGGGGTCAAAGTAACTAAATGGTGGCTTCTCCTGTGGTGGTTGATATGATGCCTGATTCTCTGCTGTGAAACCTCTCTCCTCCATCTGGGTGTAGGGTCAAAGTCTTTCAAAGTCGCCTTCTCCTGTGCTGATTGATATGAAGCTGATGGTTGTGCCATCTGACATGGTTGCCGGGGTCCCATTAAATTGGGGCCTACTCCTGTGGTGGTTGATATGATGCCTGATTCTCTGATGTGGAACCTCTCTCCTCTGTTTGGGTGAAGGGGTCAAAGTAACTCAATGGTGGCTTCTCCTGTGGTGGCTGATATGATGCCAGAATATGTGCTGTGGGGCCTCTCTCCTCTTCCTGGGTGCAGGGGTCAAAGTAACTCAATGGTGGCTTCTCCTGTGGTGGCTGATATGATGCCAGAATATGTGCTGTGGTGCCTCTCTCCTCTTCCTGGGTGCGGGGTCAAAGTAACTCAATGGTGGCTTCTCCTGTGGTGGTTAGTATGATGCCAGAATATGTGCTGTGGGGCCTCTCTCCTCTTCCTGGGTGCAGGGTCAAAGTAACTCAATGGTGGCTTCTCCTGTGGTGGTTGATATGATGCCTGATTCTCTGCTGTGAAATCTCTCTCCTCCATCTGGGTGTAGGGGTCAAAGTCTTTCAAAGTCGCCTTCTCCTGTGCTGATTGATATGAAGCTGATGGTTGTGCCATCTGACATGGTTGCCGGGGTCCCATTAAATTGTGGCCTACTCCTGTGGTGGTTGATATGATGCCTGATTCTCTGATGTGGAACCTCTCTCCTCTGTTTGGGTGAAGGGGTCAAAGTAACTAAATGGTGGCTTCTCCTGTGGTGGCTGATATGATGCCAGAATATGTGCTGTGGGGCCTCTCTCCTCTTCCTGGGTGCAGGGGTCAAAGTAACTCAATGGTGGCTTCTCCTGTGGTGGCTGATATGATGCCAGAATATGTGCTGTGGTGCCTCTCTCCTCTTCCTGGGTGCGGGGGTCAAAGTAACTCAATGGTGGCTTCTCCTGTGGTGGCTGATATGATGCCAGAATATGTGCTGTGGTGCCTCTCTCCTCTTCCTGGGTGCGGGGTCAAAGTAACTCAATGGTGGCTTCTCCTGTGGTGGTTAGTATGATGCCAGAATATGTGCTGTGGGGCCTCTCTCCTCTTCCTGGGTGCAGGGGTCAAAGTAACTCAATGGTGGCTTCTCCTGTGGTGGCTGATATGATGCCAGAATATGTGCTGTGGTGCCTCTCTCCTCTTCCTGGGTGCAGGGGTCAAAGTAACTCAATGGTGGCCTCTCCTGTGGTGGCTGATATGATGCCAGAATATGTGCTGTGGTGCCTCTCTCCTCTTCCTGGGTGCAGGGGTCAAAGTAACTCAATGGTGGCTTCTCCTGTGGTGGCTGATATGATGCCAGAATATGTGCTGTGGTGCCTCTCTCCTCTTCCTGGGTGCAGGGGTCAAAGTAACTAAATGGTGGCCTCTCCTGTGGTGGTTGATATGATGCCTGATTCTCTGCTGTGAAACCTCTCTCCTCCATCTGGGTGTAGGGGTCAAAGTCTTTCAAAGTCGCCTTCTCCTGTGCTGATTGATATAAAGCTGATGGTTGTGCCATCTGACATGGTTGCCAGGGTCTGATTCAATGGGGGCCTACTCCTGTGGTGGGTGATCTAAATGCCTGATTCTCTGCTGTGAAACCTCTCTCCTCCGTCTGGGTGTAGGCGTCAAAGTCTTTCAAAGTCGCCTTCTCCTGTGCTGATTGATATGAAGCTGATGGTTGTGCCATCTGACATGGTTGCCGGGGTCCCATTAAATTGGGGCCTACTCCTGTGGTGGGTGATCTAAATGCCTGATTCTCTGCTTTGAAACCTCTCTCCTCCGTCCGGGTGTAGGGGTCAAAGTCTGTCAAAGTCGCCTTCTCCTGTGCTGATTGATATAAAGCTTATGCTTGTGCCATCTGACATGGTTGCCGGGGTCTGATTCAATGGTGGCCTACTCCTGTGGTGGGTGATCTAAATGCCTGATTCTCTGCTGTGTAACCTCTCTCCTCCGTCTGGGTGTAGGGGTCAAAGTAACTAAATGGTGGCCTACTCCTGTGGTGGGTGATATGATGCCTGGTTCTCTGCTGTGGGACCTCTCTCCTTTGTCTGGGTGCTGTGGTCAAAATAATAGTAAGTGACCTTCTCCATTGGTGGGTGACTTGAAGCCTGATTCTGTGCTATGGGACCTCACTCCAATTAATATTGTTTAATTTTTATTTATTTTATGTTAACTCATCATTTCCCTATCTACATTTGTTTGCAGGGGATTTAACTACATTTTGCTGCCTTTTGCAGCCCTCTAGCCCTTTCCGGGTGTGTTTTACAGCCTTTTTAGTGCCCAAAAGTTCGGGTCCCCATTGACTTCTATGGGGTTCGGGTTCCGGATGAAGTTCGGGTCGAGTTCGGATCACGAACCCGAACATTTTTCGAAAGTTCGGCCGAACTCGTCGAACTCGAACATCCAGGTGTTCGCTCATCTCTACACACAACCAATCTGAGACTATTCCTTCTGTGGCCTGACATTTTGCTGCAGTAAAGACCATGCCACCTTGCACGTTATGTTCTTTTTTAGTCTACACAAATCATATTCTGGTTAAAAAGAAAATAGTTGTCTGCTTTACAAGTCACTACTTGTATTTCCTATGCATTAATTCTGGAGCAACTTTTTATATCACTGAATATTGTTCGGTATCTCTATTATTCCTGCTAGGACTTTATGAATAAAGTACCAATGGTTGGTACCAATTAGGAGTGTGTCTGTCATGAAATTACTAAGCCCCATTCCTAAGGTGAGTTAGGCCAATCAGGCTTGGGGTCGGCATTTCAGTACCTACTGAAGTATCATGATCAGGAATGCCAGGCCAATCAGGCTTGAGGCCACAGTCACCTGTCATTTGATCTTCTATGACACATTAGCCTCTTTATCTCCTCTTGTGGAATCCTGGATTCTGACCACAGACTGCCTGTTTTGAAATGCCTCTTGCTGTCAATTTTGTCTACTTGTGGTTCTGACCCTGCCTGGTATTTGACCGTGAGTTGCTCTTTGTCTTGGTGTCATTGTTGCCCCCCTGACATTGACCTTGGCTTGTTTTCTGGTTTCTTTAATTGTTTTCTGATTCAGATATAGTTATCTTGTTCTTGTTCTGACCTAGTTTCATTTGACTTCCCTCTCCTCCTGTGCACTTAGTCAGGAATGGACCGTTGTAGAATGCTTTGACACATAGGTTTTTATTGCTTTTTATTTAGCACTTCCGCATTTTCCATTTGTAGTGCCCCAGTAGTTTTGGTGCATTTTTAATTATTTTTTATTTGTTTGCTGTATAATAAAACGCTAGCTCCAAATGTAACCTGAAAGTCCATGGGAAATATGAGATGCAGAGCACAAAAAGCATTTTTTTTTTTCTATTAGCAATTTTGTTCAATAGTGTATGTTCACACTGTTTCTGCTGTGTTTTATTATTACTATTTTTTTTTACTTTGCATGCCATGGACTATGGAATGGACAATGAATGGAGCTAGACAACAGCTTCCAGCAGCGTCCTTCTGTACACCATGTAGTTGAAGTTTTTAACCCCCAGTACTTTGGCAATGAATCTGTGCCAAAATTCTTGCAGCAAAATATTATATGTGAACATACTCTTTGCTGTCTTTTTGCCTTCTTTTCAAAAACGCAGCATCCTGTATCTCTGGCAATTTTTTTTCTTTATCAGTTTCTCCTTTATTATAGGGGAAAAATTTAGCAAAATTCAATTTACATAGCCATTTAGAAAGAAAATATCGCTAAAAAATACGACAACAACTGTAACAAAAAATGCAGATATTCTAAAAACACATGGGCATAATCTAGCATGTTTTGCTGGTTAAAAAAAAAAAAAAGCACCAGAGCCATATTCATATGTGTAAACCCTTAAAAAGATAACCCATTCATTTTAGTGGCAATTGTGTAATGCCTTATTTGCCCTGAGAAAGTACTGCAGGAACATTGACACTTCTTGCTGGGTTCCTCCAGCAGTGGAAATTCGGTGATAATATACACACTTCTATGTCTCAAAGTCAGCAGACAATTAATTTTGTCTAGTACAAAGTAAGAAATATTCATGCTGCTCACCACATATGGTAAGGTGCAAATGCAGATCTTCCTATTATACTTGAATCCAATGTTCCAAGCCTTATTGTTCTGACCACAATCAATCAATATTGCTATGGGCAACCCCATTTTCTTGTGTATTACTACAGACTCCCTTATGCAGGAGATACAGACAAGAAGCACAATAGTAAAGTACAACAAATTTAGAGTTTCACAATGCGAAATGTATTCTACTTGTAGGATAAAATAGCTAAAACACCTTATCATAAAACATTTCCATTTAGGAATGCCAAAAAATCAATAGCCAAGAATATTGCAGAATTAGGTCAAACTATTTGAATGCGGGTCAGCAAGCTCTGGTACTCCAGCTGCTATGAAACTTCAATTCCCAGAATGGTTCATTCACTGCCATGGGAATTCAGAGAACAGTCGAGCAAGTGAGCATGCTGGAAATTGTAGTTTCACAGCAGTTGGCATACCGGAGGTTGCTGACCCTTGTGTTAAAACGGCAGGTCTGATTGAGACTTTAATTCCATCCACTGGGAATGAAATGTCATGTAGCTCCTGAGATTTGTCACCTTTTTAGCAGACTCTATTACATCCCAGTCACTGAGGCAGAAAAGATTCTTGTAAATATAATTTAATGAAATGTGCATTAAGTAAGGAGGTAATTAATATGTCATTATTCATTGGCTCTATTTGCATAACAAATAGAGATAATAAGTGTATTGTTATTTCCCCATGACATTAAAATAATACATTATTGTGTACAAACAGTTAAAGGAACTATTTCCACATGTCAGTCAATGTCATATTGTAGGATTTTATTAGACGTCTAGTAGTATAAGGGGGTTGAAAGGTTAATTTGTTTGTTAAATCTGTACAGTATGAAGAAACAAGTGATGATAACATGATGATTACTGTCTTCACTGTGTTAAACTTAAGGGGGGAGGGGCAGGCGTACATAGAGAAGTAAGGGCCCCATAGCAAGGATCAAACCAGACCCCCATGCCATTATGGTAGTTATGCCCCTGTTAACAATATATGGGCTAGAAAACCTTGCACATTGTACTTCAAATCTATTCCAGCTCCTGGATGGAATAGAATTAAGTTCTGGTTCATGGCTAGACAGAGATGAGCCACAATTATTAAGAAATGTACCTCTTAATAACTGTTGGGTATCTCACACTAGAACTGCACATATCAAAGGGTTTATCTCATTGGTGGCATTGGTGCCTATCTCCAGATCTGGACCCTCAATGTGAGCGGATATCGGAGTTCTGAAAATAGCTGAGTGCTCGCTTTGCAATTTCTGGCATTCCCACAGAGGTGAATAGAGCAGTGGCTGTGCTTGTGCGGTGCGCTCACCTTTCATTTCTACTGGATTTACAAAATTGCAGACTACACTTGTGAGGATTATGGAATTATCATCTAATGCCAGCCATGATCTAATTCAAGCCATTTGCTGTGAGATAGCAAAGGGAGTGAACTCTGCAAGAGTCCTGGCTTCAAGGAGGCCACATGCATACAATTCACACCTCACTTAGCCAGCACGAGGGCCAACTTATCCTACAGGAAAACTCCCCTGTAGGGGGTCTCAGCATACACTCAGATCACTCAAATCCATCAGACATCAAGGAAACGGGATTCATAAGGAATTATGAATTGCCCTTCCATCACAGGCATAAACCAGTTATATATATGCAACCCTGGGGCGAAGACGGACATGCTCCTGGTCATAGTTTGGGATCGGGTGCCGGGAAGGGGAGCTACAGAGATCTCCCAGAAGGAACCTAATAACAGCCCATGTTTGGTCTCCACCTGTAGCCGGAACCCAGGCTGACCCGTTGTAACCATTTCCTTGTGACCTTCCGGTCTGGAGCTATGGGCCATAATGGATGTTGTGGGTCTTTGGCTACCAGGACAAGGAAGGGAGGGAGGACTCCTCCCAGAGGGATGGAGGGGTCTGACCAACTACAGGTGAAAAGACCAATGCAGGCAAGAGGCCAAGGTCTTTTCTCTGAAGGGGGTCACATCGAGTAATGTGTTTGGAGGGAACGGTGGACAAACTGTGGACATCACTGCCCCCATGTGACTACAGCCAACCATTACAGCAACCCAGAACTTATCATAACCCAAAGGATGACTTATCCATCTGGTAACCGACCCTTGCTCTGTTTAACTCTATTGTATCATATCACCTGTATTTGTAGATCTGACCACTGTATACATTCTGTGTGTGTATCGTGTATTGTCTAGTGCACACTAAGGGAAATTAACTAAGTAATTGAATCTTGTGTTGTTCTTGTATTTTGGTCCACGAGTTCCCATGTCCGTGTTTGGCATAGTTATATGCTACTGTGGGTTGGTTTCTCACCCTATATAATCCCGTTAGCAGACCAGGCTTCTATCAAACAAAGAACAGGTGGCACTCTACCGTGCTGAGAAAGCTCTGTTTCTCTGGAACAGTGAAAAGGCTCTTTCAGCTTCTCAGGGTTGTGAGTTGGAGGCCACGAGGACTACCTTCTCTCACCCCCATGCCTCTCTGTGGCTGCGTGGACAGGAGGCGTCTGTGTAAACTGTATCAAGCTGACCTTACGTGCTCCTATGGAAACCAGTGACTAAACTGTATCTCAGTGAGCTCGACGCAGTTGACAGATAAAAAATCCCAAAGTCAGAAACAATCCCCTACAAAGATGAGTACACAAACACAGGACCCCAAACTGTGCAACACAATAGAGAGGCAAATTCACACTAACTTGGGTCTGTACACCAGGGTCCCAAGGACTAGCTTTGGGTCTGGTAATGCATCTTTGAAAAATACAAAGGAATGGTCTTACCAAGTTCGGTAGCCAGACGATGCTTGTTCACATGGAAGTGTCAATAAAGAGAGAGTTATTCAGATCTTGCGGGTTCATTGCCAGGTAACCATACACGAAAGCGGTCCTTTAGCTGTGGAACCTTACCCTGATATGGAATCCCTAGCAAGCTCTACCGGACCGGACACAGGGCTTAGAGCTGAATACCGATGCTAAAGCTGAAGCTTGTCCCATTTGTGGGACTCAGTTTGAAGTGCTAAATGGCCAAACTGAGTGCCACAAATGGGAGAGGCTTAGCTTTCGTGCCTCTCCTCTTTGACTGCCACCATACGCGTCCCAGGAGCACCTACTGTCACACTGCAGATTCGCGCCATACGTCCTTCAGCAGTAGCATCTGTATTCAGCTCTAAGCCCTGTGTCCCCTGATGATTCATGGGGATTATGTTTTCCGATTCGTTCAGTTGATGAAATGCGTTGGTTCATATAAATGTATCACGGTAATTTAAAACCACAAATACCTTCTGTACTAACACCCGATCAGGTCACTGTCTCTCAGCCTTCAGGATTAACTTCCGGTAGGGCTTGCTAGGGATTCCATATCAGGGTAAGGTTCTGGACGGGGCCACCCCTGGCGGGGCACAGACCCCGTGTCAGGAGGTTATTAGGGTTCAATAGGTCATGTAGGGTGTAAATAGGGCTAGTTTATCTTCCTTGAGGCTTTGCTTCCCTTATGGCCGTTTACTATATTTTTGACGAGTCCACAGCTAAAGGACCGCTTTCGTTTATGGTCACCTGGCAATGAGCATCGTCTGGCTACCAAACTTGGCAAGACCATTCCTTTATATTTTTCAAAGATGCATCGCCAGACCGAAAGCTAGTCCTTGGGACCCTGGCGTACGGACCCAAGTTAGTGTGAATCTGCCCCTCTATTGCAGTGCACGGTTTGGGGTCCTTTGTTTGTGTTTGTTCTTGTTTGCGTACTCATGTTTGTAGGGGCTTGTTTCTGACTTTGGGATTTTTTATCCAGTAGTATTAAAAGTTATGTTTTATTATGTTACTGCCCCACATTGGTTTTCCTTCATACAGGTATGTCTACAACAACAGAAAAAATAAAATTCGATGCTTCTTAGAATGTAACATTGAAAAAAAAATTTTTTTTGCTCAAATGTCTCTAAGGTCCAAAATATTGTCACTGCTGAAGGAGAAAATTATGAAAAATATTGTAGCTTTCCACCAGAAAAAAACATTTTTCAAGTGCCAGATATAGGTGGTTAATTTGTCAGCGTTTGACCAATTTAAGAGCCTTGAAAGTCTGTTAACGCAGTATGGATGCACTGCCGCCTCTAGAGATGAGCGAAAAATTAAAAAATTTGATTTGGCTGCCTCGCCGAGTTTTACAAAAAACTTTTACTTCATGACAAATTACTTCATCATGAAGCACATGTCTTTGTCAGTAGTGGATCAATTGACAATTATTGTACCCCTCAGATGCAACATGCATAGCTGATCGTGGCATCTAATATAATTAACAGTGTGTAAAATAAAATAAAAAAATCATACTTACCTGATCCATTTGCTCGCAACAGGTCGGCCGCTGCCATCTTGCTTGAAGATCTGGCGCTAAATCAGTGTGGTGACATCATACGGGACCGAGCATGGGATTTGGTGCCAGATCTTAAAGCAAAATGCCGGTGGGCGGCTCGTAGCAACAAAATGTTTGGGTTCGGGATCCGAACTCGACCCGAACTTCATCCCGAACCCAAACCCCATTAAAGTCAATGGGGACCCAAACTTTTGGGCACTAAAAAGGCTGTAAAATAGTCCAGGAAAGGGCTAGAGGGCTGCAAAAGGCAGCAACATTTTGGTAAATGCCCTGCAAACGAATGTGGATAGGGAAAATAATTAAAATAAAATAAATAAAAATTAACCAATATCAATTGGAGTGAGGTCCCGTAGCAGAGAATCAGGCTTCAAGTCACCCACCAATGGAGAAGGTCACTTTCTGTTATTTCGGCCCCAGCACCCAGACAGAGGAGAGAGGTCCCAAAGCAAGGAATAAGGTGTCATATCACCCACCACTGGAGAAGGCCACTTTCAGTTATTTAGGCCCCAGCACCCAGACAGAGGAGAGAGGTCCCACAGCAAGGAATAAGGTGTCATATCACCCACCACTGGAGAAGACCACTTTGAGATATTTAGGCCCCAGCACCCAGACAGAGGAGAGAGGTCCCACAGCAAGGAATAAGGCGTCATATCACACACCACTGGAGAAGGCCACTTTGAGTTATTTAGGCCCCAGCACCCAGACAGAGGAGAGAGGTCCCACAGCAAGAAATAAGGCGTCATATCACCCACCACTGGAGAAGGCCACTTTCAGTTATTTAGGCCCCAGCACCCAGATAGAGGAGAGAGGTCCCACAGCAAGGAATAAGGCGTCATATCACCCACCACTGCAGAAGGCCACTTTCAGTTATTTAGGCCCCAGCACCCAGACAGAGTAGAGAGGTCCCACAGCAGAGAATCATGCGTCATATTACCCACCACTGCAGAAGGCCACTTTCCGTTATTTAGCCCACGGCACCCAGAAAGAGGATAGAGGTCGCATGGCAGAGGTTCAGGCTTCATGTCACCCACCATTGTAACAGGCCACAGCGCCCAGATTGAGGAGAGGTTCATTCAACTTTGGGTTGCACCGCAAGATCATGGTAAAGTTAAAAAAATGAGGATTCAATAAAGAAGTGCCCCGGAGTACAAGAATACTTGGTTGAAGGGGAGGCAGTTATAAATGTCTATTCTGCACAAGGGAGGGACAGGTCCTGTGGGATCCATGCCTGGTTCATTTTTATGAACGTCAGCTTGTCCACGTTGGCTGTGGACAGACGGCTGCGTTTGTCAGTAATGACGCTCCCTGCTGTGCTGAATACACGTTCAGACAAAACGCTGGCCGCCGGACAGGCCAGCAACTCCAAGGCATAAAATGCTAACTCTGGCCACGTGGACAATTTGGAGACCCAGAAGTTGAATGGGGCCAAACCAACAATCATTACGTGGAGGGGTGTGCAGACGTACTGTTCAACCATGTTAGTGAAATGCTGCCTCCTGCTAACACGTTCCGTATCAGGTGGTGGTGCAGTTAGCTGTGGCGTGGAAACAAAACTTTTCCACATTTCTGCCATGCTAACCCTGCCCTCAGAAGAGCTGGCCGTGACACAGCTGCGTTGGCGACCTCTTGCTCTTCCTCTGCCTTCGCCTTGGGCTTTCACCTGTTCCCCTGTGACATTTGGGAATGCTCTCAGGAGCGCGTCTACCAGCGTGCACTTGTACTCGTGCATCTTCCTTTCACGCTCCAGTGCAGGAAGTAAGGTGGGCACATTGTCTTTGTACCGGGGATCCAGCAGGGTGGCAACCCAGTAGTCCGCACACGTTAAAATATGGGCAACTCTGCTGTCATTGCACAGGCACTACAGCATGTAGTCGCTCATTGTGCCAGGCTGCCCAGAGGAAAGGACAAGCTGTCTTCTGTAGGAGTTGTATCGTCATCGTCCTCCGTATCCCCCCAGCCACGCATCAGTGATGGGCCTGGGTGGGCTGTGAACCTGCTTCATCCTCCTCCACCTCCTCGTCCTCCAGTAGTGGGCACTGGCTGGCCACATTTGTACCTGGCCTCTGCTGTTGCAAAAAACCTCCCTCTGAGCCACTTCTAACAGACTGGCCTGAAAGTGCTAAAAATGACCCCCCCTCCTCCTCCTCCTTCTCCTGGGCCACCTCCTCTTCCATCATCGCCCTAAGCATTTTTTCAAGGAGACATAGAAGTGGTATTGTAGCGCTGATAACGGTGTCATCGCCACTGGCCATGTTGGGGGAGTACTCGAAACAGCGCAACAGGGCACACAGGTCTCGTATGGAGGCCCAATCGGTGGTGAAGTGGTGCTGTTCTGCAGTGCGACTGACGCGTGCGTGCTGCAGTTGAAATTCCACTATGGCCTGTTGCTGCTCGCACAGTCTCTACAGCATGTGTAAGGTGGAGTTCCAGCTGGTTGGCACGTCGCATATGAGGCGGTGAGCGGGATGGCCGAAGTTTTGCTGTAGTGCAGACAGGCGAGCAGCGGCAGGATGTGAACGCCGGAAGCGCGCACAGACGGCCCGCACTTTATGCAGCAGCTCTGACATGTCGGGTTAGTTGTGAATGAACTTCTGCACCACCAAGTTCAGCACATGTGCCAGGCAAGGGATGTGCGTCAAACCGGCTAGTCCCAGAGCTGCGACGAGATTTCACCCAATATTGCACACCACCCGGCAGGGCTTGAGGCCCACCTGCAGAAACCACTCGTCGGTCTGTTGTTCAATACCCCGACACAACTCCTGCACGGTGTGGGGCCTGTCCCCCAAACATATGAGTTTCAGAATGGCCTGCTGACGTTTACCCCGGGCTGTGCTGAAGTTGGTGGTCAAGGTGTGTGGCTGAATAGATGAGCTGGTGGAAGCAGAGGAAGAGGAAGCCGAGTAGGAGGAGGAGGCTACAGGAGGCAAAGAATGATGCCCTGCGATCCTTGGCGGCGAAAGGATGTGCGCCAAGAAACTCTCCGCCTTGTGCCCAGCCGCCACTACATTTACCCAGTGTGCAGTTAGGGAGATATAGCGTCCCTGGCCGTGCTTACTGGTCCACGTATCTGTGGTTAGGTGGACCTTGCCACAGATGGCGTTGCGCAGTAAACACTTCGATTTTGTCGGATACTTGGTTGTGCAGGGAAGGCACGACTGTCTTGGAGAAGTAGTGGCGGCTGGGAACAACATACTGTGGGACAGCCATGGACATCAGCTGTTTGAAGCTGTCTGTGTCTACCAGCCTGAATGACAGCATTTCAAAGGCCAGTAGTTTAGAAATGCTGGCATTCAGGCCCAGGGTTCGAGGGTGGCTAGAATATAATTTACTCTTTCACTCCAAGGATTGTGAAATGGAGAGCTGAACGCTGCCGTATGACTTGGTGGAGATGCTTGGTGATGCAGGTGTTGGTGTCGGTGGCACATCCTCTGTTTGGTGGGCGGCAGGTGCCAACATTCCTCCCGAGGCGGAGCAAGAGGCCGCCGAGGCAGCAGCAGAAGAGGAAGCAGGGGGAGCCTGAGTGAGTTCCTTGTTTTTAAGGTGTTTATTCCACTGCAGTTCATGCTTTGCATGTAGATGCCTGGTTATGCAGGTTGTGCTAAGGTTCAGAACGTTAATGCCTCGCTTCAGGCTCTGATGGCACAGCGTGCAAACCACTCGGGTCTTGTCGTCAGCACATTGTTTAAAGAAGTGGCATGCCAGGGAACTCCTTGAAGCTGCCTTTAGGGTGCTCGGTCCCTGGTGGTGGAGGCCAGTAGCTGGCAAACTCTCTTGGCGGCAGCTATTCTGCTTTTGCTCCCTGCTCCCTCTTTTGCAACGCTGTTGGCTCGGTCTCACCACTGCCTCTTCCTCTGAACTATGAAAGTCAGTGGCACGACCTTCATTCCATGTGGGGTCTAGGACCTCATCGTCCCCTGCATCGTCTTCCACACAGTTTTCCTCCCTGACCTCCTGTTCGGTCTACACACTGCAAAAAGACGCAGTGGTTGGCACCTGTGTTTCGTCATCATCAGAGACGTGCAGACTCCGATGAGGTGGTATACCGATGTCCTCATCATTAGGAAACATCAGTGGTTGTGCATCAGTGCATTCTATGTCTTCCACCACTGGGGATGGGCTAGGTGGATTTCTTTGGGAAACCCTGCCAGCAGAGTCTTCAAACAGCATAAGAGACTGCTGCATAACTTGAGGCTCAGACAGTTTCCCTGATATGCATGGGGGTAATGTGACAGACAAATGGGCTTGGTTTTCAGGCGCCACCTGTGCACTTTCTGCAGAAGACTGGGTGGGAGATAATGTTGTAAACGTGCTGGATCCACTGTCGGCCACCCAATTGACTAGCGCCTGTACCTGCTCAAGCCTTACCATACTTAGAACCAAATATCACTGTAAATTCTGGCGGGTACTGGAACCTGAGGTAGTTGGTTCACTAGAACGTGTGGCTGTGGCAGAATGGCCATGTCCTCTCCCAGCACCAGAGGGTACACTAACACCACCACGACCGCGTCCGCGTCCCTTACTAGATGTTTTCCTCATTGTTACCATTCACCAAGCACCACAATAAGAAAAAAAATATTTGGCCCAATGTATTGATTTCAAATTTAGGCATTTTTTTACTAGCACCTAACACTATCTGCCTATTTATTTTTGTACCGTATTACACTAATCCAAGCACAGCAGTAACCACTGATTTAGGGGAATATCAATTGTAGGCCTAGTATTTAGGCCCTGGATGAAAGGTATCCTTTTATGGACAGATTTACACTTGAAGGTGCACAGTAGCGTGTGAAAAAATATGTAGGATTATGCCTTCAGCAATTGTATTTTAACACTTTGTGTAATATACCCTTTAACGGACAGAAATACAATGGGTGATGCATGGTAGCGTGTGAATTTATTGAGGATGACCCTCTCTGCACTTGTATGTACACCTTGAGTGTAATATACCCATTTAAGGACAGATTAACACTTGGCCTGCAACAGCTGGAACACCAGATTCAGGGTATTGCTATTTTGGCAAGTGAATTTAACACCAGATCAAAATCTATCCTTTGACAGATACTAATAAACTTGTCCAGTCACAGATGGAACACCAGATTTACTGTATTTCTATTTTGGCTGAATTTCTGAATTTCACACCAGAAAAAAAATATATCCTTTGCCTTACATTATTAAACTTGGCCAGCCACAGCTGAAACCACTGATTTATGGTATTGCTATTTTGGCAATTGAATTTAACCCCAGAAAAAAGTATATCCTTTGACGGACACTAGGGAAATTGTCTAGTCACAGCTGGAACATAAGATTCAGGGTATTGCTATTTTGGCAATTGAATTTCACCCCAGAAAAAAAGATATATACTTTGCCGTACACTATTAAACTTGGCCAGCCACAGCTGAAACCACTGATTTATGGTATTGCTATTTTGGCAATTGAATTTCACAACAGAACAAAATATATCCTTTGCCTGACACTATTAAACTTGGCCTGCCACAGCTGATACCACTGATTTATGGTATTGCTATTTTGGCAATTGAATTTCACCCCAGAACAAAATATATCCTTTGCCGGACACTATTAAACTTGGCCAGCCACTGCTGGGACTCCAGATTTACTGTATTTCTATTTTTGCTACTGACTTTCACCCCAGAAAATAATATATCCTTTGACGGACACTAGGGAAATTGTCCAGTCACAGCTGGAACACCAGATTTAGGGTATTGCTATTTTGGCAATTGAATTTCACCCCAGAAAAAAATATATCCTTTGCAGGACACTATTAAACTTGACCACCAACAGCTAAAACCACGGATTTATGGTATTGCTATTTTGACAATTGAATTTCACCCCAGAACAAAATATATCCTTTGCCGGACGCTATTAAACTTGGCCAGCCACAGCGGAAAACCACTCATTTAAAGTATTGCTATTTTGGCAATTGAATTTCACCCCAGAAAAAAATATATCCTTTGCCGGACACTATTAAACTTGGCCAGCCACTGCTGGGACACCAGATTTACTGTATTTCTATTTTTGCTACTGAATTTCACACAGAAAATAATATATCCTTTGAAGGACACTAGGGAAATTGTCCAGTCACAGCTGGAACACCAGATTCAGGGTATTGCTATTTTGGCAATAGAATTTCACCCCAGAACAAAATATATCCTTTGCCTGACATTATTAAACTTGGCCTCCCACAGCTGTTACCACTGATTTATGGTATTGCTATTTTGGCAATTGAATTTCACCCCAGAACAAAATATATCCTTTGCCGGACACTATTAAACTTGGCCAGCCACTGCTGGGACTCCAGATTTACTGTATTTCTATTTTTGCTACTGACTTTCACCCCAGAAAATAATATATTCTTTGACGGACACTAGAGAAATTGTCCAGTCACAGCTGGAACACCAGATTTAGGGTATTGCTATTTTGGCAATTGAATTTCACCCCAGAACAAAATATATCCTTTGCCGGACACTATTAAACTTGGCCAGCCACAGCAGAAACCACTCATTTAAAGTATTGCTATTTTGGCAATTGAATTTCACCCCAGAAAAAAATATATCCTTTGCCGGACACTATTAAACTTGGCCAGCCACTGCTGGGACACCAGATTTACTGTATTTCTATTTTTGCTACTGAATTTCACACAGAAAATAATATATCCTTTGACGGACACTAGGGAAATTGTCCAGTCACAGCTGGAACACCAGATTCAGGGTATTGCTATTTTGGCAATTGAATTTCACCCCAGAACAAAATATATCCTTTGCCTGACACTATTAAACTTGGCCTGCCACAGCTGATACCACTGATTTATGGTATTGCTATTTTGGCAATTGAATTTCACCCCAGAACAAAATATATCCTTTGCAGGACACGATTAAACTTGACCAGCCACAGCTAAAACCACTGGTTTATGGTATTGCTATTTTGGCAATTGAATTTCACCCCAGAACAAAATCTATCCTTTGACAAATACTAATAAACTTGTCCAGTCACAGATGGAACACCAGATTTACTGTATTTCTATTTTGGCAACTGAATTTCACACCAGAAAAAAATATATCCTTTGCCTTACATTATTAAACTTGGCCAGCCACAGTTGAAACCACTGATTTATGGCATTGCCATTTTGGCAATTGAATTTAACCCCAGAACAAAATGTATCCTTTGCAGGACACTATTAAACTTGGTTAGCCACAGCTGAAACCACTGATTTATGGTATTGCTATTTTGGCAATTGAATTTCACACCAGAAAAAAGCATATCCTTTGACGGACACTAGGGAAATTGTTAAGTCACAGCTGGAACACCTGATTCAGGGTATTGCTATTTTGCCTACTGACTTTAACCCCAGAACAAAATATATCCTTTGCCGGACACTATTAAACTTGGCCAGCCACAGCTGAAACCACTGATTTATGGTATTGCTATTTTGGCAATTGAATTTCACCCCAGAACAAAATATATCCTTTGCCGGACACTATTAAACTTGGCCAGCCATAGCTGATACCACTGATTTATGGTATTGCAATTTTGGCAATTGAATTTCACCCCAGAAAAAAATATATCCTTTGCCGTACACTATTAAACTTGGCCAGCCACAGCTGAAACCACTGATTTATGGTATTGTTATTTTGGCAATTGAATTTCACCCCAGAACAAAATATATCCTTTGCAGGACACTATTAAACTTGGCCAGCCACAGCTGAAACCAGTGATGTACAGTATTGCTATTTTGGCTATTGAATTTCACCCCAAAACAAAATATATCCTTTGCCGGACACTATTATACTTTGCCAGCCACTGCTGAGACACCAGATTTAGGGGATTGCTACTTTGGCAATTGAATTCAACCCCGTAATAAAATATAGAAATTTCTATCCTGAGTTTCTAGAGGTGACAATAAGCACAGCCAAGCCTCTGATATTGGATATAGCAAAAGAAAAAAACTAGTATTGATGGATTGATGGACATGGTGGCAGCTTGTGCTGGTGCACTACAAGTCACAAAATGTCCGCCGATCACCCCAGAAAAAAGTGACAGAAAAACGCTCTGTGCAGCCTAAAAACCAGTGAGCAATTAAATAGCAGAATTTG
The DNA here is from genome assembly GCA_033119425.1 of Bufotes viridis. Taxonomy (NCBI): domain Eukaryota; kingdom Metazoa; phylum Chordata; class Amphibia; order Anura; family Bufonidae; genus Bufotes; species Bufotes viridis. The sequence goes on from CM065589.1 coordinate 512,676,554, forward strand.
AATGATTCACAGCTGTAGATCGATCACTTCATTAGGTGTTTTTCTGACTTTTCACTGCCTTATCTCGCCCTCACAGAAGCTGCGTCCTCTCCCTTCACTAATCAGAGCAGTGTGACGTGCGGCGCTACGTGACTCCAGCTTAAATAGAGGCTGGGTCACATGCTGCACTTGGCCAATCACAGCTATGCCATTAGTAGGCATGGCTGTGATGGCTTCTTAGGGCAAGAAGCAAAACGCTAGCTGAAAGCTTCAGAAAGCGGGAAAGCGGGAAGAAATTGCCAAACAACGGACCCGAACCTGACCTTTTTTGAAAAGGTCCGGGTCCGTGTCCCGAACACCCCAAAATTCGGTATGAACCCGAACTATGCTCGAACTGTTCGCTCAACACTACTCATTATACATGTCAGACCATTCATAGAATGGGCACTGTGTAATACTACTTTTGAGCACATTTGGTATAACATTGATTGCCAGGATGGCTTCTAACAGGGATTGTCTAGACTTGAAACTATTTTTAAATGTTGTCAAATGCCAACATTATTTAAATTAAAGTCTCTTTTGGAGCATGGAACTTTGTCAAAAATGTCTCACGTGATTTTCTGATGTTATAATTTAACCAACATATCTGCATATTATAATCAATTTGACTTTTATTATTACCCATACCATGTATCTGGGATTGTAAAGTGTTCATCAAGTCTGAGAGTTTTACAAAGCAGGTCATTACATTAGTCTGTGAGACTAAGGTACAGTATAATGAATATTTCTATTGCAAGAATATGAAGCTGGATGATATCTAAGGAACAGAACTTTATGCATCATATGCATCATATCTAAGCATCTTATTATAATACTACATCAATTAACTCCCCCTGATACTTTAAAATCACTTGCAGATAAGCAAAATGCTAAATCAGCCATACTTGATGTTAATTAATTATATGCCTGTGATATGATGATGCACAAAAAAGCAAACCTGATTATTTACGTGCATTTTACATAATATTAACATTAGATCTATCCTTCTTCCTTGTTTCAGCTTTTCCTTTCCCCTTTTCCTTATCTTTTGATCCTTCAAATTATTTTGAGTTCCCTTCTTTTCTCGACTTTTCTTAGCTTTCATCTTTCTCACATTCTTTCCATTCCTGACTTTCCTTCTTAAACTTTGTTTTTTGTGTTCTCTTTCTTCTTTAGTTCTATTGTTTTCCTTCTCTATTCTTCCTTGTTTCCCAATATATTTTCAATGCAATTTTTTATTTCTACAGTTTACGGAACCATTCTATGCACAATCTTCCTTTAAAGTGTCTGGTGGGTCACAGGATTCCAGTCACCACAAACGACATAAGCCATGTGTTTGAAAAAATTTTTATGTAGTTTGAATATACATTTCAGAGGATAGCTTCACTTTGAAATATTGAGTATACCATGGCCATATTGCCTTCATTCTTTTTAAGAATTTGTTGAGCAGATGACAGGTCAGAGTTGTTTTATTTCTCAGTGTTTTTTACATGTTGATCTTGAACGATAAAAGAGACACATACATTCAGAGTAGATTTTGCTTGCTTGCTTGCTTATATATTTTCCATGGGGTGGTTTTTGATATGGTATACAATATCTCAAATTATATGATGAACCTATATAAAGGCAGTAAATTGCACACAATATTCAAATTCTAATAAATAATCATTGGACATGTTGTTTACATCAAACTCTTAGAAACACCAACCATTAAGCCAGTTTAATTCGCTAAGTATATTGCATTTATTCTATTGTATTTTGTGCTTCAATAAGTGATGGACAAAAGGAATAGTAAGAAAAACTTAAAAATAGTTCAGCAATACTAAAGTATCTTTTCAAGTAATAATAGATAAAATCAATGAATAGGGTTGTTTTATGAAACATTTCACACTTTTTTTTTTACATTTTTCAAACCAGCATCTGGATCTAAATTTAGCATAGCCACTGAGTTATTCAATAAAATGTATCTCTATGGAACTGTCTGCTGTTTGTTATTTTCCCGGTTTCTCTGTTCATCTCAGCAACCTTGCTGAGATGGACGCACATGCTCAGTTCCAGCCTTAAATTGCCACCAGCCCCATTTGTTGTTAGAAGTTGTAACAGTCACAGGGAGAATGTTGTTCTAACCTAAAATAAATGTAGCAGAGCAATTGGAGCAATGAATGTGTGGAAGTTGTAGTGCTCATTGGAGTGCCACAGCCCATTAAAACAGCTAATTGATGGAGATGCCAGGCAGTCTTGAGGAAATTTCACCAATATTCTGTTCCTAGAAGACCCCTTTGTATGAACACATGCAACGGGTGCCTCTCTCTAGGGCACTCTATAACGCAACCCAGGTGTAAGAATGCCGAGTGGTATAGTGCGGCCTAAAATGTCTCTTATTGTGTGTCACGGTGCTCCTACCTGGATACCTCTGGAACCCAGGCTGTGGCTCTGAAGCAATAAATGCGGGGAATAATTGAAGGATTTGAAATAAAGAATAAGTCTAGACCTTGTATGTAGTTGAACAGCAGCTTTATTTTAATAAACGTTCATCAGAAACAATCTTCAAGCTCTGTCTTGGTTCCAGCAGGCTTTAGTATTAAACTTGCAGGCTACTTCAATAACTTTGCTTGCTTTCTCTCTCTGCTTTACTGAAAATCTGAATAGGCAACTTGGCTTCCTCTGTAAGCTGCACTTTCTCTCTGTAGTCTGACTCTAGGAGATACCAGGGAACTTTCTTCCTGGCTTCTGAGGCTTCAAGCTTTGGTCTCCATGGCCAGCAGAGCTTAAGGTGCTCTGGCTGGTGTGGGCACGTCCAGCAGAGACGTGCCCCCTGCACATCTGTCCCCTAGCAGGGGATAAGCTAGACTAAGTGGAACTAGTCCCCACCCTTCCTGCAGGAAGTGGGACTCACCCACCTCTCTCCAGACAGGGAGGGGGGTGGGTTTAGAATGAAATGGTAAGTTCCATTCTATCTAAGTATAGTTCTGCCATGTTTGCTGCCACCTGCTGGTGAAACAGGCATATTACATGAAATAAACAGTTGCATAACCATAATAGGAATGCACATTGTGGAGGACCTCGAATAAATGCATGACATGAGGTTAGACCAATAAAGACAGTAGCAAGGTGCAGAAGTGGTAACACATACACACATATATCACATCAATGGTATTCAGTAGAAAGAAAAAGCACATGATAAATCCGTGATAAAGAAGTAAGTCCAAGGCACTCACTGATTCATTATTGTTCCAAATAATTAATACCATAAGAAAGGCTGTGCTTGCACGTTAAAGGAAAAGTACCGTCCTCTCTGATCAAGACCACAGAATTAAGCATAGGCTGGCATGATTGTCTATAGTATGCATGCCTGGTGACCTCTGCTGGATCCCCACTGGGTACAAGCAGTGTATAATGTGATAGAAAAAAGAATCAAGCCAGCATAGGAGGCAATATGGTAAATCACAATACATTAGTAAGTGCCTTGTATTAACTTTCTCTACATGATGAATCTCATTTGTTGAAGTGAGACAATCCCTTTAAGTTAACTTCTAGCACTGTTTTAATGGAATGACATTACAGCTTTAGGCTACATTCACATGACCGTATGAATGAGTCTGCATCCAATTTTGCGCAAAAAAATAGAAGATGTCCCATTCTTGTCCGCAATTACGGACAAGCATAAGCATTTTCTAGGACAGCCCCGGCATGTGAGGTCCGTAAATTGCGGAACGCACTTGGGCTGGTGTCTGTGTTTTGCGAACCCGCAAAACTCCACGTTCGTGGTAATTTAGCCTAATTCACATAAGTCATTCAGGGAAATATGTTCTAAGGATTTCTTTGATTCCCAGCTGTTGCACCCCTAGTGATCTGACATTTATCCCCTACCCTGTGAATAGTAGATACACGCTGCTTTTACCTCCACAGGCAGGAGCAGACTTTACCACAAGGCAAACCAAGCAAATGATTGGGGACCTGGAAATCAAGGAGCCCCCACTATCCCAAGCAGATGGCTAAAAAAACAACAACAAAACAACTAAACCAGGGTTGGACATAGCGTCTGTCCAGTTGCTTAAGCTGTAAAGGGACTTAGGGGAAAATGGGTTACTTGTTAGCTATAGAGCAGCAGCAGAAATGCCCAGACTGCAATGCTAAGCTGAATGTGGGACTTAGTGGGCCTACAGGGGCAAAACTTAGCAATGCGCTAGGGACTCCAAACAAAACTTTACTTGGGACCCCAGAAATGCTCTGAAGGCCAACGTCTGTTTAATAAATAAATTCTTTATTCACACAGTTAGTGTTTGGTCAGTGATTTCCATCAGTGATTTTGTGCCAAAACTAGATGCGTCTCTAAACAAAGAACAGGTGCAGATCTTTCCCTTATACCTTTTCTCTGTGTGGGTTCCAATCCTGGTTTTGGCTCACAATCACTGATTGAAATCATTGATTAAAGCACTGACGTGTGAATAAGGCATAATGGTGAGTAAGGCTTGTTTCACACTGCCAGCATGCTGTTCCGGCAGGCTGTTCTGTCATAGAATGCCAGCAATCGGCCAGACAAAAACCACTGTGTGCAGCGGTACTTGCTCAGCCGATTCTCTGCATATTTGCAGTATCGCGACCAGATTACCACCGGACCCCATTATAGTTAATAGGTCCAGATGGCATTTCAGTAGCGTCTGGCAATGCCAGATCCGGCAGGCTGCTTCTGGCCAGAACAACCTGACGGATCGGCAACCGCAAATGTGAATCAAGCGTAAGGCTCCATAGCACAGCTTAGCCTGCACTAATCAAACTGTATAGAGCAGGGATGGGCAAACTGCGGCTCTCCAGCTGTTGTAAAACTACAATTCCAACCATGCCCTGCTGTAGGCTGATAGCTGTAAGCAGTCTTTGCATGCTGGGAGTTGTTGTTTCCCAACAGCTGAAGAGCCGCAGTTTGCCCATCCCTAGTATAGAGGAACCACAATTATGTGTGAACTCCTGAATCTTGCCAAACCTACTGGAATATTGAAGCTTGGCAAGTTGGTTTGATTATCTCCGGATGTGAACAATGTAAAGGTAAAATAAACATATGCAAATACGCAGCAAAGAATTTATTATAAATTGATTTGCCATTATTATGTGTAATGGATTCAAATGGATTCATACACTTAAAGTAGGTAGAAGAACTAAACATTCTCTTTAATCAGATAGTTTGTTATCATAGCTGCAATCTATTTAACTCTCAGGTACCTAAGCAGCTTTATCATTGATGTTCTCATTAGGGTTTTATTTATTTTTTTCAGATATCGGCTGGGCATTGTTCTCTGATGATTCATGTTCTTTTGAAACTGATATTTTCATTAAATTGCCCATCTGGTTCTGTGACATTTTCATTACAGCCTTTCAAAACACTATTTTTAGTTTTTGTTCCATGTTTGGGTGGATACTTGGACTGCATTTGCTTCTTGTTTTCTGGTAACATTTTCTTTGTTTCTCAATCGGCAACCAGTGTTCTCATTTATATGAACAAATGTATATGTGAAGGTGGTAGGCAGTACTTTTTGATCAGGATTAATGAATATACTATCCTTGCGTGCAGCTGGGATTTCCTACAGTGTGGGGGATCTGTAATGAATCCCACTCAATCACAAAAGGCAAACATGCATACTGTAAAAGTGATACTGCAATATAAACAATAACTGAATTCTCTAAAAAAAAGAAAAAAAGAAAAATGATATATTTTTGTAATGTGTTATTAATATCCTATAGGAAATCTCTAAAAATGTGTTGGCTCCTCTGTAGTTTCTATAACCTTTACATTAAGCAAAATGAAAAGAGAACCAACAAATTTTCTAAAAGAAATTGTAATTTGAATAATATACATACAAACCCTAATTATTGACTGAAATGAAACTACCCCTTCCAGAGATTTCGTAGCAGTTGGGTTTGTGTTATCGAATACTTTTGAATGCACTCTGGCTGGTACTGCTGAATGTTCAAAGAGGTCTTAAACTGAGAAATATCTTATAATGTACTGTAAATATCCCCCTGGTAACTGTATGGCACAGACTTTTGTCATAGTGAACCTACATGCAATGTCAGACAGTGCTTCTACAGCTGTGCCATATATAGTGTCCCTCATACATTAGCAGCCACAAATCCCTCTCAGCTAGTGTCCTCAAAGAAGGGGCACAAGCAAGACCAAGCACAATGGACATTGTCAATTAAAATACCCAAAAAGTGTGTCTGCCATAGTGTTCCTTGTAATAAAGGTTTTGGCACATTTGCCAATAGGTAATGTTAATGATTTTTATCGTATGCGGTTTGCTTTTAATTGAAATCTACCTGGTATTGACAAAGGAACAAAATAATCATCCATTTATCACAGATGGAGTTGATTGAAACGAATCTAACGAAGTGGGATTCGATACGGATTTCAGGATAAATTTGATTCCCCGTAAAGACAAATTTCCTTGTGCTAATCAATTTAACCTGAAATAGTGTAAAAAACTAAAGAAAATGATACTTACCTCATCCATTTGTTCGCGATGGGCCGGCTGCCCCCATCTTCATTGAAGATCTTGGCCGAAATCTCATGTGCGATGATGTCATCTCGGGCCGCTCGAGGAAATGGAAGTGGTAAGTATGATTTAATTTTTTATTTCTGTTAATTTTATACTAATTTTACTCTCAGATGCTGCAATTATGTATGAACGTGGCATCTTAGGGGTACAATGATGGGGAGCAGCGCTATCATAGCTCCCTGTCATTGTTCCTGCTATTTACAAAAAAAGCACATTTTTTTGTAACATTTGGTGAAGCAACCGAATCAAATTTTCCAAAACTTCACTCATCTCTAATCACAGATATAGAGTCAAGATTATTCAGAACACCAAGCAACAAAAACCTTTCCCTCTCACAATTTATATTTGTCTCTCTTTTTAACTGCAATAAATATACCTTATGTGAACATACCCTTAAAGCTTTTGGATATATGAAAAAATACACAACTGTATATATTCAATTACAGGGAAAAATACCCACTTAAGCTTATTAACACCTTAAGGACCCTGCCATTTTTCACCTTAAGGACCAGGCCATTTTTAGCTAATCTGTCTGTCAATTTATGTGGTGATATCTTTAAAACGCTTTTGCTTACCCAGGTCATTCTGAGATTGTTTTGTCGACAAATATTGTACTTCATGACAGTGGTAAAATTGAGGCAGGATGAGATGACAGTTAGATTGGTCCTATTTTGTGGGGCATATGCCATTTCGATCGCTTGGTGTTGCAGTTTTAGTGATGTACAGTGACAAAAAAATATTTTTTTTAGCACAGTTTTTATTTAATTTTTTTGACGGTGTTCATCTGAGGGCTTAGGTCATGTAATATTTTTATAGAGTCGGTCGATATGGACGCGGTCAACTTTACTTTTTTTCCCAATTTTTTTAACTTTATTTTGGGAATACATTTGTATCGTGCAGTATTGAACTGTCAGTGTCTTACACTATAAGACGCTAACAGTTGTCTAGGAGACCCAGTGCTGGGGCTGAATCTCCTGGGCTTCCGTAGCTGGCAGTCCCGATGCCTGTTCAAGGCATCGGGACTGCCATAGCAACCTCCGTGTCCCCATCACTGCAGCATGGTGATTCAGTGGGGATATACAAGCTGCCAGAAACCCCCTGCATGCTGCAGCATACAAGGGGTTAATATGCCAGCATCTGTGTTTTTACTGATGCTGGCAGATACAGCAGGGGCCCGGCTCTCAGTATCAGCCGGGCCCCTGCTGTTGATCGAGGCAGCGCGTGTGGGGCAGCCGGTTAACCCTAGGATGAGAATGCTAATCCTAGTTCGTTAAGTACTGGACAGTTAGGAGGAGCATTCTCGTCCTAGGTTGGCAACATGTTACAGGTTTTTTTTGTGATTAGAATATTGAGGTCCTATCCTGAGCCTCGGTCATCAATATCTTATCAGTCTGACTCCCGGCACCACCACCACCACCAATCAGCTGTTTAAAGGGCTGACAAAACTCTTCCTAAGCCAGTAATGAAACATTCATCAGTCACATGGCCTAGGAAAGCTCTGTTCCATTCAAGTGACTGGGTCTGGCTGCAATACAAAAGACAGCACTATACAATGTATGACATTGTGCTTGGTAAGCTGTGAGGGTAGGTTATCAATACTTTACTCACTGAAATCCTCTTTAACCCCTTTAGGACACACGACGTACCGGTACGGCATGTTTCCCGAGTCCTTAAGGACACATGACGTACCGGTATGTCATGAGTAGTTCCGATCACTACTGCTCCGCCGGCAGTGATCGGAACAAGGTACCTGCTGAAATCATTCAGCAGGTACCTTGTTACAATGCCCAGGGGGGTCCTGTGACCCCCCGTATGGGCGATCGCTGCAAACCGCAGGTCAATTCAGACCTGCGGTTTGCAGCTCTTTTCGCTATCTCTGTCACAGACCGCGGGGATCAAAGAGTTAATGCCCCCAAAGTTGTACATTTTAACCCCCCCTGCAGCCCCCAATCATATTATGGCGGCGGGGGTGCAGGGTGGGGTGGTTGCGGGAGGCGGATTGCGATCCCCCGCCCGCCTCCTCTGTCTATTCCCTGGTGTCTAGTGGATCTATCAGAGTATCAGCACATTGCTGACACTCTGATAGAAACGGCTGGCATCTGTGCTTGATCAGATGCCAGTCGTTTAACCCCTTCTATACCGCGGTCCGTACGGACCTCGGTATGGAAGGGTTAACAGGGAGGGAGCTCCCTCCCTCTCCCATCGGGGGCTGCTGTGCCTTGCAGCCCCCAACAGGATGGGATCGCAGAGGGAGGGAGCTCCCCTCCCTCCCCATCGATCACCCGCTGCTCTCTTATGGCAGCGGGTGATGGTTGCCATGGAGACAGGACGCTTTCAGAAGCGTCCTGCTCTCCATGATGCTGAAAGTCTGAATAGACCTGCTAAAGGTCTATTCAGACTTTGTAAAGTAAAAAATACAGCACAGTGCACTATATAGTGTACTGTACTGTATTATACAGACACCAGATCCACTGGATCTTTCAGAACCAAGTGGGTCTGGGTAAAAAAAAAATGTAAAAAAGTGAAAAAAGTAAAAATGAAAAAAACATTTGATGGAACAGGATTCATGCAGCAAAACTGAACTTAAGCATACAAGTTGTACACCACTACTCTAGGGGTGCATCGGGGGGCTTCAAATGGGACATGGTGTCAAAAAAACAGTCCAGCAAAATCTGCCCTCCAAAAACCATATGGCGTTCCTTTCCTTCTGCGCCCTGCAGTTTGGCCATACAGCAGTTTACGACCACATATTGGGTGTTCATGCAAACTGCAGAATTGGGGGAATAAATATTGAGTTTTGTTTGGCTATTAACCCTTGCTTTGTTACTGAAAAAAATGGATTAAAATGGAAAATTTTACAAAAAATTGAAATTCAGAAATTTTATCTCCATTTGCCATTAACTCTTGTGGAAAACCTAAAGGGTTAATGACGTTTTTAAAATCAGTTTTGAATACTTTGATGGGTGTAGTTTCTAGAATGGGGTCATTTTTGGCTGGTTTTATTATGTAAACCTCACAAAGTGACTTCAGACCTGAACTGGTCCCTAAAAAGTGGGTTTTTTAAAATTTCTGAAAAATTTCAAGATTTGCTTCTAAACTTCTAAGCCTTGTAACGTCCCCAAAAAATAAAATGGCATTCCCAAAATGATCGATACATGAAGTAGACATATGGGGAATGTAAATCAATAACTAAACTAAAAACTAAAAAAATAACCAGTGGATTCATTAACCCCTTAAGGACACCTTAAGGGGTTAATGAATCCACTGGTTATTTTTTGCATTGTTTGTGCAGTAATCTGTGTTAAATCTAATATATTTTTACAAGCTAAAGTGACTTATTGACATATTTCATAACACCTTTCCAAGATATAAATACTAATGATCTATCCTGTATATCACTTGGTCTAAGGAAAGCTGAGAGAAGGCAGCTGCGCTACTGTGAGCCGGTTTTAATAAATGTGCCCCTTTATGTTTGGAGAAAGGAAAACACTGCATTCCAGTATAAAAAACCTCATCTCATCTGTGAAACATAATGGTGATAGTATCATGGTTTGGGACTTTTTTTGCTGCATCTGGGTCAGGATGGCTTGCCATCAATGATGGAACAGGATTCAAGCAGCAAAACTGAACTTAAGTATACAAGTTGTTCTACTAAAGAATGAATACAGAATAAGAAAGATAAAGTTTGTTGTTATAGCACTTATCTTTCTAAGCACAGTGTATCCAAAATAGCAATGTATTGGCAAAATATAGGGTTCACATTGGCAGACTAGTTAGGTTACCATGGTGATGGACTTACCCTGCTCCCTGCTTGGTGAATTGTTGAGCCTAGTCTGAGCAGAGCTACAGGAAAGATGTGTGTGAGAGTTCATGCAGACATGGCCCAGGACCTGAGAACCTCTGGTTCTCTGTATCTGGCTCTCTAAGACTATAGCAGCCAAAGAAGCTATTCTGCTACCAGAGTACCTCAGAAAAGAAAGGGATCAAATATCTATGGAAGGTCCGGAACTATGCAGGCTGTACAGTATTCAAACAGTAAGTTATTTGATTCACTTTGAGTCAGACTGGCCATCTGGGTCTAAATCTTGCATGCCTCAGCCTAAGAACTGCCTGTAGTTATTTGGAGAGACAGTAAAGTATCCTTAGAAGGCGAGTACTACAGGGAGTACTACAACTAGCATCATTGTTGATTTCTATACACAGCTATTGGCAAAAATAACATCTGTAAGATACTTTGGAATAATCCTTTGTCGCTACTCCTATAATCAATCCAGTAAAGAAAGACATTGTTTATTGCAACTAATTGGCCTGTTATTGACTCCACCATCCATTCTCTGGTCCTTCATCAATACTTCTACTTGCGCCCAGCGAAACTGTTCACCATCAAGTCGAGTGTCACGGACATTCCCGCGACATGTGGCAGGAGATCGGTGAAACTGGCAACACATGGTTTGATCTGACAGGTTTTCGATTTGGATTAAATTACGTCTGTGTTGTTTCAGGTGCTTGCCACACCTTCTTTCCCCAGGTGTGGCTATTAGGATCATTTAACCGTCTCAAACCATTATAAAATGTGGTGTTAAACAGGCAGGATATGCTCAAACCCACATGCGGTTGTGCATATATATATAGGGGAGCATATCCTGCCTTGTAGTCCGTTGCTTATGGCAATCAACAGCAAAAAAATGCATACAATGGAAGATGCCATCAACGGACTACAAGTACCACAATAACCATCCTACATAAGGTAACAATTATGTGGATGTGAAGAACAATCAAAGACTAAACAAAAGCAAAGACAGGTGCACTCTGCGATAATACTAAACCCTCACACTGATGTAAAATTGAGGGGTTAGTTCGACATGTCCTCCTAGTAGGATATGTCGAACTAACCTCTAAATTTTACATCAGTGTGAGAGTTTAGTATTGTTTAGATATTTAACCTTCTCTTTATAGTGCAGTTTTTAGCTTCTGTAGATTGTGACTGGATCTCGGCTGAGTTTCTGGTGCTTCCATTGCTCCTTTGAAGTCTTTCCTTTCCCTTTTGTATTTTGTTTGGGTTCTGTGTGTTGCATTTCCCTATTGTTCACCTGAAGGAGACTCCTGTTCATCCTTCCTTTTGGAGGAACAGGCAGTATTGTCCCTGTCATTAATACCAGGGTCTGACAGGGCTTGATAGGACTCTAGGTATCACTGAGTATAAACTCGCCTACCCTTGGGGTCTGTTCATACTGGTAGTCAGTCACGATTTTGGTTATGGTTTTCACTAGGAGGTGTTCATTTTCCTTCCCTAGTTCTCAGGCCTGATTCCCTGTTCCCCCCTTCCCTCCTATGCTCGTGTGGTGTTTCCCTCCCACACCGAAGCGTGACATAGAGATGAGCGAAGTTTTGAAAGATTTGATTTGGCAACTTCAGCAAACTTTGCCAATAAATGTTCCAAGTGAATTAGTCATGAATTATTATAAATCAGATATATCCAGACCACTTTGCCTTAGGGTATGGCCACATGGAGCAGCCAGGCTATGGTGAAGAAACACGCCGCCAATTAGCCCGCAGCTGCCTTTCATTTAATAATGAAGACCGCACTGTATAGTCGGTCTTCATTGTTAATGGCTACATGGCACCTTTAATGCAGTTCAAACAGGAGCTTTACCTACTTCTCCAATCCCAGCACTCTCCTACCCTACAGGTGGGAGCCCTTCTTCTGCCATCTGCTTTTCCTCCTTTTCCACATAATCTAATATCAATGAGAATATGTCATCAGGAATATCTGCCTCCTCCTCCTCACTCTGCATCTTGCTGACTATTCTAGGACATGAAGACTTTCAAGGCTGATTTGTAAGAAGTAAAGCCTGCAAAAGATTAGGATGGTCATCAGACCTGGGGGGCAGACTGGGTGGTTTCATTTGCCATGCTAGCACCAAAATAATAAAGGCTTCCATCTTATTGGTATTAAATTACATTTACGGCTGATGTAGGAATAGTTAAATGTAGGAATAAATAAATAAAACTGCCCCAGAATATGTCTCTCTGCACTCGCCCTGCTTTCTCCTCCTCCAATACCATGTGGGATGAGGGTTTTATAGGGCTATGACATCACAGGGTATGGCTATCTGGGTGATTCCGGGGCTTGTCTCCTCTACACTTAGTTTTGCCTTGTAACACATGCAGCAGCCATTTTAGGAAAACCTGATTCCTTAACACAACATTCCATGTTGTGGAATGACCTGAAATTTAAGCAGAAATATAGAAGGGTTCAGAAACTCTAAGCACTACTGTGTAGTTTAGCTCCAAATACCAGATTGGACAATTTTAGATATATGAAAGTTGAGTTTTTTAAATGCAAGAGAATGGGTGTACAGTTGATATTTGACAAACTTATATGACAATGTATTTTATAAAGGACTTTCTGTGTTATCACCACTGAGAGAGCAGTGGATTGTACACAATAATAACAGCTCCTGACTAGGGTTGAGCGAACCCAAACTGTATAGTTCGGGTACGTACTGAATTTTGGGGTGTTCGGTACCCGGACCGGAACATTTTCATAAAAGTTCGGGTTCGGGGCCGTTGTTCGGCGATTCTTCCCACTTTCTGAAGGGCTGCACAGCAGCCAATCAGCAAGCATTTTACTTATTTGCCCTAAGAAGCCATCACAGAAATGCCTACTAATAGCATGGCTGTGATTGGCTGAGTGCAGCATGTGACACAGCCTCTTTATAAGCTAGAGTCACGTAGTGCCACGCGTCAGTCTGCTGATGTTAGCCTAGGGAAAGGTTGCTGCCTGTGCTATCAGGGACAGGATAGGCTGGAAGTCTATAGAACCTGTCGTACTTTAATCCAGAAGATACAACAAATAGAGAGGGAGGGAGCTTCAGCAATCCTACATTTCTGTACCCAGCCACTGCCAAGGAAATTTTAAATTTTAAATCCATGTGTTACAGAGGTGGGGTTCGGCGGCCATTTTAGCCACTGCAGTGTACTGCATGTCTGCCAGACTGGCAGGGACATCAGCGTAATCCTTTTTGGTAGCTCAGTGAAGGAGAAAATGTTTTTTTTTTCTGTCTGCTCAAGTCCACTACATTACCTTTTGTATAATTAAGAGGTGACATAGTCCATTTGTCTAGTCTGGGACCTGTGGTGCCACAGACCACTTGTGTATACAATGCACTAAACAGTATATTCAATTTCTGCAGTATTTTGCGAATACTCCCCAAAGCAGTTTGAAATACACCGCCTATATACACATTTGACATTTCTGCAGTGAAATAGTGAATATTTTTTTTTTTTGTGGGAAAAAAGCAATATTCTTGCTTCACAAAGCAATTGTGCATACAGCGTACAAATACATATTTAATATTTCTGCAGGGAAATAGTGCATCAGTGTGTTTCAGGGGAAAAAAAATGTTATTCTTGGTCCACAAACAAAAAAGTTTGAAATACACCACCCAATTACACATTTGACATTTCTGCCCTGAAATATAGCCTTGGTGTATTTTTGGGAAAAATAGAAGTATTCCTTGTCCACCAAGCAGTGTTAAAAACACCGCCCAAATACATATTTTACATTTTTTTGTGAAAAAACGTATTCCTGGTGTTCAAAACAGTTGTGCAGACACCGTACAAATACATATTTAAGATTTCTGCAGGGAAATAGTGCATCAGTGTGTTTCCTGGAAAAAAACGTTATTCCTGGTCCACAAAACTGTTTGAAATACCCCACCCAAATACACATTTTACATTTCTGCCATGAAATAGAGCTTCAGTGTATTTTTGGGAAAAATAGAAGTATTACTGGTCCACAAAGCAGTTCCAAATACACCACCCAAATACACATTTGATATTTCTGCAGTGAAATAGTCAATAAAAAAAAAAATTGTGGGGAAAAAAGCAATGTTCTGGGTCCTCAAACCACTTTTGGATAAACCGTAGAAATACCAACGTTTTATTAATAGCAGTGTAATACTGCTTTTCTGTGTTGTATTGAAAAAAATCTGTGTTCTGGGTCCACAAACCACATTTGCATAAACCGTAGAAATAGCTACGCTTTATTAATAGCAGTGAAATACTGCTTTTCTGTTTTATTTAAAAAAAAAAAATGTTCTGGGTCCACAAACCACTTTTGCATAAACGGTAGAAATAGCTATGTTTTATTAATAGCAGTAAAATACTGATTTTCTTTGTTTTATTGAAAAAATCTGTGTTCTGGGTCCACAAACTACTTTTGCATAAACCATCGAAATACCGATGTTTTATTGATATCAGTGAAATACTGCTTTTCGGTGTTTTATTACAAAAATCATTGTTCTGGGTCCACAAATCACTTTTGCATAAACCGTAGAATCAGCTACCTTTTATGAATAGCAGTGAAATACTGCTGTTCTGTGTTTTATTGAAAAGGTCCATGTTCTGGGTCCACAAACCACTTGCATAGAGCGTACAAATACTAATTTTAAATTGCAGCACGAAAATAGTGCTGTACTGTGTTTTTTACTGGAAAAAAAATGTGTTCGGGGTTCACCAAACAGTTGTGCATACAGCGTACAAATACATATTTTACGTTTCTGCATTGAAATTGAGAATCAGTGTGTTTTAGGCCTAAAAAACTTTATTCTTGGTCCACAGAGCATTTTTATGACACGGGCACTGCCTTAGTTAACTTAATTGTTGAAATTAGGGGCTACCCCAATTTGAATTAACCTCTCCTCTGTCTGGGTGCCTGCGGCCTAAATTACTTAAAATGGACTGTTGCTTTTGTGGGTGACATGAAGCTTGTTTTTACGTGCATTGGCCTCTCTCCTCTGTCTGGGTGGCTGCGTCCTACATTTATGATAATCGACTGCTGCATTGCTGGGTGACATGATGCTTGTTTTGCTGTTACATGACCTCTCTCCTCTGGGTGCCTGCGGCCTAAATTACTGAAAATGGCCTGTTCCATTCCTGGATGACCTGAAGCCTGTTTTGCTGTTACGGGACCTCTCTCCTCTGTCTTGTTGCCTGCAGCCTACATTAATGATAATCGCCTGTTCCATTGCTAGTTGACATGAAGCCTGTTTTGCTGTTACGTGACCTCTCTCCTCTGTCTGGGTGCCTGCGGCCTAAATTACTGAAAATGGCCTGTTGCTTTGGTGGGTGACATGAAGCTTGTTTTGCTATGCATTGACCTCTCTCCTCTGTCTGGGTGGCTGCGGTCTACATTAATGATAATCGCCTGTTCCATTCCTGGATGACCTGAAGCCTGTTTTGCTGTTACGGGACCTCTCTGCTCTGTCTGGGTGGCTGCGGCCTACATTAATGATAATCGCCTGTTCCATTGCTGGGTGACATGAAGCCTGTTTTGCTGTTACAGGACCTCTCTCCTCTGTCAGGGTGCTAGGGCCAAAATTTCTGAAAGTTGCCTGCTACATTGGTAGGTGACATGAGGCCTGTTTTGCCGTGCATTGCCCTCACCTCTGTCTGGGTGCCAGGGCCCTACATTTTAGATAATCGCCTGTTGTTTTGTTGGGTGACATTAACCTCTTTTTGCCGTCCAATGACCTCTCCTCTGTCCGGGTGCCAGGGGCCTCCATTTCTAATAATCTCCTGCTGCATTGGTGGGTGACATGAAGCCTGTTTTGCCGAGCATTGGCCTCTCCTCTGTCTGGGTGCCAGGGGCCTAACATTTCTGAATATCACCTGTTCCATTGGTGGGTGACATTAACCCATTTTTGCCAGTGATGAGCCACAGCTGTGCATTGCTGGTAGGAAACCAAATTTTGCAAAAACGTATGTTACTGATCAAAAGATGCGTGACTACTGACTACAAAACGCACGCTGGTAGACACGCTGCTGATGGCATTCCCACTTGATGCCTCCCCAACCTCCAATTCCACTTCCTCTGATTGCCAATTAATATTGTGTAATTTCTATTTATTTTATTTTATTTTATTTTAGGGTAATTCCCTATCCACATTTGTTTGCAGGGCACTTAGCCACATTTTGCTGCCTTTTTCAGCCCTCTAGCCCTTTCCAGGGCTATTTTAAAGCCATTTTAGTTAACAAATGTTCAGGTCCCCATTGACATCAATGGGGTTCGGGTTCAGGGTCAAGTTCGGATCACGAACCCGAACATTTCAGTGAAGTTCAGCAGAACTTCTCGAACCCGAATATCCAGGTGTCCACTCAACTCTACCTCTGATCCTTGGTGAAAAATAGGATAGGTAATCATTCCTAGTACAGTTCTTTGGTGGGCAGCAATTGTATACGATGGCATTTTAACTGTTTTTAAAATCTATCCCAGTTATAAATGCTCAATTTCTAGCTTTATAGAAAAAACTATTTAAAAAAAAACTATTTAAAGGGAATTTGTGTGGTCAAGGATTTTCAGTTAAGCTCCCACATGGCAGCCAAAATTCTACAAATGAAGACAACAAACTTATTAATATTTATGAAGAACATAGGTCTACTATTTAGTAAGTAGAATCTGTCTACCAAGCTTGGCTCGGCATAGCGTTTTCACCGCCTCATAACAAATCCATTAGTATGACTGCATTAGCTTGAAAGGAACAACAAAAAGCTTTCAGTACAGGGACACCTTTGCAGGACTTTCATTAAACTGCACAGTCTGTCATAATAGAATTAGCTCAACACTTAAAGACACAGGACAGTTTTGGTTTTAAGACATTTTTAAAATTTGTTTCTTAATCTTCGCTTAATCCTCAATTATGCACAATTATGAGGTTTCTAAGTGACATGCTATATTAAAAAATGTTGACAATATTGGAACCAAAGCATGTGTCCCCTTGGATATATTTCTTTATATGAGGGTTAACAAATAGCATTACTTTACCTCACTGATCCTCCACCTCTGTCTTTCTTATGTTTACTGGGTCCCAGCTGGCTTTCACTTCTTAATTCTGGCTTGACATGCTGGAAATGACTGAATATGCCTGCACAGCCTATCATTTGCTGACGTGGAGACCAGGGAGTCCTGGTAAGCATCCGAATGTCAATGTCAGGACTTCATGAATTGAGTAAATTGATTTTTGCTGGACAACCCCTTTTAACCTTCTCAGGACCGCCTAACACACGGAGGTGTCCAGCGGGCGGTCCTGTTGTTCTGGCCAGACGCATCCGTGAGTCATCTCGCGAGACGCGAGATTTGCTGTGAACGCGCGCGCACGTTCACAGCGGCGCACAGCTCTGCAGTTACACTGCAGCCTGCCAGCGATGATCAATCGCTGGCAGGCTGTAGATGTAAAATAAATTCAATCAAACAGGTATATCAGACGCTGTTTTATTAACAGCACCTGATATACCTGCTACCTGGTCCTCTGGTGGTCCCACTTGCTGGGATCGACCACCAGAGGACCAGGTAGTTCTGTAAAGTAGCACCAAGCACCACACTACACCCCCCCCCGTCACTTATTAACCCCTTGTTAACCCCTGATCACCCCATATAGACTCCCTGATAACCCCCCTGTCATTGATCACCCCCCTGTAAGGCTCTATTCAGACGTCCATATGTGTTTTGCGGATCCACGGATCCGCAAAACACGGACACCGGCAATGTGCTTTTTGCATTTTACAGATCCGCACATTGCCAGAACTATATAGAAAATGCCTTTTCTTGTCCGCAATTGCGGACAAGAATAGGACATGTTCTATATTTTTGCGGAACGGAAGGGCAGACCCGGAAGTGCGGATCCGCAATTCCGGATCCGAGTGGGACAAAGTCTGTTCCCATAGAAATGAATGGGCCCGCAATTCCGTTCCGCAAACAGAATTGCGCACGTGTGAATGGGGCCTAAGGGTCCCTTATCACCGCCAGTTAGTTAGCTACTTGTTAGGTAGTTAGCGCCCAGCCCACCGCACTGCAGTCACGGATTTTGGCAGAGATTTTTTCATCCACATTGATTGATGCGAATGAAGAAATCTGTGCCGTTCATTTTTTCTATCAGCCCAGAGGCTGAACGGAAAAAAAAATCTCATTACCCGTATGCTCAATATAAGGAGAATAGCAGAAACGCCTCATGCTGGCCATACATGTAATGATTGCGGAGACCCTCAAATGCCAGGGCAGTACAAACACCCCACAAGTCACCCCATTTTGGAAAGAAGACACCCCAAGGTATTCCGTAAGGGGTATGGTGAGTTCATGTAAAATTTTATTTTTTGTCACAACTTAGTAGAATATGAGACTTTGTAAGAAAAAATAGGAATAAAAATCATATTAATTTATGCTAACTTGTGCCAAAAAAAAAAATAATGTCTGTGAACTCGCCATGCCCCTCACGGAATACCTTGTG
Source organism: Bufotes viridis (assembly GCA_033119425.1). Classification (NCBI taxonomy): domain Eukaryota; kingdom Metazoa; phylum Chordata; class Amphibia; order Anura; family Bufonidae; genus Bufotes; species Bufotes viridis. The sequence goes on from CM065589.1 coordinate 512,695,410, forward strand.
GTGTCTTCTGTCCAAAATTTCCAAAATTGATTTTATTTTATTTTTTCTTACAAAGTCTCATATTCCACTAACTTGTGACAAAAAATAAAATTTTACATGAACTCATCATACCCCTCACGGAATACCTTGGGGTGTCTACTTTCTAAAATGGGGTCACTTGTGGGGTGGGCCTGGCATTTTAGGGGTCTCTAAAGCTTGAGAAGAAGTCTGGAATCCAAATGCGTAAAATTGCCCTGTAAAATCCTAAAGGTACTCATTGGAATTTGGGCCCCTTTGCGCATCTTGGCTGCAAAAAAGTGTCACTGCTTCAAAATGTGGAAATTCACTTTTTTAGTTTGTAAACGCTATAACTTTTACCCAAACCAATAAATATACACTTGCATTTTTTTTATATCAAAGACATGTAGAACAATAAATTTAGAGAAAAATGTTTATAGAAATGTAGTTTTTAAAAAAAAAAAATTACAACAGAAAGTGAAAAATGTAATTTCTTTGCAAAAATGTCGTTACATTTTTATTAATAGCAAAAAAAGTAAAATTGTCAGCAACAATAATGTCTGTGAACTCGCCATGCCCCTCACAGAATACCTTGTGGTGTCTTCTGTCCAAAATGGGGTCACATGTGGGGTATTTATACTGCCCTGGCATTTTAGGGGCCCTAAATTTTAGGGGCCCTACATTTTCGGAGCGTGAGAATCCAAATACGTATAAATCCCCTGTGAAATCCAAAAAGTACTCATTGGAATTTGGGCCCCTTTGCGCATCTTGGCTGCAAAAAAGTGGCACACATGTGGTATCGCCGTACTCAGGAGAAGTAGGGCAATGTGTTTTGTGGTGTATTTTTATATATACCCATACTTTGTGTGAGAAATATCGCTGTAAACGACAGCTTTTTTAATTTTTTTATACAAAGTTGTCAATTTACAGAGATATTTCTCTTACCCAGCATGGGTATATGTAAAAATACACCCCAAAACACATTTCCCTACTTTTCCTGAGTACGGCGATACCCCATGTGTGACACTTTTTTGCAGCCTAGGTGCGCAAAGGGGCCCAAATTCCAATGAGTACCTTTAGGATTTCACAGGGCATTTTTACGCATTTGGATTCTCATGCTTTAGGGCCACTAAAATGCCAGGGCAGTATAAATACCCCACATGTGACCCCATTTTGGAAAGAAGACACACCAAGGTATTCCGTGAGGGGCATGGCGAGTTCACAGAATTTTTTTTTTTTTGGCACAAGTTAGCGTAAATTGATTTTATTTTATTTTTTCTTACAAAGTCTCATATTCCACTAACTTGTGACAAAAAATAAAATTTTACATGAACTCATCATACCCCTCACGGAATACCTTGGGGTGTCTACTTTCTAAAATGGGGTCACTTGTGGGGTGGGCCTGGCATTTTAGGGGTCTCTAAAGCTTGAGAAGAAGTCTGGAATCCAAATGCGTAAAATTGCCCTGTGAAATCCTAAAGGTACTCATTGGAATTTGGGCCCCTTTGCGCATCTTGGCTGCAAAAAAGTGTCACTGCTTCAAAATGTGGAAATTCACTTTTTTAGTTTGTATACGCTATAACTTTTACCCAAACCAATAAATATACACTTGCATTTTTTTTATATCAAAGACATGTAGAACAATAAATTTAGAGAAAAATGTTTATAGAAATGTAGTTTTTTTAAAAAAAAATTACAACAGAAAGCGAAAAATGTAATTTCTTTGCAAAAATGTCGTTACATTTTTATTAATAGCAAAAAAAGTAAAATTGTCAGCAACAATAAAACACCACCAAATGAAAGCTCTATTAGTGAAAAGAAAAGGAGGCTAAATTCATTTGGGTGGTAAGTTGTATGACGGAGCAATAAACGGTGAAAGTAGTGTAGTGCAGAATTGTAAGAAGTGGTCTGGTCATTAAGGGTGTTTAAGCTAGGGGGGCTGATGTGGTTAAAGCTGGATATCAAAAATAAAACTACATATTATGTAAAGTGTAACACCTGTTTTACATATGCTCTTAGTAGTCCACAGTATCACAAGATTACACAGGTGTTCTGTACTTCACAAGGCCATAATTCGCTAACAAAGTAATATGCTCTGGAGCACTGATGCAAGACATCTATAGATAATGGCAGTACCAGCAGTGACTGAACGTAGAATTTCCAACTTTATGCTCTAGAGCAGTGATGGCTAACCTCCAACTATGGAAAAACTACAACTTCCAAGATTCCCCCTTGGATGTTTTCAGAACTCCATAGAAATTAATGGAGCATGCTGGGAGTCGTAGTTTCACCACTGCAGGAGTACCGAAGCTTAGCCATCCCTGCTCTAGAGTTTGACTTAGCCAAGCAATCTTTATACAGTATGTTTAATATAGTAAAGATCCTAAATGCATCTGTAACACCCCAGAGTGGTGTTATGACTTCTGCACCTTGCTACTATATTTTATGGTCTAACCTGTATGTCACCAATATATTTATTTACAAGTCCCCCAACACTGTGCCTAGTTCACCAGCAGGTGGCAGCATAAAGGGAATGAAAGAGTTAGTGTATTTCTGTAGCCTGGTTGTTCCCTGATCCCCTGAGGCAGACGTCTGGAGAGCTGTGTGTGAAATAACCACCAAGCTAGTGACCTTCAAACACAACTCTAGTTTATTCTTATACAGTGTCCACCTTATATAGTACATACATACATAACAAGAGATAGCTGTGTTTCACATTCCATTGTAACAGGTGGAGACCCTCCCATATATGGAAATAATGCTACTTTAAATAGAGCCCCCCTCTAGCATGACCTCCCCCACCATCCTGTCATCCATAAATACCATATGGCTCATTCTATTTAACCCTTCAATCCCCTCTTAAGTCATGAATATGACTTATCTTCTTTCTCTCATAGAGAGGTAAGTAGCATAAGCTTGTCCAGGATCTGTGGATCTTGGACATATGACGTCAAAGGTCTGTATTAGTGACGGAATGCATTGAATGCAACAACATATGGTAATCAAAAAAGCAATTATAATTATAATACTGATAAATAATGTTCTTAACCAACTCAAATCCGGCAGCCAGCTCAATAACCAGTCCCACCAAGAGGATGAATCAACATCCTTTTTGATATTATTGGCGATTTCATGTAACCCTTGAATATGGGACTGGATTGATCTGGAATGGTCAGATAAATTAAAACAACACATTCCTTTAAAATCTTGACATCCTATATTGTGTTTAAGTAACAGATAATCCACAGCAAATCTAGTTTCTAGCACCGCTCCTCGTACGCCTTGAAGATCTAAGAGTATGTCTGATAAGGCAGTAGACGTATGATTCAAAGATTTAGCCAAGGCACATGCAATAGAATTTATAGTACGAGCATTATATATAGCCAGTCCAGGCACTCCTAATATAGAAGTGCCCAAACTGATATATTCTGTACGGCTAAGGAGGGGTAAAGTAGAGTCACAGTTGTCTGATAGAGTCTTAGTAATCGATCTGTAAGCTCTCCTGCTAGGGGTTGACTGGGTAGGGCCAAAGTCAGCCTGGATAATGCACAGGGACCTCCAATAACATTAGCAGGAATGTAATTGTATGTGCTGTTACCACAAGACAAAAACCATCCCTTAGGGAGCATTATATTATAGATAAAACTGGGAGTCACTATGGTCTTATTACAACTCATGGAATTGTCTAGGGAGCTAGCAAGCCTACTATTCTTTTTACAGGTGTCGTCAATATAATCATATACACTATTCTTAGGTAATCCACTTTTTATGGCTCCATTATCACAATATAACGTCATATCCTGGGAAAAGGTAAAACAAGTCTCTGCTACAGTCACATTAATAGTCAGTATTCTAATATTGTCCCTGCTATTTCCTAATTTCTGACACTCTCCACAGAAGTCATACAAGGGAATAAAAGATTGTGTATTGTTAGTCCTCGACCAGACTCCAAGGAGGGATTCATCGGGTGTAGGCACAGCAATAACACATGTTTGAATAAGATCCCGTGGGCTCCGTAAGTCTTTAAGGCACAATGAACTTACATTTAGAGCATTTGCCATCCTGACTATACTATTCTGTTCAGAATAAGGGGGCCAGGAGCAAAGGGATCTTGCTCCTGTGCTCTTTTATGTATCGTCTGATTATTTGGTGCACCGCAGAGCAAACTCAGCTCCTCTGGGTGATAAATACATGTAGTAATAAGCCAGACTGGCAAGGAAACACAAAGATTAATAATTATTAGCAGACAAACAAATCTCCCAGAATATTGTGGGGTCATCATCTTCAGCCTGTGGCAAGGCACTTTTCAGAGAAGCTTCTTCTGAGCTCCCTCTTTGTCTGTCACCGGAGAAAAAGCCTCAGGGACCCTTTTCACTCTGCTAGCGTGAATCCAGATTGAAGCCTCTTCTGTGAGAATCGCTGTTCTGGTAACTGCTACCACTCGGGTGGGTGGTCCAAGCGGGAACTCAGTCTGCTTCCGTCCTTTTGCCAGGCGCTGGACTATCACCACGTCTCCTGGTTGGAAAGGATGCGTAGGTTCCTGTGGAGAGAAAGGAGAGGCACGAGCAACATCTCGTTCAATTTGATCTAAAGTTTCTACAAGTTTCCTCACATATTCTGCCTGTACAACTTCTAGATCCCCTTTTTCTATCACAGGGCCTTTGGACCCCAAGGGGTGGGGAAGGGTCTTCCCATTAGGACCTCAAATGGTGAGTACCCAGTATTCTTATTAGGCTGCATCCTAATCTCTGCTAGGGCAATAGGCAAGAACTTTTTCCAATTAGTGAATGTGCCTCCAGTAATTTTCCTTATTTTGTCTTTAATTGTTCTATTCATCCTCTCTACTATGCCGGAACTCTCTGGGTGGTATGGGAGATGGAACTTCCAGTCAATCCTAAGGGCTTTGGAAAGCTCCTTACATACCCTGGACGCAAAAGCTGGGCCATTATCTGAGTTAATTTGGACAGGACACCCCCATCTGGGAATGATTTCTTGTAACAAGATTTTGACCACAATTTGTGTGGTTTCATTGGTAGTAGGAAAAACCTCCGGCCATCTAGAGAACATATCCACAATTACAAGGGCATATTCCTGCTTACTTCCTGTCTTTGGGATATGTGTGAAGTCAATTTGTAAGTGAGTGAATGGTGAAGTTGGGTAATTCAAATGCTGGTGTTGGGCCTTCTTTGAATTATTTGGGTTGTTTCTGAGACATATAATACACCTTGAAACATAAGATTGTACTTTTGATCTAAGACCTGGTATAAAAAAATCTCTCCAAATGAGGTCAGTGGTTGCCTGTGCTCCCCTATGGCCAAGACCATGATATTGTGCAATTAAAATCGGGCGCTTGCAACTGGAATACATGGTTTCCCCTCTTTGCAGATAAGACCCGTATCAGGGTCTTGTACTGCACCTACCGATTGCCATGCTATCTTGTCACAACTGGTAGCCGACTCCTGGAGGCTTAGCAATAGATTGTCAGTAAGGGTAATGTCTGGAACTAGGGAGGGCATTTGAACCGTCGCTGTTGTTCTAATAGCAGCCTCTTTTGCTGCCTGATCAGCAAGGGCATTCCCTTTTGCTATGTGCGTTTGGAGACCAGTATGTGCCTTACAATGGATAATAGCAACCGTGCTGGGTAATTGGATGGCGGCCAGGAGATCATGTACTAGGGTGGAATGCGAGATTTTCTTCCCATCAGCAGCTATGAAGCCTCTTCTCAGCCAAATTACCCCATGATCATGGACAACCCCAAAGGCATATTTGGAATCGGTGTAGATATTTACATCTCTCCCCTCAAAAGACAACAAGCCCTAGTGAGGGCAATCAGTTCAGCTGCTTGGGCTGACTGAAAAGGTATAGGATTCGATTCTAGAATAACATCAGGGAGTTGAACTACAGCGTATCCTGCATGATAAGTGTTGTCATTAGAGGCGGGAACAGGATCCATCTACAAAAATATCAGGTGCTCCTTCAATGGGTGTGGACTGTAAGTCAGGCCTAGGTGAGGTATGTTCATGTATAAGCTCAGTACATACATGGGGAGGAGGCAAATCATCCTGCTCTCCCTTGTATCCTAGTAGGGCATTGAGTATAGCCATGGGACCGAATGTGGGTGCTGAGTATTTGATATGAAGTTGAGGATTAGATAGCAACAAAACTTCATATCCGCTCAGTCTTTGTGCTGACATATGTTGTGTATGTATGTTCTTCAACAGGGCCTGAACATTGTGTGAGGTATGCAGAGTGGTGGGATGACCTAGGGTGATAGGCGTAGCCATCTCAGCGACCATAGCACAGGCTGCCAAACTCCTGAGACACGCAGGCATGCCCTGAACCTGTACGGGAACCACCTTTGAGAAAAAAGCAACAGGGCGGAATTTGCCTCCATGGTCTTGCGCCAGGACTCCCGCCATGGTTTTACAATTGTCCCTGGCAAATAAGTGAAACATCACGCCATAGTCGGGTAGGCCCAAACCAGGACTTGAAACCATGGCACATTTCAAATGACGAAAAGCTTGTAACATGTCATCAGACCATTTAATGAAGTCAGGCATATCAGTATTAGTGGCTTGTCTCAGAATATTATCATAGTAGGAACAATCAGCAATCCATTGGCGGCAGTAACCAATCATGCCAAGAAAGGTCAACATGTCTTTCTTGGTTTGTGGGCGAGGGCAGACCCAGTACGGCAGTAATTCTGGCATGGCTGATTTTCCTCTCACCTTTACTGAGAACAAAGCCCAAATACTCAACACTTTCCCTACACCATTGTAATTTCTTCCTAGAAACTTTGTGACCACATTCACATAACCACAGTAAGAGACTAACACAGTCTGCCTGGCAAGCCTCCCGAGTAGAACTACATATGAGGAGATCATCCACATATTGTAGAAGGACAGAACCATGAGGGGCAGTCCAAGGGCGCAGTGTAACTTGGAGGACAATGGAGTAGACTACTGGGAGTCTACATAACCCTGAGGCATTCTACACCAAGTATACTGGCGAAATTTGAATGTAAATGCAAAAAGTGGCCGTGTCTCTCCATCCCCTGGGACAGAAAAAAATGCATTCTTTAAATCAACAACAGAGAAAAACTCTGCATGGGCAGGAATAGCTGATAGCAGAGATGGTACGTCTGGAACCACAGGGGCTATGGGTATGATCTGTGCATTTACCGCTCTAAGATCCTGGACAAACCTAAAGGTATTATCAGCCTTTCTTACTAGGTTGATAGGTGTATTATAGGGGGAAATAATTTCCTCAATAACCCCTGTCTCTAGGAATTCCCTCAACATAGACTCTATCCTCTTTTCTTTTTCTGGGGAAAGGGGGTATTGTTTAATATAAACAGGCGCAGCGCCTGACTTAAGCATTGCCTTATATGGTGTACAAGAGATAAGGCCAACAGCTTGGTCAGTAGTTGCCCAAACCTCAGGAGGCACCAAATCAAGTAGCGGATCCTGAGGTTGGCACTCCAGATATAAAAAACTATTACCCTCCGGTACGTGAATGGGCATAACTGAGGATGTGACATGTAGGTGTCCCGTCTTGCTAACCCCTAACTGCAACTGTAACAGAACAAACAAATCCCTCCCTAATAAATTCACAGGACAGTGTGGAATTATCCTAAAACTGTGTGTGAACATTGACAGGTGCTTGTATGGGTGTTGGATTGAGAGAGGAGGAGTTTTGTAAGATCTGGTCAGTATCCCATTAATTCCCACAGAGGGCTCAGCATTCTCTCTTGGACCACTATAATAATCCTCACATATAGTACTACAAGTAGCACCAGAATCCACAAGAAAAGGGAGAGGACGTCCCTCTATGGTTAACACAATCAGTGGTGATTCCTTATAGTGGTTTGTAATGAGAGTGAATGCTGGGATACTGTCCCCGGGCATCCTCATTGTGATGTCTGCTGCCCCCAGGCTACGGGAAAACGAGGGGTACTATTCTGAGGCTGTGGCAGTGGTAGGGGAAGATCTCGGATCTGAGCTGGCGGGTATGGTTGAGAGCCTGGAGCTGGAGAATCATTTGGGACATGTTGCCTGAGTGGGTAAGGGCATCGGCTGATCCAATGATCAGTCTTACCACAATTAAAGCAACCTGCAGGACGAGGTTTAGTAGCTCCCCTCTCCCAGAGTATGACCCTCTATCCCTTCTCCTACCACGTCCCCTATTGGGCTGATTTGTGGGACAATTCCTATTCTGAGATTGGTAATGGGCCTCTTTAGGTGTAATTATATCAAAGCAACCAGCCGCATCTTTTTCCATTAACTTATTTTGGAATTGATCTTTATTAAGACTAGGCCATTTGGAGATCATTTGTTTAACAGTAAGCTGGAGATGTGGCTGTAGATTGGTAAGGAAAGTCTGAATGAGCATAGAATGCATATTATCCTGAATACTCATTCCTGCCTCTAGAGTCCAAACTTCATTAAACCTCTTCCAAAAGTCTATAACAGACTCTCCTGATTTATGTTTACAGGCTACAGCCGTCGGTAATGAGGACCTAGTCTGAAAACACCTCTCCATTTCATGCTTAATTTCTTCCCACATGGTGTCTATGCCTGCTTCAGTATTCAATTTATAAGTGCCAGCTGACGTATTTGGTGGCTCTATGATGCTTATAGAGGGACCTTACTCCAATCCCAGGGGAATTGTGCCCAACTATCCCATCTATTATAAGGCGCATATCCTCCTGTGTCAGACATCTCCCTTTACAAGCTCTCTTCAAATAATGAAATGTCCCAGATGAAGATGAAGAGGGTTTAGGACAGTGCTTGACAATCTTATTAATATCATCTACATCAAGAGGTTTCTTTAACAAGGTATCCCCTACAGTCATAAAAGGGAACTGTTGCTCTGGGTCACTGTCCTCATCAGGAAGAGGTATATGTTCAGGTTTGGGAAAAGACTTTTGTGATCTAAGGCGCATGGGAGATATGACATCCCCATCACCAACAGCACCAGCCGCTGGATCCTGACCACTCTGATCAGGCAGAGGTGGAGGCAACTGTGGAGGTGGCTGTGGGAGCTGGGGAGCTGTAGGTGGTTGGATATGGGTAGCAGTATATCCAGCCAGTAAATCTAAGTCATCCTTTGAAAGGGATGGATATATCCGTGGGATATTTCCTAAATAGGGAGGAGGGGGCTTTTGAAGTGAACCCCTTGTCAATTCTTTTTCTAACTCATGTTTCTTCTTATATCCCTCCTGGTTCTCTGCCTCCTGTTTCTTCACCTTTTTATTTGGTCTGTCATACCAATATGGTGCATAAGTAAGCCAATTTTCTCCTCCCAACTTCATATACTGCATGTCCCACTGGGGATCTGGACCATAATATGGGTAAGCGTCAGTATCATTCAAACATAACCCTTTTACCATGTCCATATGGAAGGTGTCACTAGCCCCTTCCTGAGGGAACGGATTTATACTCTTCATCCCCTCTGTCCATCCTGCCATATTATCCACCCAGGGAGTAACTAAATAATGATTAGTCCCACAGACCCGTGCAACATAATCCTTACATGTTTCTCCTACATACGGAGCGGGTGGAGAGACCTTTCCTTGCTTCGCACCCATTTCTTATAATTTAATTGAGACGGAGGCAGAGCAGAACTCTCCCCAGGACTGGCTGTACTGAACTGTAAAAGTTCTGACAATTCCTGTCAACTGGATGGAAAGGACGTATGTCTATGCTCAACTTCCTTCTCAACTGCCTATTAGTATTATCCTTTCAAACCGTCACTTGCTTTCACCAGTTTCTGGGTCAACGGGTTTCCCCTAGCCAGAGTGGTGGGGCGTCTTACGGTTTTCCAGGACACACACAATAAAGTTAGTACAGTTTTCACAGTATCATTTGCTGCTTACCTTCAGCAGAAATAAAACAATTTTCACAGTATCATTTGCTGCTTACCTTCAGCATAAAATAAAATTACTTAATGCATCATAACATAATAACATACAAGAGAGAGTAAGAATGCAACAGATAAGAAGCGTTAGGGATAGGGACAAGAAAAACCAGGGTGCAGACAATATTTGAATTCTTACCAAAAGAATTCCTCTTTTAAATTCTTCCCTAAAGAATTTATCTCATAGGGCTAGAGACTATTTACAGTTTATCTTGCCTGAAGACCGACTGTCCATCTTACCTAAAGATAGAGTCACTATTTACAGTCCTGCTTGCCAAAAGCAGGCCGCCTACCTTGCCAAAAGATAGGTTCCCTATTTACAGTCCAGCTTGCCTAAAGCCGACCTCTATTTTGCCAAAAGATAGATACTATTCCTTTCAGTGTGTCTAAACTGGGTTAAAAAATAGAAATATCAGAGACTCTTCGGAAAGCATTGGAAGCCCACAATCCTTAAAAAGAGGGAAAAAAAAGAAGAAAAAAAAAAAAAAACAGGCAGGAAGCTCCCGGACTCACCGAAGCGTATCTGTATTCTATCCCGGACGATGCCCCCAGCTGAAAGAGTTAGTGTATTTCTGTAGCCTGGTTGTTCCCTGATCCCCTGAGGCAGACGTCTGGAGAGCTGTGTGTGAAATAACCACCAAGCTAGTGACCTTCAAACACAACTCTAGTTTATTCTTATACAGTGTCCACCTTATATAGTACATACATACATAACAAGAGATAGCTGTGTTTCACATTCCATTGTAACAGGTGGAAACCCTCCCATATATTGAAATAATGCTACTTTAAATAGAGCCCCCCTCTAGCATGACCTCCCCCACCATCCTGTCATCCATAAATACCATATGGCTCATTCTATTTAACCCTTCAGGGAATAGCTGTACTTAGATAGAATGGAACTCTCCATTCCATTCTTACCCCCCTCTGGAGAGAAATTGGCTAGTCCTGCTTTGTGCAGGAAGGGTGGGGACCAGTTAGTTCCAGTCTAGTTTACCCCCAGCAAGAGGAAGGGTGTGCAGGGGAAAGTCTCTGCTGGACATGCCCACACCAGCCAGAGCACCTCAAGCTGGAGGCCAAAACTTAAAGCATTAGGAGCGAGGAGGAAAGTTCCCTGGCATAACCTAGAGTCAGACTACAGAGATGAAGTGCATCATACAGAAGAAGCCAAGTTACTAAGTCAGCCTGTCACTACAGCAGAGCGAGATATACAGATATAGCAGAGTTGATTTTGCCTGCCAGTTTAATGCTAAAGCCTGCTGGAATCAAGTAAAGCTGCCATTGAACTTCATCTCAAGGTCTGGACTCAAGTTATTCTTTGAAATCCCTCAATTATTTCCCCTATTTATTTCTTCAGAGCCAAAGCCTGGGGTCCAGAGTTATCCAGGTAGGAGCACCGTGACACATAAAGAGACGTTTTAGGCCACATTACACCACTCGGCATTCCTACACCTAGGACGCGCGATATAGAGAGGGCCCTAGTGGGAGGCCGTTTGCACATCCTTTGGTCTTGTTTTACTTTTAGAGGATTGTTCAGCTTGTTGGAGGTTCAACTGGCATGCCTGCCTGTTTCTAATATTTAAATCGAATAGGATATATTTTTACTTAGACTGGCATTGTGCTTCATACAAGTTTTGAAAAAAGGAATATGTATTATCTCTTTCATGCATAAATTAACGGGAACATGTCAGTAATGTCAAACTGCCCTAACCATGGACAGCATGATTTAGTAACATGGTGAAATAGCGTAAAAAAAAAAAAAAACATACTCATCTTATCCTTTGAGTGAGAAATGGCCGCGGCCATCTTGACTGAAGATCCTGCATGGCTTCTTCACGCTCAAATGGATGAGGTATTATTATTATTTTTAACCCCTAAAAAGCCTCAATTTTTGCATCAGATGCCATGATCGGAGATAAACACAGCGTCTTAGGGGTTCAATGACAGGGGTGACGCAATCACTGTTCCCCATACTTGTGCCTGCTACTTACAAAGAAATGCACTTTTTGATGAGGTAATTTGTCATGAAGTGAATTTCTTTCAGAAATGTGGCAAAGCAGTCACCAAATTGAAGTTTTCATACCTTCACTCATCTCTAGTTTTAATATTGATGTATTGCGAGTGCTTTCTGCTGAGTTCAGGAAAAAGAGTGAATTGGGTGACTTTATTCTAACTTCTCTCCACCTACTATAGCTCATTATGATAAACATGTTGTACTGTTTTTTTTGTCTAAGAACATTGACTTGACATGGACAACATTGGCAGTGAGGATACCTCTGAGGTAGGGACCATGCATGATCTAAGTACTTTGGATGCAGATCAGGAAGGTATAAATGCATTTTTATACTTATGCAATATTAACGCCTTCCCGACACATGACGTAATAGTTCATGTCTGCCGGTGACTTGCTGCATTTTGACGTACTATTACGTCATGGTAATCCGGCGGGCACAAGAGCGGTGTGCACCCGATCACAGGGGGCCTGCTGGGGCCTGCTGTATCCGCCAGCATTGCTGTAAAAACCTTTGCTGGCGGAATAACTCCTTCTATGCTGCGATCAGCGCTGGCCGCGGCATAGAAAGTATTTGTGGCGGGTAAGGGAGCACATCGGGTCCCTGCTCTGCTGTGGCGGGGACCCGATTGATGAGAAGGCAGCCCGATGCCTTGCAGAGGGACAGAAATAAAGCTTTAAAAAAGTCAAAAAGGTGTTTTTTTAATAAAAGAAAAAGATTCAGGTAAAAAAAAACGCACCTTTCTACTAATTTAAAAAAAAAAAAAAAAAGAGAAGAAAGAAACCCCTACACCAGTGGCGTAACTAAAAATGACTGGGCCCCACAGCAAATTTTTGAATGGGGCCCCCCTCCCCCAGTAATTTTTTCACAACCCCTTCCTTTCATGCCGGCCCCTTTCCTGTGGCTAGTAAAGATCGCTCTCTCAGACCAGGCCCGGAGGCTGTTCCATCCACATATAGAGTGTATGCAAGGGAAACATGTGACACTACCTTCCACAATGGCGCAGATTAGTAGTGTCGCTGAGCAGGGGCGTAACTAAAAGTGACTGGGCCCCACAGAAAATGTTTGTATGGGCCCCCCCCCTGCGCTTCGCAGCCTGTGTGGGCACAGATAAGGGCCATGGCCCAGGGTGCAGACAGGGGCCACGGAGGTGCAGACAGGGGCCGGGGGGGGCACAGAAAGGGCCAGGGTGGCGCACACAGGGTCCAAGGGGGCAGAGACAAGGGCCAGGGAGGCACAAACAGGTGCCAGGGTGAGCACAGATAGGGGCAAGGGAGGCGCAGACGGAGGCCAGAGGGGCATAGACAGGGGCCAGGGGGCACAGACAAAGGCTGGGGGGGCACAGATAAGGGCCAGAGGGGTGCAGACAGGGGCCAGGGAGGCGCAGACGGGTCAGGGGCGCATACAAAGGCCAGTGGGCGCAGATAAGGGCCATAAAGACGCAAACAGGGGCCAGGGAGGCACAGACAGGGGCCTGGGGGAGCCACAGGCCAGGGAGGGTACAGACAAGGCCCATAGGGGCGCAGTCGGGTTAGGGGCTGTGCTGAAAAAGCCAGGGGGATGCACAGACAGGGGACAGAGCTGACAAGGGCAGGGGGGCCTGTGAACTAGGGGCTGGGAAAAGATGGTGGGTCCACACCACTGAGAGCCAGGACAGGTGAATGGAGCATGGGGGGGGGGTCATTGGAGGGGGCACCGCACTGTATGTGTAAACTTTATTAGATAAGCAACCAGGAGACAGGAGTCCATGACAGGTGAACAGCGCAGCAGCACAAGATGACAAAGGCAAGGGGGGCAGTGGGCACACAGGCAGAACAGCCGGCATAGACACATAGTGTAACTGAAAAGCCCAGCACAGTGACTGATGTCCGTTCGCTGCTCTGCTTCCTACCATGCTGCTCCTGACCTCTTCTTGCCTGTAGTCGCGCTCTTTCTCCCGCCTGCCGCTCCCTCAGGTCAGGACTTACTTGGGATGGGTTCATTAGCGGGGGTTCGCCTGGTCGGATGATGGACAGGCCGGTGCACTGTATGTGAAGGGGCCCGGGCCCGGCCTGGACTGACAAACTTTATTATAATTAACTCTAGAGAAACTTGGTGTCATGCTGCCGGGTGCCGGGCACCGAAGCAGCCCGGGCCCCGAAGCAGCCGCTTCCCCTGCTTCCCCGATAGTTACGCCACTGCCCCACACATATTAGGTATCTCCACGTCCATAATGACCGGCTCTATAAATATATCACATGATCCACCCCGTCTGATAAACACGGTAAAAAAAAAAAAAAAATTGCAAAAAAGCTACTTTTGTCACAAAAAGTGCAACACCAGGCAATCAAAAAGGCATATGCCCCCCAAAATGGTGCCAATGTCACCTCATCCCGCTAAAAATTAGACCCTACATAAGACAATCACCAAAAAAATAAAAAAATTATAGCTCTCAGAATATGGAGACACTAAAACAATATTTTTTTTGTTTCAAAAATGCTATTATTGTGTGAAAGTGAAATAAATAAAAAAAGTAGACATATTAGGTATCGCTACATCCGTAACAACCAGCTCTATAAAGATATATCATGACCTAACCCCTCAGGTGAACACTGTAAAAAATATAAAAGAAAAAACAGTGCCAAAAAAAGCTTTTTTTTGTCACCTTAAATCAGAAAAATTGCAACACCAGGCTATTAAAAAGGTGTATGCCCCCAAAAGGGTACCAATAAAACCCGTCACCTCATCCCGCAAAAAATTAAACCCTATATAAGACAATCGTCCAAAAATGAAAAAAAAAAAATGAAAGCTCTCAGAATATGGAGACACTAAAACATATTTTTTTTTGTTTCAAAAATGCTATTATTGTGTTAAAGGGAAATAAATTTAAAAGAGTAGACATAGCCGCATCCTTAACAACCAGCTCTATAAAAATATCTTATGACCTAACCCCTCAGATGAACACTGTAAAAAATAAAAAATAAAAACAGTGCCAATAAAGCCTTTTTTGTCACCTTACATCACAAAAATTGCAACACCAAGCAATCTATAAAGTGTATGCCCCCAAAATATAAAAAATCAAACCGTCACCTCATCCAAAAATATTATGACTCTCAGACTATTGAGACACTAAAATATGTTTTATTTTTTCCAAAAATGCTATTATTGTGTTAAAGGGAAATAAATAAAAAAAGTAGACATATTAGGTATCGCCACATCTGTGACAATTAGATCTATAAAAATATCACAAGACCTAACCCCTCAGGTGAACAACGTAAAAAAAAAAAAAAACTGTACCAAAAAAGCTATTCTTTGGCACCTATCATCATAAAAAGGGCAAGATCAAGTGATCAAAAAAGAGTATGCCCCCCAAAAGGGTAATAATCCAGCACAATATGAGACCCTACTTAAGACAATTGAACAAAAAATAATAAAGCGATGACTCTCAGACTATGGAGACATTAAAACATCATGTATTTTGTTTAAAAATGGTATTATTGTGTAAAACTGAAATAAATAAGAAAAAGTATACATATTAGGTATCGCCACATCTCTAACGACCTGCTCTATAAAAATATCACATGACATAACCCCTCAACTGAATGCTGTAAAAACTAAATAAATAAATAAAAACAACCTTTTTTCGTCACCTTGCCCCATAAAGTGTAATAATGATTGATTAAAAAATCGTATGTACTGAAATATGGTACTAATAAAAACGTCAACTCTTACTGCAAAAAACGAGACCCTGCACGAGACGATCGGTCAGAAAAATAAAAAATAAAATATGGCGTTCACAAATTGGAGACACAAAAACATATTTTTATTTCAAAAATACTCTATTATGTAAAACTGAAACAAACAAACAAAGAAAGTAGAAATATTTAATATTTCTAAAATGGGGTCACTTTTTGGGAGTTTCTACTGTAGGGGTGCATCAGGAGGGCTCCAAATAAGACATTGTGTCTAAAAACCTGTCCAGCAAAATCTGCCTTCCAAAAACCATACGGTGCTCCTTTTTTTCTGCGCCCTTTCATGTGCCCTTCCATCGGATTATGACCACATATGGGGTGTTTCTGTAAACTACAGAATAAAGGTAATAAAGATTTAGTTTTCTTTTTGGCTGTTAACCCTCGATCTGCCAAAAAGTGAAATTTAGAAATGTTATCTCCATTTTCCTTTAACTCTTGTAGACTACCTAACAACTTGACAAACTTTGTAAAATGAGTTTTGAGTAACTTGAGGGGTGTAGTTTCTACAATGGGGTCATTTATGGGAGGTTTCTACTATGTAAAGACCAAAAAGTGACTTCAGAACTGAACTGGTCCTTAAACTCACATCCTGTGTCCTGTCCCTAAAGATGGCGCCCGCTCCTGCTTCATGCGGATGCCTTAGCCGCGGGTGTCCGCATGGTTCTTGTAGCTAATTTCCGCGACCGGCAACAATGCTGATCGTGGACATTTAACCTCTCAGGTGCCGTGGTCAATCCTGTAAAACTTTCGGTTTTGATCCAGCTCCCTCGTGTGGCGATCGGAGGAGCTGGAGCGCGCCTGTAGTAGCCTGGGTTTCTATGAACGAAATCCAGGCAGCTCTGTAATATTTTTTATGAAGCCTTGCCTGGAAATCTGCATTTTTTTCACATATTCGAATGCTATTGCATTGGAATGTATGAAAATCACAATCAGATGATTGTACGTTATAGTTCTCTATGGGAACTATATAAAAGTGTAAGGCCTCTTTCACAAGGGCGTCACATTTGACGCCGGATAAGAGGCAGGTGCGTCACCATGGTAAGATGGACCATGTGATTGGACCATGTGGTGTGACGTCATCACAGGTCCTTTAGCTGTTAGCTGAAGCTTGAAGAGAGAAGACAGATCGTAACTAAGCGATCAAGTGGCTAAGGTAAGTTAAGTTTTACTATTTTTAACCCCTTCATCTTCATTTTACTAAGCATTCTTTTTTAAGAATGCTATTATTTTTCCTTATAACCATGTTATAAGGGAAAATAATAAAGATCTGGTCCCGTTGCTAAGCAACCATGCGGGAAAATCTCACTGCATCCACACTTGCTTGCAGATGCTTGAAATTTTCCCGCAGCCCCAATCACTTCTATAGGGCCTGCGTTGCGTGAAAAACGCAGAATATAGAGCATGCTGCGATTTTCACGCAACGCAGAAGTGATGCGTGAAAATCACCGCTCATGTGCACAGCCCCATAGAAATGAATGGGTCCGGATTCAGTGCGGGTGCAATGCGTCCACCTCACGCATTGCACCCGCGCAGAAAACTCGCCCGTGTGAAAGGGGCCTAAAGAAAAAAAAAGTTTAAAAAATAAATAAATAAAAAAACATAAAAGTTCAAATCACCCCCCTTTTACCAAAATATAAATAAAAAAACAAAAAAAAATTCAAAAAACATCATGGGTGTCGCAATGTGCGAAAATGCCCATACTATAAAAATATAAAAAAATATGTCCCCCATATATTCTCCCATATGTCAAACAGCAAAATGGAAAAAAGCATCCAAATGGCGCATTCACCATTTTTGGTCGCTTCATTTTCAACAAAAAATGTAATAAAAGTTGATCAAAAAGTCATACACACCCCAGAAGATTACGACGCAAAAAATAAGCCCCCATACAGCACCGTACATATAACTACAAAAAATTTGTAGGGGTCAAAACATGGCGACAAAAAAGTAAAACAGATTTTTTCCCACTTTTGAATTTCTTTTCACTATCAAAACGGTCGTACTGACCTGTAGAGTAAAGGTAAACAGTCAGTTTTATCGCACATCGAACGTCGGAATTTAAAAACCCGTAAAACTGTGTATGGAATAGCTTTTTTTTTTTTGCAATTTCACCCCATTTGGAATTTTTTTCCCCGCTTCCCACTACATCATATGCAATATTAAATGGTGGCGTTGGAAATTACAACTTGTCCCGCAAAAAACAAGCCCTCATATGGCTATGTGAACCGAAAAATAAAAAAAAGTTATGGTTCTGGGAAGGCAGGAGCGCAAAATGAAAAAGCAAAAAATTAAAAACCTCCAGTCCTGAAGGGGTTAAAAAGTGGGTTTTGGAAATTTTAAGAATTACTTCTAAAATACTACTCCTTCTAACATCCTAAAAAAAAAAATATACCATTTACAAAATGATGCCAAAATAAAGTAGACATATGGGTATGGGGAATGTTAAGTAATAAATATTAGTGTTGTTTGAACACCAATGTGTGTGTGTGCTTGAGTAAAACACTCTGTGATTCTTAGGTGCTCTACCAAACACCCGAACACAATGAAAGTCAATTGGAGAACCTGAGCATTAAACAAGGCACCCCCTACTCTAAAAAATTCTGCTGGGATTCAAACTCAATTCAAAACACAACCTTCTGCATTAGAGGTACTTAACCACTCAGCTTTAATTGCTGCATAGCCAATTACTTTAAAAAAAGACTTCTACTGTAGAGGAATACCTACTACTAATAAGTATTCCTATAAAGTAGAAGTCTGATTTTTTTTTTTTGTTTGTTTAGGGACTGGCTATGCAGCTATATAGTATAGTGGCTAACATTCTGGGCTGTGATGCAGAAGTGAGCGTGAGTTTAAATTCCATCACAAACTTTTACAATCACAAACTTAATTGTTTCAAACATTTGATTCAGGTACATATCGATTCTACCCAAATACAAAGTGCTACCATAAACCTGAAAATTGGTTTACAACTCTATGAAACCTCCTAGGATTCATATTTTTTATTTTTGTCTTTTGCTCTTTTTTATTAATTTATTAATGTATTTTTTCAAATGTTTGCTCTCTCCCGCCTCTCCTCTTAAACTCTTTAAAGCAATGACAGCAATAGATAAGAATGTGTTAAATGAAATTGCCATATTAGTGCATTATAATGCATTAGCTAAAACTACACAGTTAATTGATACAATATAATGTGTTAACTAAAAATGCACAGTATATTGACACAATAAAATGCATTAACTAAAACTGCACGGTTTAATAACACAATATAATGTATGAATGAAACTGGTATATTGATAAACTAAAATGTATTAAAATACTCAATTACAAAAGGCAAATTGAAAGTTTTTCTATAATTAAAAGAGGCACCATAATATGTCCCTTTCTGTGTACACACTGGTATTGACAAACTCAAATGAGCTCAAGTGCTTAATTATAAACAGTAGTAACTTATTTTTAACCCTTTTGCTACCAGCTGTACATGTATGGCACTGGAGCGTTGGGTAAACATGGAGCTGTTTAAACAGTAGATACCAGAGGCTAATAGCAGCAATAATGGCATTCACAGTCATTGAAGCCTTTAGAATGCCTTGATCAAGTGTGGCTTCTTACCAGTATCCTCTGCGATCAATGAGGATGCCGGTAACTGGTTTAAATATGCTAGGTCTCTCTGAGGAGACCTAGGTTATTAAGGTTTCAATTCCTATTTTGGCCAGCTGGACCAGCAGGTGGCAAGCCAACATAAGTGAGCAATTGTACTCTATAATCTATAAGATTTTTTTTTTTTTTTTAATGGGTTTTGTAGCCTTAAACATGAGCTACAATTCCATAAAAACTCCTACACTCATAAAGTCTATGCACTAAGTGAAAGTACTGCCAAAAATTACAAGGACCCGGTACTCCAATACACCCTTTATTACACATAAAGGAGGGCATCATACACACCCTTGAAAAATTATCATTGGTGGCCTGCTGGTGACCCTCAAAAACATTAGGAGCAAGGCCTGCTGATCTGACCCTCTAAAACATTAGGGGCGAGGGCCTGCTGGTGACCATCTAAAACATTATGGGCGAGGGCCTGCTGCTGGGCTGACCCTGTAAAATTTTGTAGTTGAGGGCCTGCAGGTGAGCTGACCCTCTCTGAAGACGGACATGAGCAGATCTTGTGCACTGATCCCCAAACTCTTCAGCATCCAAATTCAGAAGAAAATGATGTGGGGTATGGCAGTTAGTGTTCCACAAGGTGGATGATGCGGATGAGACACAGTTGTCAATGAGTGAGGGTCTTGTTAGGTCAACACAAGCCAGGAGGATTTACCAGAGCGAGGAAGTGGAAGAGGAGATTGGGGACGATGACATCAATGACCCAACCTGGAAAGGTGGCAAGCCAAGCGAGGACAACAGGACAGAGGGGGAGGGATCCATAGCACCGCAACAGGCTGGAAGAGGCAGTGGGGTGGCAAAAGGGAGAAGGCAGGCCACACCAAATAGGCCCGCAACTGTTCCCCCTTGCGGAAATCTGCCTTGCCAAGGGGTAGGTGTTCCGCAGTCTGGCGCTTTTTTGAGGAAAGAGGTGACGATAAATGAATTGTAATTTGCTAACTGTAACTGTGCTATACAAAAATAAGAACTCATAAATAAACAAATAACCATAACATATCTTACATCCTATTCATTAACTCTAATTCAAACCATAACAATAAAAACTCAAACCCAAGAACATAATTGGGGAAGACAGTACACTGGAGGCAAAATGAGTAGTGGTTGTGAACAATAGCAACCTCACCACCACCGGCATGATCCGCCACATGGCATTAAAGCACCCTAACAGGTGGCCCAAACCCCTGGGTCCACAATCAGTGTCTGTGGGGCACACCACTGCCTTCTATTCCTCCCCTGTGTTACGTGCTGGGCTGGCCAATCCTCTGTCCTAGACACAGGCCTTGATGACTCCCGCCCTGCAGCTTGGCCTTTGCAAGCACCATCAGCTAGCACACCCACTTCTGTGTCCAAGCACAGCGTACAGATGTCCTTCTTTACCCCAGGCTTTTAAACGTAAGCGCAAGAAGCCAGCAACCCACTCACAGGCCATAGCACTAAATGCACACTTTTCACAATTTCTGGCCCTGGAAATGTTGCCATTTAAGCCTGTGGACACTGAGGCTTTCCTCAGCCTCATGGCGGCGGCCGTCCTTCATTACTCAGTCCCCAACCGCCATTATTTTTCTCGGTGTGCCGTCCCTCATTACACCGGCAATTGTGTCACGCAATATCACCTGTGCCCTGACTAACACAGTTATTGTGAAGGTCCACTTAACGACGGACACATGGATAAGTGCTTCTGGCCAGGGATGATATTTTTCCGTGACGGCACACACTGGGTGAGCCTTGTGGAGGCCAGTAGCGAGTAGTAACCTGGGATGGCACAGGTTCTACCGGTGCCAAGGATTGCGGGCCCTACTTCCATCAGAATTTTTGCCACCACCTACATTAGTGGCTGCAACACCCCCCCCCCCCTCCTCCGCCTCCACCTCCTTCTCCACCGCAAACTCAGAATTGAATTCTCATCTCGCAGCAGCAGTCAACCAGAAGTCAGTAGCTGGAAGCAGTGTAGTATGGCAGTGGGGAAGCAGCAACAAGCCATGCTTAAACTCATTTGCTTGGGTGACAAGCGGAGCTGTGGCAGGTTTTAAGGGACCAGGTTGGTTGTTTCTGATAGTGGCCATAACTTGTTGTCAGCTTTGTAGCTCGGCAAGCTCATACACATGGCAATCATACAGCATATATGTACCATGAAAAACAAACATCCCAAACTTATACATTAATATATATAAAAAAATAACACACAAGAGTGGAGGTAAACTAATGGCATGGCCTATTTAAGAACTCATAAATAACCAAGTAACCATAGCATATTTTACAGCGTAGTCAGAAACTCAAACTCAAACAATAACAACTCAAACACTGGAACATAACAGGGCCAGTCCTAAGGCAAGCACGGCCCTCACTGGGCAGAATGACAACTCTGCCCAGTGACCACAGCAAAATGTGAGGAAATTGTCCCTCAAAAACCTGTCATAATAATATAATCTTAATCACTGGGCAGAAAACAACCTCTTTTTCTTCTCTAAATAAAAAGCGACGGAGTGGCACTACAACCCCTGCTTTTTTTCCTCTCTCCCACAACCTTCACGGGACGATCCCTCTACCAAAGGGTTAATGGACAGGTGGTGTTGCTCAACCTTTTCAAAAAGACGACCTTCATTCAATCCACATTCAAAGAAAGGTAAAGGCGGCACTCACCACATGCTGTCAAATCTTCATTTATTTCAGTGCAGATCACTTACATTACCATCGGGGGCAGAACTGCGTTACCCATGCGTTCGTGTCAGCGGCGACGGCCGTTTTGCGTGTTACCGCTTCCTCAGGCCTGAGGAAGCGGTAACATGCAAAACGGCCGTCACCGCTGACACTAACGCATGGGTAACGCAGTTCTGCCCCCGATGATAATGTAAGTGATCTGCACTGAAATAAATGAAGATTTGACAGCAAGTGGTGAGTGCCGCCTTTACCTTTCTTTGAATGTGGAAGAAAACAACCTCTGCCCAGTGAAGTAGGCAAACTTTTAAATGGGAAAAATGCTAATATGGCCATGTGGATCCTTCCTTAATGTCCGGGATCCAGCCATACCATGCCTAGCCCACGTGTTCTCAACCTTCTCCAAACCTACCCCAATTTGCCTGAGCTATTGGTGAGAGTGCGCCCTGTGTGTGCCCGTTTCAGAAAGTCATCTACAGCTGCTGATGGTCTGGCAATGCTGCTGCAGCGCTTGTATTTGCCAGCTAACCGACTGTTGTGCGAAGTGAGCACATGCTGGAATTCCACATAATACATGTTGGCCATGCTTTGTGAGCAGCAGAAGGCAGTAGTGGAATACCAGCTGCAGCATGATCTAGTATGTCTGACCTCTGTGATGTTTTACGCAACTTTGAAGGATAAACCCAGATGGTAAGTGGCGATGGCGCTATTATCAGCCTAACCATCCCACTTCTGGTTTCATCTGTGGTACAGTATTTGACACTGAGAAGCACACTCTGTTGACACTAAATGTGGCACAATTAATGTAAATTTCCCCAAAATACACTGGTTTCACCTGTGGTCCAGTACAGAGGCACACGCTGTGGACACTAGGTTAGGCCCAGATTATTTAGATTTGCGTATCAGACACTCTTTTTGGATGATGGACAGTATATGTCCCATAAAACCACAGAAAATGGACACTATATTAGACCCAGATTGTTGCAATTTGAAATACAGACACTTTTTTCGTATGCCAGAATGTATATGTCACATAAACCCACAGAATAGACCCTATATTATGCCCAGATTAATGTAATTTTTAAATACAGAAACAGTTTTTCAGATGCCGGACACTATCTGTCACATAAACTCCCAGAATATGGACAGTATATTATGCCCAGATTAATGTAATTTGAAATACAGAAACTGTTTGGGGCGGCCGGACAGTATGCCACATAAATCCACAGAATAACGACACTATTAGACGCAGATTAATGGAATTTGCGCTGTAGACACTGTTTGCTGATGTAGGACTGTATTTTTTACACAAAGCCACACACTATGGTCACTAGATGTGAGCCAGATTTTTAAAGACACAGTCTGCGGATTAAATACACTATATGTCACTAATAGGTACAAAATAAAAATATCTTGCTGCTGTGAAACACATCCAGGAATCATTAAAAGTCATTGTCAGGTCTTTGAAAAGCTTTTGGTATTAAAAACAGAAAATTTCTCTCCCTGTCCCTTCCTTAGCACGGATGTCTCTGACACTGCTGTTAAATATATCTAAAACACACAGTAGTAGTCCTTAGTCCTGCCTGTATGGGCAGCAGATATATAACCCCTTCATTTTTACAGGTGCAGTTGCAGATGCTACAACCACAATTTGTTCTGCTGCTACTTGTGCCAGCTACAGCAACATTTTTGTCACTTCCCATTCCTTTCGAGGGCCCGGGCCAGTCTGTTGGCCCTTGTGTAAAGTAACAGATGAAGTATGAATGGCACAGCAGATAGACTAGAAAAATATGCCTAGATATTACACTGTCTGTTGACAATGAGTCTGATGCACAGTACATCTATGTATAACAGAACAGATTAAGTGTAAATTGGTGCAGCAGATGAACTATAGAAACATACCTATATATAACACTGCCTGTTGACAATGAGTCTAATGCACAGTATGTCTATGTATAACTGAACAGATTAATTTTTAATAGTGCAGCAGATGAACAAAGTACACATGCCAATATATTAGACTGGCTGTTGAAACAAAGGGGTTGTGGGGTCGTCAGAGAGAAGGAGATGCCCATTGAGAAACCCTGGTGTCTTCTCCTCTCTGTACCGATGCTCAGTATTAACATACTGGGTGGGAAAACAGCAGGGGGGGCACAGCGAGGCGTACAAGTGATATTTAAAAAAAACAGGCAGGGTGCCAGCAAGCAGACTAAGGAGATGGATTACTGGAACTATGTCCTGTATAGTGATGAGCGGAAGGGGCAATATTCAAATTTGAGATATTTCATGAATATTCATTAGAATATTTGTCATATATTCGCTAATATTCGTATTCGGGAGGCAATGTAACATTTGCGTAATGCGAATATTCTAAAACAGATTCTAAAATAGAATATAGTGCTATATATTAGTTTTTTAGAATATTCGTAATTTTTTCCAAGTTAATGTGAACAGTCATTGGCCCAAAAGTAACTTAAGCAGGGAGGAATCATGAATTCAGATAGAAAAAAATGACGAATATTCTAAAAACAAATATATAGCACTGTATTCTATAGTGCTATATATTTGTGTTTTAGAATATTCACATACGCGAATATTACATTGCTGATTTTTCACATATGAGAAAATAAATTAAATAATCTAGAATATTCTAATTCACTACAGACTACAATATTGCAGCCTTCTCACATTGGCCCTCAAGCAAGAAGCAGGTAGGCATACTAGGTAATGGGTTCAGATGAAAAAAAAAAAAACACGAATATTCGTATTTACGAATATATATATTACAATATTAGAAATATTCGCGAATTCTCAAAGTTACGATATTCACGATAAAAATGTGTAACTCAAATATTCGTGCTCAACTCTAGTCCTGTAGTCTAATGAGACCAAGATAAGCTTATTATTAGTGTGTCTTCTCTATAGTCAAGGTGGGAGTGTCATGGTTTGGGGCTGCATGAGTTCTGCCGGCAGTGGGGAGCTACAGTTCATTGAGGGAACCAATCTGTGGACTGACTACTTTACATTGTATCAAAGTGTCATATCTTCAGTGTTGTCTCATGAAAAGATATTATAAAATATTTCCAAAAATGTGAGGGTTATACTCACTTTTGTCAGATACTGTAGTTATAGTGCCCACATACAGTAATATGGTTACAATTAATATTACACATATTTCTGTCATATTTCTCTCACAGACTGCTTCCCATTTCTCCCTCTCTCACCAATTACTAACCATTGCCCCATTTCTCACAGGCTACTCCCCATGTCTCTTTCCAAACAGAGTGTTCTCCATGTAGACTACTGGCACTACCTTCCAATGGCCCCCAGCTTCCACTATCCATAGTGTTTAGATCCAACCAGATCTAAACACTAATTGATCATCTTCCTGTTTTCTCACTGCACAGATGGGTGCAGAGAGGAGATGTAGAGAACTGTGCAATGATAACAGTCCCACAGTTTTCTTTGCGGTGAGACAGATCATTAAAGGCCAAGGGAGTTTTGAGGCAGTATGAATGGAACAGTGCTAGTGGGGGTCCTTTGGGGATAAGGTTGTGTACAACTTTGCAATCTGAGCCTCCCCCTTCCTTCCTACACACTTACGCTAAAATAAGTGTAAGGCTGACTAGACAGTAGGTAATTGCGTACTATGTTTTCATTTCACAGGTACTTGGCCTACAATTAGGATCTTTTTACAGTTTTTTTTCCCCCTAGCACTCAGTATTAGCATTCCTTACTTGTATTAAATGCTACACATTGTGTTTATTGAATGCATTATAAACATTTTAAAGCATCTCATTCCCCTTGAATTTATAAAATGTAATGTACATAAAATGCCAATCAAGGGCTTGTATTTGTGTTCATTAAGCATATTTCAGGCATTTTACAGTAAAAAAGAACGGGACAGCTGTTACACAGAGATGATGAGAACAAAGATGCTGATTTCATTTTTGTAAAGTTAACCTTTCTTTATTGTGGAAGTATTTTCTGGGCTTTAGCCAACACAACTAAAACAGTACAGTTAATCTAGATATCATTAACTGTCCTCGTCATTAGGGAAAATATACCACTTATTACTTTGTACTGTACTTTAAAATGGGGACCTTTAATAAGCTGTAAGACAATATTGACTCATGACCCATCTTCTACCTGAGCAACCACTAGCAGAATTATTTTTAATTACTAGGATCTAAGAATTCCTAATAGATTTCATCATTTAAAGGATTATTCATATCATAGAGTGGTTTATGGCTCTGCACTCTTGAGAATGACACAGATATGAAAAGTCATCAGTCCTGTTTGCTTTTGCTTCTAATTTGTCTGCTTTCATGAATTAAAATATGTAATGCACACACAGGATGTAGAGGTAATGTTTTCAGCTGTGC
Source organism: Bufotes viridis (assembly GCA_033119425.1). Taxonomy (NCBI): domain Eukaryota; kingdom Metazoa; phylum Chordata; class Amphibia; order Anura; family Bufonidae; genus Bufotes; species Bufotes viridis. The sequence goes on from CM065589.1 coordinate 512,721,765, forward strand.
AATAGACTGCTAAGGCAGTACAGGATTAGTGAACAGCGGCATAGGCATTATTCGAATTCACGATACTTCGCAAATTTTTGATTTGCAATTGCGAAAATCTACACTCTAATATGCGCATATTGCGCGCTCAATTTCATTACATATAACATGTAATAAATAGACAATCACATAAAGGCTGTATGGCAAAAGCCAGGTATGTACAAGTCAACAACTTATCCATGAGACAGGTACAGTAGTCACAGACTACCACCCTTAAAACATAGCCTTTATTATGTACCATTAAAACCCCAAATAACCCAAATAATGATATATAAAGAAAAGATGAAAAAATTATAAATTTTAATGAGTAGATACTCAGCACTTTGGGCCAAAAGTAGGCAGGTATGGGCCAAATATATTATACTGTGGGCTCTGACCCTATATCTTTCATGCCCTGCCTATAAACGGAATAGCCACCCCGATAGGGGCGATCCCCTATCAGGAACCTCCTGAACGCCCTGGGATGGCCCTGAATAAGGGATGAAGCTACCAGCTAATGTATGCTGACCAAAGGAGCCATTACTACAATGATGAGTAGCACAACATAGTAGCAAAAGAAAACAAAACATAGACAAAAATAATAAGAATCCAAATTTCTCCTATAAACTGATCCTGATTTCAGATAAATAGGAAGTATATATTATGACAAAGAGATGCAGTGTTGATTCATAGCCTCGTGCTCCCAACACGTTTCATTCATGTTGTAATTGGGCTCATCAGGGGACACATTCAGCTTAGTACTTGACCAGGATCAGATCAAGACTTAGATCTGAAGATATAGTGAATAAACCAAAAGGAGTTTCCAGCTTAGATAGCAACAATAGACATGAAAGATATCAACATCAGCTCATTGGTTTGGTGCAGTCTCCTTATATAGGGGAGAACTGCTAGATAGGAACCAGTGGTCTACTTGCATGTCAGCAAGATAACAGATGATGCTGTAGTGCAATACCACGATAATAAGAGGATGAACAGCAGTAGATGTATAATCACAGCCACCCATAAAATAATATGCAAAAAGCCATCAGCCCAGATTTAATTACAACTCCCCATATATGCCAATCATCGCCAATTAAGGTACCTATATATAGATGAAGCACTGTACTCTGTAGTTTAGAGGAGAGCTGCTAGATAGAAGCCAGTCCTCTACTTGCATGTCAGCAAAAAAACAGATTACGCTATAATCCAGGAACCCAGTATATCGGTCAAAGCATAAACAATAATAGACATGTAACACAGCCACCTATAAAATAATATGCAGAGTATGTAAAAAGCCTCAACCCAGATTTGGTCACATCTCCATACATGGCACTAGTTGCCACTTGAGATACCTGTATACAGATGAGGAGCTGAATATTGTAGTGCTGCGTCACCATCAGGGGTGGAAAAAGATCTCCCGGCGTCCATGGTGCAGACGCAGCCCTAATTATGTGAGCGCGCTCTTTATCTGTCCCACCGGCGTTCATGGTGTATCACGTGACTGGTCACATGGTTAGATTAGATGACAGGGCTACATCAATTAATATAGTCACATGACCACATCCTGACTATGGATATGGTTATGTGACCACATACCGGCTATGTACTAACAGGGATAAATCTTATTATTTAAATAAACTTGCTGGGAGGGGAGGTGGGCTGGGAGGGGAGGGGCTGGCAGAAGCCTGGCTTTCACTCTAGGATCATGTTACACAAGACCTGCTAGAATCTCTCTGCTATGTCACACTGAGCTCCTTCAAACAGATCAGCTCAGTTAGATGAATCGACTCCTCCAGTTCAGTGAAAAGAATCAATTCAAAAGAATGATTCGTTCATGAACCGGACATCTCTAGTTTATATAGTGATGAAAAAAATCTAGAATATTCGTAATTACGAAGATATAGCACTATATTCGAGATATTTGTGAATTCTCGAAATGCCGATATTCGCGATAAAAATTTGCGATTAAAATATTCAAACTCAACGCTATACAGGATACCCTCAACAAATATCAGATTTTGTGAAGCAATCACATTGGGTGGAAAATGTGTAGTTCTACATGGAGTTTTGGGGTAATTGGGGGGTACAAAAAGTATTTAGCTCCTTATCCAGTTCTTTCTACTATGCTACTTCATTCCAAACAGTGGAAAGAGTAACAAAGGCAAGCGATCGGGTTTCAATTTGAACACAGTAACATTTCTTGTGGTATGTGATGTGGACCCTTGGGATGCAACCAGTTGGCAGCTGGATGCAGAAGTATCAACAGAGCAGGAAGGTACTGTAGGTCCTGAAATAACTTAAGAAGCGCCCGCATCACCATCTATCCCCACGTGGAACACCGACTTAAACTACAGCCGGCTGGAAAGATCATGACTCCCGCCAAGTTTACAGCAACATCGCGCGCAGCAGCGCAGGATAACACCGCTACTCCAGGGATTGGTAAAGTAGCCAGTGAGGCATCCACTAGAAAATAAGCAATATAACTCAGCTAATACGTGTTTTGGAAGCAATTGACTGTGATATATCATTTGGGAATTCCAACCAACCTCCTCTCAATCTGCTACTTAATACGCATATTAGCAAGGGGACACTCTCAATTCTGCTGCCTGACACTATTATCAGAGCATATTATAAAGTGGTTATTAACCTCTACAGTGGCGATTCATCCTTTTATATATAGATCACCAGAGGGAACACAATCTGGGATTTGTCTCTGAGGATTTGTTTATGGACTATTGGAGTGAATTCAATCTGGATGATTTGAATTTGAGTCTATTTTTTGAAAAAGGACTATTGCTGGTCGATAGTTTCCTATTTCATTTATTTTAATATGGTAATACGCTGCTATTTTTGTCCTGACTTGCCATGTGGTGGGGATATATATATATATATATATATATATATATATACATCCATAGTAAATTACCTCTTATTTCCCCCCCACACACCAGGTTTTTAACTTATACTTATCGGATCCTGTTTTATTTATTCTTAAACGTTTTTATTTATTCTTGAATTTAATAAATTACAATATTTGACTTTCAACGGATAACTTTCCAGCGTCTTAAGATAACTGAGTGCCCTCCATACCTTTTTGTCTTTCACTGATCTACTCTTTTGGGTGAGGGTGTCGCCCAAGGAGAGAACACCACTACCGTGTGTATCAGCAGGTGAGCCATTGTATTCAACCCTACCAGGAAGGTAAAAAGTATAGGATCAAAATAGAATTGTTGTGAAGATGCAGATCTGAGATTGTAACTGTGAATCAGGGAGACCTATGGGGTCATTTATCAAACTGGTGTAAAGTAAAACTGGCTTAGATGCCCATAGCAACCACCATCTCTATTTCTGAAATGTATTTGCCAAGATTTGAACTTACAACCTTTTGCATTAGAGGCAAGAATCTTAACCACTGGGCTATACAACCCAATGATCAATTGTGTGGAAAAACCTCATAGTAGTTTCTAAAGTGGTAAGTATTCCTATACAGAACTACTATGATGTTTTTCCAGCATAGTATATCATTGAGTTGTATAGCCCAGTGGTTAAGATACTTGCCTCTAATGCAGAAGGTCGTGAGTTCAAATCCCTGAAGATGCTTTTCTGAAATATAGGGTAAATGAGATTTAAATGCACTGACTCCATATATGGACATAGCTATATATGGAGTCAGAGCAGACTCACACTGGGGGTTTCCCCCACTATAGAGCCATCTTCTGCATAGACATAGATGCTAAATTAGATTTAAATACACTGACTCGAGCTCACATGGTGTTTGGTGTATGCCCGCTCAACACTAGTAGACAGGTAAGCAGACCACACTTGAAACCATGTGTCCAGGGAGAAATCTTGAGTCAAAACCTGGAGATTCCAGTGACAAGCTGTAGTTTGATCTAAGAGCAGCATCCAGAAAAAGGTTTGTGACATCACAACATTTTGAAACAGCCAAACTACTGTAGGAACAAACTTAGAACAAAGGCTTAGAACAAAGCGGATTGAGTCTTAGATTCGCATGACATTGCCTGTAGTAAAACCTTTACTAAATCATATAAAAAAAAGAAACATGCTTGAAGAAGCATATAAAAAGTATTACCACCTACATTTTTTATGTAGAATAAATGGAGGAATTGTTAACCCCTTCCCGACCGCCATATTGCTGTATACGTCCTATCTGCACATACCTCGTGCAGCTAGCACATGTATTGACGTCATGGCAGATCTTTAATCCAAGCACTGCAAAGCGCTTGGTTTAAAGCTTCTCTCCCTCACGGACAGCTCAGAGCCCAGGCATGCCGGCAAGGGACCAATATGAGTGGTCCCTTGCCGAGGATTGCTCCAATCTGTACAGACTAAACAATCGGAGCTCTCAAGTGATAAAATGCCTGTTTCAGGCTCTGATCTCCACTCTGGAGACCGCAGCCTGAAATCGGGTAAGTCCCCCTGTGTGCTGCCGTGCCCCCAGAGCCTTTTCATAAATAAATGCCCCCACTGCCCCCCACATGCAGCCATCATTGCCCCCATATGCCTCAGTTTGTTCCACGCTCCCCTCTCTGTTCCTCCTCCGTGCTGCGCTGTAATGGCAGGGCTCAGGAACGGATCCTCTTCGATCAGCAGCGAGTGTTAGCTGTGACTTACAGCTAACACTCTGCTGCTACACCCCGGATCGGTGCTGACACCGATCTGGGGCGTTCAACCCCATAGATGCCGCTGTCAGCAGCCTGTTTCAAAAATGCTTTTTTGTGTTAAATGTAAATGTTTTTAAAAAAAAGGTGACATATTAGGTATTACCGCGTCCGTAAGAACCTGCTCTATAAAAATACCACATGACCTAACCCTGAGGGGAACACTGTAAAAAAATGTAAGTAAAAACTTTTTTGTCACCTTACATAACAAAAAGTGTAATGGCACGCGATCAAAAAGTCATATGACCCCCCAATATAGTACCAATCTAACCGTCACCTCATCCCGCAAAAATCATTCCCAACCTGAGACAATCGCCTAAAAACTGAAAAAAACTATGGCTCTCAGACTATGGAGACACTAAAACATGATTTTTTTGTTTCAAAAATGATATTATTGTGTAAAAACGAAATAAATTAAAAAAAGCTATACATATTAGGTATCGCCGCATCCGTAAAGACCTTCTCTATAAAAATATAACATGACCTAACCCCTCAGCTGAACACCGTAAAAATAATTAAATAATGACAGTGCCAAAAAAGCAATTTTTGTCAACTTACATCAAAAAAATTGCAACACCAAGCTATAAAAAAGGCATATGCCCCCCAAAATAGTACCAATCAAACCAACACCTCATCCCTCAAAAAATGAGACCATAACTAAGACAATCAGTCAAAAAATCAAAAAGCAATAGCTCTCAGAATATGTAGACACTAAAACATAATTTTTTTGTTTCAAAAATGCTATTTTTGTGTAAAGCAGGGATGCCCAACCTGCAGCCCTCCAGCTGTTATAAAACTACAACTCCCACAATGCCCTGCTGTAGACTGATAGCTGTAGGCTGTCGGGGCATGCTGGGAGTTGTAGTTTTGCAACATCTGGAGGGCCGCAGGTTGGGCATCCCTGGTGTAAAGCTTAAATAAATAAGAAAAAGTATACATATTAGGTATTGCCACGTCCGTAATGATCTGCTCTGTAAAAATAACACATGATCTACCCTGATGAATCTTGTAAAAAATAAAATATAAAAACAGTGCCAAAACAGACCTTTTTTGGTTACCTTGCCTCACAAAAAACATAATATAAAGCAGTTCAAAATCATATTTACCCCAATAAAACTGGCACCTTATCCCCTAGTTTCCAAAATAGGGTCAATTTTTGGGAGTTTCTACTTAAAGGTGCATTAAGGGAGCTTAAAATGGGACACGGCATCTAAAAATCAGTCCAGCAAAATCTGCCTTCCAAAAACCATATGGCGCTCCTTTACTTCTGTGCCTTGCTGTCCGCCCTTACATCAGTTTACGACCACATGTGGGGTGTTCTTGTAAACCGCAGAATCAGGGCAATAAATATTGAGTTTTGTTTGGCTGTTAACCCTCGATGTGTTAAAGGAAAAAAAAGGATTAAAATGGAAAATCTGCCAAAAAAGTGAAATTTTGAAATTTCATCTCCATTGTCCTTTATTTCTTGTGGAACACCTAAAGGGTTAACAGCATTTGTAAAATCAGTTTTCAGTAACTTGAGGGGTGTAGTTTCTACAATGGGGTCATTTATGGGGGGTATTCACTATGTAAGCCCCACAAAGTGACTTCAGACCTGAACTGGTCCTAAAAGGGCTTCTGTCACCCCCCAATTAGCAATTTTTAGCATCGGACATTAGCTATTTGTTAATGTCAGCTGAGTCCATACTTGTTGGTAGTGAAGAAATTATCATATGATAAAAGTATGATTTTTAAAGAATTTATAGCACAGGCAGAGGTAAGAGGGATATATATGGACTCAGCTGACATTAGCAATTAGCTAATATCCCATACAAAAAATTGATAATTGGGGGGTTACAGAAGCCCATTAAAAAGTGGGGTTTGGAAATTTTCCTAAAAATTCTAAGAATTGCTTCTAAACTTCCTAAAAAAATAGAATGACATTTACAAATTGATGCCAACATAAAGTATACATATGGGGAATGTTAAGTAGTGAATATTTTGTGAGGTATCACTTTCTGTTTTAAAAGCACAGAAATTAAAATTTTGAAAACTGCAAATTTTTAAAATTTTTCGGTAAATTTGGGATTTTTTCATGAATAAAGGTGAAATATATTGACTCAAATTTATGACTATCATGAAGTACAATGTGTCACAAGAAAACATTCTCAAAATGGCCTGGATAAGTAAAAGCGTTGCAAAGCTATTACCACATAAAGTGACACATGTCAGATTTGTAAGTTTTGACCTGGACATTGAGGCATCAATGGACCTTAGTCATGAAAGGGTTAACAGTAGTGTTGAGTGAACAGTTCGAGCATAGTTCGGGTTCGTACCAAATTTTGAGGTGTTCGGGACACGGGCACGGACCCGAACATTTTCAAAAAAGTTCGGGTTCGGGTTCGTTGTTCGGCGATTTCTTCCTGCTTTCTGAAGGGCTGCACAGCAGCCAATCAGCTATTGTTTTACTTCTTGCCCTAAGAGCCCATCACAGCCATGCCTACTAATGGCATGGCTGTGATTGGCCAAGTGCAGCATGTGACCCAGCCTCTATTTAAGCTGGAGTCACATAGCGCCGCACGTCACACCGCTCTGATTAGTGTAGGGAGAGGACACAGCTGCTGTTAGGGTGAGATTAGGCAGGGAAAAGTCTGCAAAAGCACCTAGTAATGAAGTGATCGATCTACAGCTGTGAATGATTGAACTTCTGCTAGTTACTTGCTCACTGGTTTTTAGGCTGCAAAGAGCGTTTTTCTGTCACTTATTTTTTGCTATATCCTACATCAGGGGCTTGGCTGTGCTAATTGTCACCCCTAGAAACTCAGGATAGCAATTTCTATATTTTATCAAGGGGTTAAATACAATTGCCAAAATACCAATCCCCTAAATCTGGTGTTCCAGCTTTGGCTAGCCAAGTATAATACTGTCTGCTGTTTGGCAAAGGATAGATTATTTTCTGTGGTGAAATTCAATTGTCAAAATAGCAATCCCCTAAATCTGGTGTCCCAGCACTGGCTAGCAAACTATAATAGTATCCGTCAAAACATATATTTTGTTCTGGGGTGAAATTCAATTGCCAAAATAGCATTACCATAAATCTGGTGTCACAGCTGTGGCTGGCAAACTATAATAGTGTCCGCCAAAACATATATTTTGTTCTGGGGTGAAATTTAATTGCCAAAATAGCAATACCCTAAATCAGTGGTTTCAGCTGTGGCTGGCAAACTATAATAGTGTCCGCCAAAACATATATTTTGTTCTGGGGTGAAATTCAATTGCCAAAAAAGCAATACCATAAATCAGTGGTTTCAGCTGTGGCTGGCCAAGTTTCATAGTGTCCTGCAAAGGATATATTTTGTTCTGGGGTGAAATTCAATTGCCAAAATAGCAATACCATAAATCAGTGGTTTCAGCTCTGGCTGGCAAACTATAATAGTGTCCGCCAAAACATATTATTTTGTTCTGGGGTGAAATTCAATTGCCAAAATAGCAATACCCTGAATCTGGTGTTCCAGCTGTTGCAGGTCTAGTTTAAATCTGTCCATAAAAGGATATCTTTCATCCAGGGCCTAAATCCTAGCCCTAAAAGAGATATACCCCTAAATCAGTGGTTACTGCTGTGCCTGGATTAGTGTAATATGCTAAATAAATAAATAAGCAGATAGTGTTAGGTGCCTGTAAAAAAATGGCCTGAATTTGAAATCAATACATTGGGCCAAATATTTTTTTTCTTATTGTGGTGCTTGGTGAACGGTAACAATGAGGAAAACATCTAGTAAGGGACGCGGACGCGGTCGTGGTGGTGTTAGTGTACCCTCTGGTGCTGGGAGAGGACGTGGCCATTCTGCCACAGCCACACGTCCTAGTGAACCAACTACCTCAGGTTCCAGTACCTGCCAGAATTTGCAGCGATATTTGGTGGGGCCCAATGCCGTTCGAAGGATGGTAAGGCCTGAGCAGGTACAGGCGCTAGTCCATTGGGTGGCCGACAGTGGATCCAGCACGTTCACAACATTATCTCACACCCAGTCTCGTGCAAAAAGCGCACAGGTGGCGCCTGAAAACCAAGCCCATCAGTCTGTCACATCACCCCCATGCATATCAGGGAAACTGTCTGAGCCTCAAGTTATGCAGCAGTCTCTTATGCTGTTTGAAGACTCTGCTGGAAGGGTTTCACAAGGGAATCCACCTAGCCCTTCCACAGTGGTGGAAGACATAGAATGCACTGATGCACAACCACTGATGTTTCCTGATAATGAGGACATGGGAATACCATCTCATCACAGTCCGCTCGTCTCTGATGATGACGAAACACAAGTGCCAACTGCTGCGTCTTTCTGCAGTGTGCAGACCGAACAGGAGGTCAGGGAGGAAGACTGTGTGGAAGACGATGCAGGGGACGATGAAGTCCTAGACCCCACATGGAATGAAGGTCATGCCACTGACTTTCATAGTTCAGAGGAAGAGGCAGTGGTGAGACCGAGCCAACAGCGTAGCAAAAGAAAGCCTCCAAGAGAGTTCGCCTGCTACTGGCCGCCACCGCCACCAGGGACCGAGCACCCCAAAGGCAGCTTCAAGGAGTTCCCTGGCATGGCACTTCTTTAAACAATGTGCTGACGACAAGACCCGAGTGGTTTGCACGCTGTGCCATCAGAGCACTGAAGCGAGGCATTAACATTCTGAACCTTAGCACAACCTGCATGACCAGGCATCTACATGCAAAGCATGAACTGCAGTGGAGTAAACACCTTAAAAGCAAGGAACTCACTCTGGCTCCCCCTGCTCCCTCTTTTGCTGCTGCCCCGGCCTCTTCCTCCACCTCGGGAGGAATGTTGGCACCTGCCGCCCACCAAACAGAGGATGTGCCACCGACACCACCACCTACGTCACCAAGCATCTCCACCATGTCACACGGCAGCGTTCAGCTCTCCATCTCACAAACTTTGGAGAGAAAGCGTAAATTCCCACCTAGCCACCCTCGAGCCCTGGGCCTGAATGCCAGCATTTCTAAACTACTGGCCTTTGAAATGCTGTCATTCAGGCTGGTGGACACAGACAGCTTCAAACAGCTGATGTCCATGGCTGTCCCACAGTATGTTGTTCCCAGCCACCACTACTTCTCCAAGACAGCCGTGCCTTCCCTGCACAACCAAGTATCTGATAAAATCAAATGTTCACTGCGCAACGCCATCTGTGGCAAGGTCCACCTAACCACAGATACGTGGACCAGTAAGCACGGCCAGGGACGCTATATCTCCCTAACTGCACACTGGGTAAATGTAGTGGCGGCTGGGCCCCAGGCGGAGAGTTCATTGGCGCACGTCCTTCCGCCGCCAAGGATCGCAGGGCATCATTCTTTGCCTCCTGTAGCCTCCTCCTCCTACTCGGCTTCCTCCTCCTCTGCTTCAACCAGCTCATCCAGTCAGCCACACACCTTAACCACCAACTTCAGCACAGCCCAGGGTAAACGTCAGCAGGCCATTCTGAAACTTATATGTTTGGGGGAAAGGCCCCACTCCGTGCAGGAGTTGTGGCGAGGTATTGAACAACAGAACGACGAGTGGTTTCTGCCGGTGGGCCTCAAGCCCGGCCTGGTAACATAGTAACATAGTAACATAGTATATAAGACCGAAAAAAGACATTTGTCCATCCAGTTCGGCCTGTTTCCTACAAGTTGATCCAGAGGAAGGCAAAAAACCCCTATGAGGTAGAAGCCAATTTTCATCACTTAAGGGGGAAAAAATTCCTTCCCGACTCCAATCAGGCAATCAGAATAACTCCCTGGATCAACGACCCCTCTCTAGTAGCTGTAGCCTGTAATATTATTACACTCCAGAAATAAATCCAGTCCCCTCTTGAATTCCTTTATTATACTTACCATCACCACCTCCTCAGGCAGAGAGTTCCATAGTCTCACTGCTCTTACAGTGAAGAATCCTTTTCTATGTTTGTGTACAAACCTTCTTTCCTCCAGACGCAGATGATGTCCCCTTGTCACAGTCACAGTCCTGGGGATAAATAGATGATGGGACAGATCTCTGTACTGACCCCTGATATATTTATACATAGTTATTAGATCTCCCCTCAGTCGTCTTTTTTCTAAAGTGAATAACCCTAATTTTGATAACCTTTCAGGGTACTGTAGATCCTTCATTCCAGTTATTACTTTAGTTGCCCTCCTCTGAACCCTCTCCAGCTCTGCTATGTCTGTCTTGTTCACAGGAGCCCAGAACTGTACACTGTACTCCATGTGTGATCTGACTAGTGATTTGTAAAGTGGTAGGACTATGTTTTCATCACGGGCGTCTATGCCCCTTTTGATGCAACCCATTATCTTATTGGCCTTGGCAGTAGCTGCCTGACACTGGTTTTTGCAGCTTAATTTGCTGTTTATTAAAATTCCTAGATCCTTTTCCATGTCAGTGTTACCGAGTGTTTTACCATTTAATATGTACGGGTGACTTGCATTATTCCTTCCCATGTGCATAACTTTACATTTGTCAGTGTTAAACCTCATCTGCCATTTTTCTGCCCAAGCCTCCAATCTATCCAGATCCCTCTGTAGCAGAAAACTGTCCTCTTCAGTGTTAATTACTTTACACAGTTTAGTGTCATCTGCAAAAATAGATATTTTACTGTGCAGGCCTTCTACAAGATCATTAATAAATATATTGAAGAGAATAGGGCCCAATACTGACCCCTGAGGTACCCCACTAGTTACAGTGACCCAATCTGAGTATGTACCGTTAATAACCACCCTCTGTTTTCTGTCACTCAGCCAGTTACTTACCCACATACAGACATTTTCTCCCAGTCCGAGCATCCTCATTTTATATACTAACCTTTTATGAGGTACGGTGTCAAATGCTTTGGAGAAGTCCAGATATACGACATCCATTGATTCGCCGCTGTCAAGTCTAGAACTTACCTCCTCATAGAAGCTGATTAAATTTGTTTGGCATGACCGATCCCTCATGAAGCCATGCTGATATCGTGTTATTTGGTGGTGTGCAATAATGGGCGAAATCTCGTTGCAGCTCTGGGACTAGCCGGTTTGACGCACATCCCTTGCCTGGCGCATGTGCTGAATTTGGTGGTGCAGAAGTTCATTCACAACTACCCCGACATGTCAGAGCTGCTGCATATAGTGCGGGCCGTCTGTGCGCTCTTCCGGCGTTCACATCCTGCCGCTGCTCGCCTGTCTGCACTACAGCGTAACTTCGGCCTTCCCGCTCACCGCCTCATATGCAACGTGCCCACCAGGTGGAATTCCACCTTGCACATGCTGGAGAGACTGTGGAGCAGCAGCAGGCCATAGTGGAGTTTCAGCTGCAGCACGCACGCGTCAGACGCACTGCGGAACAGCACCACTTCACCACCAATGATTGGGCCTCCATGCGAGACCTGTGTGCCCTGTTGCGCTGTTTCGATGACACTGTTATCAGCGTTACAATACCACTTCTATGTCTCCTTGAGAAAACGCTTAGGGCGATGATGGAAGAGGAGGTGGCCCAGGAGGAGGAGAAGGAGGATGAGGGGTCATTTTTAGCACTTTCAGGCCAGTCTGTTAGAAGTGGCTCAGAGGGAGGTTTTTTGCAACAGCAGAGTCCAGGTACAAATGTGGCCAGCCAGGGCCAACTACTGGAGGATGAGGAGGATGAGGAGGATGAGGATGAAGCAGGTTCACAGCGGGGTGGCACCCGACACAGCTCAGGCCCATCACTGGTGCGTGGCTGGGGTGATAAAAAGGACGATGACGATACGCCTCCCACAGAGGACAGCTTGTCCTTACCTCTGGGGAGCCTGGCACACATGAGCGACTACATGCTGCAGTGCCTGCGCAACGACAGCAGAGTTGCCCACATTTTAACGTGTGCGGACTACTGGGTTGCCACCCTGCTGGATTCCCGATACAAAGACAATGTGCCCACCTTACTTCCTGCACTGGAGTGTGATAGGAATATGCGCAAGAACAAGCGCACGCTGGTAGACGCGCTCCTGAGAGCATTCCCAAATGTCACAGGGGAACAGGTGGAAGCCCAAGGCGAAGGCAGAGGAGGAGCAAGAGGTCGCCAATGCAGCAGTGTCACGGCCAGCTCCTCTGAGGGCAGGGTTAGCATGGCAGAAATGTGGAAAAGTTTTGTCTCCACACCACAGCTAACTGCACCACCACCTGGTACGGAACGTGTTAGCAGGAGGCAGCATTTCACTAACATGGTTGAACACTACGTCTGAACACCCCTCCACGTACTGACTGAAGGTTCGGCCCCATTCAACTTCTGGGTCTCCAAATTGTCCACGTGGCCAGAGTTAGCATTTTATGTCTTGGAGGTGCTGGCCTACCCAGCGGCCAGCGTTTTGTCTGAACGTGTATTCAGCATGGCAGGGGGCGTCATTACTGACAAACGCAGCCGCTTGTCCACAGCCAACGTGGACAAGCTGACGTTCATTAAAATGAACCAGGCATGGATCCCACAGGACCTGTGCTACCCTTGTGCAGAATAGACATTTATAACTGCCTCCCCCCTCAACCATGAATTCTTGTACTCCGGGGCACTTCTTTATTGAATCCTAATTTTTGTAACTTTACCATGATCTTGCGGTGCAACCCAAAGTTGAATGAACCTCTCCTCTGTCTGGGGGCTGGGGATTAAATAACTGAAAGTGGCCTTCTCCAGTGGTGGGTGATATAACGCCTTATTCCTTGCTGTGGGACCTCTCTCCTCTGTCTGGGTGCTGGGGCCGAAATAACTGAACGTGGCCTTCTCCAGTGGTGGGTGATATGACGCCTTATTCCTTGCTGTGGGACCTCTCTTCTCTGTCTGGGTGCTTAGGCTGAAATAACTGAAAGTGGCCTTTTCTAGTGGATGGTGAAATGACGCATGATTCCTTGCTGTGGGACCTCTTTCCTCGGTCTGGGTGTTGGGCCGAAATAACTGAAAGTGGCCTTCTCCAGTGATGGGTGATATGACGCATGATTCCTTGCTGTGGGACCTCTCTCCTCTGTCTGGGTGCTGGGGCTGAAATAACTGAGTGGCCTTCTCCAGTGGTGGGTGATATGACGCATGATTCCTTGCTGTTGAACCTCTCTCGTCTGTCTGGGTGCTGGGGCCGAAATAACTGAAAGTGGCCTTCTCCAGTGGTGGGTGATATGACGCATGATTCCTTGCTGTGAGACCTCTCTCCTCTGTCTGGGTGCTGGGGCCGAAATAACTGAAAGTGGCCTTCTCCAGTGGTGGGTTATATGACGCATGATTTCTTGCTGTGGGACCTGTATCCTCGGTCTGGGTGCTGGGCCGAATTAACTGAAAGTGGTCTTCTCCAGTGGTAGGTGATATGACGCCTTATTCCTTGCTGTGGGACCTCTCTCCTCTGTCTGGGTGCTGGGCCGAAATAGCTGAAAGTGGCCTTCTCCAGTGGTGGGTAATATGACGCATGATTCCTTGCTGTGGGACCTCTCTCCTCTGTCTGTGTGCTGGGGCCAAAATAACTGAGTGGCCTTCTCCAGTGGTGGGTGATATGACACATGATACCCTGCTGTGGGACCTCTCTCCTCTGTCTGGGTGCTGGGGCCGAAATAACTGAAAGTGGCCTTTTCCAGTGGTGGGTGATATGACGCATGATTCCTTGCTGTGGAACTTCTCTCCTCTGTCTGGGTGCTGGGGCCTAAATAACTGAAAGTGGTCTTCTCAAGTGGTGGGTGATATGACGCATGATTCCTTGCTGTGGGACCTCTCTCCTCGTTCTGGGTGATGGGCCGAAATAACTGAAAGTGGTCTTCTCCAGTGGTGGGTGATATGACGCATGATTCCTTGCTGTGGGACCTTCCTCCTCTGTCTGGGTGCTGGGGCCGAAATAACTGAGTGGCCTTCTCCAGTGGTGAGTGATATGACGCATGATTCCTTGCTGTGGGACCTGTATCCTCGGTCTGGATGCTGGGCCGAAATAACTGAAAGTGGTCTTCTCCATTGGTAGGTGATATGACGCCTTATTCATTGCTGTGGGATCTCTCTCCTCTGTCTTGGTGCTGGGGCTGAAATAACTGAAAGTGGCCTTCTCCAGTGGTGGGTTATATGACGCATGATTCCTTGCTGTGGGACCTCTCTCCTCTGTCTGGGTGCTGGGGCCGAAATAACTGAAAGTAGCCTTCTCCAGTGGTGGGTGATATGACGCATGATTCCTTGCTGTGGGACCTCTCTCCTCTGTCTGGGTACTGGGGCCAAAATTACTGAGTGGCCTTCTCCAGTGGTGGGTGATATGACGCATGATTCCTTGCTGTGGGACCTCTCTCCTCTGTCTGGGTGCTGGGGCCGAAATAACTGAAAGTGGCCTTCTCCAGTGGTGGGTGATATGACGCATGATTCTCTGCTTTGGGACCTCTCTCCAATTGATATTGGTTAATTTATATTTATTTTATTTTAATTTATTTCCCTATCCACATTTGTTTGCAGGGCATTTACCTACATTTTTCTGCCTTTTGCAGCCCTCTAGCCCTTTCCTGGACTATTTTACAGCATTTTTAGTGCCCAAAAGTTCGGGTCCCCATTGACTTCAATGGGGTTCAGGTTCGGGATAAAGTTCGGGTCGAGTTCGGATCCCGAACCCGAACATTTTCGGGAAGTTCGACCGAACTTCTCAAACCGAACATCCAGTTGTTCGCTCATCTCTAGTTAACAGCTTTAAACTGATGAAGTGTAATAATATTTAATAATAATTCTAATAATAATAACTAGAGATGAGCGAATCGAATCCCACAAATTGGAATTCGATCCGGATTTCCGGATAAATTCGATTCGCCTAGAAGCTGAATTTCCTCTGGCTTTGTGTCGGCAAATCGATTTCACCTGAGAGTTTTCCGCGCGGGTGCAATGCTTGAGGAAGACGCATTGCATCTGCACTGAATCCGGACCCATTCATTTCTATGGGGCTGTGCACATGAGCTGTGATTTTCACGCATCACTTCTGCGTTGCGTGAAAATCGCAGCATGCTCTATATTGTGCGTTTTTCACGCAACGCAGGCCCTATAGAAGTGAATGGGGCTGCGGGAAAATCGCAAGCATCCGCAAGCAAGTGCGGATGCAGTGCGATTTTCCTGCATGGTTGCTTAGCAACGGGACAAGATCTTTATCATTTTCCCTTATAACATGGTTATAAAGGTAAATAATAGCATTCTTAATAAAGAATGCATAGTAAAATAAGGTGGAAGGGGTTAAAAATAATAAAAGTTAACTTACCTTAGCCACTTGATCGCGAATTTGCGATCTGTCCTCTCTTTCCCTGCATCAGCTAAGAACTAAAGGACCTGTGATGACATCACATCACATGGTCCATCTTACCATGGTGATGGACCATGTGATTGGACCATGTGATGTGACGTCATCACAGGTCCTTTAGTTCTTAGCTGATGCAGGGAAAGAGAGGACTGATTGCAACTACGCTATCAAGTGGCTAAGGTAAGTTAACTTTTATTATTTTTAACCCCTTCCACTTCATTTTACTATGCATTCTTTATTAAGAATGCTATTATTTCCCCTTATAACCATGTTATAAGGGAAAATAATAAATTCTCCAGAAGACCCGAAACCGGACTTCAGTGATGAAGTCCAGCTTCGGGTTGGGTACCAAACATGGCGATTTTTCTCACGCGCGTGAAAAACGCATTACAAACGTGAAACATGACGCCCTTGTGAAAGAGGCCAAATAGTATTAAAAAAAGTTAAATCAAACTTACCACCTCAATTTGCGCACGACAGGCCGCCAGCCGCCATCTTGCTTGAAGATCTCGGCCAAAGTCCCGTGCGACGCGAGATTACATCATATGTCACCACGCCAACCGGCGTGATGACGTAATCTTGCGCCGCACAGGATGTTGGCTGAGATCTTCAAGCAAGATGGCAGTAGCCAGCCTGTCGCGCGCAAATGGAGGCGGTAAGTTTGATGTACTTTTTTTTTATTGTTCATTTTACACAGTTTTTATACTCAGATGCCACATCATGTATGAACACGGCATCTGAGGGGTACAATGATGGGGGTGGCGCCATTGAAGCTCCCTGTCATTACACCCACTATTTACAAAAAAAAGCGCTTCGTGACCAGGTAATTCATCACAAAGCGAATATTTTTGTAAAATTTGGCGAAGCAACAAATCGAATTTTTAAGAAATTCGCTCATGTCTAGTGGTAACGAATCACATTTCTTCCTAAAATGGCTGCTGCAAATGTTAGGACATGAAACAAAGAACTCTAGGAATGATAGAGATCACCCACAATGTCATGTATGCAACCAATCAGCAGCCAGCCAGTTCCTGTGATGTCACAGCCCTATAAATAGAAACATAGAAACATAGAATGTGTCGGCAGATAAGAACCATTTGGCCCATCTAGCCTGCCCAATATACTGAATACTATGAATAGCCCCAGGCCCTATCTTATATGAAGGATGGCCTTATGCCTATCCCATGCATGCTTAAACTCCTTCACTTTATTTGCAGCTACCACTTCTGCAGGAAGGCTATTCCATGCGTCCACTACTCTCTCAGTAAAGTAATTCTTCCTGATGTTACTTTTAAACCTTTGCCCCTCTAATTTAAAACTATGTCCTCTTGTAGCAGTTTTTCTTCTTTTAAATATTCTCTCCTCTTTTACCGTGATGCTTCCCTTTATGTATTTAAAAGTTTCTATCATATCCCCTCTGTCTCTTCTTACTTCCAAGCTATACATGTTAAGGTCCTTTAACCTTTCCTGGTAAGTTTTGTCCTGCAATCCATGTACTAGTTTAGTAGCTCTTCTCTGAACTCTCTCCAAAGTTTCAATATCCTTCTGCAGATATGGTCTCCAGTACTGCACACAATACTCTAAATGAGGTCTCACTAGTGCTCTGTAGAGCGGCATGAGCACCTCCCTCTTTCTACTGTTAATGCCTCTCCCTATACACCCAAGCATTCTGCTGGCATTACCTGCTGCTCTATGACATTGTCTGCCCACCTTTAGGTCGTCTGATATAATGACCCCTAAATCCCTTTCCTCAGATACTGAGGTTAGTACTGTATCACTGATTTTATATTCTGCTCTTGGGTTTTACGCCCCAGGTGCATTATCTTGCACTTATCAACATTAAATTTTAGTTGCCAGATTTTTGACCATTCCTCTAGTTTTCCCAAATCCTTTTCCATTTGGTGTATCCCTCCAGGAACATCAACCCTGTTACAAATCTTTGTGTCATCAGCAAAAAGACACACCTTACCATTGAGGCCTTCTGCAATTTCGCTGATAAAGATATTAAACAATATGGGTCCCAGAACAGATCCCTGAGGTACCCCACTGGTAACAATACCATGGTCTGAATATACTCCATTGACTACAACCCTCTGTTTTCTGTCCTTCAGCCACTGCCTAATCCATTCAACAATATGTGAGCCCAAGCTCAAAGACTGCAGTTTATTGATAAGCCTTCTATGTGGGACAGTATCAAAAGCCTTACTAAAGTCCAGATAGGCGATGTCTACTGCACCTCCGCCATCTATTATTTTAGTCACCCAATCAAAAAGTCAATAAGATTAGTTTGACATGATCTCCCTGAAGTAAACCCATGCTGTTTTTTATCAATCAACCCATGGGTTTTTAGATGTTCCACAATCCTCTCCTTGAGTATGGTTTCCATTAATTTCCCCACTATTGATGTCAGGCTTACCGGCCTATAGTTGCCCGATTCCTCTCTACTACCTTTCTTGTGAATTGGCACAACGTTTGCTAATTTCCAATCTTCTGGGATGACACCTGTTACCAGTGATTGGTTAAATAAATCTGTTAATGGTTCTGCTAGTACACCTCTAAGCTCTTTTAATAGCTTTGGGTGTATCCCATCAGGCCCCTGTGATTTATTTGTATTAATTTTAGACAGCCGACTTAGAACCTCTTCCTCTGTAAAGACACATGCATCAAAGGATTCATTAGTCTTCCTCCCTAACTGAGGTCCTTCTCCTTCATTTTCCTTTGTAAAAACTGAACAGAAGTATTCATTGAGGCAGTCAGCTAGTTCTTTATCCTCTTCCATATACCTTCCTTCTTTTGTTTTTAATTTGGTAATTCCTTTATTTAATTTCCTTTTTTCATTTATGTATCTGAAGAATGTCTTATCACCTTTTTTCACTGACTGAGCTAATTTCTCTTCTGCCTGAGCTTTTGAAGCTCTTATAACTTGCTTGGCCTCACTCTGCCTCATCTTATAGATTTCCCGGTCATCCTAGTTTTGGGTGTTTTTATACTTACTAAATACCATCTTTTTGTTTTTAATAATTTTGGCCACTTCTGCTGAGTACCACAGTGGTCTCTTGCTTTTTTTGCTTTTACTGACGAGCCTAATGCACTTTTCTGTTGCCTTCAATAGTGCCACTTTTAAGTAGTTCCATTTCTCTTGGACTCCATTGAAATTGTTCCAGTCTGATAGGGACTCGTATACCACTGATCTCATTTTAGAAAAGTCTGTTTTCCGAAAATCTAAAACTTTTGTTTTTGTGTGGAGTGACTCAGTCACTGTACTTATAGTAAACCACACTGACTGGTGATCACTGGATCCTAAGCTTTCCCCTACAGTAATATCAGATACCAAATTGCCATTTGTGAATACCAAATCTAAAATGGCCTCCTTCCGGGTTGGCTCCTCAACTACTTGCTGTAGAGATAATCCCAGTAGGGAATTTAGAATGTCTGTACTCCTGGCAGAACTAGCTATTTTGGTTTTCCAGTTTATATCAGGAAGATTAAAGTCTCCCATTATGACAACTTCCCCTTTCAATGTCATTTTAGCCATTTCCTCAACTAGTAGATCATCCAATTCTTTGACTTGCTAGGTGGTCTGTATATGACACCTACACGAGTTACCTTATGAATACCAAGCTGCAACGTAACCCAAACTGACTCTAAATTGGTTTCGCTGACTTGTATTAGATTAGATTTTATGCTATCTTTTACATATAGGGCCACTCCACCCCCTTTCTTGCCTTCTCTGTCTTTCCTATATAGAGAGAACCCAGCTATTGTTATATCCCAGTCATTACTCTCATTGAACCATGTCTCAGTAACAGCCACTAAATCTATATTCTCAGATGCCATTACAGACTCAAGTTCGTTGATCTTATTCCCTAAACTGCGAGCATTTGTAGACAAGACTCTCAGCTTGTCGTTTCTTATCTTATCAGCTCCTGGCATCTTCTGGCATTGTTTTTCGGGGGCAGCCGAACTGATGGATTGTCTCTTTTGTGCCCCCTTTCCTAGTTTAAATGTTCCTTTGCAAAAACTTTGAACTGTTCACTGAGGACATTCGTTCCCTTGGGAGAAAGATGCAAACCATCTTTCTTGTACAGTTCTTTTCCATTCCAGCTAGAGCCAACATGAGCCACAAAGCCAAATCCCTGGTTCAAACACCGTTCACCGAGCCATACATTGAATTCCTTAATACGCAACTGCTTGTCATGCTGACGGTTATGCACAGGCAGAACTGCAGAGAATGAGACAGTCGATGCAATCTCCCGTATATCATTACCAAGTGTGTGAAAAGCTTCCTTCACCTTTGAAACTTCATTGCAAGCCAGATCATTTGTCCCAAGATGGACAATAACATCCACCTTCTTTTCCATTTTGCTTGCTTAATAATGTTAAGGATACGTCGTCTGTCCCTGCTAGCAGTAGCACCAGGGAGACATTTCACAGAACCCTCTTCTTCAAACTTCACACCTCTTATGATAGAATCGCCCACCAATAGTTGCTTACTATTAGTACTCACTATATCCTTTTTGTCTTTGTCAGTAGTCTTGCATACCTTAAGCATAGGAGATGATTGTTCCTCACCCACTGTGCCTGGGCCATCCTCCATGTTGCTCTTGCATTCTGAAAGTGCTGCAAATGAATTACAGAGAGCCACCGACTGTGGGACATGTCTTCTATCAACAGCTCTAAGTCTACCAGAACCTACAGTAACCCATCTTCCATTTCTGGGGGCCTTTGTGGCAGTGGCATTGCAACATGCCAATCCTGAGTTTGTCTAACAGTTACTTTACAAATCTCAGATTTCAAAAATGCAATTTCCTGCTGCATTATGGAGAACTGTCTGCAGATCAGACAGCATCCAAACCTGCGAAGAGTGAAACATGAAATGAAAGCACAACAATTCCTGCACTGAATCAGGTCTGCCATTTTAATGCAAGAAAATATGTTAAACAAAACTTATTAGATTGTACTCACCTCCAGATTACCTCCTGAATATCTCCTGTATATCTCTAGTGCACTTAGAAATGCTGCACTTTGAGAATGATGCAAGCTAGAATTAGGCAAGCTAATATTATGTGGCTATATATACACACACTCCTACAAAAGCCCCTCCTACAACAACACAATTAACACCTTAATGGCCCTATGCTCATTAGCAATCAGACAATAGCAACACCAGTCTAACAAATTCCTTACCTGTCCTGAGCACACCAAAACACAGCTGAAGTTCTGCTAGAGTGGAAAGTTCTGCTGAAGTTCTGCTGTCCTGAGCACACCAAAACACAGCTGAAGTTCTGCTAGAGTGGAAAGTTCTGCTGAAGTTCTGCTGTCCTGAGCACACTAAAACACAGCTGAAGTTCTGCTACAGTGGAAAGTTCTGCTGAAGTTCTGCTACAGTGGAAAGTTCTAGGTTAGTCTCCTGTATATCTCTAGTGCACTTAGAAATGCTGCACTTTGAGAATGATGCAAGCTAGAATTAGGCAAGCTAATATTATGTGGCTATATATACACACACTCCTACAAAAGCCCCTCCTACAACAACACAATTAACACCTTAATGGCCCTATGCTCATTAGCAATCAGACAATAGCAACACCAGTCTAACAAATTCCTTACCTGTCCTGAGCACACCAAAACACAGCTGAAGTTCTGCTAGAGTGGAAAGTTCTGCTGAAGTTCTGCTGTCCTGAGCACACCAAAACACAGCTGAAGTTCTGCTAGAGTGGAAAGTTCTGCTGAAGTTCTGCTGTCCTGAGCACACCAAAACACAGCTGAAGTTCTGCTACAGTGGAAAGTTCTGCTGAAGTTCTGCTACAGTGGAAAGTTCTAGGTTAGTCTCCTGTATATCTCTAGTGCACTTAGAAATGCTGCACTTTGAGAATGATGCAAGCTAGAATTAGGCAAGCTAATATTATGTGGCTATATATACACACACTCCTACAAAAGCCCCTCCTACAACAACACAATTAACACCTTAATGGCCCTATGCTCATTAGCAATCAGACAATAGCAACACCAGTCTAACAAATTCCTTACCTGTCCTGAGCACACCAAAACACAGCTGAAGTTCTGCTACAGTGGAAAGTTCTGCTGAAGTTCTGCTGTCCTGAGCACACCAAAACACAGCTGAAGTTCTGCTAGAGTGGAAAGTTCTGCTGAAGTTCTGCTGTCCTGAGCACACCAAAACACAGCTGAAGTTCTGCTACAGTGGAAAGTTCTGCTGAAGTTCTGCTACAGTGGAAAGTTCTAGGTTAGTCTCCTGTATATCTCTAGTGCACTTAGAAATGCTGCACTTTGAGAATGATGCAAGCTAGAATTAGGCAAGCTAATATTATGTGGCTATATATACACACACTCCTACAAAAGCCCCTCCTACAACAACACAATTAACACCTTAATGGCCCTATGCTCATTAGCAATCAGACAATAGCAATACCAGTCTAACAAATTCCTTACCTGTCCTGAGCACACCAAAACACAGCTGAAGTTCTGCTAGAGTGGAAAGTTCTGCTGAAGTTCTGCTGTCCTGGGGACACCAAAACACAGCTGAAGTTCTGCTACAGTGGAAAGTTCTGCTGAAGTTCTGCTGTCCTGAGCACACCAAAACACAGCTGAAGTTCTGCTACAGTGGAAAGTTCTGCTGAAGTTCTGCTGTCCTGAGCACACCAAAACACAGCTGAAGTTCTGCTACAGTGGAAAGTTCTGCTGAAGTTCTGCTACAGTGGAAAGTTCTAGGTTAGTCTCCTGTATATCTCTAGTGCACTTTGAGAATGATGCAAGCTAGAATAGCCTCAGCCATCTTGGATTCTGCCATTTTCCAGTGTACTTAGTGCAGGGAGAGATGTGACAGGTGATAGGGACAGTGCTAGGAAATACTTTTTGCACTGAAAAATGATTTAGAAGTTCAGGGAAAGATTATTCATAGTGTAGGGATAGGATAGGGAGTCATTATCTACACTATAAAAGGAGAATAGGGTCTAATAGGGGAGTGTAGAGCCTGGGTAATAGGGGCGATTCTATAACACCTTGCTGCACTAACTGGGGATCCAAATTGCACTAAACCTTGCTGGTTATTGGGGTGCAAATGCTAAGTAATACAACCATTTACACGGTGTATTATTAGGAAATATACGTATGTCCTATTGGCCATTCTGCGATTAATTTTGATTGTTATACATTTTCGGGGGGTGTATTTATAGGAAAAATAATATGTCTTAATTGCCATTCTGCAGTGAAGTTACATTGTATTACAGCCATTTACGGGGGTGTATTAATTGGAAATATACGTATGTCCAACTAGACGTTCTGCGGTAAATTCTGATCGTTGTACTTCTTTTCTTTTTGGGATTATTAATAAGAAAAATAATCCGTCTTAATTGCCGTTCTGCGGTGAAGTTACATTGTACTACAGCCTTTTTTGGGGTGTATTATTTTAATTTTAATTTAATTCTTTTCTTATACAGTATGTCAGACATACAAGTGACAGGCCCTTCAAAAGGAACGGGCAGTGGCCAAAATGTTTCTGTCACAGGTAGAAGTATCAGCAGAAGAGGGGGGGGTGCTCCTCATCCTCCTACTCCTCATTAGTCGTTTCGTCAGCAATCGATCACTGAAGCGATTGAGTAGGCGTGCACTCATCCAACAGCACAGAAGCTAAACGTGCTACTGGCCAAGTTGCTTGTGCTGCACCTTTCAGAGAACTGATGGCTTGTGCCGAGTCAAGGTGGAGAGTCCCAAGCTGTCATTTCTTTGCAAAAAAGGCAGTACTAGCCCTGCACACATATGTAGAATGAAAAGTAGGCGAGTCCTTTAGCCTGTCGGTGTCTGCCAAAGTGCAGGGCAGTGCCAACGTGTGGAGCTGTAACTATGGTCAATGACAGTATATGTCCTTTACGGCCCACTGGCTAAATGTGGCTCATGCCTAGCCACACCAGCAACTTCCGCCTCCACGTTCTCACACCATTGGTCCTGGGACAATGTTGGCCTCTGTCACCTCATCCTCCATCGTGTCCTCAGCCTTCACTGCAGGGACAAGTCACAATGCTCCTCCAGCAGACCACATGTGCAGGACATGACAGTGTCACTCTGTTCTGCAGCAAGTTTGCCTCGGCGAACGGAGTCACACAGGGAAGAAACTGCTCCATGTCCATCAAGCAATCGAATCCTGGCTTTCTGCTTGACCATTCAAAACTATTCGGAACTTTGGTGACCGACAATGAGAAGAACATGGTGTCGTTGCTGCGTCAAGGAGGGCTGAGCCATGTGCCCTGCATGGTGCACATGTTCAATTGGGTTGTAAAGCGAATCCTGAAGTATTCACACCACCTTAAGGACATCCTGAAAATGGCCAGGAAACTTTGCATGCACTTCGGCCACTCAGCAGAACGGTGTCCCCCAACATGGGCTGACATGCGACGTTCTCCTCATGCTGCCACCTCACCACTCTGTGGTCTCCTCATGCTGTTACCAGCTCGTTACTATGTAATTTGGCCACTCAGCAGTCTCCTCATGCTGCTGCTACCTCAACACTCTGTCATTGGGCTACTCTGTGGTCTACTGGTGCTGCTACCTCACTACTTTGTGATCTCCTCATGCTGCTGCCAGCTCACCACTATGTTACTAGGCCACTCTGTGGTCTCCTCATGCTGCTGCCACCTCACCACTCTGTGATATCCTCATGCTTCTGCTACCTCAATACTCTGTGGTCTCCTCATGCTGCTGCCACCTCACCAGTCTGTGGTCTCCTCATGCTGCTGCCACCTCACCTCTCTGTCACTGGGCCACTTTGTGGTCTCTTCATGCTGCTGCCAGCTCACCACTATGTCACTTGGCCACTACGCGATCTCCTCATGCTGCTACCTCCCCACTCTGTGGTCTCCTGATTCTGCTGCCAGCTCACCACTATGTCACTTGGCCACTCTGTGGTCTCCTCATGCTGCTGCCACCTCACCACTCTGTGGTATCTTCATGCTGCTGCCACCTAACTACTCTGTGGTCTCCTCATGCTTCTAACACCTCACTACTCTGTGTTCTCCTCATGCTGCTGCCACCTCACCACTCTGTGGTCTCCTCATGCTGCTGCCACCTCACCTCTCTGTCACTGGTCCACTTTGTGGTCTCTTCATGCTGCTGCTAGCTCAGCTCACCACTATGTCACTAGGCCACTCTGTGGTCTCCTCATGCTGCTGCCACCTTACCAATCTGTGGTATCATCATGCTGCTGCCACCTTACTACTCTGTGGTCTCCGAATGCTGCTGCCTCCTCACCACTCTGTGGTATCATCATGCTGCTGCCACCTCACCACTCTGTGTTCTCCTCATGCTGCTGCCACCGCACCAGTCTTTGGTCTCCTCATGCTGCTGCCACCTCACCACTCTGTGGTCTCCTGATTCTGCTGCCAGCTCACCACTATGTCACTAGGCCACTCTGTGGTCTCCTCATGCTGCTGCCACCTCACCACTCTGTGGTATCTTCATGCTGCTGCCACCTCACTACTCTGTGGTCTCCTCATGCTTCTGCCACCCCACCACTCTGTGTTCTCCTCATGCTGCTGCCACCTCACCAGTCTGTGGTCTCCTCATGCTGCTGCCACCTCACCACTATGTCACTTGGCCACTACGTGATCTCCTCATGATGCTACCTCCCCACTCTGTGGTCTCCTGATTCTGCTACCAGCTCACCTCTAGGTCACTGGGCCACTCTTTGATCTCCCCATGCTGCTGCCACATCACCACTCTGTGGTATCCTCATGCTGCTGCCATCTCACTACTCTGTGGTCTCCTCATGCTGCTGCCACCTCACCAGTCTATGTTCTTCTCATGCTCCTGCCACCTCACCAGTCTGTGGTCTCCTCATGCTGCTGCCACCTCACCTCTCTGTCCCTGGGCCACTCTGTGGTGTCTTCATGCTGCTGCCAGCTCACCACTATGTCACTTGGCCACTACGTGATCTCCTCATGCTGCTACCTTCCCACTCTGTGCTATCCTGATTCTGCTGCAAGCTCACCACTATGTCACTAGGCCACTCTGCGGTCTCCTCATGCTGCTGCCACCTCACCACTCTGTGGTCTCCTCATGCTGCTGCCAGCTCACAACAATGTCACTGGGCTACTCTGTGGTCTCCTCAAGCTGCTGCTACCTCAACAGTTTGTCATTGGGCCACTCTGTGGTCTCCTCATGCTGCTGCCACTTCCCCACGCTGACAGTGTGCCACTCTGTGGTCTCTTCATGCGGCTGCCAGCTCACAACTATGTCACTGAGCCACTCTAAGGTCTTCTCAAGCTGCTGCTACCTCAATACTCTGTCATCAGGGCACTCTGTGGTCTCCTAATGCTGCTGCCATCTTACCACTCTATGGTCTACTCATGCTGCTACCAGCTCACCACTATGTGTATGGGCTACTCTGTGTACTCCTCATGCTCCTTCCATCTCCCCACTCTGTCACTAGGCCACTCTGTGGTCTCATCATGCTGCTGCTATCTCACCACTATGTTGTTTCCTCCTGCTGCTGCCTACTCCCCCCTCTGTCATTGGGCCATTTTGTGGTCTCCTCATGCTGCTGCCACCCCAACACTCTGTCACTGGGTAACTCTGTGGTCTCCTCATGATGCCTGCTGCCAGCTCACCACTCTGTGGTCTTCTCATGCTGCTGCATCCTCCCCACTCTGTCACTAGGCCACTCTGTGGTCTCCTCATGCTACTGCCGCCTACCCACTTTGTCCCTGGGCAACTTTGTGGTCTCCTCATGCTCCTTCCATCTCCCCACTCTGTCACTAGGCCACTCTGTGGTCTCATCATGCTGCTGTCAACTCACCACATTGTTGTCTCCTCATGCTGCTGCCACCTCATGCTGCTGCACTCTGTCACTGGGCCACTCTGTGGTCTCCTCGTGCTGCTGCCAGATCACCATTCTGTTGTCTTCTCATGCTGCTGCCACCTCATCTCTCTGTGGTCTCCTCATGTTGCTGCCACCTCAACACTCTGTAGTCTCCTTATGCTGATGCCACCTAAACTTTCTGCTTTGGCCCACTCTGTGGTCTCGTCATGCTGCTGCCAGCTTGCCACTATGTCACTGGGCCACTCTGTGGTCTCTTCATGCTGCTGCCAGCTCAACACTATGTCACTGGGCCACTCTGTGGTCTCTTCATGCTGCTTCCAGCTCACCACTACGTCACTGGGCCACTTTGTCGTCTCCTCATGCTGCTACCTCACCACTCTGTGGTCTCCTCATGCTGCTGCCACCTCACTACTCCCGGGTCTTCTTGTGCTGCTGCCAGCTTGCCACTATGTCACTGGGCCATTGTGTAAACTCCTCAAGATGCTGCTACCTCAACACTCTGTTGTCTCCTCATGCTGATGCCACCTAAACTTTCTGTCATTGGCCCACACTGTGGTCTCCTCATGCTACTGCCAGCTAGCCACTTTGTCACTTTGCCATTCTGTGGTCTCCTCATGCTGCAGCTACCTCAACACACATTCATTGGGCCACTTTGTGGTCTCGTCATGCTCCTGCCAGCTTGCCACTATGTCACTGGGCCACTCAGTGGTCTCTTCATGCTGCTGCCAGCTCACCACTATGTCACTGGGCCACTATTTGGTCTCCTAATGCTGCTACCTCACCACTCTGTGGTCTCCTCATGCTGCTGCCAGCTCACCACTCTAGGGTCTTCTCGTGCTGCTGCCAGCTCGCCACTATGTCACTGGGCCATTGTGTAAACTCCTCATGCTGCGGCTACCTCAACACTCTGTTGTCTCCTCATGCTGATGCCACCTAAACTTTCTGTCATTGGCCCACACTGTGGTCTCCTCATGCTACTGCCAGCTCGCCACTTTGTCACTTTGCCATTCTGTGGTCTCCTCATGATTAAGCTACCTCAACACACATTCATTGGGCCACTCTGTGGTCTCGTCATGCTCCTGGTAATTTGTCACTATGTCACTGGGCCACTCAGTGGTCTCTTCATGCTGCTGCCAGCTCACCACTATGTCACTGGGCCACTATTTGGTCTCCTAATGCTGCTACCTCACCACTCTGTGGTCTCCTCATGCTGCTACCTCACCACTCTGTGGTCTCCTCATGCTGCTGCCACCTCACCACTCTGGGGTCTTCTCGTGCTGCTGCCAGCTTGCCACTATGTCACTGGGCCACTCTGTGGTCTCTTCATGCTGCCTCCAGCTCACCAGTATGTCATTGGGCCACTATGTTGTCTCCTCATGCTGCTACCTCACCACTCTGTGGTCTCCTCATTCTGCTGCCACCTCACCACTCTGGGGTCTTCTCATGCTGCTGCCAGCTCGCCACTATGTCACTGGGCCATTCTGTAAACTCCTCAAGCTGCTGCTACCTCGACACTCTTTCATTGGGCCACTCTGTGGTCTCCTCATGCTGCTGCCACCTCCCCACTCTGTGGTATCCTCATGCTGCTACCACCTCCCCACTCTGTCATTGGGCCATTCTGTGGTCTCCTTTTGTTGCTGCCACCTCAACACTCTGTCACTGGGCAACTCTGTTGTCTTATCATGCAGCTGCCAACTCGCCAATTTGTGGTATCCTCATGCTGCTACCACCTCCCCACTCTGTCATTGGGCCACTCTGTGGTCTTATCATGCTGCTACCACTCCCCACTTGGTAACTGGGCCACTCTGGGGTCTCCTCATGCTGCTGCCAGCACTCCACTCTGTGGTCTTCTCAAATTGCTGCGGTCTCAACACTCTGTTGTCTCCTCATGCTGCTGCCAGCTCGCCACTCTGTCACTGGGCCACTATGTGGTCTCCTCATGCTACTGCCAGCTTGCCATTCTGTCACAGGGCCACTATGTGGTCTCCTCATGCTGGTGACACCTCAACACTCTGTCATTGGGCCATTCTGTGGTCTCCTCATGTTGCTGCCACCTCAACACTCGGTCATTGGGCCACTCTGTGGTCTCCAAATGCTGCTGCCAGCTCACCACTCTGTGGTCTCCACATGCTGCTGCCACCTCACCACTCTGCCACTGGGCCTCTCTGTGGTCTTCTCATGCTGCTGCCAACTCACCACTCAGTGGTCTACTCATGCCGCTACCACCTCTTCACTCTATCATTAGGCCATTCTGTGGTCTTTTCATGCTGCTTCCACGTCACCACTCTCTGGTCTACTTAGAGTGCTGACAACTCAAGACTCTGTCGTCTCCTCATGCTGCTCCCACCTCAACACTCTGTCATTGGGCCACTCTATGGTCTCCTCATGCTGCTGCCAGCTCGCCACTCTGTCACTCGGTCAATCTGTGGTCTCCTCATGCTGCTGCCAGCTCACCACTATGTCACTGGACCACTCTATGGTCTCCTCATACTGCTGCCAGCTCACCACTCTGTGGTTTCCTCATGCTTCTGCCACCTCACCACTCTTTGGTCTCATCATGTTGCTGCCACCTCAACACTCTGTTGTCTCCTCATGCTGTTGCCAACTCCCCCCTCTTTCATTGGGCCATTTTGTGGTCTCCTTATGCTCCTTCCACCTCAACACTCTGCCACTGGGCAACTCTGTGGTCTTCTCATGATGCTTGCTGACAGCTCACCACTCTGTGGTCTTCTCATGCTGCTGCAACCTCCCCACTCTGTCACTAGGCCACTCTGTGGTCTTCTCATGCTACTGCCACCTACCCACTTTTTCCCTGTGCAACTCTGTGGTCTCCTCATGCTGCTGTCAACTTACCACTCTGTTGTCTCCTCATGCTGCTGCTACCTCCCCACTCTGTCACTGGGCCACTCTGTGGTCTCTTCATGCTGCTGCCAGATCACTACTCTGTTGTCTTCTCATGCTGCTGCCACCTCACCACTCTGTGTTCTCCTCATGCTGCTGCCACCTCCCACACTGTGGTACCCTCATGCTGCTACCACCTCCCCACTCTGTCATTGGGCCATTCTGTGGTCTCCTCATGTTGCTGCCACCTTAACACTCTGTCATTGGGTCACTCTCTGGTCTTATTATGCTGCTACCACCTCCCCACTCGGTAACTGGGCCACTCTCACTCTCCTCATGCTGCTGCCAGCACTCCACTCTGTGGTCTTCTATATTTGCTGCCGCCTCAACACTCTGTTGTCTCCTCATGCTGCTCTCACCTTTACACTCTTTCATTAGGCCACTCTGTAGTCTCCTCATGCTGCTGCTAGCTTGCCACTATGTCACTGGGCCACTATGTGGTCTCCTCATGCTGCTGCCAGCTCGCCATTCTATCACAGGACCACTCTGTGGTCTCCTCAAACTGCTGACACTTCAAGACTCTGTTATTGGGCCACTCAGTGGTCTCATCATGCTGCTGCCACCTCTCCACTTAGTCACTGGGCCACTCTGGGGTCTTCTCATGCTGCTGCCGGCTCACCACTCTGTGGTATCCTCATGCTGCTGCCACCTCACCACTCTGCCACTGGGCCTCTCTGTGGTCTTCTCATGCTGCTGCCACCTCTCCACTCTGTTACTGGGCCACTCTGTGGTCTCTTCATACTGCTGCCAGCTCACCACTCGGTGGTCTCCTCATGCTGCTTCTACCTTCCCACTCTGTCACTGGGCCACTCTGTGGTCTTCTCATGCTGCTTCCACCTCTCCACTCTGTCACTGGGCCACTCTGTGGTCTCTTCATACTGCTTCCAGCTCTCCACTCTGTGGTCTCCTCATGCTGCTGCCACCTCCCCACTCTGTCATTGGGCCATTCTGTAATTTCTTTATGCTGCTGCCACCTCAACACTCTGTCATTGGTTCATTCTGTGGTCTCATCATGCTGCTGCCACCTCACCACTCTGTCACTGGGCAACTCCGTGGTCTCCTTATGCTGCTGCCAGATCACCACTCTGTGGTCTCCTCAGATTGCTTCCACCTCAACACTGTGTGGTCTTCTTATACTGCTGCTACCTCACCACTCTGTCACTAGGCCACTCTGTGGACCTCCTCCACTGTTCCCACCCTCCCCACTCCATGACTATAAAACATAGAAGACATGCAAATATTCCATTAAAGTGTCAGCTCTGTTTTGGATCCACTATATTATTTTGGGGGGCTTTAGCAATAGTGATGGATTACTGACCAAATGCTGACCGAGTGAAGGTAGATGCTCAACAATCAGGATCCATTTTTTTAGGGGGTTATTGTTCTGACGGACCAGAGGAAGTGCAAAATAATCAGTGACGTCAACACAAATTTACTGCTGACACCCTCTCCACTCTATATTACAAACAGGATGAACAGCACTCCTCAGGAACAAAATCCCCAAACAAAATTGACCAATCAAATATCCGAAAATAAAAAAGGGAGACTGCGCGTCCAATTCCGTGAGGTTTTATTCTAGATGCAACGTTTCGGCTGCAGATAACCTTTGTCAAGCAGGATGAAGAAGTGCGTAAGCGAAACTTGGGTCAGCCGGTACTGTGCATGCAGTTTGTGATTTTATATGCTTTGAAGCAAGTGTTCGTCTGTAAGTACAATAAATTATTTTAATATACAGAGGAAGTCGGAGCTTCACTATGGTTGCGATCCCTTGATATACTACAGAAAACTACTGTGGAGGAGAGACGCCAACTCGTGTAGCTTAATTGTTCTTTTTCCATGTCTGGAGGTAGTATTGGTTCTGTGCTGGAACTAAGGAGGCTCGATTACTAGTGGTGAACAGCAGCGTGGTACTTCGATAAGTACTTAAGCACGGTGCTGCTGTCTGAGAGTAAGCTGTTGAAAAGGACATCCCTTTGTCTGTCCAGGCCCTGCGTCATAGGGAGGACAGGGAGTCTGAAAGCCAAACTGTCCAGCCTACAATCGGATCTCTGTCCACCCTAGGGGCAAGCTGCTGTGGAGGTCACAGCTAAGGGGATGGTCCGCTATGGAGGTTAGTGTTAAGGGTACATTTCTGTAGAGACCACTGATAAGGGGACGGGGTGTTGTGGAAATCACTGTTCAGGAGATGGGGTACTGTGGAGGTCACTAGTGTTGGACAAGAATATTCGAATCGTGAGTTTTTATCGCAAATATCTCCACTTCGAGAATTCACCAATATTTAGAATATAGTGCTATATATTCATATTTGTGAATATTGTAGATTTATTTTTCCCTTTGAACCCATAATCCCACCCTGCTTCTTTTTCGTGGGCTAATGAAAAGGCTGCAATGTCTTTGTCTGTGCTAAGCAACATCCCTAGCAAGCAATAGGAAAGTTGCCTACCCCTTTACTAAATAAAAACCTCTCCAGCAGCAATTTTCTGTAGTTTTTTTAAGTTTTGAGAGAGACAGCAGTGTCATTGCTGTGCACTGTGCTTTACTGTGACATATTACATTAGCTAGTTAGTTAGCTTATATATATATAATACAGCTAGTCAGTGTAGGTTAGATTGTGATATAGTGTAGCTGATAGTGTGATAGGTTCTGCTGTCAAAAGTTCACAACAATACTAAGTGCATCAATCACTAATATGCAATCAAACCTGCTAAAATGTGAAGTCGCACGTATTGCGCAAAAATATGCGCATCATTAATTGCTAATTTGCGCAATCGCGAATATATCAGATCACTTTATCTGCATATAAAGCTATTGTAATGTTCTGTCGTGTCAACATTTTTATCCAGTCTAAGGAAACTTCTAGCAGCTTGAAAAATGTATCAATAGTGACCCACGCCTGTGTTGCGCAAGCATTATTACATTACCGATTTTCACAATCAAGAAAATAATCACAAATTCTCAAATTTGCGAATTTATGATGAATATTCGCTCAAATATTCGCAAAATATCACAAATTCGAATATTGCCCCTGCCACTCATCACTAGAGGTCACTAATAAAGGGGCAGCTGCTGTGGAGGTCACTATTAAGGGGGCGGGATGATGTGCACGTCACTGTTAAAGGGGCAGGCTGCTGTGGAGGTCACTGTTGTTAAGGGGGTGAGATGCTGTAGAGGTCACTGTTAAAGGGGTGTGCGCTGTGGAGGTCTCTGTTAAGGGGGCAGAAATGGTGGAGGTCACAATTAAGGGTACAGTCCACTATGGAGGTCAGTGTTAAGAGGTGGGATGCTGTAGAGGTCACTGTTAAGGTGGCAACGTGTTGTGGAGGTCACATTTTAAGGGAATGTAAATGTGGAGGTCACTGTTATTGTGGAAATCAGTGTTAACGAGAATGGGGGACTGTGGAGGTCACTAATAAAGGGGCGGCACTTTGGAGGTCACTGTTAAAGGGGAGGGCGCTGTGGATGTTACTGTTAAGGGGGAAGGCCGCTGTGGAGGTAACTGTTAAAGGGGTGGGATACTGTAGATGTCACTGCTATAGTGGATACTGTTGATATCTTTTAACGACACACACAAGCATTAAATGAAATAGATGAAATATACCCGTGTAAAGCCGGGTCCTTCTGCTAGTATATATATATATATATATATATATATATAAATATATATATTATCTGACAATCGTGTATAGCTTTTATAACAGTAGAAATTTGGTGTGGCCTCAAAATAACTCAACACAAATCCATTAATGTCTAAACGGCTGGAAAAAAAAAAGTGAGTACACCCCTAACTACAAGTGGCCAAATTGTGCCCAAAGTGTCAACATTTTGTGTGGCCACCCTTATTGTCCAGCACTGCTTCACAGGTTGCCACTGGAATCCTCTTCCACTTCTCCATGATGACATCACAGAGCTAATGGATGTTAGAGACATTGTGCTCCTCCCCCTTCTGTTTAAGCATTTGCCAGTAGAGCACCTTTAACCTCAGTTTCTTTAGCAAGGCAATGGTCGTCTTGAAGGTGTGTTTGGGGTTGTTATCATGTTGATCAATATATAGGGGTTACGCATAAGATATTACCCTGAAGCTGGTAGGCATAAAAAATGTCTGAATGGTATCACTCAGATTTACATCTCGTACATGTGAAATAAAACCAAACAGTCTTACCAGATCCTCTGGGCTGGTAAACACTCCCAATATCTGGGGCAGTACTTTTTGCATCTCGGTATATACAAACCTACTGGTGGGTGTATCTTTTAAATGCAGGGCAGGCCATTCCCTCACCATTGAGGAGCTTTGCCTTTCTATTCAATTGTGTAACTACGTCAACGAAGTAGAATCAGAAGATAGTAGACCCTTCTCAGCGCTGAAGCAGGTAGACTCAGGTACCTGAGTCTACCTGCTTCAGCGCCGAGAAGGGTCCACTATCTTCTAAATTCTACTTCGTTGACATGTTTACCCATCCCAACAACCGCAAGCCACGGTTAAGGGCAAGGCAAGGGCAAGGCAGCAGCAGCAGTTTTCTCCCGAACGCTGGACGGGCGACCTCTCCAGCAAGGCGATCTACAGGGGTTGTGACTTTGCACAACCCATAAGGGTAAGCATAATGGATAATTTATGTACCTAACCAGAAAAAAACGGTTCCACACACGAGGTGCTGCCTCCCCCCCCCCCCCCTTAATTTTCTTTTCCATCAATTGTGTAACTAGGCTTTGAGCCACTTTTACCAGTCTCTGATGTCTATCTCCTGAAGAGTCCGATGACAATGAGTGGGCAGAAACGTGTCTAGTCGGGAGCATGTTTTCAGGGACTACAATAGGGAATTGGCCAAATACAGGGTAATGTTCCGGGTGGGGTCGTTCCTTTCGGAGCAGGTGCTCTGTGTTAGATAGGTAGGGCATTATAGGTTTTCCATCATATTTAGGGATACTCTAGGGATAGATATCCTGACCCTACCTTGCCATCCATACACTGATTCTTGGACTCGTTTGTCTCTAGTTTGGTTTACTCACTATGGTCTGTGTCTGAAACTGGTTGATCTTGTGCTCACTTCCAGACCTACATTTTTGATTGCTACAGAATCCAGTAAGAATGTTCAATTTTATTTCACATGTAGAAGATGTAAATCCGTGTGATATCGTTCAGATATTTTGTATGGCTACCAGCTTTGGGTTAACATCTTATGTTTAACCCCTGTCTATCATTCTTTTGCACTGTGGTGTTTTGTTTTGGCATCTTTTTTATTATATTGATCATTAAAAGTTAAGTTTTAATTTTCATTCTTCCCCCCCCTGAACTTTTGATGGCATAATATAGTCTAAATTGGGTACGACTCACAGGCCACAAACACAGTGGACCTTGTAATATATATTGTTATCATGTTGTAAAACATGCTCTGCTTCAGTATGTCACAGTACATGTTGACATTCATGGTTACCTCAAACTGTAGCTCCCCACAGCCGGCAGCACTCATGTAGCCCCAAACCATGACACTTCCACCACCATGCTTGTAGAGAATACACACTTGTTTTTGTACTTCTCACCTGGATGCAGCCACACACGCTTGACACCATCTGAACCGAATAGCTTTATCTTGGTCTCATCAGCAAACTGTTTGCGGGCTTTCTTGTGCATCATCTTTAGAAGAGTATTCCTTCTGGAACGACAGCCACACAGACCAATTTGATACAGTGTACGGCGTATGGTCTGAGCACTGACAAACTGACCCCCCACCCCTTGAACCTCTGCTTAGTTTGTTTCCAAGTTTAAAAATGGTTTTCAACTTGTAAAATCAAGTAGCGAAGTTATTGAATGAAGTATCGCCTGACTTTGCAAATAACTACCTTCACCTCATCAGAGGCAGTACATTTTAATGCTGTACAGAAAAGGATCTCTGTACAGCATTAATCCGAATTTTTTAGCAAAGCGACTTCAGATTTACCATCCGAAGCTCGCTTCACTCATCCCTAGTCATAACCCCTAGATACAAGCAATGTATAATGTGATGGAAAAATGAATGCAGCCAGCAAAGGAAGCAATATGGACAGTCACAATACATTAGTAAGTTAATGCTACTTGCTGAAGTGAGACAACCCCTTTAATTCTAGCTTTGTTAGAAAGAAATTGTCATGAGCTAAATGATATATGATATTCATTTTTTTACATAAATCATGGGATGAACCCTTTAATAATTGTAACACATCTATGCAGGTCCCTGTGTCAAAAATAAAATCGGTCAGCAAAAATGCTGGTCTAGATTTCAGGTATAATCTACTCCAGTTTCTTGACATAGAGTATAATAAATGTTGGCGTATTTCATAATATATGTGCCAGACTGGCTATGCACAGCCCCACACAACCTGTTCTCCATGCCACTCTGACCACTTCTTGGAAAAGTGGCAAGTAAGCAGCAAAGCGCAGCAAAAAATTGTATATTTTTGCACAAGCGTGCAAAACTAGAGTAGGGGAATGCTAAATGTTCCCCTATAAAAATATATTAAGAAAATATTCTGCACAGATTTTTATATGTAAAACAATTTGGTAAATGTTACAACGGCCCGTGCCCGCCACTGCCCTGCTCTCCCAGGCAGACATAGACGCTGCTCCACTCAACCATTAACTTCACTCAAATAGACAAATGTAAAGATACACTTCAATGTGTCCCCTGTTTATAAATCAGGGCCTTAGTTTTACATATGTGAACTGGTGACAGGTCCATGTTTAAAGAATGAGATTTCAGATATTTTATTTTCTTGCACATATAATGCTCATTCACCAGCAATATCACATCCTTGCAATGGGTTTCAATGCATATTTTTTAACCATGTCATTATGGGCAGTTCATTATGTGATCCCAGTTTGACCACCAGTCCATCCCCCAACCCCACCCCCCATGTTGCTGACTTCCTATAAATTACATGGTTACATTATCATCTATTAGATTCCTCCTGGCAGCTATATAACACCTCTTCTCACCACCAAGTTTCACCCTCAATGTTCTTTTTCATCCCCACGACCACCACCCCGGTATAAAGTGTTGCTGAAGATATAATTTGTGCTCTATCTAAGGAAGCTGCAGAGCAATGAGAATGCAGGAAAGTCCATATAATTATTAGCTGCTGAGTAGAGATGAGCGAACACCTGGAAGTTCGGGTTCGGGTAGTTCGGCCGAACATCCCTGAAAAAGTTCGGGTTCGGGATCCGAACTCGACCCGAACTTTATCCCGAACCTGAACCCCATTG
The DNA here is from genome assembly GCA_033119425.1 of Bufotes viridis. Taxonomy (NCBI): domain Eukaryota; kingdom Metazoa; phylum Chordata; class Amphibia; order Anura; family Bufonidae; genus Bufotes; species Bufotes viridis. Next base: position 512,758,681 of record CM065589.1, read on the forward strand.
AAGTCAATGGGGACCCAAACTTTTAGGCACTAAAAAGGCTGTAAAATAGTCCAGGAAAGGGATAGAGGGCTGCAAAAGGCACCAAAATGTAGGTAAATGCCCTGCAAACAAATGTGGATAGGGAAATGAATTAAAATAAAATAAAATAAATAAAAATTAACCAATATCAATTGGAGAGAGGTCCCATAGCAGAGAATCATGCGTCATATCACCCACCACTGGAGAAGGCCACTTTAAGTTATTTAGGCCCTGGCGCACAGATTGAGGAGAGGTTCATTCAACGTTGGGTTGCACCGCAAGATCATGGTAAAGTTAAAAAAATGAGGATTCAATAAAGAAGTGCCCCGGAGTACAAGAATACATGGTTGAGGGGGAGGCAGTTATAAATGTTTATTCTGCACAAGGGAGGGACAGGTCCTGTGGGATCCATTCCTGGTTCATTTTTATGAACGTCAGCTTGTCCACGTTGGCTGTGGACAGGCGGCTGCGTTTGTCAGTAATGACGCCCCCTGCCGTGCTGAATACACGTTCAGACAAAACGCTGGCCGCCGGGCAGGCCAGCACCTCCAAGGTATAAAATGCTAACTCTGGCCACATGGACAATTTGGAGACCCAGAAGTTGAATGGGGCCGAACCATCAGTCAGTACGTGGAGGGGTGTGCAGACGTACTGTTAAACCATGTTAGTGAAATTCTGCCTCCTGCTAACACGTTCCGTATCAGGTGGTGGTGCAGTTAGCTGTGGCGTGGAGACAAAACTTTTCCACATTTCTGCGATGCTAACCCTGCCCTCAGAGGAGCTGGCTGTGACACAGCTGCGTTGGCGACCTCTTGCTCCTCCTCTGCCTTTGCCTTGGGCTTCCACCTCTTCCCCTGTGACATTTGGGAATGCTCTCAGGAGCGCTTCTACCAGCGTGCGCTTGTACTCCCGCATCTTCCTATCACGCTCCAGTGCAGGAAGTAAGGTGGGCACATTATCTTTTCCCGGGGATCCAGCAGTGTGGCAACCCAGTAGTCCGCACACGTTAAAATGTGGGCAACTCTGCTGTCGTTGCGCAGGCACTTCAGCATGTAGTCGCTCATGTGTGCCAGGCTCCCCAGAGGTAAGGACAAGCTGTCCTCTGTGGGAGGCGTATCGTCATCGTCCTCCTTATCCCCCCAGCCACGCACCAGTGATGGGCTTGAGCTGTGTCGGGTGCCACCCCACTGTGAACCTGCTTCATCCTCATCCTCCTCCAGCTCCTCCTCATCCTCCTCGTCCTCCAGTAGTGGGCCCTGGCTGGCAACATTTGTACCTGGCCTCTGCTGTTGCAAAAAAACTCTCTCTGAGCCACTTCTAACAGACTGGCCTGAAAGTTCAAAAATAGACCCCTCATCCTCCTCCTCCTCCTGGGCCACTTCCTCTTCCATCATCGCCCTAAGCCTTTTCTCAAGGAGACATAGAAGTGGTATTGTAACGCTGATAACGGTGTCATCGCCATTGGCCATGTTGGTGGAGTACTCGAAACAGCGCAACAGGGCACACAGGTCTAGCATGGAGGCCCAATCATTGGTGGTGAAGTGGTGCTGTTCCGCAGTGCGTCTGACGCGTGCGTGCTGCAGCTGAAACTCCACTATGGCCTGCTGCTGCTCCACAGTCTCTCCAGCATGTGCAAGGTGGAATTCCACCTGGTGGGCACGTTGCATATGAGGCGGTGAGCGGGAAGGCCGAAGTTACGCTGTAGTGCAGACAGGCGAGCAGTGGCAGGATGTGAAAGCCGGAAGCGCGCACAGACGGCCCGCACTATATGCAGCAGCTCTGACATGTCGGGGTAGTTGTGAATGAACTTCTGCACCACCAAATTCAGCACATGCGCCAGGCAAGGGATGTGCGTCAAACCGGCTAGTCCCAGATCTGTGACGAGATTTCGCCCATTACCGCACACCACCCAGCCGGACTTGAGGCCCACCGGCAGAATCCAATCGTCGGTCTGTTGTTCAATACCCCGCCACAACTCCTGCGCGGTGTGGGGCCTGTCCCCCAAACATATGAGTTTCAGAATGGCCTGCTGACGTTTACCCCGGGCTGTGCTGAAGTTGGTGGTGAAGGTGTGTAGCTGACTGGATGAGCTGGTGGAAGCGGAGGAGGAAGCTGAGTAGGAGGAGGAGGCTACAGGTGGCAAAGAATTATGCCCTGCGATCCTTGGCGGCGGAAGGACGTGCGCCAAGGAACTCTCCGCCTGGGGCCAAGCCACCACTACATTTACCCAGTGTGCAGTTAGGGAGATATAGCGTCCCTGGCCGTGCTTACTGGTCCACGTATCTGTGGTTAGGTGGACCTTGCCACAGATGGCTTTGCGCAGTGCACACTTGATTTTATCGGATACTTGGTTGTGCAGGGAAGGCACGGCTGTCTTGAAGAAGTAGTGGCGGCTGGGAAGAACATACTGTGGGACAGCCATGGGCATCAGCTGTTTGAAGCTGTCTGTGTCCACAAGCCTGAATGACAGCATTTCAAAGGCCAGTAGTTTAGAAATGCTGGCATTCAGGCCCAGGGCTCGAGGGTGGCTAGGTGGGAATTTACACTTTCTCTCCAAGGTTTGTGAGATGAAGAGCTGAACGCTGCCGTGTGACATGGTGGAGATGGTTGGTGACGCAGGTGGTGGTGTCGGTGGCACATCCTCTGTTTGATGGGAGGTAGGTGCCAACGTTCCTCCCGAGGCGGAGGAAGAGGCCGAGGCAGCAGCAGAAGAGGGAGCAGGGGGAGCCAAAGTGAGTTCCTTGCTTTTAAGGTGTTTACTCCACTGCAGTTCATGCTTTGCATGTAGATGCCGGGTCATGCAGGTTGTGCTAAGGTTCAGAACGTTAATGCCTCGCTTCAGGCTCTGATGGCACAGCGTGCAAACCTCGGGTCTTGTCGTCAGCACATTGTTTAAAGAAGTGCAATGCCAGGGAACTACTTGAAGCTGCCTTTGGGGTGCTCGGTCCCTGGTGGCGGTGGCCAGTAGCAGGCGAACTCTCTTGGAGGCGGCTGTTCTGCTTTTGCCCCCTGCTCCCTCTTTTGCTACGCTGTTGGCTCGGTCTCACCACTGCCTCTTCCTCTGAACTATGCAAGTCAGTGGCACGACCTTCATTCCATGTGGGGTCTAGGACCTCATCTTCCCCTGCATCGTCTTCCACACAGTCTTCCTCCCTGACCTCCTGTTCGGTCTGCACAATGCAAAAAGACACAGCAGTTGGCACCTGTGTTTCGTCATCATCAGAGATGTGTGGACTCCGATGAGGTGGTATTCCCATGTCCTCATAATCAGGAAACATCAGTGGTTGTGCATCAGTGCATTCTATGTCTTCCACCACTGGGGAAGGGCTAGGCGGATTGCCTTGGGAAACCCTGCCAGCAGAGTCTTCAAACAGCATAAGAGACTGCTGCATAACTTGAGGCTCAGACAGTTTCCCTGATATACATGGGGGTGATGTGACAGACTGATGGGCTTGGTTTTCAGGCGCCAACTGTGCGCTTACTGCAGAAGACTGGGTGGGAGATAATGTTGTGAACGTGCTGGATCCACTGTCGGCCACCCAATTGACTAGCGCCTGTACCTGCTCAGGCCTTACCATCCTTAGAACGGCATTGGTCCCCACCAAATATCGCTGTAAATTCTGGCGGGTACTGGAACCTGAGGTAATTGGTTCACTAGGTCGTGTGGCTGTGGCAGAATGGCCACGTCCTCTCCCAGCACCAGAGGGTACACTAACACCACCATGACCGCGTCCGCGTCCCTTACTAGATGTTTTCCTCATTGTTACCGTTCACCAAGCACCACTAAGAAAAAAAATATTTGGCCCAATGTATTGATTTCAAATTCAGGTCTTTTTTTACAGGCACCTAACACTATCTGCCTATTTATTTATGTAGCGTATTACACTAATCCAGGCACAGCAGTAACCACTGATTTAGGGGAATATATCTTTTAGGGCTAGTATTTAGGCCCTGGATGAAAGGTATCCTTTTATGGACAGATTTACACTTGGATATGCACAGTAGTGTGAGAAAAAATATGTAGGATTATGCTTTCAGCAAGTGTATTTTATTGTATTTGAGTAATATACCCTTTAACGGACAGAAATCCAATGGGAGATGCACGGTAGCGTGTGAAGTTAATGAGGATGACCCTCTCAGCACTTGTATATACACCTTGAGTGTAATATACCCTTTTACGGACAGATTAACACTTGGCCTGCAACTGCTGGAACACCAGATTCAGGTTATTGCTATTTTGGCAAGTGAATTTCACCCCAGAACAAAATATACTCTTTTACGGACAGATTAACACTTGGCCTGCAACTTCTGGAACACCAGATTTATGGTATTGCTATTTTGGCAATTGAATTTCACCCCAGAACAAAATATATGTTTTGGAGGACACTATTACATTTTGCCAGCCAGTGCTGGGACACCAGATTTAGGGGATTGCTATTTTGGCAAGTGAATTTCACCCCAGAACAAAATATATGTTTTGGCGGACACTATTTTAGTTTGCCAGCTACAGCTGTGACACCAGATTTATGGTATTGCTATTTTGGCAATTGAATTTCACCCCAGAACAAAATATATGTTTTGACGGACACTATTATAGTTTGCCAGTCAGTGCTGGGACACCAGATTTAGGGGATTGCTATTTTGGCAAGTGAATTTCACCCCGAACAAAATATATGTTTTGGCGGACACTATTATAGTTTGCCAGCCACAACTGTGACACCAGATTTATGGTATTGCTATTTTGGCAATTGAATTTCACCCCAGAACAAAATATATGTTTTTTCGGACACTATTATAGTTTGCCAGCCAGTGCTGTGACAACAGATTTAGGGGATTGCTATTTTGGCGAGTGAATTTCACCCCGAACAAAATATATGTTTTGGCGGACACTATTATAGTTTGCCAGCCACAGCTGTGACACCAGATTTATGGTATTGCTATTTTGGCAATTGAATTTCACCCCAGAACAAAATATATGTTTTGGCAGACACTATTATAGTTTGCCAGACACAGCTGTGACACCAGATTTATGGTATTGCTATTTTGGCAATTGAATTTCACCCCAGTACAAAATATATGTTTTGGCGGACACTATTATATTTTGCCAACCAGTGCTGTGACACCAGATTTAGGGGATTGCTATTTTGGCAATTGAATTTCACCCCAGAACAAAATATATGTTTTGGCAGACACTATTATAGTTTGCCAGCCAGTGCTGGGACACCAGATTTACGGGATTGCTATTTTGGCAAGTAATTTTCACCCCAGAACAAAATATATGTTTTGGCAGACACTATTATAGTTTGCCAGCCACAGCTGTGACACCAGATTTATGGTATTGCTATTTTGGCAATTGAATTTCACCCCAGAACAAAATATATGTTTTGGCGGACACTATTATATTTTGCCAGCCAGTGCTGTGACACCAGATTTAGGGGATTGCTATTTTGGCAATTGAATTTCACCCCAGAACAAAATATATGTTTTGACGGAGACTATTATATTTTGCCAGCCAGTGCTGTGACACCAGATTTAGGGGATTGCTATTTTGGCAAGTGAATTTCACCCCAGAACAAAATATATGTTTTGGCAGACACTATTATAGTTTGCCAGCCAGTGCTGGGACACCAGATTTAGGGGATTGCTATTTTGGCAAGTGAATTTCACCCCAGAACAAAATATATGTTTTGGCGGACACTATTATAGTTTGCCAGCCAGTGCTGTGACACCAGATTTATGGTATTGCTATTTTGGCAATTGACTTTCACCACAGAAAATAATCTATTCTTTGCCAGACAGCAGACAGTATTATACTTGGCTAGCCAAAGCTGGAACACCAGATTTAGGGGATTGGTATTTTGGCAATTCTATTTAACCCCTTAATAAAATATAGAAATTGCTATCCTGAGTTTCTAGGGGTTACAATAAGCACAGCCAAGCCCCTGATGTAGGATATAGCAAAAAAATAAATAAATAACTAGTATTGATGGATTGATGGACTTGCTGGCAGCTTGATCTTCTGCACCACAAGTCACAAAATGGCCGCTGATCACCCCAGAAAAAAAGTGACAGAAAAACGCTCTTTGCAGCCTAAAAACCAGTGAGCAAGTAACTAGCAGAAGTTGAATCATTCACAGCTGTAGATCGATCACTTCATTAGGTGCTTTTGCTGACTTTTCCCTGCCTAATCTCGCCCTCACAGCAGCTGCGTCCTCTCCCTACACCAATCAGAGCAGTGTGACATGCGGCGCTACGGACTCCAGCTAAAATAGAGGCTGGGTCACATGCTGCACTTGGCCAATCACAGCCATGCCATTAGTAGGCATGGCTGTGGTGGGCTCATAGGGCAAGAAGCAAAACGCTAGCTGATTGGCTGCTGTTCAGCCCTTCAGAAAGCTGGAGAAAATCGCCGAACAACGAACCCGAACCCGAACTTTTTTGAAAATGTTCGGGTTCGTGTCCTGAACACCCCAAAATTCGGTTGCTGTTCGCTCAACACTACTGCTGAAGTCAAAAGCTCACTTAACTGACACTAACTATCTGCTATGTGTGTGTGCAGTGTGCAAAATCTCCAGGGTATCCTATGTGATGCAACATCTCATTATTCCCCTCCTTTATCCTGATCCCATGCTGTACTATCTAGGCAAAAAGTGCTGGAGTGCTTGTGAGATATATTCCGTTTTTCTATGTGAATTAGGGCTTCTTTTGAGACAGTGTAATATATACCTCTTGATATTGCTCACTGGTACACATTTACATTATTCACACTACTGAAATCTGCAGTACCTTCAAAGTGAATGTTGGCCTCTCTAGTTCTCAAGCTATTTTTTTCAACAGTTCATCAGCAAGCTTTTCTCGGCACTTTGTGAGTATTCTTAGATATTGTAGCTTACATTTTTGGATTATTGAACAAATAATGCCAAAGATTAGAATATCATTTTGTAGAATTTGTTTCTTATTTATGCACATATATTTCTTTCTATATTTTTAAAAGCCATTTTTTAAAAATTGAACAGATTTTTTTTTCTAAATCAAGTAAATGTAGCATTTGCAATATTTTAATGATGCACTGATGGTGGCCAATGTTAAAGGGCACCTGTCATCAACTTTATGCTGCTCATATTAAAGGCAGCATAAAGTAGAGACAGGTGAGTTGATTTCAGCAGTCTTTCATTTAAAAATTAAAAGTAAGTGGTTGCCAAGAACCAACATCACAATCATTGCAGACTGGGCACAGGAAAGAGTCACGGCCACCTGAGAAGAGTCATGGTTATTTATGAATTCCTGCTCTCCCTGCCCACCTGCTGATGATTAACAGTCTTCTACCTAGTTTTCTCCCTTTCTTTCTAGAAGAGAATTGCCAATCATCAGCAGATAGGTGAGAGTGCAGGAGATTATGAATAATGACTCTTCTCAAGTAGATTTAACTTTTTTCAAGGCCTGGGCTGTAATGTTTATGATGCTGGTTCTGGGCAACCACTTACTTTCAGCTCATGAGTGACACACTGCTGAGATCAGCATTTCTTTCACTATGTTATGTTGTCCTCAGTAAGGTCAGCATAAAGTTGATGACAGATTCCCTTTAAGGTAAGTGTGCCCTCATAAGGCAGCTGTGTTTAACTTATGTAAACAGAACATCCACAGCACCAGGATTAAATACTTCACAAGACATATTTCACTTTATTTTTCCTTTTTAAGGTTTTTGTGTAACATTAAACAATGTCGGGTTAAAAACAAGCAGGTTTGCGCTCCCATGCTTTGAAATACAAATATCACAGATGATAACATTTTGTTGGAAGATTTTTTTATTTATTTAGTAAGAAAAATAGAAATAAGGGACTGATTTTTGTTTACTATTTGTGGAGCACTGAATATTTATATTACATACATTTTATACTATAATTCCTAAATATTATCTAAGAAATACTAAGAAAAAGTTAGCCATTATTATATCACCATTAAATTCTTAACCTCTTTAGTACTTTGCCACTTTTCGCCTTAAATCCCAGGCCGATTTTTTGCAAATCTGACATGAGTCATTTTATGTGGTAATAACTTTGGAACGCTTTTACTTATCCAAGCCATTCTGAGACTGTTTTCTCGGGACACATTGTACTTCATTATAGTGGTAAATTTCAGTCAATATTTTTCATTTTTATTTAAAAAAAATACCAGGTCTGAAGTCACTTTGTGAGGCTTACATAATAGTAACCACCCAAAAATGACCCCGTTTTAGAAAGTACACCCCTCAAGGCATTCAAAACTGATTTTAAAAACTTTGTCAACCCTTTAGGTGTTCCACAAGAACTAAAGAAAATTGTAGATAAAATTTCAAAATTTTACTTTTATGGCTGATTTTCCATTTTAATCCATTTTTTTCCCCCAGCAACAAAACAAGGGTTCACAGTCAAACAAAACTCAATATTTATTCCACTGATTCTATAGTTTACAGAAACACCCTATATGTGGTCGTAAACCACTGTACGGGCACAAGGCAAGACGCAGAAGGAAAGGGACGCCATACTGTTTTTGGAGGGCAGATTTCACTGGGATAATTTTAAGTTGCCATGTCATATTTGAAGACCCCCTGATGCACCCCTAGAGTAGAAACTCCAAACAAACCACCCCATTTTGAAAACTACCCCTATTTTAGGGTACATATGATTTTTGGTTGCTCTATATTAGACTTTTTCTGAGACAAGGTAACAAAAAATTACAGTTTTGGCACTGTTGTTACAGACGCAACAATACCAAATATACTACTTTTTTTGGTTGTTTGTTTCAGTTTTACGCAATAAATGTGATTTCAGTTTTTACGTAATAAAGCATTTTTGAAAAAAATAATTTTTTATTGTCTTCATATTCTGAAAGCCATAGGTTTTTTTTTGTTTTTTTTTGGGCGACTGTCTTATGTAGGGGCTCATTTTTTTCGGTATGAGATGACGGTTTGATTGGTACTATTTAAGGGTGCCTATGACTTTTTGACACACTTTTTTTTTTTTACGGTGTTCACCTGAGGAATTAAATCATGTGATATTTTTATACAGCAAGTTCTTACGGATGTGGCGATACATAATATGTATACTTTTTATATTTATTTAAGTTTTACAGAATAACAGCTTTTTTTAAACAAAAATATAATATTTTAGTGTTTCCATATTGTGAGGGCCATAGTTTTTTTTAATTCTTTGGGCTATTGTCTTAGGTAGGTTCTCATATTTTGCGGGATGGGATGACGGTTTGATTTTGGGGTGCATATGACATTTTGATCGCTTAGTATTACACTTTTTATGATGTAGGGTGAAAAAAAATGGCTTTTTTGACACAATTTTAATTATTTATTTTTTACGGTGTTTACCTGAGGGGTTAGGTAATGTGATATTTTTATAGCGCAGGTCGTTACGGACGTGGCAATACTTAATATGTAAAAAAAAATTATTTATTTAATTTTTACACAATAATATAATTTTTGAAACAAAAACAATCATGTTTTAGTTACTCAATAGTCTGAGAGCAATATTTTTTTTTATTTTTTGGGCGATTGTCTTAGATGGGGGTTCATTTTTTGCTAGATGAGGTGACTGTTTGATTGGCACTATTTTGTGTTACATATAACTTTTTGATCGCTTGGTGTTGCATTTTTAGTGATGTAAGGTGACAAAAAATGTTTTTTTTAGCACAGTTTTTATTTTATTTTTTTGATGGTGTTCACCTGAGGGGTTAGATCATGTGATATTTTATAGAGCCAGTCGATACGGACGTGGCAATACCTAATATTTCTACTTTTCTTTTTTCCCCTAATTTTTTCATTTTCTTTTACTTTATTTTAGGAAAAGGACGCTTTTTTTTTTTCCTTGAAACTTACTTTTTTGTAAAACTTTATTTTTTTAACTTCTTCTTTCACTTTATTTTTTGTCCCACTCTGGGACTTCAACTTTTGGGGTCTAATCCCCTTTACAGTGCATTACAATACTTCTGTATTGTTGATGTGAACTCACCCTAACTAGTGTTGTGTTCGGGTCCATACCGAACTTTACGATTTTTGTTACCCAGACCCGAACCCAAACTTTGCCGGAAAAGTTCGGGTTTGGGCATTTAATAAAGCTTGTTGAAAGGCTTGAGGGCAGCCAATCAACAAGCTTTTAAGCTGAGGGCACATAGAAGCCATCAAAGCCATGCCTACTAATGGCATGGCTGTGATTGACCGGTGCATTGTGTGACCCAGCCTCTATATAAGCTTGATCACGTGTAGCACTGCCCATCATCTCTAAGTATTGCAGGGACAGGAAGCAGGCAGCTGAAGTGAGGGAGAGTGTTAGGAATCTCATGTGCCTGTTAATTCTGTGAGTGACCTATAGCGATTTTTTTGTGGGTGCAATACACCATCTTTGCACCCCTGACACAGAAAGATAATAATAAACCTGGCTGTTAATTCTGTGGGTGACCTACAGCGATTTTTTGTGTGGGTGCAATGCAACATCTTTGTACCACTGAAATACAAATATAATAGTTAATCCATCTGTAAGTTCGGTGGGTGACATATACCCATTTATTGTCTGAAGTACAACTGTACTGCATACGTGACAGGGAAATTAATATCGTTAATCTGTCTGTTAGTTCGGTGGGCGGCATATACCCATTTATTGTGTTAAGTACAACTGCACTGCATACGTGACAGGGAAATAAATATAGGCAATCCGTCTGTTAGTTCGGTGGGTGACATATACCCATTTATTGTGTGAAGTACCACTGCACTGGATATGTGACAGTGAAATAAATATAGTTAATCTGACTGTTAGTTCAGTGGGTGACATATTCCCATTTTTTGTGTGAAGTACACCTGCACTGCATACGTGACAGGGAAATAAATATAGTCGTCATGTCCTTGCGCCACCAAGGACTGCAGGGCGTTTCTTTTTGCCTCCTGTTGCCTCCTCTTACTCTACTTCCTCCTCTACCGCCTTCTCATCCGGTCAGCGTTACACCTACACCACCAACTTCAGCATAGGCAGGGGGAAACGACAGCAGGCTGTTTTAAAACTCATCCGTTTGGGGGGAAAACTCCACACCGCAAAGGAGCTGTGGAAGAGCATGGTAAAACAGACTGATGAGTGGTTGGTGCACAATTGTCCAGCCATGGCACAGTTCTGGAGGATGAGGAGGATGATGAGTAGTGTTGAGCGCGAATATTCGAATAGCGAATTTTTGTAGCGAATATCGGCACTTCACTAATTCGCGAATATTTCGAATATAGAGCTATAAATTCGCTATTTCGAATATTCGGTTTTTTTTTGTTTTTTTTTTGTTATATTTTTTTCTTTCCCACTTCCCAAAAGTAGTTCATACCTGTCCTGAGGATTCCTGGCTTCCTGGCTGCTCTAGTCAGTGCCCGTTGTCGCTTCTGCCGACTTCCGTGCTCATGGAGCGTCCCCATCACCATGGGAACGTCTCCATATACTAAAATGTACTGTCGGATTTGACGAATTACGTTGAAATCGCAATGCGATTAATTCAAGTTATATTAATCACATTGCGATTACAACTTAGCACTGCTATCTTACATAGGCTAGAATTAACGAATATAGAATATAGCACTAGCAGTGCTAAGTTGAAATCGCAATGCGATTACTTCAAGTTAAATTAATCGCATTGCGATTTCAACTTAGCACTGCTGCTATTTTCCATATTCGTTAACTTCGTTAATTCTAGCAAGCTGACCCATTATAAACCCAGCTCTAAGTTGAAATCGCAATGCGATTAATATAACTTGAATTAATCGCATTGCGATTTCTACTTAGACCTGGTTTACTATGGTTGGCTTGGTAGTATTAGCGAATATGACGAATGTATTCGTCATATTCCTCAAAACGAAGATAATGAAGTATTCTACATCTTCGTTTTAGCAACCTATTTGTCAACTTCGCTAATTCTAGCAATCAAATAGGAAGGTTGACTATAGAGACAGCTGTGTTTAATTCGCTATGCGAATTAAACACAGTTGTCTCTATTGTCAACCTTCCTATTTGATGTTGACGAATAGGTTGCTAAAATGAAGATGTAGAATACTTCGTTATCTTCGTTTTGAGGAATATGACGACTACATTCGTCATATTCGTCATCTTCGCTATAATTCTAGATATAAAACCAATAGGAAAGTAGCCTAAGTTAAAATCGCAATACGCGATTATTTAAATATTATTAATCGCGATAACTAGAATAATGACGAATATTCGATTTCGACGAATATGAAACGAATAATCTTTCGAATATTCGCGAATTTCGTCTAAATCGAATATGGCACCTGCCGCTCATCACTAATGATGAGGAGGAGGAACCATGTTCACAGCAGGGTGGCTCCCAAAGCAGCTCACTTGCATCACTGGAGCGTGGCTGTTGGGATACACAGGACACAGATGATACACCTCCCACAAAGGACAGCATGTAGTTGCCTCTGGGCAGCCTGGCACACATGTGCCACTACATGCTGCAGTGCCTGCCCAACAATCGCTGAGTTACCCACATTCTAACCAGTGCTGATTACTGGGTGGCCACCCTGCTGAATCCCCGCTACAAGGACAATGTGCCGTCTTTAATTCCGTCACTGGAGCGTGATCAGAAGATGCCCGAGTACAAGCGCACGTTGGTAGACATGCTGCTGATGGCATTCCCACCTGACACCGGGTGCTCAGTGGAAGTACAAGGCGAAAGCAGAGGAGGAGGAAGAAGTCGCCAATGCAGCTGGGGAACCGCCAGCACCTCAGAAGGGAGGGTTAGCATGCCCAAAAAGTGGAAAAGCTTTGTCAGCATGCCACAAAAACCAGCACCACCAGCTGATATGGAACGTCTTTGCAGGAGGCAGCATTTCAGCAATACGGTGGAACAGTATGTGTGCACACGCCTACACATACTGACTGATGGGTCTTCCTCATTTAACTTCTGGGTCACCAAACTGGGCACATGGCCTGACCTTTCTTTATACTTTGTAGGTGCTAGCCTGCCCTGCGGCCAGTGTATTGTCCAAACGTGTGTTTAGCACGACAGGTGGGGTGGGGGGTGATCACAGAGAAGTGCAGCCGCCTGTCCACAGCCAATGTGTAGAAGCTTACATTCATTAAAATGAACCAGGCTTGGATCCCACAGGACTTATCCATACCTTGTGCAGAATAGACAAATATATCGGACGCACCCAGCCATTGTTATACTCCAGCGCATTCTTTTTTATATTTCCCAATGTTTTGGGGTCTTCTCCAATTTATAAAAAAAATAAAAAAATATAAGTAAATAAAGGAAAACAAAATTTAATTTAAAAAAACACAAAAACAGTGTTGGCTACCTCCTCCTCTTCCACCACCGCTTCCACCTAAACTGCCACATCCACTGCCTCCTCAACCTCCCACTCCACTTTGACGCCTCCTAGTTCAAGATCATTATTTTTTACTTTTTTTTATATTCTATTTTATTTTAAGTCATTTCACTATTCACATTTGTTTGGAGGGCAATTGCCCTGCTATTACCCCCGCTTTGCTTCCTTTTGCAGCCTTCTAGCCCTTTCTATGACTTTTTTAGAGCCATTTTAGTGCCTCAAAGTTCGGGTCCCCATTCACTTCAATGGGGTTGGGGGTCAAGTTTGGGTCCTGAACTCAAACTTTGCGGTGAGGTTCAGCCGAACCCCGCGAACCCGAACTTCCAGGTGTTTGCTCAACCCTAACATAAACAGAAGATCCACACTAAAATATGGATCAAAAACGACATCAAATCTGCAATTGTGGATTTATGTGTGTTTTTTGGTGCAGATTTTAAGTGGATTTTCTGCACGTGAATCTGCACTGTGCACAGGCACCCTAAGAGTGGCATGAAAAATTACATGTTTAATATATTTCCTCCTGTGCATTTCATTCTTTACCGCTTTCTGTGCTTTGTGGAAAACGATAAGATAGTGATACTGTACATGTATTTATAACCAGGAATTACTCAACATGTGCTTCACTTTCACTCAGGAAGTGTAAATAGGAAGAGGAAGCCTGATGTAGCACAAGTGAAATGCATGTTGAGGTTCATGAGATGCTCATTCCAGTGTCTATGGATCAGTACTCTGATTGTAATGTTAGTCACTTTTACTTTGAGATATGTATATATAAACAATATTTATTGTTAAAAAGTGTTAACCACAGGCACCCTAGAAAAGGGATGCCCAACCTGTGGCCCTCCAGCTTTTTTAAAACTATAACTGCAAGCATGCCCTGCTGTAGGCTAATAGCTGTAGGCCAGTAGCATACTGCCAATATAGGCAGACCCCGCAGCTGCTATGGGGCCCCTTGCACGAGTGGGCCTGGAGCGCATTGAAGGCCCCGCCCCTACATCTGTAAACTAGTAACTTATGGGCAATGAAACGGCCTGCAAGCTTGTCTTCCGCACTGTCCCAGGCCCTGCTTGCTTCCCTATGTTCAGTCAGAGCAGCCCCCCCCTTCCGTACCTTTTTGTGTGCTCATCTAGCATGTGCAGCTGATGTTTGGCGGCGGCGACCCTCCTCTGACCTCTCCATGATCCAGGCTAGCAGCAGGCTCAAGTAGACAGGTCTCTGCTACCATCTGTTCCCCCGCGAATGAAGAACACTCTGCTCCGATCACTCAGTTGTGAACACAGCCAGGTTTCCCCCAGCATCATCTCTGCAGGCACAGCCAGAATAAACAGTAAGAGCAAAGTAGTCTTAAAAAAAGTTAATGTGGGAATTCTTGATGGGGGGAGGGCAGCAGCAAGCAGAATTCCTGTGAAGTTGGGGGAGCACTGTAAGCTCATAGAGGACTCAGGATGACAGTGTGCTCCCCTCCCCCCCATGAACTCTGCTTGCTGATAAAGGACAGTCACCTTGCAGTGGGGGAGGTGGGGGGGATTAGAGATTATGCAAAACACCGCCGACACCCCAATAGGACATGTTCTATATTTTTTGCAGATGCAGACAGCACACTAGGTGCTGTTGACATCTTTTCCATCCCCATTGAAAACGACCGGGTCCTCACACGTTCTGCATAATTGCGGAACAGATCTGGACCCATTCATACGGACTTGTGAATGGACCCTAAGCAATAGCAGCAAGGAATTAAATGGGTTATCCAACACCTCTAATGCACCCCAAAATGCCCAGGCACCTTAGCTTCCGCCACTGCATCCCCACGTCATACAGATGAAAACATCCAGCGATGTGGGGGGCAATCAATAGCAGGCCTTGATGGGAACAAGACTCACTAGCATCACGGGTGACGCTAGGGAGGCTAATTTCCATTGCGGCCTGCTATTGCCTGCACCTACCCCCCTCAGGCATAAGTATTATCTGTATGCAGTGCCCGGGCATTTTGGGGGGCCTAATGGGGGTTGGATAACACCTTTAACCATTAGGATACCATATGATTTTTAGTTTTTGTATTTTAATTTTTCTTCCCTATCTTCCTTGAGCCATAACTTTTTTATTTTTCCATTCACATATCCATATGAGGGCTTTTTTATTTGCGGGACAAGTTTTGCTTTAATATGGCGTACAATGTAGTGGTAAGCGGGTAAAAAATTCCAAATGGGGTGGAATTGGAAAAAATTGGAAAAATAACTGACCTGTGCCCTTTGATACATATGTGGTATGTATATGTGGTATGTTGCGATCCTACTGACCCAGAGAATGGTTGTTTATGTCTAAATAGTGTAAAAATAAATTAAAACTATGGGAATTTTTTTTTATATCACCATATTCTGACCCCCAGAACTTTTTATACTTATATATACATTGTATTTCTTTATTGGCAAATGGGGGTATGGAAGGGGAGGAGCCAAGGTAGGGAGTGGGATGGGACAGGGGTGGATAGTAGGTGGAGTTAGGGGGCCCAATTCAGATTCTTGCTATTGGGCCCAATGATTTCTATGTATGCCCCTGCTGTAGGCTGTCCTGGCATGCTGGGAGTTGTAGTTTTGCAATAGCTGGAGGGCCACAGGTTGGGCATCCCTGCCCTAGAACAACATAGATAACAGATATCGACATTATCCTCTCTGTGTATATAGACCAACAGAGATATCAGAGCTCTCAATTAGAGAATTTGACCAAACAGGAGCATTAGGGTTGAGTGAATCAACGTATACGAAGTGGACTTCGAGCCAAATTTCAGGTAAAATTTGATTCGCCACAAAGCCAAATTTCCTTGTGATTCATGGTAACAAATCAATTTTCCTTGAAATGGCATTACAAAGAAAAAAATACATACCTCCTCCATTTGAGTGCAAAGAGGCCACTGCTGCCATCTTGATTAAGGATCCTGCACAAAATCTTGTGCACGTTGATGTGCGGTGGCCTCTTCTCGCTCAAATGGATAAGGTGAGTATTATTTACTGGATTAACCCCTGAAAGCCCTCACTATTAGGCTACATGCACACGACCGTTGCCTGCCTCCGCGTCCGCTCCTCCTACAAATTTTGCGTCCGTCAAAAAAAACGGATGACGGACCGTTTTTTTTACGGATCCGATTTTTATGGCAGATCCATTGTAAAAATGCCTATCCTTGTCCGCAAACGTGAAAAAAATAGGACATGCACTATTTTTTTGACGGAATGAAAACACTGATCACGGATGCGGAACAAAAACGGTTGACCATCCGCATTTTTTGACGGACCCATTGAAATGAATGGGGAAGCATCCTATCTGTGAAAAAAAACGGAACGGACACGGAAACAAACAACGGTGCAGTGCAGTGATCAGCGATGAACCAGGCATCCAAGGAGTTCAATGATGGGGGGTGTCGTAATCGCCGTTCCCAGTCATTGCGCCTGCTACTTACAAAGAAATGAGCTTCGTCACAAAGTAATTAGTCACAAAGTATCAAATGTTTCTAAACTTCACTCAACACTAAGTAGTATCGACAAGCCTTGTTCATATATCCATTGCAGAACAGAACTTTTGCATAGATTGCACTAAAAATCAAGATAAAATAGTACAGTAGGTAGTAAAGTGCTAGGCTCCCCGACAAAACTCCACTATGATCATATGTGTTATGCAATTGACTGGAGCTTATTTTATTTTTTAGGTTACTTTCACACTCGCGTTTGGTGCGGATCCGTCATGGATCTGCACAAAAACATCCGTTCAGATGATGCAACCGCATGCATCTGTTCAGAACGGATCTGTTTGTACTATCTTTAACATAGCCAAAACTGATCCGTCTTGAACACCACTGACAGTCAATCGGGGATGGATCCGTTTTCTATTGTGCCATATTGTCAGTGAAAACGGATCCGTCCTGACACAATATAAGTCAATGGGGACAGATCAGTTTTCACTGACAATATGGCACAATAGAAAACCGATCCATCCCCGATTGACTGTCAGTGGTGTTCAAGACGGATCAGTTTGGCTCAGTTTCGTCAGACGGACACCAAAACGCTCCAAGCAGCATTTTGGTGTCCGCCTCCAAAGCAGAATGGAGGCGGAACGGAGCCAAACTGATGCATTCTGAGTGGACCCTTATCCATTCAGAATGCATTAAGGGCAAACCTGATCCGTTTTGGACCGCTTGTGAGATCCCTGAACGACAGTGTGAAGGTAGCCTTAGTTGTTCTGCTCCTATATTTAGTGCAAATGTGAATAAACCTTTCTACAGACATCTTTAATTTTTTTACCATGCTGCAATGAAACTGGAATTGACTAAACAGAGAAGTGAATATTATAAATATGTCGCTTTTTCAACCTACTGTACCCTAGTTTAATATGTACATTAAAAAAAATGGTTTATACTGTGTGGGGAAGCATTGGAAACTAAAGGGTTATCAACCGTCTATCAAAATCATCTGCCTACTGCCTACGCTATTCTATATCTTTGTGTTTTGCTAGTTATATGAATTATCTCAGAAAGATTTTGCTGTGGATTTATTGAGAGAATGCATCTAGAAATGAGCATCATAGATTAGAGTATAGCTAATCAGAACCAAATCCGAGGCTCAGAGCTACATTGTGAAGTTGAGGTGATGCCCTTCTAATCATATTTTTAGATTACATCAGAAGGACTTTCTGCTGGCTTTTATTGTATACATGCCATCCCTAATTCATATCTCATTATTTCCAATCTTTGTTGAATTTCCTAAAGATATTTCCGATTGCTCATGGTATATTTACTATATCAAAAGCAATAAGCCTGGTAATAAATCCTCTGAATTTCTATCATGAGAAGCTGCAGGTGATCGTGTTTTTTTAAAATGTAGAGAAAATTAAAAACATGATCCAAGTTGTTCCTACATGACTTATCATTTTATATGCATTTCATGCTCACAGTTATTATGCAGTGCAACTTTAGAATAAATATTTAGTAAGAGTAGCTTATATATATAGCACAGTATAAAAATGAACAATTTTTTTTTCAAGAGCTCTGTTTATTTTTGGCCTGCCTGCTGTATTTACTCCAGGATTAATTAAAAAGAGGAATGGTTCTTGTTACAATATTTGAATTTTAATATTTTAAATACATTTGTTGAAAAACCATTTTAGATCACTCAGAATGTTACCAGTATTAAATGATACTTACATACGTAGGTTTTTGCTGGTGTTTTTCTTTGCATTTTTAGTGGTGTTTTTTGTTTGGACCCAGTGCTTGATGCAAAAAAAAATTAAAATCTTAGTTAAAGGGAATTATATGACATATGAAACTTGTAATACACAAGTGTTTTTGTTCATTAGGTGATATATTTCTGGCTATGAGACATTCTGTATCTCTTAGCGTTTTTTCAGACAACACCTTTTTGAGAGGGGAAAGAATGCAATGAAGAAACTGCTAGAAACTGATGTAACGCCCATAGCAACCTGTCAGATTCCACATGTTATTTTTCTGAGCACCTTTGAAAAAAAAAAAGCCAGTTTTCCTTTTGATAAATCTCCCCTATTATTTGCAAAAGAAAATGCCTACAAAAAATGGCAGCAAAATAATCACAAGTGGTTATTCTAGAGATTTTTTAATGGTTAAAAAATACTAGTGCCAAATTCATGTGTGTAGGACCCTTAAATTAGCATATTGCCATTTTAACTGGTATTTGTGTTTTTAATATGTCTATTTTTGGCAGTGTCGTACTCGGGTGCCAAGGGCCCAATGGTAAGAACTGACTCTAGGGGCCCACCCTATAGTTTCATGCAAATATTGACACTTAAAGGGGTTTTCTTGTTTGCATCACCATCCTTTAATTTTTTTTTATGTAGGTTGCTGTTTTGTAATACTGCACATAACTGTTGCAGTTAATCAATGGCGTTGGTGCTGCATACCACTGAGGCCAGTGACTAGTTACTGCAGTTATGTACAGTATTTTGGCATGTCACTGCAGCAGCCAAAACATTATGTCCCAATTGCAGCTTGGCAGAGAGGACAGAACAGTGGTGGCGCTCAATCAAATAGGAACGTGGGTTTGTGTGTGTGTTTTTTTTTTTTTTTTCATTTTTATTTCAACAGCCTCCCTGTGGTATGCCCTCATAAATTTGAACATGGATTAACATGGAGAACTAAGGATTAGGAGTAAATTGTCTCTTCTTGCGGAGAGCGCCTTAATTGGGGTGAGAAAACGTATAGGCCATACATGCTTCTCTGGAATTCTGGGAAGAAAAGGATGCAAATGAGCTCTTAGATGTAAGGCAGCTATCCCATAAGTCAATGTTTGACCTTTTCTCAGGGCTTATTTAAAGGGGTTTTTTGGTAATTAAAAAAATGAAAATACTTAAATATTACTTTATTATAAATATATTCCCAAATACCTTTTATAATGGCTCATTTTTTCTAGGGATCAATTATTAGGAGAAATAAAATGGCCACTGCCCTTAGTACACGCAAAACCTATTCCAATCACACAGGAGGACAAGTTACTTCATAACATTAAGCTAAAGAGCTGCTTCTGCTCTGCCTTTCAAAGATTATGATACTAAATACAGCTGATAAGAACTTCATGAGGAGTTATGACAGGACAGACTGTGGTAATGTGGGGCTGTGCTAATGGAGACTGCATAAAAGTGCTGCTGCTTGTTAGCGACATCCCCACCTCCTCTCTGTAATTCATGTCTCCTCATGTACTCCATTTCCAAATAGATTCAGCTTAAAACCTTATCAGTTTTATTAAGGAGCATAATTCCTAACAAGTAGAGCAGAGAGGAGGATGAGGCAACTCTTTACCTTAGTGTTGTGAAGTAACCTATGACTCCTCCTGTGTGGTTGGAACAGGTTTTGTGTGTTCTAATAGGACAGCAGCCATTTTATTTCTCCAAATGATTGTTCCCTAGACAAAACAAGCCATTACAACTAATGAAAGGTATTTGGAATATAAAACTACTTACCTATAAAACAATGAGGGCAACACATTAGCAGAAGCACAGTATTAGACAAATTTTTCACCCCAATTAGAGAATCAAAGCGTTATAGAATATCTTATCTATAAAACAATGTGGAAACCAAAATAACTGTAAAAATAGACCTCTTTTTTTTTTGCTCCAAGTAGAGTATCAAGGCTGTATACAACTACTTACCTATAAAACAATGTGGACAACCCAATAGCAATAGTATTAGACCGCTTTTTCACCCCCCAATAGCAATAGTATTAGACCGCTTTTTCACCCCAATTAGTTAATAATATAATTGCTTATCTATTAACCAAGGGGGCATTTAGTCCCTGTTCTCTCCCTATGCTCTCCCTATAGTGTGTAAAAAGTCTCCTGTCATAAATATGATTTGGGGGTGCATAGCAGTGGTAGCTATTATAGAATTATATGTGTTGTGTGTCTGTTGTATAAGGTGCGATTTTTGCTTGATAGAAGGGTCATTCGCCAAATGGCTGACTGCTCTGAAGCCTCCGGTCTATCCCAGCAGGCTAGTCGGACAGGTTAGGCCTCTGCCAGCTACAAGATAAGCAAATTGACATTTCTCCTCATGTTCATGTCATATCTAACACCTTTGGCTGTCAGGTGCTAATTTCAAAGAAGCATCTGGTCCCCCCTGCTGGAGAAAGGGGACTCATTTTGGAGGGAGATATGAAAACTTTAAAACATAGGGATTTCAATATTCAATGCTCCTCACTTCCCACATTAATTCCCCCCCAATGGAAGAACTGGGATTTGGATAGTCAATGACTGGGCCGACTGGAAACTGGAAACCAGTCCTGGTTCTATAAAATTGTTGCATGGACATATTTCAGTTGTTACCTTGCGTGGGAGCCACAGCCGAGCTGGCGGGTAGCCATTTCTTCCCCTTGTCCCGGGGGCAGTAAGTTCTTATTACTGTTTTTACCTATTTATTTTACTTTTACTGTTTGTGTAGATTATTTTAACTTTATCTCATTTTAAAGCTGCGTACGTGACATCTCCCAACAATCTTCCTACACTGTCCCTGCACTGTCCCTACACTGTCCCTGCACTCTCCATATGGAATATCTTAGAATTAAAGGCTTTCTTAATCACTGTCCCTAGTGCTTGACACAGCCCTACCTATGCTTAGCTTACAGTGAAATGCTGGCGACCACACGGGATGAGGCCTTTAAGGGTTGTGACTAGAGTTGAGCAAACACCTTGAAGTTCGGGTTCGCTGGGTTTAGCCAAACTTCGTAGCAAAGTTCGAATTCAGGACCCGAACTTGACCTGAACTTGACCACGAACCCGAACCCCATTGAAGTCAATGAGGACCCGAACTTTGGGGCACTAAAATGGCTCTAAAAGAGTCAGGGCTGCAAAAGGCATCAAAATGTGGCTAAGAGCAGGACAAGTGCCCAGCAAACAAATGTGGATAGGGAAATAACTTAAACTAAAATAAAGAAAAATTTAAAAAAATAATCTTGAACTAGGAGGAGGAGGTTCATATGGGGTAGGAGGTTGAGGAGGCGGTGGATGTGGCGGTGTAGGTGGAAGTGGTGGTGGAGAAGGTTGTCGCCAACAACACTGTTTTTTGTTTTTATTTTTTTTATTTGGATAGACCCCAAAACATTGGGAGATATACAAAAGAAAACAAAGAGAAAGTGTGCTGGAGTATAACAAAGGCTGGGTTAGGCCAGCATACATGTCTATTCTGCACAAGTTACGGACAAGTCCTGTGGGATCCATGCCTGGTTCATTTTAATGAATGGGAGCTTGTCCATATTGGCTGTGGACAGGCTAACTTCCCCAGGCGTGCTAAACACACGTTCAGACAATACACTGGCTGCAGGGCAGGCCAGCACCTCCAAGGCGTAAAGGGCAAGCTCAGGCCACGTGTCCAATTTGGAGATCCAGAAGTTGAATGGGGCAGACCCATCAGTCAGTATGTGTAGGCGTGTGCACATATACTGCTCCACCATGTTGCTGAAATGCTGCCTTCTGCTAAGACGTTCCATATCAGCTGGTGGTGCTGGTTGTTGTGGAGTGCTGACAATGCTTTTTCACATTTTGGACATGCTAACCCTGCCTTCTGTGATGCTGGCGGTGCCCAAGCTGCGTTGGCGACTTCTTCCTTCTCCTCTGCCTTCTCATTGTGCTTCCACTGAGCCCCCAGTGTCAGATGGGAACAGGGCCGGCGCGTCCTATAGGCTGACTAGGCAGCCGCGTAGAGCGCCCCTTGGGAAGGGGCGCTGCTAGGAGCACCGGCCCCCTTCATGCTGCAGCCGCCCGAGCGCTCTATAGAGAGCCTCAGACGACTGCAGCACTGCCCGGGCTGGTGCGTCCATGAGGGCGCACCGCCCGGGCACAGCATGAAGAGAGGGACTGACAGGAGGGAAGCGCTCAGCGCTCCCTCCTGTCAGTTCCTCATTGTAGAGTGGCCGAGCCCTGTATAGTCCGCGGTACAGGAGCATCTGTCTCCTGTACCCG
Organism: Bufotes viridis; assembly: GCA_033119425.1. NCBI lineage: Eukaryota > Metazoa > Chordata > Amphibia > Anura > Bufonidae > Bufotes > Bufotes viridis. Next base: position 512,781,527 of record CM065589.1, read on the forward strand.
GCCGGACTGACAGGAGGTGTGCACACAGTGTGCGCTTCCTATCAGTCCGCCCGGGTACAGGAGACTCAACCTCCTGTACCCGTGGAGCATACAAAGCTCGGCCACGCTACACCAGAAGTAAGGGAGGGAGGGGAGGGGGATTGAGAAAGAGGATGACAAGGGGGATGAGAAAGAGGATGACAAGGGGGGTGAGAAAGAGGATGACATGGGGGGGGAAGATTGAGAAAGAGGATGACAAGGGGGGGGGTGAGAAAGAGGATGACAAGGGGGGGGATTGAGAAAGAGGATGACAAGGGGGGGGGGTTGAGAAAGAGGATGACAAAGGGAGGAGGGGGTTGAGAATGAGGATAACAAGGGGGGGGGGAATGAAAAGGGGGGAGAGAGAATGGCAAGAGGGGGAAGAGAATTACATGGGGGGGGGGAATGACAAGAAAAGGAGAGAGAATTACATGGGGGAGGGAAGAGAATTACATGGGGGGGGGGAGAAAACTGGCGTTAGTTAAAGGGGTTCTGCAGTTTATTTAAACTGATCGGCGGGTCCGACACTGGCAGTAGCGCCTCGGCCTTCTCGCTGTTTACTGCAGGCGCAGTGACGTCACGACTAATATCACTGGCCTTGGCGGGGTTAAGCTCTGTTCACTTTAATGAAGCTTAGCCCCACCCAGGCCAATGATATTAATCGTGATGTCACTGCGAGAAGGCTGAGGCGCTAATGCCAGCGCCGCTGCCTTCTCAAACAGCTGATTGGCGGGGGTCCCGGGTATCGGATCCCTGTCGATCAGTTTAAATAAACTGCAGAACCCCTTTAATTTGGCAGATCATATGGGTGGGGCTTTGTGATGTCACATGGGGGGGGGCAAACTTTTCTTTTGCCTAGGGCGGCAAAAATCCTTGCACCGGCCCTGGGTGGGAATGACATCAGCAGCGCATCTACCAGCTTGCACTTGGTATAGCTCACCCAGCAATCTAAACGGCGCCAAATTTACAGAATATATTTCCCAGTCAGGTATGCAGAAAAGGTGTATTTTGAAAGAAAAAAAGGGTATAGATCACCCAACAATCTAAACGCCGCCAAATTTATAGAATATATTTCCCAGTCAGGTATGCAGGGCAGGAGTAGTTTGAAAGAAAAAAGGGGTCATGGAGCGTCCCCATCATATATTTGCCCCGCTGTAAGGTAATTTTGAAAATGTGTAGAAGCCACACACGAGGCCCCCACGCTGCAGATTTATTATGAAGACATCATGGAGATTTTACAGCATATAACTACAGCACCCAACAATGTAAACGCCGCCAAATTTACAGAATATATTTCCCAGTCAGGTATGCAGGGCAGGGGTAGTTTGGAAGAAAAGAGGGGTATAGATCACCCAACAATGTAAACGCTGCCGAATCTACAGAATATATTTCCCATTCAGGTATGCAGTGCAGCAGGAACACACCCTCCAAGCCAATTGTGAATGACTGGTCTGATAACCGTGGAAATGTCCACCCACAATCTAAGAGCTGGATTTACTGATTCAATTTCACCCTCAGAAATGCAGTGCAGGCCACAAATGTACTTTATGGTGAAAAAATTGTGTGTTTTTTCACCAACAATGTCACAGTAGTACTTACTGGTTATATTTCACTGTCAGAAATACAGTGGAGGCCGCAAATGTACTTTATGGCAAAAAATAAGTGTCCCCCCCCCAACAATGTCACAGTTGTATTTACTGGTTATATTTCAGAAATAAAGTGCAGGCTGCAAATGTACTATCTAAAGATCTACAAAAACTGAAGCCCAAGGGTACAATTACAAAAAATTTATATTTTATTAAATAACATAAGTGCATACATAAAGAGCGTCGTGTTTAAAAAAAAGGTAGCAGCAAGAAAAACAACCATCCCAGTGGTACACTAAGCTGTAAATGATGATACAGTAATTAACATCTATAAAAGTCTTTATAAACATCTATAAAAGTCTATATAAATATGGTCGAGTCTCCTAGGTTATACAGAGTGGGTGTTTCTGTGTAGAACGGCATAGTACACTATCACAGATGGCATCAGCAGTCTCAGCTGTGAGCATCACAAAAGCATGTAAAGCCCAAAACCCGGGCATAACATCTAATAAACCGCTGATCATAAGTAGAAATAATAGTAACCATATACGGAGGAGACTCACCCAAAGAGCTAGTGTATCCAAACCGGGGTGGCATTACCCTTAATTGGACCTTTATGGACTGCTGCATGGAAGGGGTTAAACGGCTGACATCTGGTCTGCTGGAGATTGCTAGGTGCTGAACTTCACTTCTCTTTGGTAATTGTCTGCACAGTAGGCAGGAAACACTCACATAGTGAGCCCTGACTGGAACCAACCCGCTTTCCCTGACTACTTGCAGGGCCAGCCATAAGCGGCAAGTCCGCAACTAGTCAACGTTCCCTGTTCTGCTAAGTGCAAGACAGACAGACACAGAGATGCAACGATATAGAGGAGGGTTGTACGGAAATAGGTCAAAACCAGGAAGACAATACAGTGCAAAATCAGAGGACAGATGGAAGTCAAAGTAGCCAAGCCAAATTCAGAATCAGACGGGATTTCACAGTACAAAACCACAAGACACAGGAAGGGCAGAGGAAAGCCAAGGTCAATATACTAAACAATCCAAAACACTAAGGCCACTTTCACAAGAGCGAGTTTTCCGCATGGGTGCAATGCGTGACGTGAACGCATTGCACGCACACTGAATCCTGACCCATTCATTTCAATGGGTCTCTGTACACGAGCATTGTTTTTCACGCATCACTTCTGCATTGCGTGAAAATCGCAGCATGTTCTATATTCTGCATTTTTCCCGCAGCCCTGGCCCCATAGAAGTAAATGGGGCTGTGTGAAAAACGCATTGCACCCGCAAGCAAGTGCAGATGCAATGCGTTTTTCACTGATGGTTGCTAGGAGATAAGGGTAGGGTATGATCTTATGGTGGGACAACCACTTTAATAGGAGGTACGCATAGGAGAACCCTATTAATCCAAAATAAGAAATGTCAGCACAACTGAGAAGGATAAGACAAGCCCTCGGTGCTCATAGCCTTGTTTTCACAATGCACCACACAATATCTTCATTCCTTGTTTTTTAGCTGTTGATTCCTTGTGCAGGTTCCATTCCCGCACAGGGGAAGGATATATGCTAGCCAATAATACTCCCTAATGCAGGTGCTCAAAATTTTCTTGATTTTATTTCTCCTTAAGCAATATTCATTGTGTGACTTCATACATTTCCATTTGGCTGCATGCTTCATACATTTCCATGTAACATACAAAATTGCAAAACTGACACATACATATAAAATCTAAGAAACTGTAATAACTAACTTGTAAATTGTTTGAAATTGCTCAGTAGCCTTTGTAGCTCAGCTCAGCACAGACACATTTTTAACAAGTGACAAGAGACTATTGGCTGAACACAAACAACTCCGAAAGTTTTGTGATTTTCCAAAACAGACAGATAAAAGCCTGTTATTAATTAATTCACATGGGAGTCATTAGGTAAAGCTGCCTGTCACAAGTGAGTGCATGTGCTGTACGAACACGGCATGCTTCTTACCTGTACAAATAGCCTTTACATTTCTTCCTGGATTTCTAATTCTGCACTATTTATTGCTGTTTTGGTGCTTTTTTGTGTGTTTTTTGTTGCAGATTTTGGTGTGGATTTTCTGTTTATGTTAATAACCCCACTCAAGTCTATGGGGAAAATCACCATATCTAAAGTATTGAAATTGGCTAAATAATTGACATGCTGAGGATTTTAACCCCTTTCTGACATCCGCCGTACATGTATTCTCTTTGGAGCAAAGTGAGGTCTTAGCCGCGGGTGCCTGCTGTTTCACACAAGAGACACCTGGCACTAATGTCTGCGATCGACAGATGGCAACACTGCATTGGAATATGCCGATGTTTGTATTCTGTAATGTATAAAATTCCATTACTTACTACAAAAGGCAATGTAATAAATGTACGTTGGGGTCCTCCTGAGAGCCTAAAAAAGTTAAAAAAGAAACATTTTCCTTTTCCCCTAAATCAACCCCTTGAGAACCACCACCATACATGTATGGCAGAAGTATGTGTTTTAAATATGGACCCACTCATGGGAGAAAAGGACTCCATAGCCAGCAAGTCTCTGCTGTTTCAAACCGCTGAAGCCTGGGGATAATGTCCGCTTCTGGCAATAATGCCGATCACCTACATTTAACCCTTTAGATGCCATGGTCAAGCATGACCACGGCATCTAAATGTCAAAAAAACAGAAGCGCACACTTCAGTGTTAGGACCAGCTTCCAATGTAGTGATCAAGGGAGCTGTTCCTTTTCTTTGAAACTCTTGGTTTCTCTAAAGAAACACAATGTAACAGAGCTGCAATTCCTATGGAGGCCTGAAGGTGGCAGACCTCCATAGGATTACCACAAATGAAGCTTTGACTGTAGTTCTAAAGTAATGGAAATAATATAAAAAAAGTATATTCAGATGTTAGACTTAAGAATGATAATGATAATTTTGAAATGCATTATTAGGAGATTTTTTTTTTAGTTGCAGAATGCTATGGCTATGGCATTTTGAAGGTGTTTTCCTATACAATCTATAGGGGAAAAAAACACCTGGCAAATGTATATAAAAATGTGTGAATAAAAAATAGTCATGTCACATTACCTATGCATTCCCCTGTCATTTTAGCAGAACTGCTCCGCTCCTCTATACTGGTTCCCTTTTAGTTGGTTGCAGCCGTGACTTTCTGGTATTTCCACATAATGCTACAGCACTGATCTCAGCAGTAGATGGCACAAGACCAGGGCCACGGACTGACTCTAGTGGTCATGTAGGTATGTAGTCACATCACCACAGCAGCCAACATAACAGAGATCGAGTGGTCAAGAATCGTGGGAAAATAAATAGGTAAGTAACAGATTATTTATATTATCATGTTGACCATGCCCTGGGTATAGATTTCTGAAAACTAAATAATTTCAAATAATATGAAACTAATAACAAACACATTTATTAAAATATATTTTTCATTTTAATTTTCATATTTCAGAATCTACATGTTTTAACTGTCTTGCATATGTGTGCATACAGATAATTCCATGTGTAGACTGGTTTGCCATTCTCTAAAGAATATTAATTTTATGATTAAAATAATATTTTTTTATTCTTAACACCATGAGACATATGCCACAAATTTCTGTTAACTCCGCTGAGGCACAGCTGGTCTGGTGCCATGTTGGATTGCTCAGAACGCCAGCTGGGTTCAGGAGTGCATAAGAACCCTATGCCGGAGGCTGATTAAAGTTCAGTACTCTGCCAAGGAGACATATTACATCTTAGTGGGACAGACACACAGTTGTTGCCATTTTGCAAAGTGTTAGAAACAGTCACAAATTATCTTGATTTTTCTTTCCAAAAGCATGCCATTGAAATGTAACTGTTGAGTGATGAGTATATTTTTCATAAATATTTAAAGGGGCAGTGGATATAAACAACTTCATAATTAAGTTATAAAAGTGCAACTGTAATGATTATAGGTGCCGCGCGATGCTCTCCCTATTATCCCCCTCCTGTGTGAGCTCACTCTATTAGGATGTAATTCTATACAGCTAATTTTGCGTACCTGATCTACGACGCATGCTGTTCCTGTATGTCCTCTTTCATCCAACTTCAGCGCACATTCCAAGGAGGGAGATTCAAAGGAGGCTTTTCCCTATTTCTTCTGTACTTTAACTACGCTGCCCCGGCAGGTGGCAAGCTGCAGTTACAAGTTGAAAGTTCGTAGTTTGGCTCTCGCTCTCACGGAGCGCTTGTGACGTCACAATCTGAACTACGGAGTCTGTGGAGGTACACACTTCCTTCTAACGCGTTTCGAATACTTCGGTATTCTTCCTCAGGGATGTTGTCCGGACCTCCTACCTTCCTCCTATATATAGGTTCTATCTCCCTCCTATCATTAACCCTTATTGTGCTTTATTCAAATGCAAATAGCTCAATTACTAGCAATCTATCCAAATACGTGGATCATTTCCTGCAGCCTTGCGCAAAGTCTATGCCAGCATATCCTAAATATCCTTAATAACATACAATGGGAACCACATTACATTATAGGGACACTGGATGTCAAATCATTGTACACGATTATAGAGAACAAAAAAGGGTGTGAGGCGGTTAGATCATGTCTACAAAATCAAGGTGAACTAAAAGAGGTTCAGATTAATTTTATAGTAAAATGTATTATGTTTATTTTAACTAGGAACTATTTTATATTTGAAGATAAGTTTTATGAACAGCAATGGGGTACGGCGATGGGGACGAGATTCGCACCAGGGTTCGCTAATATATATGTTGGACAGTGGGAACGAGAAACCATTTGTCCCAATGACGAGCCCCGGGCGAATCTCGTCCTATGGAAAAGATTTATCGACGACGTCATTTTTATTTGGAGTGGGGGGGAAGAAGAACTATCAAAGTTTTTAATTGAATTGAATAAAAATGACTTTTATTTGGAATTCACCCCCACCGTGAGTAAAAAGGAGGTTACATTTTTAGACCTAGTAATTTATATAGAGGAAAATAAAATACAAACAAAAACTTACAGTAAACCGACAGATGTGAATAGCTTTATCTCGCGGGACAGTTGCCATCTTCCACGATGGCTTGAAAATATTCCGAAGAGTCAATTCATGCGGATACGGAGAAATTGCACCAAAGGGGAAGAATATATAGAGGAGGCAAAAAAACTACAACAAAAGTTTGAACAGCGAGGTTACAATGGGAATACATTGAAAGAACAAAGAGAACAAGTGAGACAGATCGACAGGCAGGATCTACTTAAGGAAAAAGAAAAGAGAGAAAAAAGTGAGGAAGAGGAAAATAACAGTATCCCCCCCATTATTACACAATACAATTGCCAAACAAAAATATTGAGGAACATAGTAAACAAACATTGGGAAACCCTAAAAGAAGATAAGATAATAGGGGACCTAATTCCAGATTATCCTAAATTTATATACAGAAAAGCAAAAAATTTAGGTAGTTTAATAGCCCCTACAAATAAATGTATCACCTATAAAAACCAACAAGGAGGGAAAAGGAAAAATAAAGAATTATCTGGAAGAACGGGATTTACCCACTGTGGCAAATGTGGAGCATGCAAGACCCTCAAAATTATGAAAAATAAAGTAGGGATACAGAAAATAACGAAAATGGATAAAAATGGAGGCAATAATGAGTATAATATCAATGAACAGATCACCTGCAGAGATGAAGGGGTAATATATATAATAATGTGTCCGTGTAAAAAAATGTACGTGGGACGTACAAAAAGAATGTTGAATAAAAGAATAGGGGAACATCTATATAATATAAGAAGAAAATATGAAAATCACCCTTTGTCAAGACATTATACAGAAAAACATGGGGGGAATATATGTGGCACCTCATTTATAGGAATAGAAAAAATTGAACGGGACATTAGGGGGGGAGACTTTATTAAAAAAATGTCTCGGGCAGAATCCCGTTGGATCTTCAATTTGAATACACTCATACCGGGGGGATTGAACTCTGAAATTGAGCTATTTGCATTTGAATAAAGCACAATAAGGGTTAATGATAGGAGGGAGATAGAACCTATATATAGGAGGAAGGTAGGAGGTCCGGACAACATCCCTGAGGAAGAATACCGAAGTATTCGAAACGCGTTGGAAGGAAGTGTGTACCTCCACAGACTCCGTAGTTCAGATTGTGACGTCACAAGCGCTCCGTGAGAGCGAGAGCCAAACTACGAACTTTCAACTTGTAACTGCAGCTTGCCACCGGCCGGGGCAGCGTAGTTAAAGTACAGAAGAAATAGGGAAAAGCCTCCTTTGAATCTCCCTCCTTGGAATGTGCGCTGAAGTTGGATGAAAGAGGACATACAGGAACAGCGTGCGTCGTAGATCAGGTACGCAAAATTAGCTGTATAGAATTACATCCTAATAGAGTGAGCTCACACAGGAGGGGGATAATAGGGAGAGCATCGCGCGGCACCTATAATCATTACAGTTGCAACTTAGTAAAATAACAGTGGGAGCGATACCACTGCGGTACCGCAGCGAGAGACTTAATCTATATCAGGTGTAGCGCCAGTGTAACAACCTTTACCTTTCCAAGTTATAAAAGTGATTGCCATACTATAGAACACTAATAAGTATCTATAGAGAGTAAGTGTGAAATTATACTTGTACTAGTGTTATGTTAGACCTATCATCAATAACAGATGGGTGGGGGGTTAAACTCCTAGCACCTCACGGATCAGAGTTTTGAATCGGTGACAGTGCTTAGACAAGCCCTGTGGCCTGCTCACAGGATTCCAAGGACAGCACTGTAGATTGGATAGCTACTGTTTTTGTACAGCAGCCCCGGCCCATTCACTTGAATGGGACTGAGCTGCAATAGGCCATGTGACCAATAAATATTATATCACTAGTCTAGGTTGAGAGTTCCAGCTCTTGAAACTGCTGATTGGCAGTGGTGCCAAGAGTTGGCCCTCCACTGATCTGATGTTGATGACCTATCCTATGGATGGTATCCAAATAAAGAGTGGTGGCAGCATCTCCAATCCAAAAAGGTTTATTCACACAGGGTCCATGAGACAGTATACAAGGTCAGATAAAGTACAACCTTTTGTCTCTCTGTTTCTCTCTCTCGTACTTTGTTCATATGCTTCAGCTCTTACTGCTGCACTGCTTCTGCTAATATGATCTGTTAATGCTTGTCATTGGCAATAAGTAGTCGGTGCTTTCCTTCTTTAAACAGCTAGCCACAGGGACAAACATGAAACACACTTCAATAGCTGATCCATTTTTTTTATTCAAATTTACTTCTTATAATACAAGTTACAAAACTACAACATTCAAGTAAAATACCCAACACCTACATTAAGTAAAAAAGGAAATAATACTTAAAAAAATTCACACTGACAGCTAGTATAAATAATTACAGAAACATATCTTCCACTTGACAGCTGTCATGATGTCTGTATGCTAAATTGTACGTTATGTCAGTGTTATGTCATTTAAACATTTTGTTGTTTTTAGTTAAAATCCACTAGGGATATAAATGTAGACTAGCAATGTGGTTGTACTAAACAAGCCACTCCTGCAATCTGACACTTCAGAGCCACTCATTCAGAAGAGGATCTAATTAACATAGTAACATAGTAACATAGTATATAAGACCAAAAAAAGACATTTGTCCATCAAGTTCGGCCTGTTTTGGCCTGTAATTGATAGCAACATAAGGATTTCAATAACATTTTTATTTTCAGTAACACAGACTGTGCTTTCACAGGATTAAGCATTAACATTCTTTTCAATAGAACGTGAATCTTACTGTACAGGGATGTGGTCTGAGGTCTCATAATTTAGGGGTCTGATAATTTAAGGGTCTATTATGGGTAGTGTTGAGCGAACAGTTCGAGCATAGTTCGGGTTCGTACCGAATTTTGGGGTGTTCGGGACAAGGACTCGGACATTTTCAAAAAAGTTCGGGTCTGTTGTTCATCGATTTCTTCCCGATTTCTGAAGGGCTGCACAGCAGCCAATCAGCTAGCGTTTTACTTCTTGCCCTAAGAAGGCATCACAGCCATGCGTACTAATGGCATGGCTGTGATTGGCCAAGTGCAGCATGTGACCTAGCCTCTATTTAAGCTGGAGACACGTAGCGCCGCACGTCACCCTGCTCTGATTAGGGTAGGGAGAGGACACAGCTTCTGTGAGGGCGAGATTGGGAAGGGAAAAGTCAGCAAAAACACTTAATGAAATGATCGATCTACAGCTGTGAATCATTCAACTTCTCCTAGTTAATTGCTCACTGGTTTTTAGGCTGCACAGAGCGTTTTTCTGTCACTTTGATCGGCGGCCATTATGTGTCTTGTAGTGCACCAGCACAAGCTGCCACCAAGTCCATCAATCCATCAATACTAGGTATTTTTTTTGCTATATCCTACATCAGGGGCTTGGCTGTGCGTATTGTCACCCCTAGAAACTAAACTCAGGATAGAAATTTCTGTATTTTATTAAGGGGTTAAATTCTATTGCCAAAATAGCAATCCCCTAAATCTGGTGTTCCAGCTGTGGCTGGCAAAGTTTAATAGTGTTCGGCAAAGGATATATTTTGCTCTGGGGTGAAATTCAATTGCCAAAATAGCGATACCATAAATCAGTGGTTTTAGCTGTGGCTGGCCAAGTTTAATAGTGTCCGGCAAAGGATATATTTTTTTCTGGGGTGAAATTCAATTGCCAAAATAGCAATACCCTGAATCTGGTGTTCCAGCTGTTGCAGGCATAGTTTAAATCTGTCCGTAAGAGGGTATATATTTTTCTGGGCTGAAAGTTAATTGCCAAAATAGCAATACCCTAAATCTGGTGTTCCAGCTGTTGCAGGCCTTATGCGCGAGTACAAGCGCACACTGGTAGACGCGCTTCTTAGAGCATTCCCAAATGTCACAGGGGAACAGGTGGAAGCCCAAGGCGAAGGCAAAGGAGGAGCAACAGGTCGCCAAAGCAGCTGCGTCACGGCCAGCTCCTCTGAGGGCAGGGTTAGACTGGCAGAAATGTGGAAAAGTTTTGTCTCCACTCCACAGCTAACTGCACCACCACCTGATACGGAACGTGTTACCAGGAGGCAGCATTTCATTAACATGGTTGAACAGTACGTCTGCACACCCCTTCACGTACTGACTGATGGTTTGGCCCCATTCAACTTCTGGATCTCCAAATTGTCCACGTGGCCAGAGTTAGCATTTTATATCTTGGAGGTGCTGGCCTGCCCGGTGGCCAGCGTTTTGTCTGAACGTGTATTTAGCACGACAGCGGGCGTCATTACTGACAAATGCAGCCACCTGTCCACAGCCAACGTGGACAAGCTGACGTTCATAAAAATGAACCAGGCATGGATTCCACAGGACCTGTCCCTCCCTTGTGCAGAATAGATAGTTATAACTGCCTCCCCCTCAACCATGTATTCTTGTACTCCGGGGCACTTCTTTATTGAATCCTCATTTTTTTAACTTTACCATGATCTTGCGGTGCAACCCAAAGTTGAATGAACCTCACCTCTCTGGGCGCCGGGGCCTAAATAACTGAAATTGGTCTGTTACTATGGTGGGCGACATGAAGACTGAACCTCTGCCATGCGACCTCTCTCCTCTGTTTGGGTGCCGTGGGCTAAATATCTGGAAGTGGCCTTCTCCAGTGGTGGGTGATATGACGCCTTATTCCTTGCTGTGGGACCTCTCTCCTCTGTCTGGGTGCTGGGGCCTAAATAACTCAAAGTGGCCTTCTCCATTGGTGAGTGATATGAAGCTTGATTCTGTGCTATTGGACCTCTCTCCTTTGTCTGGGTGCTGGGGCCTAATTAACTGAAAGTGGCCTTCTCCAGTGGTGGGTGATATGACGCCTGATTCTCTGCTGTGGGACCTCTTTCCTCTGTCTGGGTACATTCAACTCTCTGATTATTTTTTATTCCTTTTTTGGGAGGTGAAGAGATAAAAAAATTAGTGATTTTTTTAAATTCTTTTTATTATGGCAGCCATCATGCAAGATAAACAATGGGATATCTTAATCTTTTGGACTTATTGGACAAATCTGATGAGTTCACATCAGTGTTCAGCCTTTCTATTCTTCTCCTTCGTTATAGGAACAGGAGAACGGAAAGACGGATTCAGCATATAACTGAGCCGAACTGAGCTTAAGGACCCCATAGACTATAATGAGGTCCATTAGGTTTCCGCTCCGAGGAAGATTTTTGAAGCGGAGACAAAAGTGGTGCATGTCGATGGGAAGAAACGGCAGCTGTCTGCCCTGACTGCTGGAGAGGGGGTTTATGCCAGTTAGAGATGCAGAGGTTGCTGCATCATGCTGTAAGACTAAATGAGTGGCACGGTTTCCCCACGACACATTATGGTGACGCTCCATATGTGGACACAGGGCCGTTGTGCCAACATTAGTGCCCTGGCCCAGCCTTTCCTTCTGCCCACATATCCTGCATACCGCCACACTAATGTTCCCCAGCGACTTGCTGAAAAATTCCCAGACTGAGGAGTATAACATTTTCCCTCCACCACTGCGTGATACCTGCCTGCCGCTGATTTTATGAACCCGTGCACTGCTAGTATGTTTATCACAGGTAATCTACCGAGTAGCAGATGCTGTACCCCTCCCGCGTTTGGCTCCCACTGCTTCAACCCTGCTGTCTTTTGTGCATGCTTCTACCCTCGCCCCTTGATGATGACCATACTCTTCAATCGGCTACCAAGTGCGACTGGCTACATCATCATCTACATCTGTTTAGTCGTCATTTGTGTCACACTCACCTGTCTCTTGCGCATGTCACTGACCCCTCACAACATTTGCTCCCACCCGACTGTCATCATCAGTAGTTGCACATCTAGAGGAGTCCTCCAAGTCTGTGCTGTCCTATAACTGCTGATTGTCCTTACAAAGCTCATCCTTGTTGAAAAGCAGAACAGAGCAGGATACAAACCTTACTTGGCTAGCAGAAGGAGCAGCAAATGTAAAGAGGCAGGTTCAAAACAGGTGAGGGCACAATGGCAATTAATGGGCCATGCTAACTAAGTGTGGTGTCAGAAGACCTACTGATTCCTGGCTGTGTGTATCAGTTGTCACTTGAGATTATGTTGAAAAACGAGTCAACTATTCCAGTACAACTGGAATACAAGCTGACTTGAACACTCAGTGATTAGGCATCAACTTGGCAAATGAGGTTCAATGTGGATAAATATAAAATTGTGCATCTTAGTAGTAATAATCTCCATGCATCATATATCCTAAGAGATGTAACACTGAGGGAGTCACTTATAGAGAAGGATTTGGGTGTCCTTGTAGATGGTAGATTAAATAACAGCATACCATGTCAGGCAGCTGCTTCTAAGGCTACCAGGATATTGTCATGCATTAAACGAGGAATGGACTCGCAAGGCAGGGATGTAATACTACCACTTTACAAAGCGTTGGTGCGGCTTCATCTGGAATATGCAGTTTAGTTCTGGGCACCAGTCCATAGAAAGGACGCTATGCAGCTTGAAAAAGTACAGAGGAGAGCGAATAAACTGATAAGGGGCATGGAGGGTCTTGGTTATGAAGAAAGATTAAAATAATTAAATGTATTTAGTCTTGAAAAGAGACGTCTAAGGGGGGACACGATTAACCTATACAAAAATATAAATAGGTCATACAAAAATTATGGTGAAAAACTATTCCATGTTGTTGCAGCTGCTGCTACCACGACCCCTTCTTCTGCTGCTACTTGTACATGCTACAGCAACATTTTTGCCACTGCCCATTCCTTTGGAGGGCCCAGGCAACTGTCTGTTAGCCATAGAGTACAGTAACTGTATCTGTAATGTAACAGATTAACAATGAATGTTGCAGCAGTTGAACAAGATAAATGTTGCAATATATTAGACGGCCCTTAAGTGCTGAGAAACAGGAATTCTATGCATAAACTAACAAATTAAAGGGGTTATCCAACCCCTAAAATGCCTCCGCATACGCCCGTGCCCCACACACAGATAGTACGTACCTCACTCCCTGGCACTTGCGTCACTCCTGGTCTCCGAGCCTCCCTAGCATTGTGGGTCACGCTAGGGTGCTTGTTCCCATCGCTGCATGCTATTGGCTGCCTCCACCCGACACTGGATGTTTTCATACACTCCACGGGGAGATGCAGCGGTGGCCATGCGGGGACCAGGAGCAACGCGGGTGCCAGGGTAAGTACTAACATTGTGAGGGGCCCGGGCATATGGGGAGGCATTTTAGGGGCTGGATAACCTCTTTAAACTGGGAATGTGGCAGCACATTATAAAGATGCACACAGCGATATATTAAACCACCCTTTATTACAGAGGCACAGTAATTCTATGTATAAATGAACAGAATAATGGAGGTTGTGGCAGCAGTTAAACAAGATACACACGGCAATTACACTCAACCTGAATTGTCCCTGCAGTCTCCCTTTGCTCTCCATATGCTCTTCTTACAGTGTTAACTAACTCTCCCTACAATCTCTCTGCACTGTCCCTGCACTCTCCCTATCCAATATTCTACAATTAAAAGCTTTCTGAAACACTGTGTCATGGTGGGGGTGGGGATGCATGCAGCCCTGAACTCCACCCACACCTCTGTCCTTGCCTACTTGCATGGCCCATCCTAACTGACGGCGTACAACTGAGCGGCATTCCCTAGATTGCATACATGCAGGGTCCTAAAGAACAATAAACAAAGTGAGAGGCAGGCACAGAAACACTGAAGGAGTGAAACCAGAGGTGGGAGATAACAAAGGCACTAATAGAAGAAACAAAAATAAGGTCGATACGAACTGGGTCAGAGGCCAAGAAGTTGCGTCAGTACAAGGGGTAAATCCAAGTCAAAGTCAAATACAAGCCGAGGTCAAAAACAGAAGTCCAAAGTACATAGAACGCTAGTGAGGGTAATAAGACCAATCACAGGCAACCTGGGGCCAGCAGGTTACCTGTTTAAATACCCCTGGCAGATGGGTCACATGACGTGGCCAGCATCATGTGACTCAGGTGCTGCCCCTCGCTATTCCTGAGCGCCGATACATTGTAATCGGCGCTCAGCTCTCCTCCTGCTCGTTGCCTAGGGGATGGAGGACGCCGGTCACGCTGAGGAAGTGTGCGTGGCCGGGTTCTCCCCGCCCGCCGTCACCATGGAGACAAAGACTCGCTCCTCACCAGCAGGATGTCGGTGGCGCTGCATTGAGAGCGTGCGTCACTGGCTTCCGATCACACACTATCACTAGTGCATAAGCAATTGTCACATGTTTCCCTAAGCTATAAATAAATTAATACTAAATGGGAGTAGAAAATGATAAATGACATAGGCCTACTGACGTGCCCCTCTTCCCCGTCCAACCCAGGCCCCCTTTTTTAGACCTGGTGTGAGTGGGGAAAAGTTGCAGATTGCGGCACAAATAACCTTTGCTCAGCAATCTGCTACAGATATATGCCAGAAAACAGGCATATATCTTATAATAAATGACCCCCAAATGCCATTAATGGGGTTGTTTAGGAATACATCATCTCTAACAGTTGCCGGCAGCCGGCCTGCCGTACTGAAAGGATAATACTTACCTGCTCCCTATCGCTCTGTTCCTCCTCGCTAGCTCCCTCACCTGTCTCTTGTGCATACATCACTACTGAAGCCAGGGGTTGGCTGAAGAGGATCAGATGATCATGCCCATGCTGGAGTGGAAGAAAATAAATCCCGAACCAGAAGATGGAGATGAGGGAGCCAGCACAGAGGACCTGAGCTTTGGGGAGCAGGCACATATGATCCTTTCAGTATGTCAGGTAGGCTGCCGACAACTGTTAGAAATTAGGTATTCCTGAACAACCCTTTAAAGTTCAAAAGTAGTCAAATATACATTAAATATCTATATAAATTTAGGATCAGTATAATCTTACAAAATTGTCATGATAAAAGCTGCAGTTTTTAGCATAAAACTCAAATAACGGACCCCCATCTATCAGATACTGATGACCTATCCAGAGGATAGGTCATCTGTATTTAAATCACGGAAAATCCTTTAAAGCACTACTGTATCTACTGTATGTATCTCCACTAGAATAGATAAGGGTCCTGAAGGAGGGACCACTCAGCATTAACTCAGAACTCTTTACTAGAATATTTTCAAACGTTATAACCCCTTTAAAATGACTGATAATTTAGAATATAAATTCCAGAAAAAATAGATGCTTTGCTGAGGTTTGAAATTGCCTTATGTAAAAGAAAGTCTGTATTGTATTTCCCATTGCATTTTGTAATTATCTGCTCAATTATATCGGAATGACTATAAGGCCAGAATAATCATTCAAAACAAGGAAAATTCATGCCATGTTTTCTTTGCAATTTTCCTTGGTGATACTCTGTATTTATGTCCTCCAAAAAGCTTTGAACAATACGTCAGATAAATGTAAGTATAGAGTCGGGTAAGTCGAAAGTATACTTCAAGTTCTACAAAACATATATTGGTTTGAAATAAATGATTCTGTATTGTGTTTTTATACCTGGTCTAAAAGACAAATCGTTATGTCTGCTAATGAAAGAAAATCTCTTTGCTCTGTATTGTCTTTGGCAGGTTGTAGACCGTTGCTTACTATCCATGTGACAACAATGTACCGAGCTTAATATGGTATGACAGATTCTCTATAGTCATATTTATTGAAGCTCATTGAATTGTGGAAAAAAAAAAAACAGAGAGGGTGCGACAGCATCTATCAGCATCTATTTTTCAGAGCTTGTCTTTCACAGATTCTTTTTTTTTTTTTTGACGAGGGACACACAAAAATGTAATTTACCCTCAGATTCTCATAAGTACAGACTGGAGATTAAATCAATATTTTCAAAGCCTTTAGAAGTTTTTAAAACTTGTGTTAGAGACAATATCATTCAAGATTTTCATTTTCAAGCATTTGAAACAAAAAATATAGTATCTTTTCCTCTTATTATAGATTTTTAACAAATACAAATGCGTTTTTTTTTATGTGTATCGTCCATATTAACGACCGCACTATTATTTAATGCCATGACTATGGTAGAAAATAGGTTGTCTTCATTACTAACTGTAATTTATGCATTTCATTTGGTTGCTTCAGGCATTATGTATCTTATCAATATGGTATTATTATGCAGTTACTATGACTTGTTTATCTTAATGCAGAATTGTACAGATGAGATTGCTTCTGATAAGTTCATTGCTAGAAACCATTAAAAAGAAAGCACATTTTTCACATCATATTAATCAGCATTTTAGTTAGAAATGCCAGAGCTGGGATAATGCAACTCTGATTTTACAAGGTAAAGCACTTAAAGAGGACCTTTCACTGGTCCACAGTTTATCAGTTAAAGCTATGTACATTGAGAGCGGCACCCAGGGATGTCCCTGCACTTACTTGTATCCCTGGGTGCTCGCTGTCCTCTGTCTCCAGTGCCGGCGCTCTGCTGCTGAGCTTTGCCTGGGCGGAGACTGCTTTCTGCCCTGGGCGTCTTCTTCCCAGGCTGGAGCGCTAGCAAACGCAGCGCTCAGCTCATATCCTGAATATGAGCTGAGCGCTGCGATTGGCCAGCGCTCCAGCCCTGGGAGAAGGAGACGCCCAGGGCAGAAGAAGAAGTCTCCGCCCCAGGCAAAATTACAGCAGCAGGAGCGCCGGTACCGGGGGCTACAGAGGACGAACGGAGCAGCACCCAGGGATACAAGTAAGTGCAGGGACATACCTGGGTGCCGCTCTCAATTTACATAGCTTTAACTGATAAACTGTGGACCAGTGAAAGGTCCTCTTTAAATATGAACAATCTGGTCCTGGAGGTTAAACAAAATAATAAGCAATCAAATTAGCTACAAACAGATATGGTGTGAAATCTAGTTTTTGGGGTTTCAGGTTGTCCTGATGACTTGCGCTCCCATAGCTTACAGCTAGAGATGAGCGAATCAAAGCTGACGAAGTGGAATTCGATCCGAATTTTAAAAAAAATTAGATTTGCACTGCATGCGAATTTCCTCGCGCTTCATGGTAACAAATCAAATTTTTTCCAAAAATGGCTGCTACACGTGTGAGAATGGGACAAGGTACTCTGGGAAGGTGGGATCACACATACTGACATGCATGCAGCCAATCAGCAGCCAGCCAGCCCTGTGATGTCACAGCACTATAAATACGTCGTCCATCTTAGATACTGCCATTCACAAGCATGCTTAGTGCAGGGATAGACCTGTCTGCAGGCGCTATGGACAGTGATAGAAAAGACTTGATTCCACGTGGTGAAAAAAAATTATTTACAAGTGCAGGGAAAGATTACTTAGGCCGCTTGCACACGACCGTATGTATTTTGCTGTGTTTTGCGGTCCGTTTTTCACTGATCCGTTCTTCCGTTTTTGTTTCCTTTATGTTTCCATTCCGTTTCGAAAAAAATCTCAGTATGGTTTCCGTATGCGATCTGTTTTTTGCGGACTGCAAAGGAATACAGAAAATTTGTAATCATTACTGTAATGTACAATAATGTTTGTAAACAGCAAACACATGGGCAAACGGGGGCATGAATCCGCAAAAAAATGTGTTCCGTATTCATTCCATATTTTTTGCGGAATCATTGACTTGAATAGAGACACGAATGTTATTTGCGGGCAATAATAGAACAAGTTATATCTTTTAGCGGAACAGATATACGGAAATATGGAAACGAATGCATACGGAGTATATTCCATTTTTTTTGCGGAACCATTGAAATGAATGGTTCCACATACGGACGACAAACGGAACCTGCAAAAAAAGAACGGAAGCGGAATAAAATGGTGCAAGCCTCAATTTGTAGGGAAAAGATAAGGAGGAATCATTTCACGAGCATTTGTGTTGTACAGGGTTCAGTCAGGGAGGTGAAAGCCTGTGTAATAGGGACAATCCTATTACACCTTGCTGCACTAACTGGGGATGCAAATTGACATTATACAGCTCTGTAATTCCAGCAAACCTGTCTTATCACGGTACAAGTGCTGTTAGATTCAGGCATTAGCAGGGTTTATTACAAGGAAATATTTATATGTTTTATTTGCCCTTGTGACGTGCAGTTATATGTTCTAAAGCATTTTTTGGCTTGTATTAGTGGGAAAAAAGGGTTTATTAGCCGTTGTGTGGTGAAGGGCGAAAATTAAAGCCATTTTTGTTGTGTATTAGTGGCAAAAGAAAATACATTAGCCGCTCAGCAGTGCAGTTATCTATTTTAAAGCCATTTTTTCCATGTATTAGTGAGAAAAGAAAAAAAAAAAGTTGCCTCACAGCCGTGCAGTTATCTGTTTTAAAGCCCTTTTTTAACGTGTATTAGTGGGAAAAGGAAAAAAAATATTTACCGCTCATCAGTGAAGTGATTTATTTGGAAGCCCTGTATGCCGTCTAGCATTGCACATATCTGTTGAAAAGCATGTTGTATAAAAGTAGAAAAAAATTAGGGCCTAATTGCCGTTCTGCGGTGCAGTGATATATTCTGAAGCCCAGTTTGCCATGTATTAGTGGCAAAATGAAAATATATTCACCATACAGCATTGCATATATCTGTTGAAAAGCCTTTTGTGTAAAAGTAGAAAAAAATTTGGCCCAAATTGACATCCTGTAGTACAGTGATATATTCTGAAGCCCTGTTTGCCATGTATTAGTGGTGAAATAAAAATATATTCGCCATCCAGTGTTGCATATATATGTTGAAAAGCCTGTTGTGTAAAAGTAGAACAAAATTTGGGCCTAAATGACGTTCTGCGGTGCAGTGATATATTTTGAAGCCCTGTTTGCTGTGAATTAGTGGCAAAATAAAAGATATTTCATCTATTTGATTTAACAGTATATCATACAGAGAAGTGCCAGGCCCTGCACAGGGGAGTGGCGGAGGCGTAAATGTTTCTGGCGCAGACAGAGGTTGCAGCAGAGTAAGGGGGCATAGCAGCAAGGGTCGCAGCAAGAGGCCTGAGCTCCCAGTGTCATCTAGCGGTCGTGTCTTGACCAGCAACCTAGAAGTTCTTGAATGGTTGACTTGGTCATCCACTTCGTCCCCAGTGACATCAAACACCCCCAGCCAAGAGTCAGTGGGTTCCTCTGACACGACGCTTAGTTGGCCCGGGAGCAAGCCTTCACCTGTCCTCAACCTGCCTCTTTCCTTTTCTGTCGGGAGTGAAATGTGCCTGGGCTAGACCACCCGCTTCACATGAGCCTACCTGCCCGGTAAGTAACGGTGCATGGGTTCATGGAGGCAGAAGTGGTAGCAGTCAGTCATTGCAGAGTGCTGGGGTTAAAATGAACTACTCGGCAGTGTGGCAGTTTTTTGTTAAGCCGCCAGAGGAGGTGAACATGGCCATATGTAGAATATGTGAAAAGAAGGTGAAGCGTGGCCAGGGTGCCACTGTTGGCACCACGGCCCTGCATCAACATATGCAGTGTCACCATTAAGTGGCCTGGGAGAACCGTGGCACGCACTCGGTTCAGGCAGTCAAGGTTCCACCGCCTCAGGCAAAGGGAGCTATCGCTTTTTCCCATCATCTGCTGGTCCTGATGCTCCTGTTCCTCCTCCTCCTCATCAGTCATTCCATCAGCAATCGATCACCGATGCGATTGCCAAGAGACAACAGTATCTGTGAACTCATCCAACGGCGCAGAAGCTGAATGTGCTCCTGTCCAAGTTGCTGGTGCTTCAGTCCCTCCCTTTCCAAGTGGTAGACTGCACCTATCAGAGAACTGATGGCTTGTGCCGAGCCAAGGTGGAGAGTCCAAAGCCATGATTTATTTGCCAAAAAGGCAGTACCAGCCCTGCACACACATGTAGAACAGAAGGTGGGCCATTCCTTGAGCCTGTCAGTGTCTGCCAAAGTGCACAGCAGTGCTGACGTGTGGAGCTTTAACAATGGTCAGGGACAATACATGTGATTTACAGTCCACTGGGTGAATGTGGTTCCTGCACAGCCACACCAGCAACTTGGCCATGTGATGCCGCTTCTGCCTCCACGTTCTCAAGCTATTGGTCCTGTGATAATGTCTGCCTCTGTCTCCTCATCTTCCACTGTGTCCTCAGCCTCCACTGCAGGGACAATTCACAGTGCCCCTCCAGCATACCACATGTGCAGAGAACGACGGTGTCACGCTGTTCTGCACTTTGTTTGCCTGGGTGAACGGAGTCACACAGGGAAGGAAGAAATCAAATTCTGGATTTCTCCGTGACAACTGAAAATCGGAACCTTGGTGACCGACAACCGGAAGAACATGGAGTCAGCGCTGCATCAAGGACGGCTGAGCCATGCGCCCTGCATGGCACACGTGTTCAATATGGTTGTCAAGCAGTTCTTGAAGTCTTCCACCCATCTGAAAAACATCTTAAAAATGGCCAGGAAACTTTGCATGAACTACAGCCACTCATACACCGCAAAGCATACCCTTCTTGAGCTGCAGTGGCAGAACGGCATTCCCCAATATCGGCTGATATGAAATGTTTCCACCCATTGGAATTCCATCCACCATATGTTAGACCGATTATATGAACAGAGAAAGGCTGTAAACTATTTTATAATGATCCAAGCGGACAGGAGAACTCCCCTGTGTAACTTTGATGTCAGCAAGTGGCAGCTCATGCGTGACACCTGCCGTTTGCTCAGGCCCTTTTAGGAGGCCACATTATTTGTCAGTTGCCAGGACTATAGGATGAACGATGTCATTCCATTGCTTCATGTCCTGTAACAGATGCTGGTAAATCTGGATGGTCAGGGGACTGGAGACGTGGAGCCTAGATCCCATGGCCACAAGAGCCCTGCGGGGGCTGAACTGGTGGTGAAGGAGGAGGACATTGGAGCACTAGCAATGTGTAGCGAAACGGGTGGTTTTTCTACACAGATGACAGGAGAGGAGGAGCATGAGGAGCAGGAGCAGCCAGAGGAGCCACAGGGCGATGAGGAAGATGAGGCAGAGGACCCAGACACACCGTGGCAATATGCAGTGGATATGGAGGCAGGGAGTCCCCCCGAGTCACTTGCTCAAATGGCCCGATGCATGCTCACTTGCTTGTGTAGTGACAGCCGAATTGTCACCATTAGGCAAAGGGATGACTTCTGGCTCTCCACCTTGTTGGACCCTGACTACCGGTCCAAAATGGAAGCCTTAAACGTAGTGTTGGCTGGGCCCGAGGTGGATAGCGGTTTGGTGCATGTCCTTCCACCACCGAGGATCGCAGGGCATTATGCGTTGCCTCCTGTTGCTTCCTCCTCCTACTCCGCATCATCCTCCTCCTACTCCTCTTCTACTTCCCCCACATCCGGTCATCGAAAGGACCTCACCACCAACATCAGCACAGCCCGGGGTAAACGTCAGCAGGCGATTTTAAAACTCATGTGTTTGGGTGACAAACCCACACCGCACAGGAGCTTTAGAGTGGCATAGAACAGCAGACTGATGAGTGTTTGCTGCCGGTGAACCTCAAGCCCGGCCTGGTGGTGTGCGATAATGGGCAAAATCTCGTTGCAGCTCTGGGACTAGCCGGTTTGACATACATCTCTTGCCTGGCGCATGTGATGAATCTGGTGGTGCAGAAGTTTCCTAAAAACTATACAGACATGTCAGAGCTGCTGCTGAAAGTGCGGTCTGTATGTGCGCGCTTTCACCGTTCTCATCCTGCTGCTGCTCACCTGTCTGCGCTGCAGCGTAACTTCGGCCTTCCTACTCACCGCCTCATATGCGACATGCCCACCAGGTGGAACTCCACCTTACATATGCTGGAGAGACTGTGCGAGCAGCAGCGGGTGATAGTGGAGTTTCAGATGCAGTATTCACGGGTCAGTTGCTCTGTGGATCAGCACCACTTCACCACCAGTGACTGGGCCTGCATGCGAGACCTGTGTACCTTGTTGCGGTCTTTGGAGTACTCAACCAACATGGCCAGTGCTGATGAAGCCATTGTTAGCATTACAATACCCCTTCTATGTCTCTTTGAAAAAAATATTACGGCGATGATGGAAGATGATGCGACACAGGAGGAGGAAGAGGGGCATTTCACGGGGTTTCAGGCAGGTCATACAGAAGTGGTTCAGAGGGTGGGTTCTTGCACCACCAGAGGCCAGGTACACATGTGGACAGCCAGGGCACACTTCTGGAGGATGAGGAGGAGGAACCGGTTTCGCTGCAGGGTTGCACCCTACGCAGCTCAGGGCCATCACTGGAGCGTGGCTGGGGGGATACGGAGGACACAGACTATACACCACCTACAGAGGACAGCTTATCGTTACCTCTGGGCAGCCTGGCACACATGAGCGACAACAGCAGAGTTGCCCACATTTTAACTTGTGCTGACTACTGGGTTGTCCCGCACTGGAGCATGATAGGAAGATGCGCTACTACAAGCGCACGCTGGTAGATGTGCTCCTGAGGGCATTCCCAACTGACACGGGGGCACAAGTGGAAGCACACGGCGAAGGCAGAGGAGGAGGAAAAGGTCGCCAATGCGGCTGTGTCACGGCCAGCTCCTCAGACAGCAGGGTTAGCATGGCCGAGCTGTGGAAAAGTTTTGTCAAAGCGTCACACCAAACTGCACCACCAGCATTTCAATAACATGGTGGAACAGTACGTGTGCACACGCCTCCACTTACTGACTGATGGTTCAGCCCCATTAAACTTCTGGGTCTCCAAATTGTCCACATGGCCAAAGCTTGCCCTTTATGCCTTCGAGGTGCTGGCCTGCCCTGCGGCCAGTGTATTGTCTGAACGTGTATTTAGCACGGCAGGGGGCGTCATTACAGACAAACGCAGCCGCCTGTCCACACCCAACGTGGACAAGCTCACGTTCATTAAAATGAACCAGGCATGGATCCCACAGACCTTGTCCCTACCTTGTGCAGAATAGACATTTATAACTGCCTCGCCCTTAAACATACATGCTTGTACTCCAGGGCACTTCTTTATTAAATCCTCTCTTTTTAATTGTACCATTATTTTGTGGGCAACCCCAAGTTAAATGAACCTCTCCTCTGTCTGGGTGTAAGGGGCCTAAAATTCTCTTAATCACCTGCTGCTTTGGCGGGTGACATCAAGCTTGATTTTCTGCTATGGGGCCTCTCTCCTCTGTCTGGCTGCTGGGGCCTAAAAAACTGATAGTCACCTTTTCCATTGCTGGGTGACATGAAGCCTGATTTTCTGCTAAGGGACCTCTCTCCTCTGTCAGTAGGCCAGGGGCCTACATTTCAGATAATCACCTGTTGATTTGGTGGGAGACAGTAAACTCTTTATACTGTCAAATTACCTCTACATTGTCTGGTTGTCAGGGGCTGTGGCGTTTTGAAATGTCAGCCTTATACAATCACGCATCTGTGAGGGGACTTGTTGGATCAGACATTCTCCACTTACAGTTTACGCATCAGACACCCAGGAGTTAATCAAGTAGTCTTTAATCCGGAGATTGTATTACAAGAAATGCAGAGAATCCAGATGGTAAAAGAATTATGCCTCTAATATTCTTCTTGATAAGAAGATGAAATACTACACAGATTCTCCTCAGATTCTCCTCAGAGTCAGAGCACACAAAACAGCAATGCATGACAGGGAAAACAGGAAGTGGCTAGACTGAACCAACTAGAAGCTGAAACAGAGGGGGGGGAGAGGAGAAGAGAGGAGCATGCCAATACCGATACTGAAACAGAACACTCCCCGTCTGGTATCGGTAGATACCACTATGTATATGCATACAATGGAATTGTATACAATCACAATTAATAATGTCCATAAACCTGATGAATAAACAGATAAAAAATGCCCATAAACCTGAAAAGGAAACATGCAATGAACATTTATTCAAACCAAAAAAGGATATGTCTTCAGTTCAGACCATAGAGCTGGTCCTAGAAGATGATGAGCATCTCTGGTAGAAGGTATCTCAATGGAAGTTCTTTCAATCCGAACTGGAAACGACTTTAGTAATTGGTCCAGTAGGCCAGTCGAGACGATCAACTTGTTTGTCTCTTAACAGAACAAAATCTCCTTCCTTTAAATTAGACCTTGGTTCTTGCCACTTTCTGCGTTCTTGCGAGAGGCAGAGGTACTTCTTCTCCACTTTTTTCAGAACTGACTGGCGAGATGTTGTACCTGCTTCCACCGAAATTTATAAAGGTTGTGCTCTTTGAAAACGCCAGATGGCACAGGAATATTTCCTATCTTTTCTGGTTTATTCTTGAGTGATCTTTTATGTACCCCAGATGTGGATTTCTTTTTTTTTTTTACTACAGGAGATTGTCTGTTGCTTTCATTGGAAGCTGAGCAAGTCTTGGTTCTCCTTGATCTTGCCAAAGTTTTAGAGCGAGAGCGCTTATTTTGTGAGGATGATTTAGATGTAGATTGCTTTCTGTCTATGAATCGTGAACGCAAATGCTCATGTCTGCTTTTCACTTCTGAAATAGGATCTGTCTTTGTACGTACGGACTTGGGTTGTTGACATGCAGTATTTGTCTTGGACATTGGTAGTGAACTTTTCCCTGTGGTTTCCAGAAAAGGCTGAGCAATATGAAAGTGTTCATCCGTTGAAAACTGGGATGAAGAACTGTAATCCTCTTGGGTGCAATCAACAACTGCAGATGGAACTGAAGGTTCTTGCAAAGTATCTCAAATGAACTCTTCCTCTGTTGAAGGAACCTCCTTTATAGAACATTCAGAAAATACTTTGTTTACAGAATTAAACTCATTGTCAAACAGTAGACTGGAAGGGTCATGTTTCTGCTGTATCTCATCAGAACTACATGAATCAAAAGGCTTGTTGTCAGTGATGATATAGGATTCATTATGATAAACTGTGTGAGGACTGCAAAGCTGGGAAAGGCTTGAAGAGGGCTCCAATTGAGATTCTGAAGGCCTTTCTGCAAGCTGTTCTTCTGTCCAGGAACATTCTTCTGCAGCTGACTCCTTGGGATTTAAGCTGCTTTCTGATGTTTTTAAAATAGTTAGGCAAGGCATATCTTCCACATAGTAAAGGTTAGGACACTGCCTGAAATAAGAAGTTTGTCCCCCTATTAATACGTCAGTTCTGAAGGAGTGTACTTGGCAGGGTCTGTGGGTTCTGACCAGACATACATCCCCCACAATGATCCAACCCACTGTAAGTTTCTGGGCATATGGAGTGTTGAAAGGGCCATTGCGAAGTACATGGACCTTATGAGCCTCAAGAATGTCTCTACCTAGCAAGAGTAAGATCTCGGCATGGTTATCAAGGGGAGGAATCTCTCTTGCTATGTTCCTGAAATGAGGGTGATGCTGTGCGGCTTCAGGTGTGGGAATCTCATCCCTTGTGTCCGGCAATTTGTCACACTCAATAATGGTTGGAAGAGAGAGTTTCTTATCTCCTTTGATGGGCTTCAAGGTGAAACCATTAGCTCTTCTTCCTGAGGTTATCACAAGACCAGAGCATGTTCCTAGGATGTAGTCTCTCCCTCTATCCTGAACAGATCAAAGAACTTAGGGCTAGCTAGGGAATGATTACTTTGGTTATCTAGAATAGCATACATTCTTATGGTCTTCTCTGGTTGTGCAGTAGGAAACACATCCACGAGGCAAATCTTAGAACAAGACTTACCGCACACAAGTCCTTCTCCACCTACCTTTGTGCATCTGGGCGAGAAGGTTGTGGTTGGTCGGTCGGCACTCTCCCCGCCATGACTCTCCCCTCCTTGATCGGAATGGGGCTTGTGCCAGGTAACTGGTTCTAGGTTCCGCCTGATTTGTCCAGGGTGAACAGCGGACATATGTAGATCACTATTACATTCAGAACACTTGACTGGAACCTTACAGTCTCTGGCGAAGTGCTCAGTGAATGTACAGCATCTGAAACAGATATTATGACTCCTTACGTTCCTCAAAGGGCTTTGCTATGAAGACACAGCATTTCCTTAAAGGATGTGGTTTATCATGGATAGGGCAATGATGATCGGGTTCCTTGGGGCTTTCATTTCCATTGTTAGTAGTGGGCACAACCCCTGTCTTTTTTTACTGAAATTAGACCTTTGGGGTTTCTCTGTCTGGGACTAAAAGTCTTGTGTCTCTGTTTAGTAGAGCCAAAGATGTTGGTTCCCAAGGTGTTGAAGCTCGGATCGTTTTTAGCTGTAGCTAAGTCCTTGATGAACTTACAGAAGAATGAAAATGGGGGAAAGGGAACACGATGCTGCTCCTTGTATTTTGAACCTGTTGTTGCCCATTGGTCTTGAATATTGAGGGGTCATTTCTCTCATACCATGGGAGGTATCAAGAAAGCTGAGACCTGGTAGCTGTGGGTCTCCCTTGACGATTTCAAACTCAAGAAGAAGGTCGCTTAATTCCTGGAACCCCTGGCGGTCTGTATTGGATAATCCAGGAAAGTCGTATAGTCGTTTAAATAAGGCACGTTCAACTACTTCCGAGCCACCGTATGTCTGCTCTAATCTTTCCCATGTGAGACGAAGGCCTTTGACTGGTTCGTAGATATGAAAGTTGTTTAGTCTATTAACACAGTTTGACGACCATGGACCTAGCCATCTAATTAGTAAATCAAGTTCTTACACCAAGGGTTTGAACTGTTGTCTTAAAGATGGCCTTCCAACTTCTATAGTTCTCTGGGCGATCATCAAAGTTCGTAAGGCTAGTACTGATGAGGTCCCTGAGAGTGAGGTACTTAGCGATTTTTGATGCATTATTTCTTTCCTGCATCATGGCGATAGGAACTTCTCCCTCACTTGTGCTGTTGGCGCCATCTGATAACCTATGTTTGGGGGTTGGAAGATGGAATAGAGTGGCAGCTCGGTTGAGCGTAAATGAAGGCTTCACGTCTGGTAATGTTGGTGCCAGCATCTTGGTTGCTATGTAACTAGTCTCAGGAGGTTTTAATGTGATTTGATGAGCTTGAAGCGGCTTGGTCTCTAATGGCGCCTGAAATACTGTGTAAGGTGCCATAGGTTTGAAAGAGAGAGAAATGTCCACTGGACTGGGGTCAACTGTATAATTATCAGCTACGTCTTTTTTCTATCCGCATGAGTTCTGCAGGCTGGCATGCAGAGCCCAAATCTTCTGGTGCAAATGAATTGACTTTGTTTTGGTCTAGGATGAATTGCAGAGTACGCCCTTTTGAGTCATTAGATATCTTGGACATAGGATGATAAGTTTCTTCTTCTTCAGCAGCTTCTTCAAGAACTCTGAGTTCAGCCATGGCTGCTGCTTCTTCCCTTTCCTTCTGAAGGACCTCCAACTCAGCTTCAGCCTTGGCTTTGGTCGCTTGCGCCTGAGCCTGTATAGCTGCTTGATTAGCTTGAGATTGGGCTTGTATAGCTTGCACCTGAGCCTGAATAGCTGCTTGATTAGCTTGGGATAGAGCTTGTGTCTCTGCGACTTGTGTTTTAATGGCTGCTTCCTTTTTAATGCAGTGAGCTTGTACTTTCGCTGCTTCGGCATTTGCGCGTGCCAACGCCAATGAGGTACTCAGCGAAGAGTGCTGTGAGCGAGACCTTAGCGATGAGGACTGAGCAATAGATTTCCAGGATGAAACGGGATAAAGCCTTGGAGTGCCTTGAAAGGTTAGAATGGCGGGACGCAGTTTCATATTGTTGTGATATCTTGTCCTCTAGCATTGACTTGACTGCCATAAATCTGCTATATCTTTCATCATTAAGTGCAGTGTGGGTCTTTAATTCTAGGATGAATTCCTCTGAGTGGACACTTGATAACAGAGAAGAATATTTTTCAGACAGTCTCTTATAACTATCATAGCTTTTATTCAATTTTGTACACATGGCCTTTAATTTATCTTTTTTATAGCATGATCCATGTGCTGGATCCATACATTGTTCAGTCTTTTCCCACAAAATAGATAAATTATTGTATATTTCAATTTTGTTAGTTAGGAGCGCCTCCTTCATTTTTAATGAGGGCTTAGAAATCCTTCTAGCTGTGTCCTGCATTTCCATCTGTAACACAGCAGTGACCTCTAGTGGTGGTTCAGTCTTTTAATAGCTTACAGCAGGCAGACGATATTTACCTCAGAAAACAGGCTGAATACAGTTCCTAGCCTGTATGAAACTGAAATTGCTAAAAGCTTCTGCGATCCTAGTGAATGCAGTACTGAGCAGTATAAGATATTACATTACACTTAAGCATAACAGGAGACAAATGATGATGGCTATTACTTGGAGGAGGAGAATATTCTTTTCTTAGCGGGAGAAGGAGAGTACTAAGACAATTATTTTACTCTGGCGTTTCAAAATGTCAGCCTTATACAATCACACATCTGTGAGGTGACTTGTTGAATCAGACATTCTCCACTTAAAGTTTACGCATCAGACACCCAGGAGTTAATCAAGTAGTCTTTAGTACGGAGATTGTATTGCAAGATATGCAGGGAATCCAGATGGTAAAAGAATTATGCCTCTAATATTCTCCTTGATGAGAAGATGAGATACTACACAGATTCTCCTCAGATTCTCCTCAGAGTCAGAGCACACAAAACAGCAATGCATGACAGGGAAAACAGGAAGTGGATAGACTGAACCAACTAGAAGCTGAAACAGAGGGGGAAAGGAGAAGAGAGGAGCATACCAATGCACAATGCAAGATACTGAAACAGAACAGGGGCCTATATTTTGTTTCATCGCTTGCTGCATTGGTGGGAGACATTAAACTCTTTATACTGTCAAATGACCTCTACATTGTCTGGTTGTCAGGGGCCTATATTTTGTTTTATCGCTTGCTGCATTGGTGGGAGACATTAACCTCTTTTTACTGTCAAATGACCGCCCCATTGTCTGGTTATCAGGGGCCCATATTTCGTTTAATCGCTTGCTGCATTGGTGGGAGACAGTAAACTCTTTATACTGTCAAATGCCCTCTACATTGTCTGGTTGCCAGGGGTCTATATTTTGTTTCATTGCCCGTGTATCACTACTGGGTGAAATCAATACTGTTTTTGCATGATTGTAACTCTCCTCTTTATGGATGACATGGGTCTGAATCTTTGAATGAGGCCTGTAGCATTGCTGGGTGAAATCAATACTGTCTTGGCGTGATTTTAACTCTCCTCATTGTGGGTCCCGTGGGCCTGAATCTTTGAATGAGGCCTGTGGCACTGCAGGCAGACATGATTCCTTCTTGGCTGTGATGACAACTTCAACTCACATGTATGGTTGCCATTGGCCTTAGTCTGTGCATGAGGCCTGTGATGTGACACTGCAGGCAGGCATAAATGCGTTTTGGCTGTAATGACAACTTCTCCATCTCCCATGTATGGTTGTCTTGGGCCTGAAGCTGTGAATGAGGCCTGTGGCTCTGCAGGCAGACCTGAATACTTTATGGCTGTGATGAGAACTTCAATTCCCATCGCATTCCCACCTGACGCCACCCCAACCTCATATTCCACCTCCTCCTCCAAGTTGCCAATTGATGTTGGTTAATTTTTATTAATTATATATTATTTTAAGTCATTTCCCTATCCACATTTTTTGCAGGGGATTCACCTACATGTTGATGCCTTTTGCAGCCCTCTAGCCCTTACCAGGGCTATTTTACAGCCTTTTTAGTGCCCAAAAGTTCGGGTCCCCATTGACTTTAATGGTGTTCAGGGTCAAGTTCGGGTCAAGTTCGGATCCCGAACCAGAACATTTTCGTGAAGTTCGGCCAAACTTTTCGAACCTGAACATCCAGGTGTTCGCTCAACCCTTTTTTTCGGGGAATCACTAGTATCCCTATGTACCCTGGCAGTTACACACTATGTATTTTATTAATTGTCCACCTTAACAGTAACCTCCACAGTGCTCCACCCCCTTAAAAGTGACTTCCACAGCACTCTGCTCTGAACCCAGACATAACTTTATCTTCGCTCATTTAGCATGTCTGTGTAAAGCATTGGAGCATTAACAGGAGCATAGCACCTTGCCCCCTTAACAGTGACCTCCACAGCACTCCATCCCCTTAACGGTGACCTTTAAGGCCATCCCGCTCCTTTAACAATGATTCCCCTTTAACAGTGATCTTCACAGCACTCGACCCCTTACCAGTGACATCCAAAGTGCCTCATCACCTTAGCAATGACATCCATAGCTCCCCCCAACCCTTAACAATGACCCCCACAGTGCTCTTCAACTTTACAGTGACCTTCACAGCACTCTATCCCCTTAACAGTCACCTATAACAGTGAAGAAAAATGGCTAAATTTTTATGGAAAATTGGTGTAAAACTGTGTTTATGTCAAGACTGAAGGACCCACAAGCTTTTATTGGCTAATATGGGTGGTGTGTCTGTGTGTATGGCAGTTACAATGAGCGAAGGACCTGTAAGCTTTTATTAATTGCAGAACTAGAGACTTCTATTTCATGGCTAACATTTTCGCATACAGTTTCAGGTTACTGTTCAATAAAGAAATTTGTCAGTAGCTAGCACAAGAGGTAACATTTTTACCCTTCTTCAGAATGATGGTGATTTGTGCAGAAAACATACAGTATGTAAGCTGTTTTTAGCATTTATGTTTTATCTACTGTTAATTAGGGTATTTTACCATTTTACCAATATACCATTACATTTGAAAACATGTGAGAGGTGCAGGGCCAGAAAAAGGTGTTTTGGTGTCCTAGGTAGAGTTGAGTGGACACCTGGAAGTTCGGCGGGTTCGGCCGAACTTCACAAAAAAGCTCGGGTTTGGGATCCGAACTTAACCCGAACTTGACCCCGAGCCCCATTGAAGTCAATGTGGACCCGAACTTTTGGGCACTAAAATGTCCTGGAAAGGTTTAGAGGGCTGCAAAAGGCAGCAAAATGTGGGCATGAGCCCTGCAAACAAATGTGGAAATGTGGAAATGACTTAAAATAAAATAAACAAAAGTTAAAAATCAAAATCTTGATCTAGGAGGAGGAAATGGAGGTGGAGTAGGAGGTTGGGGAGGCGTCAGGTGGGAATGCCATCAGCAGCGCGTCTACCAGCGTGCATTTGTAGTCACGCATCTTTCGATCATTAACAGGCGTTTTTACCTAAATTTGATTCCCTGTCAGCATTGCACAGCAGGGGTTTTTTACCAGCAAAATGGGGTTCATATCACCCACCAATGGAATAGACGATTTTGAAAAATGTAGGCCCCTGGCACCCAGGCAGGAGGGGTTTATTCACGGCAAAATGGGGTTCATGTCACCCGCTAATGGAACAGACGATTTTTAAAAATGTAGGCCCCTGGCACACAGGCAGAGGAGGGGTTTACTCATGGCAAAAATGGTAATATTGCACCCAACAATTTAAAAGAAGATTTTCCACATTTTTGGTCACTGTCACCTATGCAGAGCAGGGGTTTGTACCCAGCAGAAATGGTAATTTCGCACCCAACAATTTAAAAGAATGTTTTCCACCTTTTCGGTCACTGTCACCTATGCAGAGCAGGGGTTTGTACCCGGAAAAAATAGTAATATTTCACCCAACAATTTAAAAGAAGATTTTCCACATTTTTGGTCACTGTCACCTATGCAGAGCAGGGGTTTGTACCCGGCAAAAATGGTAATTTTGCACCCAACAATTTAAAAGAACGTTTTCCACCTTTTCGGTCACTGTCACCTATGCAGAGCAGGGGTTTGTACCTGGCAAAAATGGTAATTTTGCACCCAACAATTTAAAAGAAGATTTTTCATATTTTCAGTCCCTGTCACCTATGCAGTGCAGGGATACTTGACAGAAAAAATTTGAATATGTCAACCGCTGAACTCCCAGATGGATTAACTATATTATTGTCCCTGGCACAAATGCAGCGCAGGCCGCAAAGGTAATTCTTGGCCTTAAAAAAATATGATTTTTCCACCACCCATAAATAACATGGATTTAAGTGGTAAATTTTGGGGTGTAGGACCTCATAGTTCTCAACATCATCTTCCACCCGGTCTTCACCCCTGCCCTCTTTGTCGGTCTGCACACCGCAGAAAGCTGCAGCAGTTTGCACCTGTGTTTCTTCATCATCAGAGACGTGCTGCGGTGGTCTTCCCATGTCCTCATCCTCAAACCTAAGTTGTTGGGCATCCGTGCACTCAATCTCTTCCACTTCTGGGGCAGGGCTATGGTTGTGGCCCTGGGAAACCCTGCCAGCAGAGTCATCAAAAAGCATAAGAGACTGCTGCATGACTTGGGGCTCAGATTGCTTGGCTGATTTGCAAGGGGGTGAGGTGAAAGACTGATGGGCATGGGCTGCAGGTTCCAACTCTGAGCTTTCAGCAGTCGGAGACAATGTTAAGGTACTGGAGGCACTGTCAGCCACCCAATCTACTATCGCCTGTACATGTTCTGGCCTTACCATTCGTAAAGCGACATTCGGGCCTACCAAATAACGCTGCAGGTTCTATCGCCTACTCACACCTAAGGAAGGTGTTTCACTTGGACCTGTAGTTTGCACTGAACGGCCACGTCCTCTCCCAGCAACAGGAGCTCCACCAACACCACCATGCCCACGTCCCTTATTTGATGTTCTCCTCATTATTTGTGTTCACCCACCAAACTAACAGATGGTTTAAATCCAATGTCAATTTAACTGCCAATAATCAACAATTAAGTTCACTAACAGCAAGGCAGTGCCCGTGTCATAAACAGAATACATTTCTTTAGGTCACACAACACTGTAACAGAGCAATTCAATACAGTTACTTCACTATCACCAAAAATTTGATTTTTCAAACCAACAATGTAAAAGCAGAAGTTAATGGTTTAATTTAGTCAGAAATGCAGTGTACACCGCTAATGTGCTATCTACTACAAAACCTGTGTGTTTGCAACCAACTATGTAAATGCGGAGTTCAAAAGGTTACTTAAAATGACTGAAATACAAGGTAGGCCTCAGATCTGCCATGTAGCACAAAACCAGTGTTTATTGCAACAAACTACACAAATGCTGTATGTCACTGCTAAATTTTAAAATAGGTATTTGTGCATTGTATGCCAAACTGCTCTGTAGAACAACAATACAGGTTTATTTCCCCCAAATACAGAAATGCTGTATGTCACTGCTAAATTTGAAAATACGTTTTTGTGCATTGTATGCAAAACTTCTCTGTGGAACAACACTATGGGTTTATTTCCCCCAAAAACGTGCTGTATGTCACTACTAAATTTGAAAAAATTCAGCGTTGTATGCAAACGTGCTCTGTGGCACAACAGTAAGGGTTTATTAACCTAACCACAGAAATGCAGTATGTCACTCCAAAAATTATGAAACTGGTTTTTCAGCATTGTATGCAAACGTGCTCTATGGAACAACAGTACGGGTTTATTAACTCAACTACAGAAATGCAGTTTTTCACCACAAAATTTTAAAATATGTTTTTCAGCGGAGTATGCAAACGTCCTCTGTGGTACGACAGTACGGGTTTATTCCCCCAACTACAGAAATGCACTATTCCATGGAAACAGCACGAGGAGGCCACATAGTGGCACAATGACAGTGTAGAGGTGGCAGCAGCATCAGGAGGCCACAGAGTGGCAAGGTGAAAGTGTGGATGTAGCAGCAGCATGAGGAGACCACAGAGTGGCAAGGTGATAGTGTGGAGGTGGCAGCAGCATGAGGAGACCACAGAGTGGCAAGGTGATAGTGTGGAGGTGGCAGCAGCATGAGGAGAACCAAAATTTAGGAAAAACCGCAGCACTCTTGATCTTTAGTCCATTTGTGAATTTATTAGCACCAAAAACAAAACAACATTTCGACTACAATGAGTCTTTTTCAAGCTAGTTGAACAGCGTGCCACTCTGGGGAGGTGCAGAACAGCGTGACAACACCGTGCTCTGCACATGTAGTATGCTGGAGGGGCACAGTGAATTGTCCCTGCAGTGGGGGCTGAGGACACGGTGGAGAATTAGGAGGCAGAGGCAGACATTGTCGCAGGACCAAAGGCGTGAGAACGTGGAGGTGGGAGCGGCATCATCTGGTCTAGTTGCTGGTGTGGTTGAGCAGGAACCACAATCACCCAGTGGGCCGTAAAAGACATGTATTGTCCCTGAACGCAGTTATAGCTCCACAAGTCGGCGCTGCCTAGGACACCGACAGGCTCATGGACTGGCCCACCTTCTGTTCTACATACATGTGCAAGGCTGGAACTGCCTCTTCGGCAAAGAAATGACGGCTTGGGACTCTCCACTGTGGCTCGGTACAAGCCATCAGTTGTCTGAAAGGTGCAGAGTCCACCACTTGGAAAGGGAGGGACTGCAGCACCAGCAACTTGGACAGGAGCATGTTAAGCTTCTGTGCCGTTGAATGAGTGCACACATACTGATCTCACTTGGCAATCGCCTCGGTGATCGATTGCTGACGGAATGACTGACGAGAAGTAGGAGGGTGAGGAGAAGGAGCATCAGGACCAGCAGATGATGGGAAGGACAGACAGCTCCCTTTGGCTGAGGTGGTGAAACCTTGACTGCCTGAAACATGGTGCGTGCCACTGGGTGATGCAGCTGGCTGGACCACCACACCGGAGCCACGGTTCTCCTAGGCCACTATATGGTCACGCTACATATGCTGACACAGGGCCGTAGTTAAAACATTGACACCCTGGCCACGCCTCGCCTTCTACCCACATATTTTACATATGGCCATGTTCACCTCCTCCGACGGCTTAACAATAAACTGCCACACCGCCGATCAGTTTATTTTACCCTCAACACGACGCACTGACTGACTGCTACTGCAGCTGCCTCCGTGAAACCGTGCACCGCTACTTCCCAGACAGGTAGGCTCCTGTGAAGCTGGTCATCTACCTCGGGCACGTTTGGCTCCCGAACTTCCACTGCTGCCACCCTGCTGACTCCAGGCCACGCTAGCGACTTGCTGGCTTCACCGCTGCCTCACAGGCAAGCTGCCACCCTCTTCTCCCGATGCTGATGAAGCCCCTTCGTCACCCGGCTCCCAAGTGCGGTCAGCTACATCATCATCATCGAGTACTGTCTGCACTTCACTGATGTCCTCCTCAACCATCTCTGGGTCAGGAGTCTGACTGTTGCAACATAAGCTCCCACGCCACTCTCCTTATCACTACTTGCCCGCCTAGTGGAGGGAGCGGCGGATGTCTCCTCCAGATCTTGGCTTGCCAGTAGCTGCTGACTGTCTTCTAGTAGCTCATCCTCACTGTATAGTGGTGCTGAGCCCACAGCATACAATACTTCAATGGTTGAGGGAACAAAAAAGGACAGAGGCAGGTTGAGGACAGGTGAGGGCACAGGGCCTTCTCCCGGGCCATGCCAACTAAGGGTTGTGCCTGACGAACCTACTGACTCTTGGCTGGGGGTGTGTGATGTCACTTGCGACGAAGTCGAAGATCGAGTCAACTATTCAAGAACTGCTGGGTTGCTGGTAACGACACGACCGCTAGCTGACACTGGGAGATCAGTTCTCTCGAAGTGACCCCTGCTGCCATGACCCCTTACTCTGCTGCGACTTCTGCCCTGAACCAGAAACATTTAGGCCTCTGCCACTCCCCTCTGTCTGACATACTTTTACATCAAATAAATAAATAAAAAGGAAATTAAAACGCCCCAAAAATGTCTGTAATTTTCTCACTTCACCACACAACGGCTAACAAAACAAGCCCTTTTTTCCCCACTAATACACACAAAAAAGGGCTTTAAAACATATAATTGAACCGCTGACTGGCAAATATATATTTTCCTCTTTCCACTAAAACACGACAAAAAGGGCTTTAGAACATATAACTGCACCGCTGACCAGCAAATATATTTCTTTTCTTTTGCCACTAATACAAAACAAAAAGGGCTTTAGAGCTTATAACTGCACTGCTAAATTGCAAATATATTTTTCTTTTGCCACTAATACATGCCACAAAAGGCTTTAGAACATATAACTTCACCACTGAAGAGCAAATATATATTTTTCTTTTTCCACTAATACACGACAAAAAGAGTTTTAGAACTTATAACTGCACCGCTAAATGCCAAATATATTTTACTTTTGCCACTAATACACTCCACAAAAGGATTTAGAACATATAACTGTACCACTGAACGGCAAATATATTTTTATTTTGCCACTAATAAACGACAAAAAGGGTTATATTTAGTGTTGAGCGAGCATGCTCGGCCGAATTGGTGCTCGACTCGAGCATCGTGATTTAGCCTCTATTTCTGAAAAGTTTCTGCTGTAACCTCCCCTACTAAACCCTGTTAAACATAAAAGTTGTGGAATGATTTCTCCCTATCCTTTCCCTACACCTTGAATAATATTACCCTGCACTTGTAAATCATTTTTACTTCAATGGCTGAGGGAACAAAAAAGGACAGAGGCAGGTTGAGGACAGGTGAGGGCACAGGGCCTTCTCCCGGGCCATGCCAACTAAGGGTTGTGTCTGACGAACCTACTGACTCTTGGCTGGGGGTGTGTGATGTCACTTGCGACGAAGTCGAAGATCGAGTCAACTATTCAAGAACTGCTGGGTTGCTGGTAACGACACGACCGCTAGCTGACTCTGGGAGATCAGTTCTCTCGAAGTGACCGCTGCTGCCATGACCCCTTACTCTGCTGCGACCTCTGCCCTGAACCAAAAACATTTAGGCCTCTGCCACTCCCCTCTGTCTGACATACTTTTACATCAAATAAATAAATAAAAAGGAAATTAAAACGCCCCAAAAATGTCTGTAATTTTCTCACTTCACCCCACAACGGCTAACAAAACAAGCCCTTTTTTCCCCACTAATACACACAAAAAAGGGCTTTAAAACATATAATTGAACCGCTGACTGGCAAATATATATTTTTCTCTTTCCACTAAAACACGACAAAAAGGGCTTTAGAACATATAACTGCACCGCTGACCAGCAAATATATTTCTTTTCTTTTGCCACTAATACAAAACAAAAGGGCTTTAGAGCTTATAACTGCACTGCTAAATTGCAAATATATTTTTCTTTTGCCACTAATACATGCCACAAAAGGCTTTAGAACATATAACTTCACCACTGAAGAGCAAATATATATTTTTCTTTTTCCACTAATACACGACAAAAAGAGTTTTAGAACTTATAACTGCACCGCTAAATGCCAAATATATTTTACTTTTGCCACTAATACACTCCACAAAAGGATTTAGAACATATAACTGTACCACTGAACGGCAAATATATTTTTATTTTGCCACTAAAAAACGACAAAAAGGGCTATATTTAGTGTTGAGCGAGCATGCTCGGCCGAATTGGTGCTCGACTCGAGCATCGTGATTTAGCCTCTATTTCTGAAAAGTTTCTGCTGTAACCTCCCCTACTAAACCCTGTTAAACATAAAAGCTGTGGAATGATTTCTCCCTATCCTTTCCCTACACCTTGAATAATATTACCCTGCACTTGTAAATCATTTTTACTTCAATGGCTGAGGGAACAAAAAAGGACAGAGGCAGGTTGAGGACAGGTGAGGGCACAGGGCCTTCTCCCGGGCCATGCCAACTAAGGGTTGTGTCTGACGAACCTACTGACTCTTGGCTGGGGGTGTGTGATGTCACTTGCGACGAAGTCGAAGATCGAGTCAACTATTCAAGAACTGCTGGGTTGCTGGTAACGACACGACCGCTAGCTGACACTGGGAGATCAGTTCTCTCGAAGTGACCCCTGCTGCCATGACCCCTGCCATTAGCACAATTTTTTTTTTCTAGCACTGTCCCTAGTGCCTACTGACATCTCTCCCTGCACTAAGTACACTGGTAAATGGCAGAATCCAAGATGGCTGAGGCTATTCATAGGGCTGTGACATCACAGGGCTGGCTGATTGCTGATTGGATGCATGTATGGCATTATGGGTGATCCCGCCTTCCCAGAGTTTCTTGCTTCATGTCCTCCCACATGCAGAAGCCATTTTACGAAAAAATGTGATTCGTTACCACGTTACCATTGCTTCGGCGCAAATTCCACTTTGTCAGCTTCCATTCGCTCATCTCTAGCCCATACAGCAGGCTATAAGCACATATGGGGTTTTTCCTGAATGGGGAGAAAATGGGGAACACATACTGGGGTGTATTTTCTTCTTTAACCCCTTTTGACAGTGAAAAATTGTGATCTGCTAGTAAGTGTTTCTGCCGTCTGTGAGACACCCTTTCCACCACTTAAAACTTTCTTAGGGGGGGTGCTCTTTCCAAAATGGGGTCACTACTTAGGGTTTTTAATTTCTGGGGAATTTTTTTTAATGCAACATAGCACCTAAAATCATGTCTGCAATTCAAGTCAGCCAAATTCACATTTAGCCATGTGCCTGCTGTGTGCCCATGCAGCATACTACAAGCACATATGGGGTTTTTCCTGAATGGGGAGAAAATGGGAAACATATACTGGGGTGCATTTTCTCCTTTAACCCCTTGTAAAAATGAAAAATTGGGGTCTGCTTGTGATTTTTAATATTCACAGATGTGTGCTTTGAAATCCTTTAACAAGTGTTTCTGCCTTCTGTGAGACACCTGTTTGCTGAAAAGTACCCCTTCCACCTCTTATAATGTTCGTACTGGGGTGCTCATTGCAAAATGGGGTCACTTTTTGGGGTTTTTTAATTTCTGGGGACCTCAGGAAATGTTTAAATATGACATGGCACCTCAAATCCATGCCTGCTGATTCAAGCCTGCCAGCAGAATCCATATTTAGCTGTTTGCCTGGTGTGCGCCCATACAGCAGGCTACAAGCACATTTGTGCTTCCTGAATGGAGTATTTCCTAAATAGGGAGAAAATGGGGAACAAAATGTGGGGTGCATTTTCTCCTTTAATTAACCCCTTGTGAAAGTGAAAAATTGGCGTCTGCTAGTAATTTTTCATTTTCACAGATGTGTGCTTTGAAATCCTTTAAGAAGTGTTTCTGCCATCTGTGAGATATCTTTTTGCTGAAAAGTACCCTTTTCACCACTTACAATGTTCGTACAGGGGTTCTCTTTCCAAAATGGGGTCACTACTTGGGGTTTTTAATTTCTGGGAACCTCAGGATTTTTTTTTATTCGACATGGCACCTAAATCCATGTCTGCAATTCAGGCCAGCAAAATCAATATTTTGCTGTTTGACTCTAGAACCCTGCTTTGCGCCCATACATAATTTTTTGAGCACTTATGGGGTGTTTCTGTATTCGGGGGGGAATGGGGAACAAAATGTGGGGTGCATTTTGTCCTGTTTCCCTTTGGGAAAGTGAAAAATGCGGGTGTAAAGCAACTATTTCTCAAAAAAAATGCAATTTTTCATTTTCACTGCCAAGTGTTTCCTAATTCTAGGAAACACTTTTGAGGTCAAAGTGCTCACTACACACATTGAAAGATTCCTTTAGGGGTTCAATTTCCAAAATGGGGTTACTTTTTGGGGGTTTCCACTGAAGGGCCATCTTAGGGTGTCTTCATATGCGACATAGCTCCTGATTACCATTCCAGCTAAATCTTCGTTTCAAAAGCTATATGGTGCTCCTTCCACTCTAAAGCCTGCTGTGCACCCATACGTTAGTTTTTGAGCACATATGGGATGTTTTTGTAAACTCTAGAATCAGGGTAATACATTTTGAGTTTTGTTTTGCTGTTAACCCTTGATGTGTTGCAGGAAAATTGAATTAAAATTTGAATTTTTTTTTTTTAAATGACATTTTAAAATGTAATCCCCATTTTCCTTTAATTCTCGTGGGACACCGAAAGGGTTAACCAAGTTTATAAAATCAGTTTTGAATATCTTGAGGGGTGTAGTTTCTAAAACAGAGTGATTTATGGGTGTTTTCTAATATGTAAGCCCCATAAAGTTACTTCATAACTAAACTGGTGCTAAAAAATTGGGTTTTGGAAATTTTCTTAAAAATTTTAAGATTTGCCTCTAAACTTCTAACCCTTCTAAGGTCCCAAAAAATAAAATGTCATTTTCAATTTGATCCAAACATGAAGTGGACATATGGGGAATATTAAGTGATAACTATTTTTAGAGGTATTACTATCTATTTTAAAAGAAGAGAAATTGTAATTTGTAAATTTGCTAACTTTTCCAAATTTTTTGTAAATTTTTTTTATAAATAAAAATGAATTATTTTGACTCAAATTTACCACTGTCATGAAATACAATATTTGATGAGAAAACAATATCAGAATGGCCTTGATAAGTAAAAACGTTTTAAAGTTGTCACCACATAAATTGACACGTCAGATTTGCTAAAAATGGCCTGGTCCTTAAGGTTAAAAATGGCAGGGTCCTAAAGGGGTTAAAGAACAAGACTAGAAAGAATTAGCATGATGAGGAGTATCTTTGTTGATGAACTAAAAAGAGTATATGATTTCCTAATAATAATATAGCCCAGATTTCAAGTAGAATTATAAAAATGCTGATAAATATTGACAGAACTTTTGTGGATTAAACTGGAAGTTCTTGGGCATCTGCAGCCTTTGTACGTGTTAAATGGAAATAAAAAATTGGTTATACTGTAGACCATGCTTCTTCATACAAATTCAAAGCATCCATCTCTACAAAGAGACAAGTGAACAATAAATAATAGAATTGTACCTCCTTTCTGTCTAAACAAGATAGAAGTAGAGATTAATGATAATACAAGGAAATATTGTTACCTTGATATCTTAAGCTCTTAATTGATTTTATGCAATTTCTGTAGAACTATGGAGCTTACATGCACAACTCTGCTTTTAAGATAGAATATAAAATTAGAATTCCCTTTCTGTAAACCAGAAAGCATAATTCTACTGTAACAAAATAAGAGTAATACTTCACATTAGCATAAAATTGCTTTTATTTGTTTGGTTTCTGAAAGGTAAATTATAGTATAGCATCACTTTCTAAACATTAAAAAGGGAACTAAGTTTTAATATGCAGCAAATGAATCAATATAAGCCTCTCTTTATGTTTTATTTAAACTGCTAATGTACTATATGCAAGGTTTGGGTAATTTACTT
The DNA here is from genome assembly GCA_033119425.1 of Bufotes viridis. Classification (NCBI taxonomy): domain Eukaryota; kingdom Metazoa; phylum Chordata; class Amphibia; order Anura; family Bufonidae; genus Bufotes; species Bufotes viridis. The sequence goes on from CM065589.1 coordinate 512,823,005, forward strand.
ACTTATGAGGCAGTTTGGTTTCAAAATGATTCATTCTAAATGCAATCTTATGCAAGAAACTTCTTTATAAAAGTATCTTTATCCATGCACTTCTCTAAACAGTCTGCCAATGCCCTCGCTCAGGGCAGAGTGATATTCTATAAATCATCTTATATGAAAAATTAACATGACATGAAATATTTATAAATATTAATGTGTATGTTAATATAAGCAAAGCTGTACCAAACAATCACAACCTATCCAAGTTTCGTAAGACAGGCGTCGCTGCTAATGATATCCATTATCCCTTGAGAAATATCCTGTTGTAGTGTCCTTATGTATAGTAGTCGATCCTTTGCTCAAGTGAAGTTATCTTTCTTAATCTTTCCAATGTGCAATTTAAACTAATTGTATCTTACATAAAGGCAACCATATACTTTAGAGTATAGTTGGCTAGCCCTCCTGTTCTCAGCTGACAAACTAATGAATATGGGGAGTCCTGACTCTCCAACAATAGATGATGTCTTGAGAGAAAAGGATTGCTGTTGCTGAATTTCAACACCCAAACCTTTCATATTCCAAGAGGAATACAAAGTTGTTTTCTCCTCTCTCCCTATCGAAAGGACATATACAGTTGGTCAAACCAAACATGTACGCATATGGAGGAGTTAGGTAGCAATAGCAGTCAGCTGAACGAATGTATGGTCGAAAGCTATTGAAGGTGTGTGGGCAACCTTATCTACTTATTTATCTGTTTCTCTGATGCTCAATAATATATTTATGTTTGCAAACATCCATGACCCTTTTACACGTCTTTTTACGCTCCTTAGTTAGACATTCATCAAAATGTTACAAAGAATTAAAATGGGGATTGCAGTCAGCACAACCCAATACGCAGGTGCACGTTGCTATGGTGAAATACACATACAAACGTAAAAACAAAGGTGCAATGGCACACTGCAGCTAGAGCTCCGTCCTGCCACTATGCTGGATGTTAGATGAGGCATTAGTTTATATTTTGGCCAAATTATGTAAGCCACCCACCACTTCACGGTTGCCTCTACGAGTGGTTCCTAACATTAATTCTTACCTTTTATGGGCCATATCAGCCACACAAAATCCAGGGAGTGCAGGTGCAGCATGCATGCCAGATACACTCTGCTTGTAACCCCGTCTGGTGCCATACAGCGTTCATCAGATCAAGGGATGCAAATACCAACATGCATGCTGAGCCCACTAGTACTTCTCCTGGAACCAAATGGCTTCTGGTAAGTTCTATAAAGCAGACTCAGTTTTATACTGATGCTGCACCTGCACTCCCTGGATTTTGTGTGGCTGATATGGCCCATAAAAGGTAAGAATTAATGTTAGGAACCACTCGTAGAGGCAACCGTGAAGTGGTGGGTGGCTTACATAATTTGGCCAAAATATAAACTAATGCCTCATCTAACATCCAGCATAGTGGCAGGACGGAGCTCTAGCTGCAGTGTGCCATTGCGCCTTTGTTTTTACGTTTGTATGTGTATTTCACCATAGCAACGTGCACCTGCGTATTGGGTTGTGCTGACTGCAATCCCCATTCTAATTCTTTGTAGCATATATGGGAGGTGTGGTGACCTCCATGCAGTCATGCACACCTGACTAGTGAATCCGCCCTGTAGGCTGGTTTTAAAGTCAGTATAAAACTGAGTCTGCTTTATAGAACTTACCAGAAGCCATTTGGTTCCAGGAGAAGTACTAGTGGGCTCAGCATGCATGTTGGTATTTGCATCCCTTGATCTGATGAACGCTGTATGGCACCAGATGGGGTTACAAGCAGAGTGTATCTGGCATGCATGCTGCACCTGCACTCCCTGGATTTTGTGTGGCTGATATGGCCCATAAAAGGTAAGAATTAATGTTAGGAACCACTCGTAGAGGCAACCGTGAAGTGGTGGGTGGCTTACATAATTTGGCCAAAATATAAACTAATGCCTCATCTAACATCCAGCATAGTGGCAGGACGGAGCTCTAGCTGCAGTGTGCCATCGCACCTTTGTTTTTACATTCATCAAAATGTAATTCAAAAATAGACAGATGGCATCACACTAGTTGTATTTAGTGTATGCATCAGTAATGGGGACCAACACTAACTTACAAAATCAGGTTATTTACATAGTCGCATTTGTAGTTTTAATTCTTTTAAACCCTTCATGACATCTACCATAAATGTACAGTGGAAGTCCTGTATTTTAAGATGGCACCTGCTTGTGAGCACAGCAGGCACCAAAGCCACTAATAATTGTGATTGCAGTGTTTTAATCCCTCGGATGCCATGTTCAAGAGTAACCCTTCACCTGAGCGGTGGAAATGTGGGTGCCACGTGCTCCCACACTAGTGATGAGTGGCATAGGCAATATTCGAATTTGCGATATTTAGCGCATTTTTGACCGAATAATTGCCAAAAATTCGCAAATTTGATAACTCGTGATCTCCAGTCATTATTTACTTGATTGCGAAAATCGACAATGTAATATAACCGCAATAAAAATTCACGATTAGAATATTTGCGATCAACACTTTCCTATTGGTTGCTATGGATGTTGCTAAGTGCCGATATTCACGATAAATTCACGATAAATACACAAATAGAATATTCGGGAGCAACACTATTCATGGATTCTGTTTCCGTTATGCAGGAGAGGACTCCAACATAACGAAAACCGGATGGATCCATTATGCTGGCCATAGACATCTATTATGACGGAATGAATAACAGAATCCTCTAAAGCATGAAATTGCGTTATGGTCCATGGTAACTGAGTCCATGATGCAATTCGGCATATAGCCTAACCCGAACACGAACTCGAACTTTAAAATATGAAGTTTGCTCATTCCTATTAGCCATCTTTCAACTTCATATGCAAGTCACGGACTCAGTTTCATTTCTTTATACTTACTGTATCCATATAACATTCTATAATCTACAATACAGAAAAATGTTAACAATATATACATGTTGAAAAGTTTACATTTGTACTTGCCTATGTTACCACAGACCTCTTTGATAATTATCTGTATGTAATTCACTTTTTTATCATCTTACAGTATGTGCCTCATCCGTGCATGTCCAATAATACATCTGCACTGTAGTAACAGTGAAAAGCAATATCAGTTATCATCAGTGAGAGAATAAATAGCCCTAACACATCTAGACAATGATTAAAAATTCCAAGTGAGTCATGAAAAAATGTACAATTGGAGGAAAACGCCATACACCATTGCACATCTAATATTCAATGGCACAAAGATGATAAAATACAGATAATATAAGTGGATGTCAGACTTTCAGTGTACAAGGAGAAAGGTCACATAACTGAACAGCTGTTATATTTCAATTCTATTAGAATTGAAATGTTTAACAAAACTTTTTTTGCAATACAAACTAACATAATTATCAGGTTCATAGTTTCTCCTAAAATATACCAAATTAACACCTATACACATATTCACAAACAGTACACAATCATATTCCCCAGCAAGGTAACATAAGTCGGCAGGAAATGGTTGTAGCCTGATGGAAAGGAAAGATAGCTTAAAGAGCATGTGTCAAGAGCATGATCAACCCTTTTAAACCATGCATACTGCCTGGTAGAGTTGATAATGCTGATTAGAAAGATACCTTTCTACAACCAAGAAATATACTTTATTCATATGCAATTGAGCAAGTTTGAGCCACATGGGGAGCTTGCAAAGTGTATACTTTTTCCTGAACTCATAAGATCCACTGTGCAAGCACCAAGTCCTAAGCTGACTCAGCCCAGGTTCAATGGATCTGATGAGCTTGGGATGCAGCATCAGATCTGCTTCACAAGTGCCAATTTGACTTGGCACAAATACAATAATGCAGGGCTAGATGAGAGGTTTAGCCATATCAATCAAGGGGGAGGGGGTAGTGTGCAGAGCATACGTAATGTTCAAAGCTAGAATAAACTCTTTACCTTACATGAATCGAGAGTTCTCCCCATTCATTCCTGAGTTTGTTCTGCTAGATTTATTTCAAGCTGGCAGCTCAGGGGCATGTCCTTTCACAGGGTTATGTATCATTTGTGCTGTAGCTAGTGGCAGTTGAAAGATTGAACTGAGCATGTGCTTCCATCTCATTGAGGAAAGCCAGAACTTAGAAAAAGCGCAAACAGCAGATGGTGCTATACAGCTAGTTTTCAGTGAATAAATCAGTTGCTGTGATACAGTTTTAATTACATTCAGTTACAAACATATTCAGATCCAAGTATAGGTTTGAAACTGTACAATATTTCTAAATTCTTTTAGTTATGGTCCAGAGGAAAATACAGTACAAATACAGCATGTCATTACAACATCATCAGCTATAACCTTTCCATATTATCATCTCAGTCTCCAGATCAGTTTTACATTCCCACACTCCCCCATTACCCAAACCTCCCCAAAACTTCCTCCCCCCTCAACCCCAACAAAACTAACATATCTCTCATTTGGATAGTTTATGAGGTATCTATTGTCATGTCCGCTTATAGGTCTAGTTTACCCAGTGTTTCTCTCATTTGAGCCTCCAAATACCACTGTGTTTGAAGGGAAACATCAATTCCTTAAATTCAATAAACTTTCTCCATGTTTTAATGTATCTGTCTATGGCTTTTTCTTTATTGTGCTCAGTAGTTAATGTCTCTATATACAATAGAAGTTTCATAGTCCCTATTACTTCTTTCCATGAGGGGGTCTCTGTTTGTAACCACTTCTAAATATATATTTTTTTAACACCATGAGTAGCAGGTGTATCCCTCCTTCCCCCACCAGGGTAGACGATTCTGCATCTTGTTCCCTCAATATATATTGGAAGATGCATTGTTGAGGGTTCTGTCAAACCAATATTCTCCACATCGACTCTTCGTACTGTATGGCTTGTGTCCATAAAGGCTGCAGATTTGGGCATTCAAATAAACCATGTAGAAGACCCACCCTCGGCAAATCTCATTTGGGACACTGTCTGATATAAAGTGTTGGCGCTTCCCTATAAGTATGGTCAAAAACATAAGTCGCGTTGTGCATTATGCTCAGTTATGTCTCTCGCCATTGTTCGCTAGAGACTGCACGTTGTATCAGATCCATGCCATCCCTAATTTTTCATGATAGATCCTTATCTTCCAGTTCCCTTTCCCATTTGTCAAAGGCTTCCTTCACTAGGCCTATGGAATGTATGTTTTGGATCCTCCTATATAATTCTGAGAGTGCAATACTACTCTTGTCAGTGCCCAACAATGCCTCAAACCATATCAGTCTATTATGGTATTCCATCTTCACCAACTGTGATTTGCAAAATGATTTTATTTGTTGAAATGGGAGATAATGTTATGGTTCCAACTGGTATTTGTCCTGGAAGTCTTCCCATGAAATACATTAATTTGGTGTCCTGATGTGGTCAATATATCTTGCAATGCTTTTGTCCCTATTTCTCTCCAATCCCAGTACATTTTATTCTGTTGGCCTTGTGGGAAAGCCCTCAAAGACCATAGTGGCAGTTTGGGGTATAAATAAATTGGTAATTTGTATAGTTTTCTAATTGCATTCCAAGCCATAATTGTGTCCCTTATTTAAGTATTGAGTGTCCCTAAGTCTAGTGTGTAACATTGCAGGAAGTTCCCATGGGTAAACCATCTCCCTTTCTAGAGGTTAAGCTGAGAAATGGGATGTACCCCATATCCAGTCCCTAGCATGCCTAAACAGGGACGTTAGATTATAATTTCTAATATTGGATAATTGAAGACCCCCTTCTTATTTCAGCATGCAGAGTTTCCAATATGCTATACAAGAGGTGAATGCAGACTGTATCCTTAATATATCTACATGTCGTAGTAATAATGGGATCATCCGCATTCGGTATAATAATCTGGAGAAGCTGACCATCTTTATAATGTGAGCCCTTCCACACAATGATAATGGTAGGTTCATCTATGTTTTCAATTCACGCTTTATCTTTTGGATTATTGGGGGGTAGTTCATTTTATATAGAGGGGAAGGGGTCTGTCCTATTTTTATCCCTAAATATGTGATCTTGGATAACTTCCACTTGGTAGGGCAAGGGAGGTTGAAGCCTGTATCCTTGTAGAAATAGCAGTTGGCTTTTGCTTACATTTATTTTATAACCAGTAACTAAGCCATAATGGATCAAGGTAGTCAAATGTAGATCTGCAAAACATGTGAGTTTTATTTCTTTCCTACCCAACCCAAAACCCTCATATACATTAGATTGTAGAATCAATTGAGCCAAAGGTTCAAGGGCTATATTGAACACAAGGGGGGATAGTAGGCACCCCTGTCTGGTTCCCTTTCTCACTTCTATTGTTCATGACAGGAAACCTGGTAAGTTGACTCTGGCTTGGGGGTTGTCATATAAAACTCCCAGATAAGTTCGGAAAGATCCCACTATTCCTTTTATCTAAAACTGCTCCTAGCCATTTCCAGCTGACGTTGTCGAATGCCTTTTCAGCGTCTATCGCCAGGAGTGCCAGGTTATATTTCTTGTTAGAGATGGCCTTGCGGTTCGCCCGGCGGTCGTTTCACGGCGAACAACTGCGCGCTCGCGATTTCGCCCAACATGTGAATGATCTCCGCTGGTGCCATATTCTTTTGCATTGCGGCTAACTTTGACTCATGACACATCCATCAGGTGGGACAGGACAGCCAATTGAGATGTTTCAGCACATGGAAACAACCTCACCCTATAACAGAACACGATCTGGCAGCCATTTTACATTCTGTGTTTTGCTAGTGTAGGGAGAGGTTGCTTTGTGGAGCAGGGACAGGCTGTTAGGGACACCAAATGTTAGCTAATAGGGCCACAAAAGTCCTTTTAAGGACTGGTATAGGTGTGCTATCGATAGGTGTAATATACTGAGGGGTGTGATATACTTATAATATATTTTCTAACATAGACAGTATATTATAGTCAATTTGTATTGTGCAGCAGTTGTGTGCAGTTCTGCTGCGATACCGCAGCTATATGGAGGGACAAACACTATTGGAATAACTAATTGCAACTAAGGTGCTATACCTGTTGGCCTCTCCCCAAAAAATGATTGAGTGGTGTGATATACCTATAATATACTTTCTAACATAGAAAGTGCATTTGTATTATGCAACAGTTGTGTGCGGTTCTGCTGCGATACCGCAGGTATATAGAGGTACAAGTGCTATTGGAACAAATATTTGAAATGGGTGTGATATACCTGTTGCCCCCAAATAAACAGGGTGTGATATAACTGTTGTGGCAAAAAAATGAATTGAGTGGTGTGATATACCTGTTTCCCCCAAAATTGATTGAGGCCTGCGATATACCTGCTTCCACAAAATATTGATTGAGGGGTGCAATATACCTGCTTCCACAAAATACTGATTAAGGTGTTTGATATACCTGCTTCCACTAAATATTGATTAAGGGGTTCTATATACCTGCTTTCACAAAATACTGATTAAGGGGTGCAATATACCTGCTTCCACAAAATACTTATTAAGGTTTTTGATATACCTGCTTCTACCAAATATTGATTGAGGCCTGCGATATACCTGCTTCCACAAAATATTGATTGAGGGGGACAATATACCTGCTTCCACCAAATATTGATTGAGGCCTGAGATATACCTGCTTCGACAAAATAATGATTAAGGGGTTTGATATACCTGTTTCCACAAAATACTGATTGACGGGTGCGATATACCTGCTTCCACAAAATACTGATTGAGGGGTACGATATACCTTCTTCCACAAAATACTGATGAAGGGGTTTGATATACCTGCTTCCACAAAATATTGATTGAGGGGTGCGATATACCTGCTTCCACCAAATACTGATTGAGGCCTGCCATATACCTGCTTTGACAAAATACTGATTAAGGGGTCCGATATACCTGTTTCCACCAAATATTGATTGAGGCCTGTGATATATCTGCTTCCACAAAATACTGATTAAGGGGTTTGATATACCTGTTTCCACCAAATATTGATTGAGGCCTGCAATATACCTGCTTCCACAAAATACTGTATATACATAAAGCAAAGACGGTTCTTTGTTCTGAGTGGTGGCGGATATGTGTGGGCTGGCATGAGGAAGTTCAATGACACGTGGTCGTCATAAGTGTTGAATTCCTCTGAGATCCATGCCTCATTCATTTTTAGAATTGTGAGGTAGTCCACACTGTTTTGAGCTAGGCGAGTGCGCTTATTGGTCACGATCCCCCTTGCTGTGCAGAACGTCCTTTCAGACAGGACACTCTACGAGTGGCAAGCCAAGATTTCCATGGCAAATTGTGCCAGCTCTGGCCAAAGGTCAAGCCTCCACACCCAGTCCAGCGGTTCCTCGCATCTCAGAGCTTCCACATCGGCCGTAAACCCCATGTAGTTGGACGCCTGCCGGTCTAGGCGTTCCCTGAGGGCAGCTGCATGAATGATCTCATATCCAAAGTGACCAACACATCTTCAAACTGCCCTCTTCTTGCATGAGCGGTAGGATTGGTTCCTGCACCTGTTTCGCTATGGGTGGAAATTCCTCAGCCAGTGCCCGCAACAGCAGAATGCAGCATCTCTCGCAGAAAAGCCTGGAAATGCTGCATTCTGCCAGCCCTCTGCGATGCTAGTAACATGTCCACCATTTTGTGTTTGTGCCGGGGGTCTAAGTACGTTGCCACACAGTACTTGTCCTTGACCTTTATTTTTTTTATACGGGGGGTCCCTCTTCAAACACTGGAGCATGAAGCACTAAATGGAAGTGGTTCAGCGCCCTGGCTCCTGCTCATCGCCCAGGAGAATGTCGTCCTCGATCTCCTCCCCCCAGCGACGGACAACACCAGGGATCCCCAAAAAGTCCCCTTCAAAGCCTGCTCTTCATGCTCATCCTCCCCCCAGCCACCATCCTCCTCTGACTCCTCTTTAGACTCCTGCTGACTTGTCTCAGATGGAGTAGCCCCCCCTGGGAATTCATTCAGCATTTCGACTTCCTTATCTGCCAGCTCCCGCTCCTTGACGGCTTGATCAATGACACGACACAATGCATGATCCAGAGAGAAGGTGTAAGGTACGATGTCACTGATGGCACCCTGGCTGCGACTGACCAGTTTTGTGATCTCATCAAATGGCTTCAGAAGTCTGCTTGCGTTGCGCATGAGCAGCCGCTGGCACGGTGAAAAGAAACCAAGTTACCCAGAACCTGTACAGGTAGTCGTTAACTGCACGTTGCTGCTGGAGCAGCCTATCAAGCATATACAATGTGGAGTTCCAGCGCTTAAGGCTGTCACAAATCAGACGCCTGACGGCCAAGTGGTGTCGCCCCTGAACGTCAGCAAGGCGAGCCATAGTGATGTCGCGAACATAAAATTTTCAGTTCGCGAACAGCGAACGCGAACTTCTGCAAATGTTCGCGAACGGGCGAACCGGGCGAACCGCCATAGACTTCAATTGGCAGGCGAATTTTAAAACCCACAGGGACTCTTTCTGGCCACAATAGTGATGAGAAAGTTGTTTCAAGGGGTCTAACACCTGGACTGTGGCATGCCGGAGGGGGATCTATGGCAAAACTCCCATGGAAAATTACGTAGTGGACGCAGCGTCGGGTTTTAATCCATAAAGGGCATAAATCAACTAACATTCCTAAATTGTTTGGAATAACGTGCTTTAAAACATCCAGTGTGTGTATAGGATCAGGTATGATGTTGTATCGATCAGGTAGTGTAAGGGTTACGCCCACTTCACAGACATTGACAGACCAAACTCCCCTTTTAATGCACCGCAAACAGTTCATTTGCACAACCGCAAACTCCCCATTTGCACAAGGTTGGATACCAAGCTAGCCACGTCCCGGTGATGTCATTGAAGGTTTCTTCCTCCACCCAGCCACGTACAACACCAAGGGTACCCAAAAGATGAATTGAATTGATTTTTCGAACGGTGAGATGGTTAAAAAAACGCTGGCTCCCTCCACTCTGTTTTAAACCACGGTCACTGCGTCTGCGCCGTGCAATTTACTGTCACACCCGATATGAGTGGTATTTTCTGTAGTACTATTCTCATCAGTTTAATCCTCTAACGTCCCCAATCTGGGTGCCATTTATTGAATAGATTTTTCGAACGGGGAGATGGTTAAAAAACGCTGGCTCCCTCCACTCTGTTTTAAACCACGGTCACTGCGTCTGCGCCGTGCAATTTACTGTCACACCCGATATGAGTTGTATTTTCGGTAGTACTATTCTCATCAGTTTAATCCCTCTAACGTCCCCAATCTGGGTGCCATTTATTGAATAGATTTTTCGAACGGGGAGATGGTTAAAAAACGCTGGCTCCCTCCACTCTGTTTTAATCCACGGTCACTGCGTCTGCGCCGTGCAATTTACTGTCACACCCGATATGAGTGGTATTTTCTGTAGTACTATTCTCATCAGTTTAATCCCTCTAACGTCCCCAATCTGGGGGCCATTTATTGAATAGATTTTTCGAACGGGGAGATGGTTAAAAAAACGCTGGCTCCCTCCACTCTGTTTTAAACCACGGTGACTGCGTCTGCGCCGTGCAATTTACTGTCACACCCGATATGAGTGGTATTTTCTGTAGTACTATTCTCATCAGTTTAATCCCTCTAACGTCCCTAATCTGGGGGCCATTTATTGAATAGATTTTTCGAACGAGGAGATGGTTAAAAAACGCTGGCTCCCTCCACTCTGTTTTAAACCACGGTGACTGCGTCTGCGCCGTGCAATTTACTGTCACACCCGATATGAGTGGTATTTTCTGTAGTACTATTCTCATCAGTTTAATCCCTCTAACGTCCCCAATCTGGGTGCCATTTATTGAATAGATTTTTCGAACGGAGAGATGGTTAAAAAAACGCTGGCTCCCTCCACTCTGTTTTAAACCACGGTCACTGCGTCTGCGCCGTGCAATTTACTGTCACACCCGATATGAGTGGTATTTTCTGTAGTACTATTCTCATCAGTTTAATCCCTCTAACGTCCCCAATCTGGGGGCCATTTATTGAATAGATTTTTCGAACGGGGAGATGGTTAAAAAAACGCTGGCTCCCTCCACTCTGTTTTAATCCACGGTCACTGCGTCTGCGCCGTGCAATTTACTGTCACACCCGATATGAGTGGTATTTTCTGTAGTACTATTCTCATCAGTTTAATCCCTCTAACGTCCCCAATCTAGGGGCCATTTATTGAATAGATTTTTCGAACAGGGAGATGGTTAAAAACGCTGGCTCCCTCCACTCTGTTTTAAACCACGGTGACTGCGTCTGCGCCGTGCAATTTACTGTCACACCCGATATGAGTGGTATTTTCTGTAGTACTATTCTCATCAGTTTAATCCCTCTAACGTCCCCAATCTGGGGGCCATTTATTGAATAGATTTTTCGAACGGGGAGATGGTTAAAAACGCTGGCTCCCTCCACTCTGTTTTAATCCACGGTCACTGCGTCTGCGCCGTGCAATTTACTGTCACACCCGATATGTGTGGTATTTTCTGTAGTACTATTCTCATCAGTTTAATCCCTCTAACGTCCCCAATCTGGGGGCCATTTATTGAATAGATTTTTCGAACGGGAGATGGTTAAAAACGCTGGCTCCCTCCACTCTGTTTTAAACCACGGTCACTGCGTCTGCGCCGTGCAATTTACTGTCACACCCGATATGAGTGGTATTTTGTGTAGTACTATTCTCATCAGTTTAATCCCTCTAACGTCCCTAATCTGCGTGCCATTTATTGAATAGATTTTTCGAACGGGGAGATGGTTAAAAAAACGCTGGCTCCCTCCACTCTGTTTTAAACCACGGTGACTGCGTCTGCGCCGTGCAATTTACTGTCACACCCGATATGAGTGGTATTTTCTGTAGTACTATTCTCATCAGTTTAATCCCTCTAACGTCCCCAATCTGGGTGCCATTTATTGAATAGATTTTTCGAACGGGAGATGGTTAAAAAAACGCTGGCTCCCTCCACTCTGTTTTAAACCACGGTGACTGCGTCTGCGCCGTGCAATTTACTGTCACACCCGATATGAGTGGTATTTTCTGTAGTACTATTCTCATCAGTTTAATCCCTCTAACGTCCCCAATCTGGGGGCCATTTATTGAATAGATTTTTCGAGCGGGAGATGGTTAAAAAACGCTGGCTCCCTCCACTCTGTTTTAAACCACGGTCACTGCGTCTGCGTCGTGCAATTTACTGTCACACCCGATATGAGTGGTATTTTCTGTAGTACTATTCTCATCAGTTTAATCCCTCTAACGTCCCCAATCTGGGTGCCATTTATTGAATAGATTTTTCGAGCGGGGAGATGGTTAAAAAACGCTGGCTCCCTCCACTCTGTTTTAAACCACGGTGACTGCGTCTGCGCCGTGCAATTTACTGTCACACCCGATATGAGTGGTATTTTCTGTAGTACTATTCTCATCAGTTTAATCCCTCTAACGTCCCCAATCTGAGGGCCATTTATTGAATAGATTTTTCGAACGGGAGATGGTTAAAAAACGCTGGCTCCCTCCACTCTGTTTTAAACCACGGTCACTGCGTCTGCGCCGTGCAATTTACTGTCACACCCGATATGATTGGTATTTTCTGTAGTACTATTCTCATCAGTTTAATCCCTCTAACGTCCTAATCTGGGGGCCATTTATTGAATAGATTTTTCGAACGGGGAGATGGTTAAAAAACGCTGGCTCCCTCCACTCTGTTTTAAACCACGGTCACTGCGTCTGCGCCGTGCAATTTACTGTCACACCCGATATGAGTGGTATTTTTGTGTAGTACTATTCTCATCAGTTTAATCCCTCTAACGTCCCCAATCTGGGGGCCATTTATTGAATAGATTTTTCGAACGGGAGATGGTTAAAAACGCTGGCTACCTCCACTCTGTTTTAAACCACGGTGACTGCGTCTGCGCCGTGCAATTTACTGTCACACCCGATATGAGTGGTATTTTCTGTAGTACTATTCTCATCAGTTTAATCCCTCTAACGTCCCCAATCTGGGGGCCATTTATTGAATAGATTTTTCGAACGGGGAGATGGTTAAAAAAACGCTGGCTCCCTCCACTCTGTTTTAAACCACGGTCACTGCGTCTGCGCCGTGCAATTTACTGTCACACCCGATATGATTTGTATTTTCTGTAGTACTATTCTCATCAGTTTAATCCCTCTAACGTCCCTAATCTGGGGGCCATTTATTGAATAGATTTTTCGAGCGGGAGATGGTTAAAAAACGCTGGCTCCCTCCACTCTGTTTTAAACCACGGTCACTGCGTCTGCGCCGTGCAATTTACTGTCACACCCGATATGAGTGGTATTTTGTGTAGTACTATTCTCATCAGTTTAATCCTCTAACGTCCCCAATCTGGGGGCCATTTATTGAATAGATTTTTCGAGCGGGGAGATGGTTAAAAAAACGCTGGCTCCCTCCACTCTGTTTTTAAACCACGGTCACTGCGTCTGCGCCCGTGCAATTTACTGTCACACCCGATATGAGTGGTATTTTCTGTAGTACTATTCTCATCAGTTTAATCCCTCTAACGTCCCCAATCTGGGGGCCATTTATTGAATAGATTTTTCGAATGGGGAGATGGTTAAAAAACGCTGGCTCCCTCCACTCTGTTTTTAAACCACGGTGACTGCGTCTGCGCCGTGCAATTTACTGTCACACCCGATATGAGTGGTATTTTCTGTAGTACTATTCTCATCAGTTTAATCCCTCTAACGTCCCCAATCTGGGGCCATTTATTGAATAGATTTTTCGAACGGGAGATGGTTAAAAAACGCTGGCTCCCTCCACTCTGTTTTAAACCACGGTCACTGCGTCTGCGCCGTGCAATTTACTGTCACACCCGATATGAGTTGAATTTTCGGTAGTACTATTCTCATCAGTTTAATCCCTCTAACGTCCCCAATCTGGGTGCCATTTATTGAATAGATTTTTCGAACGGGGAGATGGTTAAAAAACGCTGGCTCCCTCCACTCTGTTTTTAATCCACGGTCACTGCGTCTGCGCCGTGCAATTTACTGTCACACCCGATATGAGTGGTATTTTCTGTAGTACTATTCTCATCAGTTTAATCCCTCTAACGTCCCCAATCTGGAGGCCATTTATTGAATAGATTTTTCGAACGGGAGATGGTTAAAAAACGCTGGCTCCCTCCACTCTGTTTTAAACCACGGTGACTGCGTCTGCGCCGTGCAATTTACTGTCACACCCGATATGAGTGGTATTTTCTGTAGTACTATTCTCATCAGTTTAATCCCTCTAACGTCCCTAATCTGGGGGCCATTTATTGAATAGATTTTTCGAGCGGGGAGATGGTTAAAAAAACGCTGGCTCCCTCCACTCTGTTTCAAACCACGGTGACTGCTTCTGCGCCGTGCAATTTACTGTCACACCCGATATGAGTGGTATTTTCTGTAGTACTATTCTCATCAGTTTAATCCCTCTAACGTCCCCAATCTGGGGGCCATTTATTGAATAGATTTTTCGAGCGGGAGATGGTTAAAAAAGCGCTGGCTCCCTCCACTCTGTTTTAATCCCACGGTCACTGCGTCTGCGCCGTGCAATTTACTGTCACACCCGATATGAGTGGTATTTTCTGTAGTACTATTCTCATCAGTTTAATCCCTCACGTCCCCAATCTGGGGGCCATTTATTGAATAGATTTTTCGAGCGGGAGATGGTTAAAAAACGCTGGCTCCCTCCACTCTGTTTTAAACCACGGTGACTGCGTCTGCGCCGTGCAATTTACTGTCACACCCGATATGAGTGGTATTTTCTGTAGTACTATTCTCATCAGTTTAATCCCTCTAACGTCCCTAATCTGCGTGCCATTTATTGAATAGATTTTTCGAGCGGGAGATGGTTAAAAAACGCTGGCTCCCTCCACTCTGTTTTAAACCACGGTGACTGCGTCTGCGCCGTGCAATTTACTGTCACACCCGATATGAGTGGTATTTTCTGTAGTACTATTCTCATCAGTTTAATCCCTCTAACGTCCCCAATCTGGGGGCCATTTATTGAACAGATTTTTCGAACGAGGAGATGGTTAAAAACGCTGGCTCCCTCCACTCTGTTTTAAACCACGGTCACTGCGTCTGCGTCGTGCAATTTACTGTCACACCCGATATGAGTGGTATTTTCTGTAGTACTATTCTCATCAGTTTAATCCTCTAACGTCCCCAATCTGGGTGCCATTTATTGAATAGATTTTTCGAACGGGGAGATGGTTAAAAAACGCTGGCTCCCTCCACTCTGTTTTAAACCACGGTGACTGCGTCTGCGCCGTGCAATTTACTGTCACACCCGATATGAGTGGTATTTTCTGTAGTACTATTCTCATCAGTTTAATCCCTCTAACGTCCCCAATCTGGGGCCATTTATTGAATAGATTTTTCGAGCAGGGAGATGGTTAAAAAACGCTGGCTCCCTCCACTCTGTTTTTAAACCACGGTCACTGCGTCTGCGCCGTGCAATTTACTGTCACACCCGATATGATTGGTATTTTCTGTAGTACTATTCTCATCAGTTTAATCCCTCTAACGTCCCTAATCTGGGGGCCATTTATTGAATAGATTTTTCGAACGGGAGATGGTTAAAAAACGCTGGCTCCCTCCACTCTGTTTTAAACCACGGTCACTGCGTCTGCGCCGTGCAATTTACTGTCACACCCGATATGAGTGGTATTTTGTGTAGTACTATTCTCATCAGTTTAATCCCTCTAACGTCCCCAATCTGGGGGCCATTTATTGAATAGATTTTTCGAACGAGGAGATGGTTAAAAAACGCTGGCTACCTCCACTCTGTTTTAAACCACGGTGACTGCGTCTGCGCCGTGCAATTTACTGTCACACCCGATATGAGTGGTATTTTCTGTAGTACTATTCTCATCAGTTTAATCCCTCTAACGTCCCCAATCTGGGGGCCATTTATTGAATAGATTTTTCGAACGGGGAGATGGTTAAAAAACGCTGGCTCCCTCCACTCTGTTTTAAACCACGGTCACTGCGTCTGCGCCGTGCAATTTACTGTCACACCCGATATGAGTTGTATTTTCTGTAGTACTATTCTCATCAGTTTAATCCCTCTAACGTCCCCAATCTGGGGGCCATTTATTGAATAGATTTTTCGAACGGGAGATGGTTAAAAAACGCTGGCTCCCTCCACTCTGTTTTAAACCACGGTGACTGCGTCTGCGCCGTGCAATTTACTGTCACACCCGATATGAGTGGTATTTTCTGTAGTACTATTCTCATCAGTTTAATCCCTCTAACGTCCCCAATCTGGGGGCCATTTATTGAATAGATTTTTCGAACGGGGAGATGGTTAAAAAACGCTGGCTCCCTCCACTCTGTTTTAAACCACGGTCACTGCGTCTGCGCCGTGCAATTTACTGTCACACCCGATATGAGTGGTATTTTCTGTAGTACTATTCTCATCAGTTTAATCCCTCTAACGTCCCCAATCTGGGTGCCATTTATTGAATAGATTTTTCGAACGGGAGATGGTTAAAAAACGCTGGCTCCCTCCACTCTGTTTTAAACCACGGTGACTGCGTCTGCGCCGTGCAATTTACTGTCACACCCGATATGAGTGGTATTTTCTGTAGTACTATTCTCATCAGTTTAATCCCTCTAACGTCCCCAATCTGGGGGCCATTTATTGAATAGATTTTTCGAACGGGGAGATGGTTAAAAAAACGCTGGCTCCCTCCACTCTGTTTTAAACCACGGTGACTGCGTCTGCGCCGTGCAATTTACTGTCACACCCGATATGAGTGGTATTTTCTGTAGTACTATTCTCATCAGTTTAATCCCTCTAACGTCCCCAATCTGGGGGCCATTTATTGAATAGATTTTTCGAACGGGGAGATGGTTAAAAAAACGCTGGCTCCCTCCACTCTGTTTTAAACCACGGTGACTGCGTCTGCGCCGTGCAATTTACTGTCACACCCGATATGAGTGGTATTTTCTGTAGTACTATTCTCATCAGTTTAATCCCTCTAACGTCCCCAATCTGGGGGCCATTTATTGAATAGATTTTTCGAACGGGGAGATGGTTAAAAAAACGCTGGCTCCCTCCACTCTGTTTTAAACCACGGTCACTGCGTCTGCGCCGTGCAATTTACTGTCACACCCGATATGAGTGGTATTTTCTGTAGTACTATTCTCATCAGTTTAATCCCTCTAACGTCCCCAATCTGGGGGCCATTTATTGAATAGATTTTTCGAACGGGAGATGGTTAAAAAACGCTGGCTCCCTCCACTCTGTTTTAAACCACGGTGACTGCGTCTGCGCCGTGCAATTTACTGTCACACCCGATATGAGTGGTATTTTCTGTAGTACTATTCTCATCAGTTTAATCCCTCTAACGTCCCCGACTCCCCAATCTGGGGGCCATTTATTAAATAGATTTTTGAGCAGGGAGATGGTTAAAAAACGCTGGCTCCCTCCACTGATATGAGTGGTATTTTCTGTAGTATTATTCTCATCAGTTTAATCCCTGTTACGTCCCATATCAGGGATTGCCTTTTGTGAAAAAAAATTTAGGCCGGGTACCTTCGACTGCCTTCACAGTGACAGACCAAACTCTCGTACACTAAACTGAATTGATTTCAGGAACCGGGAGATGGAAAAAGCAGCTTGGTCGGTCCTCTTACTCCCAAATTGGGGCACTGCGGCGTGCACAGAGCAATGTGCTGTGACACCCTATATGAGTGGTGTCTTAACTAGTACTATTGCTATCAGTTTAATCCCTGTTACGGACCCTATCCGGTCGAATTGATTAACCATTGTCGAATCCCCCATTGACATCCCCTTATAAGCTGTGTAAAGCATATTTTTAGTTTGGTTTTGAACTGCTGCATCCTTTCCGACTTTCGGTAATTTGGTAACATTTCTGCCACTTTCTGCTTATACCGGGGTCTAGTAGCGTGGCCACCCGATCGCTTTTGGTCTGATCATAATGAAGCAACGGCCTTATCATCTGGGGTGTGGCAACATTGCCAACACACTTATAGAGTGATGATGATTGCTTCATTGTGATACATAAGCCCCTTCACCACAACAAGGTAACGATCACGAAGGGAATTGACACTTGTATGTGCCTTTTTTTTTTGGTTTGTTTTTGCAGCCACAGTGCTGCACCATAGGACAGAAAAATTAGGCATGTACACATGCCTGAAAAATAATGGCACTGTTGCAGCCGCTATTGTAGCAGCGGCCGGAAAAATTTATGTTTTCCAGGCAGAAAAGTGACTAAAACATTGCGGCTTGAACCCTAGTTGGTGGTGGAGAATTCACGAAAGTCATCCGGTATGCAGACATTAAATACAGCAGCGTGGGGACCATTTTAAGGCCATGGCATGTAATCAGGCCTTTTGTTAGTCAAGCGTATCCCCCACTGTCAGTCCCTTCGGGATCCATGCCTCATTCATCTTTATGAAGGTGAGGTAATCAACACTTTTTGACCGAGGCGACTTCTCTTGTCAGTGACAATGCCTCCTGCTGCACTGAAGGTCCTTTCTGACAGGACACTTGAAGCAGGGCAGGCCAGAAGTTCTATCGCAAACTGGGATAGCTCAGGCCACAGGTCAAGCCTGCACACCCAGTAGTGAAGGGGTTCATTGCTCCTCAGAGTGTCGATATCTGCTGTTAAGGCGAGGTAGTCTGCTACCTGTCGGTCGAGTCGTTCTCTAAGGCTGGATCCCGAAGGGCTGTGGCGATGAGTAGGACTGAAAAAGCTCCGCATGTCCTCCATCAACAACACATCTGTAAATCGTCCAGTCCTTGCCGCCGTGGTAGGAGGAGGATTACACTCACCTCTTCCCCTGTTAGATTCCCGTTGTGCTGTGACATCCCCCTTATAAGCTGTGTAAAGCATATTTTTAGTTTGGTTTTGAACTGCTGCATCCTTTCCGACTTTCGGTAATTTGGTAACATTTCTGCCACTTTCTGCTTATACCGGGGTCTAGTAGCGTGGCCACCCAGTACAGATCGTTCTCCTTTATCCTTTTTATACGTGGGTCCCTCAACAGACATGACAGCATGAAAGACCCCATTTGAACAAGGTTGGATGCAGAGCTACTCATTTCCCGTTCCTCGTCCTCACTGATGTCATTGACGGTCTGTTCTTCCCCCAGCCACGTACAACACCATGGGTCCCAGATAGGTGACAACAACGAGCACCCTGGGGTGCCTGCTGTGGTTGGTCTTCCTCCTCCTCAAAGCCACCACATTCCTCCTCTGACTCCTCTTCCTCATACTCCTCTTCCAGCGTTGCTGCAGGTCCGACAAGCGATGATGACAAGGCTGTTTCTGGTGGTGATGGTGACCACAACTCTTCCTCTTCCTCTTCACGCTCATCTACAGCCTGATCCAGAACTCTTCGCAGGGCACGCTCCAGGAAGAAAACAAATGGGATGAGGTCGCTGATGGTGCCTTCGGTGCGACTGACTAGGTTTGTCACCTCCTCAAAAGGACGCATAAGCCTACAGGCATTGCGCATGAGTGTCCAGTAACGTGGCAAAAAGATTCCCAGCTCCGCAGAGGCTGTCCTAGCACCCGGTCATACAAATACTCGTTGACGGCTTTTTCTTGTTGGAGCAGGCGGTCGAACATTAGGAGTGTTGAATTCCAACGTGTCGGGCTGTCGCATATCAAGCGCCTCACTGGCATGTTGTTTCGCCGCTGAATATCGGAAAAGTGCGCCATGGCCGTGTAGGAACGCCTGAAATGGCCACACACCTTCCTGGCCTGCTTGAGGACGTCCTGTAAGCCTGGGTACTTAGACACAAAACGTTGTGCGATGAGATTCAACACATGTGCCATGCACGGCACATGTGACAACTTGCCCAAATTTAATGCCGCCAACAGATTGCTTCCATTGTCACACACCACTTTGCCGATCTCCAGTTGGTGCGGGGTCAGCCACTGATCCACCTGTGCGTTCAGGGCGGACAGGAGTGCTGGTCCTGTGTGGCTCTCTGCTTTCAGGCAAGTCAACCCCAAGATAGCGTGACACTGTCGTATCCGGGATGTGGAATAGCCCCTGGGGAGCTGGGGGAATCAGTTGATGTGCAGCCAGGCGCCGCAGCAGAAGAGGACTCAGCCGAGGAGGATATTGAAGAGGATGGAGTAGGAGTAGAGGAGGTGGCAGTAGGTCTGCCTGCAAGTCGTGGTGGTGTCACCAACTCCGCTGCGGAGCCACGCATTCCATGCTTGTCAGCCGTCAGCAGGTTGACCCAATGCGCAGTATACGTGATATACCTGCCCTGACCGTGCTTTGCAGACCAGGTATCAGTGGTCAGATGGACCCTTGCCCCAACACTGTATGCCAGAGATGCCATGACTTCCTTTTCAATGACATGGTAGAGGTTTGGGATTGCCTTTTTGAAAAAAAATTTCGTCGGGTACCTTCCACTGTGGTGTCCCAATAGCGACAAATTTTTTGAAGGCCTCAGACTCTACCAGCTGGTATGGTAAAAGCTGGCGGGCTAAGAGTTCCGTCAAGCCAGCTGTCAGTCGCCGGGCAAGGGGTGACTTTGTGACATTGGCTTCTTATGCTCAAACATGTCCTTGACAGACACCTGACTGTGGGCAGATGAGCAGGAACTGCTGAAGGTGAGAGATGGAGTGGCGGGTGGTTGAGAGGGGGCAGGGAGGACAGCAGTGGTTGGCGTGGCTGAAGATGCTGGACCAGGAGGAGCATGGTGGCTTTGAGTTTGTGTGCTGCTTGTACTCATGTGTTGATCCCATAGGCGTTTGTGATGTGAGATCATGTGCCTTCGCAAAGCAGTTGTACCAAGGTGGGTGTTGGACTTCCCACGACTCAGTTTCTTTTGGCACAGGTTGCAAATGGCATTGCTTTTATCAGAGGCAGACACACAAAAAAATGCCACACTGCTGAGCTTTGCAATGACGGCATTCTAGTGGTGGCAACAGCATGCGTTGACTGGCGTGCTGTCTGGCTGACCCCAGGTGCCGATACATGCTGTCTGACTGTGCCACTAACTCCTTGCGACGACCTCCCCCTGCTTCCAACTCGTCTCCTCATTCTCTCTGTCTCCCCTTCAGAACTTTCCCCCTCTTCTTCTCTTCGAGCAGGCACCCACGTGGCATCCGTGGACACATCGTCATCATCAACCGCTTCACTTGTATCTGACACCTCAGCAAAGGAAGCAGCAGCGGAGTACAACATCATCATCATCATCATCACACTGTACGTCCATGTGTGTAATCCTGCCTGACTGAGACATATCCCGTAATCTACATCATCTGGCAATAATGGTTGCGCATCACTAATTGCATCCAACTGATGTGTAAATAACTCCTCTGACGGATCAAGTGAAGCGGCTGTGGTGGCTGTGGTGGTAGTGGTGGTGGTGGCGGCGGGCGGGTGCGTGGTAACTTGAGGCAGGTGACCGAAGCTGAGCTGGAGGAGGATGGTGCGTCAAGGTTCTTAGCGGAAGCTGTTGAAGGTTGGGTGTCCTGTCTAAGCCAGTCAACTACGTCCTCTGAATTTTCGGGTTCAGGAGTGCGTGGCCTCTGAAAACTGGGCATTATTCCAGGGACAGTGGAAATCACAGCACCACGACCACGGCGGCCCCTGCGTGTGGCCTGCCTCTGCCTGTCATTTTTTTAGATAAGTGGTACTACGCGTGCTAGGTACTGTGCCACCCGGTATGAGTGGTTGGCACTGGCAGTGGGCACACTACAGTCTGTGGAAGTGGGCCTGACACACACTGGCAGCAGGCAAGCAACTGAATTTAGACTACTGTCTAAAAATTAAATGCCTTATTTATCGGCAAGCTACTGTGCCACCCGGTATCAGTGGTTGGCACTGGCAGTGGGCACACTACAGTCAGTGGAAGAGGGCCTGACACACACTGGCAGCAGGCAAGCAACTGAATTTAGACTACTGTCTAAAAATTAAATGTCTAATTTATCGGCAAGCTACTGTGCCACCCGGTATCAGTGGTTGGCACTGGCAGTGGGCACACTACAGTCAGTGGAAGCGGGCCTGACACACACTGGCAGCAGGCAAGCAACTGAATTTAGACTACTGTCTAAAAATTAAATGCCTTATTTATCGGCAAGCTACTGTGCCACCCGGTATCAGTGGTTGGCACTGGCAGTGGGCACACTACAGTCTGTGGAGGTGGGCCTGACACACACTGGCAGCAGGCAAGCAACTGAATTTAGACTACTGTCTAAAAATTAAATGCCTTATTTATTGGCAAGCTACTGTGCCACCCGGTATCAGTGGTTGGCACTGGCAGTGGGCACACTACAGTCAGTGGAAGAGGGCCTGACACACACTGGCAGCAGGCAAGCAACTGAATTTAGACTACTGTCTAAAAATTAAATTCCTTATTTATCGGCAAGCTACTGTGCCACCCGGTATCAGTGGTTGGCACTGGCAGTGGGCACACTACAGTCAGTGGAAGAGGGCCTGACACACACTGGCAGCAGGCAAGCAACTGAATTTAGACTACTGTCTAAAAATTAAATGCCTTATTTATCGGCAAGCTACTGTGCCACCCGGTATCAGTGGTTGGCACTGGCAGTGGGCACACTACAGTCAGTGGAAGCGGGCCTGACACACACTGGCAGCAGGCAAGCAACTGAATTTAGACTACTGTCTAAAAATTAAATGCCTTATTTATCGGCAAGCTACTGTGCCACCCGGTATCAGTGGTTGGCACTGGCAGTGGGCACACTACAGTCTGTGGAGGTGGGCCTGACACACACTGGCAGCAGGCAAGCAACTGAATTTAGACTACTGTCTAAAAATTAAATGCCTTATTTATCGGCAAGCTACTGTGCCACCCGGTATCAGTGGTTGGCACTGGCAGTGGGCACACTACAGTCTGTGGAGGTGGGCCTGACACACACTGGCAGCAGGCAAGCAACTGAATTTAGACTACTGTCTAAAAATTAAATGCCTTATTTATCGGCAAGCTACTGTGCCACCCGGTATCAGTGGTTGGCACTGGCAGTGGGCACACTACAGTCTGTGGAGGTGGGCCTGACACACACTGGCAGCAGGCAAGCAACTGAATTTAGAATACTGTCTAAAAATTAAATGCCTTATTTATCGGCAAGCTACTGTGCCACCCGGTATCAGTGGTTGGCACTGGCAGTGGGCACACTACAGTCAGTGGAAGAGGGCCTGACACACACTGGCAGCAGGCAAGCAACTGAATTTAGACTACTGTCTAAAAATTAAATGCCTAATTTATCGGCAAGCTACTGTGCCACCCGGTATCAGTGGTTGGCACTGGCAGTGGGCACACTACAGTCAGTGGAAGAGGGCCTGACACACACTGGCAGCAGGCAAGCAACTGAATTTAGACTACTGTCTAAAAATTAAATGCCTTATTTATCGGCGAAGCTACTGTGCCACCCGGTATCAGTGGTTGGCACTGGCAGTGGGCACACTACAGTCAGTGGAAGTCAGCCTGACACACACTAGCAGCAGGCAAGCAACTGAAATTACACTAAAGTGTAAAAATTAAATGCCTTTTTTTGATGCAAAGTACTGTGCCACACGGGATGACAGGGGTGGGCACTGGCAGTGGGCACACTACAGTCAGTTGAAGTCGGCCTGACACACACTAGCAGCAGATGAGCAGCTGAAATTACACTAAAGTGCAAAAAATTAAATGCCTTTTTATGCAAAGTCCTGTGCCAGCCGGTATGAGTGGTGGACACTGGCAGTGGGCACACTACAGTCAGTGGAAGTCGGCCTGACACACACTAGCAGCAGGCAAGCAGCTGAAATTACACTAAAGTGTAAAAATTAAATGCCTTTTTATGCAAAGTCCTGTGCCAGCCGGTATGAGTGGTGGACACTGGCAGTGGGCACACTACAGTCAGTGGAAGTCGGCCTGACACACACTAGCAGCAGGCAAGCAGCTGAAATTACACTAAAGTGTAAAAATTAAATGCCTTTTTATGCAAAGTCCTGTGCCAGCCGGTATGAGTGGTGGACACTGGCAGTGGGCACACTACAGTCAGTGGAAGTCGGCCTGACACACACTAGCAGCAGGCAAGCAGCTGAAATTACACTAAAGTGTAAAAATTAAATGCCTTATTTATGCAAAGTCCTGTGCCAGCCGGTATGAGTGGTGGACACTGGCAGTGGGCACACTACAGTCAGTGGAAGTCAGCCTGACACACACTGGCAGGCAACTAACAACTTAGATTAAAGTGTAAGAATTAAGTGCCTTTTTTTAAGCAAAGTCCTGTGCCACACGGGATGACAGGGGTGGGCACTGACAGTGGGCACACTACAGTCAGTTGAAGTCGGCCTGACACACACTAGCAGCAGGCAAGCAGCTGAAATTACACTAAAGTGTAAAAATTAAATGCCTTTTTATGCAAAGTCCTGTGCCAGCCGGTATGAGTGGTGGACACTGGCAGTGGGCACACTACAGTCAGTGGAAGTCGGCCTGACACACACTAGCAGCAGGCAAGCAACTGAATTTAGACTACTGTCTAAAAATTAAATGCCTTATTTATCGGCAAGCTACTGTGCCACCCGGTATCAGTGGTTGGCACTGGCAGTGGGCACACTACAGTCAGTGGAAGAGGGCCTGACACACACTGGCAGCAGGCAAGCAACTGAATTTAGACTACTGTCTAAAGTTAAATGTCTAATTTGTCGGCGAAGCTACTGTGCCACACCGGTATGCAGTGGTTGGCATTGGCAGTGGGCACACTACAGTCAGTGAAGCGGGCCTGACACACACACAGCAGCAGGCAAGCAACTGAATTTAGACTTACTGTCTGAAAATTAAATGCCTTATTTATCGACAACTAAGCTGTGCCATCCAGTATCAGTGGTTGGCACTGGCAGTGGGCACACTACAGTCTGTGGAGGTGGGCCTGACACACACTGGCAGCATGGCAAGCAACTGAATTTAGACTACTGTCTAAAAATTAAATGCCTTATTTATTGGCAAGCTACTGTGCCACCCGGTATCAGTGGTTGGCACTGGCAGTGAGGCACACTACAGTCAGTGGAAGAGGGCCTGACACACACTGGCAGCAGGCAAGCAACTGAATTTAGACTACTGTCTAAAATTATCCTATTACAGCTGGCTCTGTGCAATGGTGTCAGTCGCTGCAAAGCTACTGTGCCACCCAGGCATCAGAAATGGCTTGGCACTACTGGCAGTAGGAAGCACTGACTTACTATGCCTGCAGTCTGCCTGATAGCAGCGGCACTGTACCACCGCATCGTGGTTGGCAGGCAAGAACTAATCAGTGGAATGTTAGACACACTTTATGACAAATTCAACACTGCCTTGCTCTGTCGTCAAAGTTCTACCTCGTAAGCACTGCACCCCCGGTAGTCAGTGGTTGGCACTGGCAGTGGGCACATTACAGTCTGTGGAAGCGGGCCTGACACACACTGGCAGCAGGCAAGCAACTGAATTTAGACTACTGTCTAAAATCAATATGCACTTGATGTTATTGTGCCTACAGCTACCAGTGCCACTCGGATAGTCATAGTTGGTTCGGCACTGGGCATACCACACTACAGTCTGTAGAGTGGGCTCTGACACACACTGGCAGCAGGCAAGCAAGCTGAACTTAGACTACTGTCTAAAAATTCAAATTACTTATATTATCGGCAAGCTACTGTGCCACCCGGTATCAGTGGTTGGCACTGGCAGTGGGCACACTACAGTCTGTGGAAGAGGGCCTGACACACACCTGGCAGCAGGCAAGCAACTGAATTTAGACTACTGTCTAAAAATTAAATGCCTTATTCGATCGGCAAGCTACTGTGCCACCCGGTATCAGTGGTTGGCACTGGCAGTGGGCACACTACAGTCAGTGGAAGCGGGCCTGAACACACACTGGCAGCAGGCAAGCAACTGAATTTAGAGCTGCTGTCCTAAAAATTAAATGCCTTATTTATCGGCAGCTACTGTGCCACCCGGTATCAGTGGTTGGCACTGGCAGTGGGCACACTACAGTCTGTGGAGGTGGGCCTGACACACACTGGCAGCAGGCAAGCAACTGAATTTAGACTACTGTCTAAAAATTAAATGCCTTATTTATCGGCAAGCTACTGTGCCACCCGGTATCAGTGGTTGGCACTGGCAGTGGGCACACTACAGTCTGTGGAGGTGGGCCTGACACACACTGGCAGCAGGCAAGCAACTGAATTTAGACTACTGTCTAAAAATTAAATGCCTTATTTATCGAGCAAGCTACTGTGCCACACCGGTGATCAGTGGTTGGCACTGGCAGTGGAGCACACTACAGTCTGTGGAGGTGGGCCTGACACACACTGGCAGCAGGCAAGCAACTGAATTTAGAATACTGTCTAAAAATTAAATGCCTTATTTATCGAGCAAACTACTGTGCCACCCGGTATCAGTGGTTGAGCACTGGCAGTGGGCACACTACAGTCAGTGGAAGAGGGCCTGACACACACTGGCAGCAGGCAAGCAACTGAATTTAGACTACTGTCTAAAAATTAAATGCCTAATTTATCGGCAAAGCTACTGTGCCACCCGGTATCAGTGGTTGGCACTGGCAGTGGGCACACTACAGTCAGTGGAAGAGGGCCTGACACACACTGGCAGCAGGCAAGCAACTGAATTTAGACTACTGTCTAAAATTAAATGCCTTATTTATCGGCAAGCTACTGTGCCACCCGGTATCAGTGGTTGGCACTGGCAGTGGGCACACTACAGTCAGTGGAAGTCGGCCTGACACACACTAGCAGCAGGCAAGCAACTGAAATTACACTAAAGTGTAAAAATTAAATGCCTTTTTTGATGCAAAGTACTGTGCCAGCGGGATGACAGTGGTGGGCACTGGCAGTGGGCACACTACAGTCAGTTGAAGTCGGCCTGACACACACTAGCAGCAGGCAAGCAGCTGAAATTACACTAAAGTGTAAAAATTAAATGCCTTTTTTATGCAAAGTCCTGTGCCAGCCGGTATGAGTGGTGGACACTGGCAGTGGGCACACTACAGTCAGTGGAAGTCGGCCTGACACACACTAGCAGCAGGCAAGCAGCTGAAATTACACTAAAGTGTAAAAATTAAATGCCTTTTTATGCAAAGTCCTGTGCCAGCCGGTATGAGTGGTGGACACTGGCAGTGGGCACACTACAGTCAGTGGAAGTCGGCCTGACACACACTAGCAGCAGGCAAGCAGCTGAAGTTACACTAAAGTGTAAAAATTAAATGCCTTTTTATGCAAAGTCCTGTGCCAGCGGTATGAGTGGTGGACACTGGCAGTGGGCACACTACAGTCAGTGGAAGTCGGCCTGACACACACTAGCAGCAGGCAAGCAGCTGAAATTACACTAAAGTGTAAAAATTAAATGCCTTTTTATGCAAAGTCCTGTGCCAGCCGGTATGAGTGGTGGACACTGGCAGTGGGCACACTACAGTCAGTGGAAGTCAGCCTGACACACACTGGCAGGCAACTAACCTTAGATTAAAGTGTAAAAATTAAGTGCCTTTTTTTAAGCAAAGTCCTGTGCCACACGGGATGACAGGGGTGGGCACTGGCAGTGGGCACACTACAGTCAGTTGAAGTCGGCCTGACACACACTAGCAGCAGGCAAGCAGCTGAAATTACACTAAAGTGTAAAAATTAAATGCCTTTTATGCAAAGTCCTGTGCCAGCCGGTATGAGTGGTGGACACTGGCAGTGGGCACACTACAGTCAGTGAAAGTCGGCCTGACACACACTAGCAGCAGGCAAGCAGCTGAAATTACACTAAAGTGTAAAAATTAAATGCCTTTTTATGCAAAGTCCTGTGCCAGCCGGTATGAGTGGTGGACACTGCCAGTGGGCACACTACAGTCAGTGGAAGTCAGCCTGACACACACTGGCAGGCAACTAACCTTAGATTAAAGTGTAAAAATTAAGTGCCTTTTTTAAGCAAAGTCCTGTGCCACACGGGATGACAGGGGTGGGCACTGACAGTGGGCACACTACAGTCAGTTGAAGTCGGCCTGACACACACTAGCAGCAGGCAAGCAGCTGAAATTACACTAAAGTGTAAAAATTAAATGCCTTTTTTATGCAAAGTCCTGTGCCAGCCAGTATGAGTGGTGGACACTGGCAGTGGGCACACTACAGTCAGTGGAAGTCGGCCTGACACACACTAGCAGCAGGCAAGCAACTGAATTTAGACTACTGTCTAAAAATTAAATGCCTTATTTATCGGCAAGCTACTGTGCCACCCGGTATCAGTGGTTGGCACTGGCAGTGGGCACACTACAGTCAGTGGAAGAGGGCCTGACACACACTGGCAGCAGGCAAGCAACTGAATTTAGACTACTGTCTAAAATTAAATGTCTAATTTATCGGCAAGCTACTGTGCCACCCGGTATCAGTGGTTGGCATTGGCAGTGGGCACACTACAGTCAGTGGAAGCGGGCCTGACACACACTGGCAGCAGGCAAGCAACTGAATTTAGACTACTGTCTAAAAATTAAATGCCTTATTTATCGGCAAGCTACTGTGCCACCCGGTATCAGTGGTTGGCACTGGCAGTGGGCACACTACAGTCTGTGGAGGTGGGCCTGACACACACTGGCAGCAGGCAAGCAACTGAATTTAGACTACTGTCTAAAAATTAAATGCCTTATTTATTGGCAAGCTACTGTGCCACCCGGTATCAGTGGTTGGCACTGGCAGTGGGCACACTACAGTCAGTGGAAGAGGGCCTGACACACACTGGCAGCAGGCAAGCAACTGAATTTAGACTACTGTCTAAAAATTAAATTCCTTATTTATCGGCAAGCTACTGTGCCACCCGGTATCAGTGGTTGGCACTGGCAGTGGGCACACTACAGTCAGTGGAAGAGGGCCTGACACACACTGGCAGCAGGCAAGCAACTGAATTTAGACTACTGTCTAAAAATTAAATGCCTTATTTATCGGCAAGCTACTGTGCCACCCGGTATCAGTGGTTGGCACTGGCAGTGGGCACACTACAGTCAGTGGAAGCGGGCCTGACACACACTGGCAGCAGGCAAGCAACTGAATTTAGACTACTGTCTAAAAATTAAATGCCTTATTTATCGGCAAGCTACTGTGCCACCCGGTATCAGTGGTTGGCACTGGCAGTGGGCACACTACAGTCTGTGGAGGTGGGCCTGACACACACTGGCAGCAGGCAAGCAACTGAATTTAGACTACTGTCTAAAAATTAAATGCCTTATTTATCGGCAAGCTACTGTGCCACCCGGTATCAGTGGTTGGCACTGGCAGTGGGCACACTACAGTCTGTGGAGGTGGGCCTGACACACACTGGCAGCAGGCAAGCAACTGAATTTAGACTACTGTCTAAAAATTAAATGCCTTATTTATCGGCAAGCTACTGTGCCACCCGGTATCAGTGGTTGGCACTGGCAGTGGGCACACTACAGTCTGTGGAGGTGGGCCTGACACACACTGGCAGCAGGCAAGCAACTGAATTTAGAATACTGTCTAAAAATTAAATGCCTTATTTATCGGCAAGCTACTGTGCCACCCGGTATCAGTGGTTGGCACTGGCAGTGGGCACACTACAGTCAGTGGAAGAGGGCCTGACACACACTGGCAGCAGGCAAGCAACTGAATTTAGACTACTGTCTAAAAATTAAATGCCTAATTTATCGGCAAGCTACTGTGCCACCCGGTATCAGTGGTTGGCACTGGCAGTGGGCACACTACAGTCAGTGGAAGAGGGCCTGACACACACTGGCAGCAGGCAAGCAACTGAATTTAGACTACTGTCTAAAAATTAAATGCCTTATTTATCGGCAAGCTACTGTGCCACCCGGTATCAGTGGTTGGCACTGGCAGTGGGCACACTACAGTCAGTGGAAGTCAGCCTGACACACACTAGCAGCAGGCAAGCAACTGAAATTACACTAAAGTGTAAAAATTAAATGCCTTTTTTTGATGCAAAGTACTGTGCCACACGGGATGACAGGGGTGGGCACTGGCAGTGGGCACACTACAGTCAGTTGAAGTCGGCCTGACACACACTAGCAGCAGATGAGCAGCTGAAATTACACTAAAGTGCAATAATTAAATGCCTTTTTATGCAAAGTCCTGTGCCAGCCGGTATGAGTGGTGGACACTGGCAGTGGGCACACTACAGTCAGTGGAAGCCGGCCTGACACACACCTAGCAGCAGGCAAGCAGCTGAAGTTACACTAAAAGTGTAAAAATTAAATGCCTTTTTTATGCAAAGTCCCGTAGCCAGCCGGGTATGAGTTGGTTGGACACTGGCAGTGGGCACACACTACAGTCAGTGGAAGTCGAGCCTGGCACACACTAGCAGCAGGCAAGCAGCTGAAATTACACTAAAGTGTAAAAATTAAATGCCTTTTTATGCAAAGTCCTGTGCCAGCCGGTATGAGTGGTGGACACTGGCAGTGGGCACACTACAGTCAGTGGAAGTCGGCCTGACACACACTAGCAGCAGGCAAGCAGCTGAAATTACACTAAAGTGTAAAAATTAAATGCCTTTTTATGCAAAGTCCTGTGCCAGCCGGTATGAGTGGTGGACACTGGCAGTGGGCACACTACAGTCAGTGGAAGTCAGCCTGACACACACTGGCAGGCAACTAACCTTAGATTAAAGTGTAAAAATTAAGTGCCTTTTTTTTAAGCAAAGTCCTGTGCCACACGGGATGACAGGGGTGGGCACTGACAGTGGGCACACTACAGTCAGTTGAAGTCGGCCTGACACACACTAGCAGCAGGCAAGCAGCTGAAATTACACTAAAGTGTAAAAATTAAATGCCTTTTTTATGCAAAGTCCTGTGCCAGCCGGTATGAGTGGTGGACACTGGCAGTGGGCACACTACAGTCAGTGAAAGTCGGCCTGACACACACTAGCAGCAGGCAAGCAGCTGAAATTACACTAAAGTGTAAAAATTAAATGCCTTTTTTATGCAAAGTCCTGTGCCAGCCGGTATGAGTGGTGGACACTGCCAGTGGGCACACTACAGTCAGTGGAAGTCAGCCTGACACACACTGGCAGGCAACTAACCTTAGATTAAAGTGTAAAAATTAAGTGCCTTTTTTAAGCAAAGTCCTGTGCCACACGGGATGACAGGGGTGGGCACTGACAGTGGGCACACTACAGTCAGTTGAAGTCGGCCTGACACACACTAGCAGCAGGCAAGCAGCTGAAATTACACTAAAGTGTAAAAATTAAATGCCTTTTTATGCAAAGTCCTGTGCCAGCCAGTATGAGTGGTGGACACTGGCAGTGGGCACACTACAGTCAGTGGAAGTCGGCCTGACACACACTAGCAGCAGGCAAGCAGCTGAAATTACACTAAAGTGTAAAAATTAAATGCCTTTTTATGCAAAGTCCTGTGCCAGCCGGTATGAGTGGTGGACACTGGCAGTGGGCACACTACAGTCAGTGGAAGTCAGCCTGACACACACTGGCAGGCAACTAACCTTAGATTAAAGTGTAAAAATTAAGTGCCTTTTTTAAGCAAAGTCCTGTGCCACACGGGATGACAGGGGTGGGCACTGGCAGTGGGCACACTACAGTCAGTTGAAGTCGGCCTGACACACACTAGCAGCAGGCAAGCAGCTGAAATTACACTAAAGTGTAAAAATTAAATGACTTTTTAAGCAAAGTCCTGTGCCAGCCGGTATGAGTGGTGGACACTGGCAGTGGGCACACTACAGTCAGTGGAAGTCGGCCTGACACACACTAGCAGCAGGCAAGCAGCTGAAATTACACTAAAGTGTAAAAATTAAATGCCTTTTTATGCAAAGTCCTGTGCCAGCCGGTATGAGTGGTGGACACTGGCAGTGGGCACACTACAGTCAGTTGAAGTCGGCCTGACACACACTAGCAGCAGGCAAGCAGCTGAAATTACACTAAAGTGTAAAAATTAAATGCCTTTTTATGCAAAGTCCTGTGCCAGCCGGTATGAGTGGTGGACACTGGCAGTGGGCACTCTACAGTCAGTGGAAGTCGGCCT
The DNA here is from genome assembly GCA_033119425.1 of Bufotes viridis. Classification (NCBI taxonomy): domain Eukaryota; kingdom Metazoa; phylum Chordata; class Amphibia; order Anura; family Bufonidae; genus Bufotes; species Bufotes viridis. The sequence goes on from CM065589.1 coordinate 512,855,007, forward strand.
GACACACACTAGCAGCAGGCAAGCAGCTGAAATTACACTAAAGTGTAAAAATTAAATGCCTTTTTATGCAAAGTCCTGTGCCAGCCGGTATGAGTGGTGGACACTGGCAGTGGGCACACTACAGTCAGTGGAAGTCAGCCTGACACACACTGGCAGGCAACTAACCTTAGATTAAAGTGTAAAAATTAAGTGCCTTTTTTTAAGCAAAGTCCTGTGCCACACGGGATGACAGGGGTGGGCACTGGCAGTGGGCACACTACAGTCAGTTGAAGTCGGCCTGACACACACTAGCAGCAGGCAAGCAGCTGAAATTACACTAAAGTGTAAAAATTAAATGCCTTTTTATGCAAAGTCCTGTGCCAGCCGGTATGAGTGGTGGACACTGGCAGTGGGCACACTACAGTCAGTGGAAGTCAGCCTGACACACACTGGCAGGCAACTAACCTTAGATTAAAGTGTAAAAATTAAGTGCCTTTTTTTAAGCAAAGTCCTGTGCCACACGGGATGACAGGGGTGGGCACTGGCAGTGGGCACACTACAGTCAGTTGAAGTCGGCCTGACACACACTAGCAGCAGGCAAGCAGCTCAAATTACACTAAAGTGTAAAAATTAAATGCCTTTTTATGCAAAGTCCTGTGCCAGCCGGTATGAGTGGTGGACACTGGCAGTGGGCACACTACAGTCAGTGGAAGTCGGCCTGACACACACTAGCAGCAGGCAAGCAGCTGAAATTACCCTAAAGTGTAAAAATTAAATGCCTTTTTTATGCAAAGTCCTGTGCCAGCCGGTATGAGTGGTGGACACTGGCAGTGGGCACACTACAGTCAGTGGAAGTCGGCCTGACACACACTAGCAGCAGGCAAGCAGCTGAAATTACACTAAAGTGTAAAAATTAAATGCCTTTTTATGCAAAGTCCTGTGCCAGCCGGTATGAGTGGTGGACACTGGCAGTGGGCACACTACAGTCAGTGGAAGTCAGCCTGACACACACTGGCAGGCAACTAACCTTAGATTAAAGTGTAAAAATTAAGTGCCTTTTTTAAGCAAAGTCCTGTGCCACACGGGATGACAGGGGTGGGCACTGGCAGTGGAGCACACTACAGTCAGTTGAAGTCGGCCTGACACACACTAGCAGCAGGCAAGCAGCTGAAATTACACTAAAGTGTAAAAATTAAATGCCTTTTTATGCAAAGTCCTGTGCCAGCCGGTATGAGTGGTGGACACTGGCAGTGGGTACACTACAGTCAGTGGAAGTCAGCCTGACACACACTGGCAGGCAACTAACCTTAGATTAAAGTGTAAAAATTAAGTGCCTTTTTTTTAAGCAAAGTCCTGTGCCACACGGGATGACAGGGGTGGGCACTGGCAGTGGGCACACTACAGTCAGTTAAAGTCGGCCTGACACACACTAGCAGCAGGCAAGCAGCTGAAATTACACTAAAGTGTAAAAATTAAATGCCTTTTTATGCAAAGTCCTGTGCCAGCCGGTATGAGTGGTGGACACTGGCAGTGGGCACACTACAGTCAGTGGAAGTCGGCCTGACACACACTAGCAGCAGGCAAGCAGCTGAAATTACACTAAAGTGTAAAAATTAAATGCCTTTTTATGCAAAGTCCTGTGCCAGCCGGTATGAGTGGTGGACACTGGCAGTGGGCACACTACAGTCAGTGGAAGTCAGCCTGACACACACTGGCAGGCAACTAACCTTAGATTAAAGTGTAAAAATTAAGTGCCTTTTTTTAAGCAAAGTCCTGTGCCACACGGGATGACAGGGGTGGGCACTGGCAGTGGGCACACTACAGTCAGTGGAAGTCGGCCTGACACACACTGGCAGCAGGCAAGCAGCTGAAATTACACTAAAGTGTAAAAATTAAATGCCTTTTTATGCAAAGTCCTGTGCCAGCCGGTATGAGTGGTGGACACTGGCAGTGGGCACACTACAGTCAGTGGAAGTCAGCCTGACACACACTGGCAGGCAACTAACCTTAGATTAAAGTGTAAAAATTAAGTGCCTTTTTTAAGCAAAGTCCTGTGCCACACGGGATGACAGGGGTGGGCACTGGCAGTGGGCACACTACAGTCAGTTAAAGTCGGCCTGACACACACTAGCAGCAGGCAAGCAGCTGAAATTACACTAAAGTGTAAAAATTAAATGCCTTTTTATGCAAAGTCCTGTGCCAGCCGGTATGAGTGGTGGACACTGGCAGTGGGCACACTACAGTCAGTGGAAGTCAGCCTGACACACACTGGCAGGCAACTAACCTTAGATTAAAGTGTAAAAATTAAGTGCCTTTTTTTAAGCAAAGTCCTGTGCCACACGGGATGACAGGGGTGGGCACTGGCAGTGGGCACACTACAGTCAGTTGAAGTCGGCCTGACACACACTAGCAGCAGGCAAGCAGCTGAAATTACACTAAAGTGTAAAAATTAAATGCCTTTTTTATGCAAAGTCCTGTGCCAGCCGGTATGAGTGGTGGGCACTATCAGTGGGCACACTACAGTCAGTGGAAGTCAGCCTGACACACACTGGCAGGCAACTAACCTTAGATTAAAGTGTAAAAATTAAATGCCTTTTTTTGATGCAAAGTCCTGTACCACACGGAATGACAGGGGTGGGCACTGGCAGTGGGCACACTACAGTCTGTGGGCCTGCAGCTCCTCACAAACAGGCAGGCCAGGCAACTGCAATATGTATATAAAGGAAAAAAAAAAGCAGACTAATGTTGCAGCCCTAAAAAGGGCTTTTTGGGGTGCTGTCAGGACGCTGTCCTTACAGCAGAGATCAGATGAGTCTTTCAGGACTGGAGTGGACACTGAATTCACTAGCCTAGCTATCAATTTCCCAATTAAATCAGCAGCTACTACACTCTCCTTCCTCTCACTAAGACTGCAGCTTCAGAATGAATCTAAAATGGATGCTGTGCAGGAGGTGGGAGGGTCTGGGAGGGAGGGTATGCTGCTGATTGGCTGGAATGTGTCTGCTGACTGTGAGGTACAGGGTCAAAGTTTGCTCAATGATGATGTATAGGGGGCGGACCGAACATCGCATATGTTCGCCCGGCAGAGGCGATCGCGAACAAGCTATGTTCGCCGGGAACTGTTCGCCGGCGGATAGTTCGGGCCATCTCTAGCGAGCCATGGCCATGTCAGATCTTCTAAAATGTCCAGAGATTTTCCTGGCCTGCCGCAAGACGTCCTGGACCCTGGAGTATTTGGCAACGAATAGCTGCACGACTAAGTTCAGGACGTGTGGCATGCATGGCACGTTCGTCCATCGCTATTTCTTGTCTGCCCCCTTTTGCCCGTCTAATGATGTCAGAATTTTACTTATATTAGTTACTGCAGAACGTCCTTTTACAAAGCCTACTTGCAAAGCCTTCTATGAGATCTGGAAAGGTCAGGGCTAGACCTAACTTTAAGTTTTGGTTGATAAGTGATACTGGCCTATATGAACCAGGATGAGTTAGACCCTTTCATTGTTTCGGAAATACTCTCTCCTTCCATGATAGAATTGAACAAAGCTGTCAATGTGGGCACTATTTCCTCCCCCAAGCCCTTATAAAACTCTGCCGGATACCCATCTGGGCCTGGTGCCTTTCCGTTATGGAGACTTTTGATTGTGGCTTTTTGCTCTTCCAAGGTTATTGGTGCATTTAGTATAGCCAAGAAATCTTCTGCTATACGTGATATCTTTATGTTATCCAGCAATTCCTTTGCTCTAGCCCCATCATAGGAGTCTGCATGTAATGATTAAAAATGTGTCCTAATTATTTCCAATACTTTTATCGGGTCATTATGTAAATCTCCTGTATCATCTTTTAGTGAGTATGACTGCATGTGTTTGCGCCGAATTTGCACCAAGTTGGTTAGCATTTTTCCTGCCTCGTTGCCATATTTAAATAGAACTGCTGACCTTTGTTCCGCATAGATCCTTTCCGGACATTCAGCATAATAATCAAAGTTATATTTAGCTCTGATATTTACAGACTCTATTCTGATATTTACGGACTCTATACTGACAGGGAGTGTTCCACAGGATTGGCACTTAGCAAATGTGGTGCTAATTTTAAAAAAAGGGGCCAAAAACAGAGCCTGGAAACTATAGGCTGGTAAGTTTAACATCTGTTGTGGGTAAACTGTTTGAAGGTTTTCTATGGCTGGGTTCACAGAGGCGGGTGCATTGCGGGAAATTGAGCAATTTTTTAGCGCGTGTGCAAACTGTTGTAATGCTTTTTGCACTAGCGTGAGAAAAATCAACATGTTTGGTACCCATACCCGAAGCCGGACTTCATCACTGAAGTCCGGATTTGGGTTGAGTATTCTGTATATTTTATTCTTTTCCCTTATAACATGGTTATAAGGGAAAATAATAGCATTATCACTACAGAATGCTTAGTAAAATATGCATTAAGGGGTTAAAAATTAAAAAAAATAAACTCACCTTATCAACTTGATCGCGTAGTTGCGATCTCTTCTCTTTTCTTCAAGCATTAGCTGCCGGCTAAAGGACCTCTGATGACGTCACTGCGTTCATCACATGGTCCAATCACATGGTCCATCCCCATGACAGTTACAACAGTATTGCCAAAAATGTGTTCAAAGTTTGGTACAAAATTCTAGTGTTACATAAGCCAACTAATGGGTGGTTGTGAAATGGGATCCTGTCAGACAGTCTTTCAGTCAGATAATGCAGACACATGCTAGCAGAGACATTGTTTCCTTGTTGAAGATGTATTGGTCACATACTGCAAAGGCTTTCTTTAGGCTTTCTTCAGCAACAAGTAAAGCTAAACATGCTACTGGCCTAGTTCCTGGCACTACAGTCCCTTTCTCTACATGTGGTTGACTCTGCCTATTTCAGAGAACTGATGGCTTGTGCCCAGCCAAGGTGGAGAGTCCCAAGCCGTCATTACTTCTCTTAAAAAGCTGTACCAGCCCTGCACACATATCTTGAGCAACAGGTGGGGCAGTCCTTGAGCCTTTCAGTGTCTGGAACAGTTCATGGCAGGTACACTAGCAACTTTGCCAGGTGATGGCAATGCTGGCTCCGCATTCTCAAACTGTGATTCCAACCCCATTGTCTTCCTCTGCCTCTTCATACTTATCCTTGTCCTCATCCTCTACTGTAGGCACAGTTCTGAGCGGTCCTCCAGCAAACCACCTATGTACATCATGGTGGTGTCACGCTGTTCTGCATCTGGCCTGCATTGGCAAACGGAGTCACACCAGGGAGGAACTACTCTGCATCCTTCAAATACAAATCGAAGCCATGGTCACTAGTGTTAAGCGAGCATGCTCGGCTGAACACCAGTTTGGCTCGAGCATCGCTATGCTAGGCACATCGCGGAGTTCGGTGTATTTAGAAATAATTTAGCCTCTATTTCTATGCAGAAGATTGCTGTACAGTGGGGGAATCCCTTAGTGTGAGTCCTTGGCTTAAGAGTCCCTGCTCTGACTCCATATGTAGCTATATCCATACATGGAGTCAGTGCTTGGGAACACCTCAGTGTATTTAACTCTAATTTAGCCTGTATTTCAGAAAAGTTTTTGCTGGCATTCGAACTCATGACCTTCTAAATTAGAGGCAAGGCACTTAAACAGTCAGCTGCATAGCTGCATAGCAAGTTACGTAATAAAAAATAAATAATAATAATAATAATAATAATAATAATAATAATAATAATAATAAAATATGAGACTTCTACTGTATACGAATACTTACTAGTAGTAAGTATTAATCTACAGTAGAACTCTCTCTTTTGTTTTTTAAACTAACTGGCTACTTCTGCTATATATGAATGCATAATATGTGGGAAGCTACTACTGATGTTTTAACCCTAATATATTTACATATGTTATATATTCTAAATATATAATGATATGTGCAAATATATTATGGCTAAGAACATATATCTATATATATATCCCCTTAAGGACCGGGGGTTTTGGGATTTTTGCGTTTTTGTTTTGCGCTCCCTGCCTTCCAAAAGCCATAACATTTTTATATTTCCGCTCACATAGCCATATGATGGCTTATTTTTTGCGGGACAAGTTGTACTTTTTAACGCTACCAATTATTTTTGCATGTGATGTAGTGGGAAACGGGAAAAAATTCCAAATGGGGTGAAATTGCAAAAAAAAAGCAATTTCACCACAGTTTTACGGGTTTTTAAATTACAACGTTCGATTTGCGATAAAACTGAGTGGTTAATTTTATTCTTCAGGTCAGTACGAATATGTATAGTTTTTCTTGCGTTTTGATAGTGAAAAAAAAATTAAAAGTGGGAATTTTTTTATTTTATTTTTTTGTCGCCATGTTGTCGCCATGTTTTGACCCCTATAACTTTTTTGTAATTATGCGTATGGAGCAGTGTAGGGGCTCATTTTTTGCGGGGCAATCTGAACTTTTAATTGATACCATTATGGGGTGCGTATGATGTTTTGATCACTTTTTATTCATTTTTTTTTAGGAAATGAAGCGTCCAAAAATGGCGAATTAGCCATTTGGACGCTTTCTTTCCATTTTTATGTTTACCGTATGGTGAATATTTTTAATATTATTATAGTATGGGCGTTTTCGCACATTACGACACCATTATGTGTAATTTTTTATTTTTTATTTATTTTATTTTCATTTTGGGGAAAGGGGGTGATTTGAATTTTTATATTTTTTTATTTAATTTTTATTTTTTAAACTTTTTTTTTTTTTTTACCACTTTCTTATAGTTCCCATAGGGAACTATAAGATGCAATCATCAGATTGTTATTCTCATATATTCCAATGCAATAGCATTGGAATATATGAGAAATCACATATTTCCTATGGAGCCTATTACAGTCATAGGCTCCATAGGAATACTGTGTAGTACCCTAGGTTTCATTCACAGAAACCTAGGGTACTACATGATGCTCGGCTCCCCCTTGTGGCCATCAGGAGCCGGGCAAAACCGAAGTGAAACTTTCGGTTTTGCGCGATCAGATGCCGTGGTCAGGATTGACCACGGCATCTGAGGGTTAAATGTCCGCGATCAGCATCGCTGCTGGTCGCGGACATGAGCTGCGGTGTCAGCTTGATGAATCAAGCTTTTACCCGCAGCTGAGCCTCCCGCTGAGCGGGCGCCATCTTAGTGCGGACGAAGGCGTACATGTCGCTTCGTCCTAAGAGGTATACTATATATATATATATATATTTATTTAGTTTAGCCTCTATTTCTGAAAAGTTTTGTGACGGGATTTGAACTTCTGCATCACAGCCCAGAACTTTAACCACCACACAATTTAACTGCATAGCCAGTCAGTAAAATAAAAAATAAAACAGAGAGACTTCTACGGTATAGGAATACTTACTCTTTCATATATGGAAATAGCTATAAATGGAGTCAGAGCAGGGACTCCTAAGCCGAACTAGAGTCCCGACACACTCCCCTCTTTATAGCAGGAGTTTAATGATCGGGTGCCTGGTTTAATGCTCGGGTTCTCCCATTGACTTCTATTGTGCTCGGGTGTTCTACTCGAGCACACAAGCACTTTGGTGCTCTATCAACACTAATGGTCACCAATAATGGGAAGAACGTTCTGTTGGTGCTGCATCAAGGAAGGTTAACGAATGTGCCCTGCATGGTACACATCTTATATCTGGTTGTAAAGTGGTTTCTGAAGTCTTCCACCCAACTGCAAGACATCCTGAAAATTGCCAAGAAACAGTGCTTACACTCCAGCCACTCCTACCCTGCAAAACATGCATCCCCCCTTGAGTCGTAAAGACAGAATGGTGTATATGAGCGGAGGAAGGTCTTGAACAATTTCTTGATAATGCAGGCAGACAGGGGCACTCCTCTATCTAACTAGTGGCAGCTCATGCATGACACCTGCAGTTTGCTCAGGTCTTTTGAGGAGGCCACTTTATTTGTTAGTAACCAGGACTAAGGGATAGATGATATCATTCCACTCCTTCACATCCTGGATCAGTTGCTGATGAATCTGACTGGCAAGGGGACAGGGGATGTGGTGTCTACATCACATGGCCTTCTGAGTCCTGTGAGGGCTGAACTGGTGGAGGAGGATCAGGAGGAGGACATTAACACCTAGGAAATTTATACATAAATTGGTGTTTAATCGGTTTTATCTGCACAAGTGACAGGAAAAGAGCAGGAGAAGCTGGAGGGCGATGACAAAGGCCAGGCAGATGACCCCGACACACTGTGACAGTATTCAGTGGAGATGGAAGCAAGGAGTCCCTCTGAGTCCCAGATGCATGCTGTGTTGCTTGCGTAGTGACAACTGCATTATCACCATTCGATAAAGGGATGAATGCTAGCTCTCCACCATGTTAGAACCTCTCTACTAGTCCAAAATGGGGGCCCTTTTTCAACCTGCTGATTGGGATAATAAACTCAACCACTATAGAGGCATTCCATGAAGTCAGTTAGTCGCTGCCTATGTGCGCCATTACCCATCCTCACGAAGGTCTGCCCCTTTGTGCTCATGCTTCACTGCTGGGAAGGGTGGGAGCAGGAGCATCACCAGCTTCATTAGCAGCAACCAAATAGTGTTCATCGAGCACCCATTTGCTTGGGTTCTCGGGTGCTCTACAGAGCACCCGATTATAAGGGAGAGAATGGGAGAACCCGACGATTAAACCAGGCCCCCTCTGCTCTGAAGAGTGGAGGGTGCCTGGTTCATAGGAAAAGGTCTGAAATTGATGGAAACAACACCAAAATGGTTCGGGAACAAAATGGGGAAGATGTCTGGATGCATCTTGGACTCCCAAGTCGCTGCTGGGAACGATGTTATCCGAGTAGTACGGCACTTTTACAGACTGACAATAATACGCACAAAACCAAAGATACGATCGATTTTAGAGGAAAAATTGTTAGGAAACATTCTTTCCTGTATATTTACTTGTATATAAAGTGCAAGTGCTGCCAAAAATTACAAGCAAGAGGCACTCCGATACAACCTGTATATCACATAAAGGAGGGCCTCATTCACATTGTGGTACAATTGTTCATTTTGTGGGACTCCTACACTCATAAAGCCTATGCACTAAGTGAATGGGCCCAAAATTACAAGAAACCGGCACTCCAATACACACTTTGTTACACATAAAGGAGTGCATTATACACACCCTTGAAAAATTAGGATTGATGGCCTGCCAGTGACCCTCAAAAACATTTGGAGCAAGGGCCTGCTGATCTGACCATCTAAAACATTAGGGGTGAGGGCCTGCTGCTGAGATGACCCTCTAAAACATTAGGGGTGAGGGTCTGCTGTAGAGCTGACCCTGTAAAAGATTGTAGGTGAGGGACTGCTGGTGAGGTGACCCTCTAAAAAGTTGTAAGTGAGGGTCTGCAGGTGAGCTGACCCTGTAAAACATTTTATGCGAGGGCCTGCAGGTGAGCTGACCCTGTAAAAGATTGTAGGTGAGCGCCAGTAGGTGAGCTGATCATGTGAAACATTATATGCGAGGGCCTGCAGGTAAGCTGACCATCTAAAAGGTTGTAGTTGAGGGCCTCTAGGTGAGCTGACCCTGTAAAAGATTGTAGGTTAGAGTCTGAAAGTGAGCTGACCCTCTAAAAGGTTGTAGGTGAGGGCCTGCAGGTGAAGTGGACCTATAAAAGATTGTAGGTGAGGGTCTGTAGGTGAGCTGCCCTCTAAAAGGTTGTAGGTGAGGGCCTGCAGGTGAGCTGACCCTCTAAAAGAATATAGGTGAGGGCCTGCAGGTGAGCTGACTCTGTAAAACATTATATGCGAGGGCCTGCAGGTGAACTGACCCTGTAAAAGATTGTAGGTGAGGGCCTGCTGGAGAGCTGACCCTCTAAAAGGTTGTAGGTGATAGCCTGCATTTGAGCTGACCATATAAAACATTATATGCGATGGCCTGCAGGTGAGCTGACCCTCTAAAACATTATATGTGAAGGCCTACAGGTGAGCTGACCCTGTAAAAGATTGTATGTAAAGGCCTGCTGGTGAGCTGACCCTCTAAAAGGTTGTAAATGAGGGCCTGCAGGTGAGCTGACCCTGTAAAAGATTGTAGGTGAGGGCCTGCTGGTGAACTGACCTTCTAAAAGGTTGTAGGTGAGGGCTTGTAGGTGAGCTGACCCTGTAAAAAATTATACAGTTGCAAGAAAAAGTATGTAAACCCTTTGGAAAGATATGGATTTTTGCACAAATTGGTCATAAAATGTGATCTGATCTTCATCTAAGTCACAACAATAGACAATCACAGTCTGATTCAACTAATAACACACAAAGAATTAAATGTTACCATGTTTATATTGACCACACCATGTAAACATATACAGTGCAGCTGGAAAAAGTATGTGAACCCCTACACTAATGACATCTCCAAGAGCTAATTGGAGTGAGGTGTCAGCCAACTGGAGTCCAAACAATGAGATGGAAGAACACATTGGAGGTGTTGGTTACAGCTGCCCTTCCCTATAAAAAAACACACACCAGTTCTGGGTTTGCTTTTCCCAAGAAGCATTGCCTGATGTGAATGATGCCTCACACAAAAGAGCTCTCAGAAGACCTACGTTTAAGAAATTTTGACTTGCATAAAGCTGGAAAGGGTTATAAAAGTATCTCCAAAAGCTTTGCTGTTCATCAGTCCATGGTAAGACAAATTGTCTATAAATGGAGAAAGTTCAGCACTGCTGCCACTCTCCCTAGGAGTGGCCGTCCTGTAAAGATGACTGCAAGAGCACAGTGCAGACTGCTCAATGACGTGATGAAGAATCTAGAGAGTCAGCTAAAGACTTACAAAAGTCTCTTGCATATGCTAACATCCCTGTTAGCAAATCTACGATACATAAAACACTAAACAAGAATTTATTTAATGAGAGAATACCACAGAGGAATCCACTGCTGCCCAAAAAAACCATTGCTGCACATTTACAGTTTGCACAAGAGCACCTGGATGTTCCACAGCAGTACTGGCAAAATATTCTGTGGACAGATGAAACCAAAGTTGAGTTGTTTGGAAGAAACACACAACACTATATGTGGAGAAAAGGAGGCACAGCACACCAACATCAAAACCTCATCCCAACTATGAAGTATGGTGGTGGGGGCATCATGGTTTGGGGCTGGCTTGCTGCATCAGCGCCTGGACGGATTGCTATCATCGAAGGAAAAATGAATTCCCAAGTTTATCAAGACATTTTGCTGGAGAACTTAAGGCCATCTGTCCACCAGCTGAAGCTCAACAGATGATGGATGTTGCAACAGGACAACGACCCAAAGCATTGAAGTAAATCAACAACAGAATGGCTTAAACAGAAGAAAGTATGCCTTCTGGAGTGGCCCAGTCAGAGTCCTGACCTCAACCCGATTGAGATGCTGTGGCATGACCTCAAGAAAGCAATTCACACCAGACATCCCAAGAATATTGCTGAACTGAAACAGTTCTGTAAAGAGGAATGGTCAAGAATTACTCCTGACCGTTGTGCACGTCTGATCTGCAACTACAAGAAACGTTTGGTTGAAGTTATTGCTGCCAAAGAAGGTTCAACCAGTTATTAAATCCAAGGGTTCACATACTTTGTCCACCTGCACTGTGAATGTTTACATGGTGTGTTCAATAAAAACATGGCAACATTTAATTCTTTGTGTGTTATTAGTTTAAGCAGACTGTGATCGTCTATTGTTGTGACTTAGATTAAGATCAAATCACATTTTATGACCAATTTGTGCAGAAATACATATCATTCCAAAGGGTTCACATACTTTTTCTTGCGACTGTATGTGAGGGCCTACAGGTCTGCTGACCCTGTAAAACATTATATTTGAGGGCCTGAAGGTGAGCTCACCCTCTAAAAGATTGTAGATGAGGGCCTGCTGGTGAGCTGACACTGTAAAACATTATATGCGAGGGCCTTCAGATGAACTGACTCTGTAAAATATTGTAGGTGAGGGCCTGCTGGTGAGTTGACCCTCTAAAAGGTTGTAAGTGATAGCCTGCTGGTGAGTTGACCCTCTAAAAGGTTGTAAGTGATAGCCTGCATTTGAGCTGACCATGTAAAACATTATATGTGATGGCCTGAAGGTGAGCTGACCCTGTAAAACATTATATGCAAGGGCCTACAGGTGAGCTGACCCTGTAAAAGATTGTAAGTGAGGGCCTGCTGGTGATCTGACCATCTAAAAGGTTGTAGGTGAGGGCTTGTAGGTGAGCTGACCCTGTAAAAAATTATATGTGAGGGCCTACAGGTCTGCTGACCCTGTAAAACATTATATTTGAGGGCCTGAAGGTGAGCTTACCCTCTAAAAGATTTTAGGTGAGGGCCTGCAGGTGAGCTGATCCTGTAAAACATTATTTGCGAGGGTCTGCAGGTGAGCTGACCCTGTAAAAAATTATATGCGAGGGCCTGAAGGTGAGATGACTCTGTAAAACATGATATCCGAGGGCCTTGGCTACTGAGACTGGACTTGGTGGAAGACAGGGTGGTGCTTAACCGACTGAAAGCATTATCTGCTGCAATCCAACCGACCACCTGATTGCACTGGTCTGACTTCAAAAGTGGTGTCCTGCACCGCCCTGCAAACTGGGACATGAAGCTAGGTATCGTGGATGATTGTTTTTCTTGTGCTCTGGCGGCAGGCACAGTTTCAACGCGCCCAGTGGTACGGCCTCTGCGTGCACCATCAGCATCACGCCCACTTCCCCATCCCTTACTGCTCGCCTTCTTCATTTTAAATGTTATGTATGCTTGAAAGTATGTCACACGTACAGTAGCGTAGAATTTGGAAGTGTATGCGCCAAAAAATTTAAAATGGTATTTGGGATGTGGAAACGTCACACAGGAGAAATCCGTCAGATAATGTCAATGCTGTCACCAGCGGCTATAAAAAACATTACAGGGAATGTCATCTGTATTTGGGATGAGGAAACCTTATACAGGGAAGGTACCACAGGAAATTTCACTTTTCGCAGCGTCTACGGAAAAGGTACACTGTATGTCACAGATACATTTTTTTAAATGCACTCTTTACACTGGAGATGTTGCCCTGGTGATGTCACTCTCAGAAGAGGACACCATCTATTGAAAAAGTACACTGTGTGTCACAGATGCATTTTTTAAATGCACACGTTACACTGGAGATATCCTGCAGATAATGTCAATGCTTTTACCAGCGGCTATAAAAAAATTACAGGGAATGTCACCAGTATTTGGGATGAGGAAACCTTATTCAAGACAGTTACCACAGGTAATGTCACTGTTCGCAGCGTCTACGGAAAAAGTACACTGTATGTCACAGATAAAAAATTTAAACGCACACGTTACACTTTAGATGTGGCCCTTGTAATGTCACTCTCAGAAGCGGACACCGTCTATTAAAAAAGTACACTGGATGTCACAGATATTTTTGGGATGCACACACTTTACACAGGATATGTGGCCAGGATAATTTAACTGTTCCCAGCAGACACTGTATACGGAAAAAGTACACTGGATGTCACTGATATTTTAGGGATGCGCCGACTTTACACAGGACATGTGGCACGGATAATATAACTGTGCGCAGCGGACACCGTCTACGGAAAAGTACACTGGATGTCACTGATATTTTTGGGATGCACACACTAACACAGGAGATGTGGCCAGGATAATTTAACTGTCCACAGCAGACGGTGCTGTGGAAAAAGTACACTGGATGTCTGATATTTTAGGGATGCACACATTTTACACAGTGTTCGGTCGAGCATGCCTGCTCAACACTAATCAGTAGGTAACAGAACAGGTTCTTTAGCAATGTATGTGAAAACAGCAGACTTCTCTTTCACTCTATAGTAGAATGAGTGGGTAACACAATACCTTATCTATTAATCAATGTGGACACCTTACAAACAGTGAACTGAGACCGCTCTTTATCAATTCTGTAGAATCAGTGGCTAAGAGTTAACCTTTTAGCAATCTATGTGGAAATAGCAGACGTTGTAAAATGAGACAGATCTTTAACTTTATAGTAGAATCTTCGGCCACTGCACGGATAAGTACAGTATACCTGATGCAAATATTGACCTGTAAGGCTGAATTTTCAGAAAAAATTTGGTTAGATCCGAATTTATTCATGGCGAATCACGTTAAAAAACGGCTATTTCCTGGCTGCATAGAGCTTTTATAGTGATGTACAACACTGTGCCTTGCAGTAACATGCATAGGGAGTCTGCTGTAATAGTGAAACAATAATGTGAGTCAGTACGACACTCACATGACAGGCTTCGCTCTTAGAATCACTTCACACTTCACTTACTTGGGCAGTTACTGGACCAAAACTGACCAAATAACTCAAGAGTGAACTCAGCCTTACAGGTCAATGTTAGCACCAGGTATAAAGAACTGTGCAGAGGCCCAAAGAGCGCACTCCTTTTACACCAATTCACTGATTCCACCTAGATTTCTACAGAACCTAATCTATTAAACGCTTGTACAAGTAGACCCCCCCCCCCCAACAGAGTGGAGAGGGTGTCAGCAGTAAGTTTGTGTTGACGTCACAGATTATTTTGCCCTGCCTCTGATCCATAACAGCAATAAACCCCAAAAAACGCAACCTGTCTGTTGAGCATTCGCCTTCACTCGGTCAGCATTTGGTCAGTAATCCATCACTATTGCTAAAACCAACAAAAAGCAGGAGAGGATCAAAAACAAAGATGACATGTGAATGGAATATTTACATGTCTTCTGTGTTTGTACCCACTCCTGCTTTTGGCTACCAAATCATAAGCCAATTCAGATGCAAAATAGGGACGGTGTCATGCAGGCCTTACAGTTGTTACATAGGCAGGATCCTTTTTCCTTCCTTCTGACAGATCAGAAGAAGCGTCAAATAAATGATAATGTCAACAAGGCCAAAATGCAAAATAGTCGCCCAGTTATGAAGTGAGGGGGGTGGGAACAGCATTAGAATTTCACAGAGTGGTCCTATGACATAGTGGTGAGGTGGAAGCAGCATGAGGAGACCATAGAGTGGTTAAATTACAGAGTCTAGAGGTGGAAGAAACATCAGGAGGAGGCCACAGAGTGAAACACTGCCAGTGCGGTGGTGCCAGCAGCAGCAGCAGCATCAGGAGGAGGCCACAGGGTGGCACAATGACAGTGTGGTGGTGGCAGCAGCAGCATCAGGACACCTGAGTGGTGAGGTGACAGCAGACCACAGAGTGACCCGTTGACAAAGTAGGGGGGGGGGGTGGCAATACCAGAACCAGCTGAAGATGTAGGGTTAAAGAAGGAGCAATTAGCATCAGATGTGTGGCATCAGGCAGGTGGCAGCATCAGAATAGTTGCTGAAGCAGGTAGCCAGAAGAAACCGGTCTCTTTTGTCAAAATGTTTGTGTGGCATCATGGATGATCTAGTCTGATGCATCAGGCATTCATGGGTGGATATCCTGGCTGATCCACGCCTGATTCATCTTGACATAGGTCACATTTGGGTGGACAGGCAAGTTCTTCTTGGGGTAACTATGGCCCCGCCGCACTAAACACCCCCTCTGATGCCACGCTACTGGCTGGGCAGGACAGATTTTCCAGGGAAAACTCTGCCATTCCAGTTTGGCTGCCCAGTAGTCCTCCAGATCTTTAATGTGGGGTGGCAGGGTGCAGTCCAATTATGCCACCACCTGCTGGTTCAAGTCCTGCTCAAGGTCTCGCTCGTGCTGGTGAGTAGTTTTTTCACTAGGCGGGTGAAGAAAGCTGCTCATCAGTGACTCTAGACTCAAGTTGTTGCTGATGGAGCTGGAACTACTCCTACCCCCCCCCACCCTGCCACAGCAGCCATGGCAGAGGAATGTGAGCGCAGAGGGCCCTCTGGTCAGACTATTATTGATGGCGCAGATAGGCAGCAGCCAACTGACTACATAGGGTGTCTCAAAAGTAGTTCAGTTTCTACTCCCTCTCAGTGGGTTTAAAAACGGCCCCCATTTTGGACCAGTAGCGAGGGTCCAACAAGGTGGAGAGCCAGAAGTCATCCCTCTGCCGAATGGTGACAATTGAGCTGTCACTACGCAAGCAAGTGAGCATGCATTGTGCCATTTGTGCAAATGACTCAGAGGGACTCCCTGCCTCCATCTCTACTGCATACTACCACGGTGTGTCAGGGTCCTCTGCCTCATCTTCCTCATCGCACTGTAGCTCCTCTGGCTTCTCCTGCTCCTCCTCTCCTCTGTAGAAAAACCACCCGTTTCGCTACACATTGCTTGTGCTCCAATGTCCTCCTCCAGTTCAGCCCCCACCGAGCTCATGTGGCCATGAGATCTAGGCACCATGTCTCCAGTCCCTAGACTAGCCAGATTTACCAGAATCTGTTCAAGGATATGAAGCAGAGGAATTACATTGTTCATCCTGTAGTCCTGGTGACTAACAAATAACGTGGCCTCCTCAAAGGGCCTGAGCAAACGGCAGGTGTCACGCATGAGCTGCCACTGGCTGACATCGAAGTTACACAGAGGAGTACTTCTGTCCTCTTGGATCATCAAGAAATCATTTATGGCCTTTCTCTGTTCGTATAGTCGACCCAACATATGGAGGGTGGAATTCCAACGGGTGGAAACGTCGCATATAAGCCTATGTTGGGGATGCCATTCTGCCGCTGCAGCTCAAGGAGGGTGTGCTTTGTGGTGTACGAGTTGCTGAAGTGCATGCAAACTTTCCTGGCCAATTTTAGGATGTCTCTCAGATGGGTGGAAGACTTCAGGAACCGCTTGACAACCAGATTGAACACGTGTGCAGGGTGCATGGCTCAGCCCTCCTTGACGCAGCATGGACACATGTTCTTCACGTTGTCGATCACCATGGTTTCGATTTTCAGTTTTTGAGGACAAAGACAGGATTCTTTTTCTTGATGAAGGACACAGAGCACCTCCTCCCCTGTTACTCGCCCAGGCATACGAGGTGCACAACAGCTTAACACCGCCGTGCCCTGCACATCTGGTATGCTGGATGGGCACTGTGAATTGTCCCTGCAGTGGAGGCTGAGGACAAGGTGAAGGATGGGGAGACAAAGGTGGACATTGTCGCAGGACCAATGGCGTGAGAACGTGGAGGTGGAAGCGGTGTCGCCTGGCCAGGTTGTTGGTGTGGCTATGCAGGGACCACATTCACTCAGTGGGCCGTAAAGGACATGTATTGTCCCTGACCACAGTTATAGCTCCCCACGTTGACGCTGCCGTGCAGGCTCAAGGACTGGCCCACCTTCTGTTCTACATGTGTGTGCAGGGCTGGTACTGCCATTTTGGCAAATAAATGATGGCTTGGGACACTCCACCTTGGCTCGGCACAAGCCATCAGTTCTCTGAAAGGTGCAGAGTCCACCAATTGGAAAGGGAGGGACTGCAGCTCCAGCAACTGGGACAGGAGCACATTCAGCTTCTGCGCTGTTGGATGAGTACACCCATACTGTTGTCTCTTGGCAATCGCTTTGTGATTGATTGATGATGGAATAGCTGACAAAGAGTAGGAGGAGTAAGAGCATCAGGACCAGCAGATGAAGGGAAGGACAGACGGCTCCCTTCGGCTGAGGTGGTGGAGCCTTGACTGTCTGAAACCGGGTGTGTGCCACTGGGTAATGCAGTGGTTTCTGCAGCAGGCTGGACGACCACATCGTAGACACGGTTCTCACAGGCCACTTTATGGTGACGCTACATATGTTGACACAGGGCCGTGGTGCCAACATCTGCCCACAGATTCTACAAATGGCCATGTTCACCTCCTCTGGCAGCTCAACGAAAAACCGCCACACCGCCGAGTCGGTGATTTTACCCCCAACACTCCGTACTGATGACTGCTACCGCTGCTGCTTCTGTGAACCAGGACACCAATACTTTCCAGGCAGGTAGGCTCCTGCAAAGTGGGTGGTCTACCCCTGGCACGTTTGGCTCCCGATCTCACACTGCTGCCACCCTGCTTACTCCCGGCCCTGATAGTGATTTGCTGGCTCCACCGCTGCCTCACATGCAAACTGCCACCCTCTTCTCCTGATGATGATAAAGCCCCTAATTCACTCCCAAGTATGATCAGCTACATCATCATCATTGAGTACTGTCTGCACATCACTGAAGTCCTCCTCAACAGCCTCTGGTCAGGAGCCTGACCACTCTCAAAACTAGCTCCTACGCCACTTTCCTCATCACTACTTGCCCGCCTACTGGAGGAAGCAGTGGATGTCTCCTCCACATCTTGGCTAGCCAGTAGCTGCTGACTGTCCACTAGTAGCTCGTCCTCACTGTATTGTGGAGCTGAACCCACAGCATATAATATTTCTCTGGGTGAGGGAACAGAAAAGGACAGAGGCAGGTTGAGGACAGGTGAGGGCACAGGGCCTGCTCCTGGGTAATGCCAACTAAGGGTTATGTCTGATGAACCGACCGACTCTTGCCTGGGGGTTTCTGATGTCACTTAAGAAGAAGTGGATGACCAAGTCAACCATTCAAGAACCGCTGGGTTGCTGATCAAATTCAAGACATGACCGCTAGATGACACTGGGAGCTCAGACCTCTAGCTGCGACTCCTGCTGCCACATGCCCTTACTCTGCTGCGACCTGTGCAAGAAACATTTAGGCCTCTGCCACTCCCCTGTGCAGGGCCTTGCACTTCTCTATTTAACATACTGTTAGATCAAATAAAAGGAAATTAAAACACCCAAAAGAAGGCTGTAATTTTCTCACTACATCACACAATTGCTAATAAGCCCTTTTTTCTTTACACTAATACACGCCAAAGAAGGCTTAGAACATATAACTGTACCGTTGAATGGCAAATATTTTTTTTTCTTGCCACTAATACGCACCAAAAAGGGCTGTAATTTTCTCTTTTTACCACCCAATGACAAATACTTTTTTTTGTGCCACTAATACACGCAAAAAAGTGCTTTAGAACATATAACTGCACCGCTGAATGGCAAATATATATTTTTTGCCACTAATACACACTAAAAACGGCATAAATCTGGCAACTAAAATGTAATGTTGATAAGTTCAAGATAATGCACCTGGGGTGTAAAAACCCAAGAGCAGAATATAAAATCAGTGAAGGGATTTAAGGGTCATTATTTCAGACGACCTAAAGGTAGACAGACAATGTCATAGAGCAGCAGGAAATGCTAGCAGAATGCTTGGGTGTATAGGGAGAGGCATTAACAGTAGAAAGAGGGAGGTGCTCGTGCCGCTCTACAGAGCACTAGTGAGACCTCATTTGGAGTATTGTGTGCAGTACTGGAGACCATATCTGCAGAAGGATATTGAAACTTTGGAGAGAGTTCAGAGAAGAGCTACTAAACTAGTACATGGATTGCAGGATAAAACTTACCAGGAAAGGTTAAAGGACCTTAACATATATAGCTTGGAAGAAAGAAGAGAGAGAGTGGACATGAAAGAAACTTTTAAATACATAAAGGCAATCAACACGGTAAAAGAGGAGAGAATATTTGAAAGAAACTGCTACAAGAGGACATACCGTAGTTTTAAATTAGAGGGGCAAAGGTTTAAAAGCAATATCAGGAAGTATTACTTTATGAGAGAGTAGTGGATGCATGGAATAGCCTTCCTGCAGAAGTGGTAGCTGCAAATACAGTGAATATAAGATAGGGCCAGGGGCTATTCATAGTATTTAGTATATTGGGCAGACTAAATGGGCCAAATAGTTCTTATCTGCCGACAAATTCCATTTATACACGCCACAAAAGGCTTTAGAACATACTGTATAACTGCACTGCAGAACGTCAAGTAATATATATTTTTTTGCCTCTAATACACGACAAAAGGGCTTTAGAACATATAACTGCACCGCTGAACGTCAAATAGGCCCTTACTTTTTTCCACTTATACTCGCCACAAAAGGCTTTCTAACATTTAACTGCAACGCTGAACCGCAAATAATATATATTGGGCTGTAATTTTCTCACTTCACCACACAACGGCAAATACTTTTTTTGTGCCACCAATACACGCCAAAAAGGTCTTTAGACCATATAACTGCACCGCTGAACGGCAAATAATATATTCTTTTTTGCCACTAATACACGCCAAAAAGGGCTGTCATTTTCTCACTTTACTATACAGCAGCTAATAAGCCCTTTTTCCCCTCTAATTAAAGCCAAAAAATGCTTTAGAACATATAACTAGAGATGTCTCGAACATAAAAATTTCCGTTCGCGAATGGCGAACGCGAATTTATGCAAATGTTCGCAAATGGGCGAACAGGGCGATCCGCCATAGACTTCAATAAACAGGCGAATTTTAAAACTAACAGGGACTCTTTCTGGCCACAATAGGAAAAGTTGTTTCAAGGGGACTAACACCTGGACTGTGGCATGCCAGAGGGGGATCCATGGCAAAACTCCCATGGAAAATTACGTAGTTGACGCACAGTGTGGTAAATTGAATTCACAATGCGATTAATATAAACTGCATTAATCGCATTGCGAATTCAACTTAGAGCTGGGTTCCTAATGGTTGTATTGCTAGAATATAACGAAGATTGAGAATATAGCACTATATTCTCAATCTTCGTTATATTCTAGCAATACAACCATTAGGAACTCAGATCTAAGTTGTAATCACAATGCGATTAATACAGGTTATATTACTCGCATTGCGATTGCAACTACTAACACTGCAGCTTCAGAATGAATCTAAGATGGATGCTGTCCAGTAGATGGGAGGGTCTGGGAGGGAGGGTATGCTGCTGATTGGCTGGAATGTGTCTGCTGACTGTGAGGTACAGGGTCAAAGTTTACTAAATGATGACGAATAGGGGGCGGACCGAACATCGCATATGTTCGCCCGCCGCGGCAAACGCGCACAAGCTATGTTCACCAGGAACTGTTCGCCGGTAGTGTTGATCACGAATTTTGGAATTGCGAATTTTAATCGCGAATATCGGCACTTCGAGAATTCACGAATATTTAGAATATCGCAAAATATATTCGCAATTGCGAATATTCCTTTTTATGCAAATTTTTTATAAACTAATTTTCGCAAGCAAGAAAATAATGTCATTATTTTTTGATTGCGAAAATTCGCATAAATATTCGCATAAACTGGTATTTAAAAGGTATCTTAAATGCCAGTTTATGCGAATTTTTATGCAAATTTATGCGAATTTTTATGCAAATTTATGCAGATTTTTAATGCGAATTTTCACAATCAGAAAATAATGACTGGAGATTACAAATTTGCGAATTTTCGAATATATGGCGAATATTCGCCCAAATATTCGTAAAATATCGCGAATTCGAATATTGCCCCTGACGCTCATCGAATCACCGGTGAATAGTTCGGGACATCTTATTTACGAATTCCACTTAGAGCTGAGTTCCTTATGGTTGTATTGCTAGAATTGACGAATATAACGAATATAGCGCTATATTCTCAATCTTTGTTATATTCTAGCAATTCAACCATTAGGAACCCATCTCTAAGTTAAATTTGCAATGCAATTAATACAGGTCATATTAATCGCTTTGTGATTACAACTACTAACACTACAGCTTCAGAATTAATCTAAGATGGATGCCGTCCTTGCTTTTTGATAGGTGGTGGGAGGGTCTGGGAGGGATGGTATACTGTTTGGCTGGAATGTGTCTGCTGACTGTGAGGTACAGGGTCAAAGTTTGCTCAATGATAAAGTATAGGGCCGAACGCGAACATCGCATATGTTCGCCCGCAGCGGCGGAAGCGAACAAGCTATGTTCACCGGGAACCGTTCGCCGGCGAATAGTTCGGGACATCTCTACATATAACTGCACCACACAAGGGCAAATAGGACATAAAAATATTTCCTTGTAGTAAACCCTGTTAATGGCTGTATCAAACAGCACTTGCACCTCAATAACAAGAACGGTTTGCTGGAATTACAGAGCTGTCTAATGGCAATTTGGATCCCCAGTCAGTGCAGCAAGGTTTAATAGGATTGTTCCTGTTACTTAGGCTGTGAACTCCCTTACCGAACCCTGTACTGCTTCAATACTGTAGAATGAACTTCTATATAGCAAAATATAAGTTTTAAAGTCTTTTCTACCACTGTCCCTAGTGCATGCTGACATCTCTCCCTGCACTAAGTACACTGGAAAATGGCTGAATCCAAGGTGGCTAAGGTTATTTATAGGGCTGTGACATCACAGGGCTGGCTGGCTGCTGATTGGCTGCATGCATGACATTGTGGGTGATCCCTTGTTCCCAGAGTTCCTTGCTCCATGTCCTAACACGTGCAGCAGCCATTTTAGAGAAAAATGTGATTTGCTACCACAAAGTGTGAGGAAATTCAGATTTGGTGCAAATCGAATTTTTACTGAAATTCGGATCGAATTCCACGTCGTCAACTTCAGTTCGCTCATCTCTAGTTGCCACCAAGCTGTTCAGAAAAAATAAATAAATAAATAAATATATATATATATATATATATATATATATATATATATATATATATATATATATATATATCTCCAAATCAAAATTTTGAAACCTCTACAGAAGAGGACAACTGTAGGACACGTGTTTTTTCTATTTAGAATGATAAATAAAACATGACAAAAATCTCTTATTATTAAGATATATTCTCCAGATCTGCAGAGCTTTAGGACAAACAGAAAAACCTAAAATGTATTAAAATAAAGACCTAGCATGTTTCTGGGTATATCGTTTCAGTCTTTTGTTTTACTAACACAAACATTTCTGTCAAACACCAAAGCGGTACACGAGATTATGCAAAACATACTTCAAAAAGCTGAACTGTAGGGAAGCAGCACTTAGCATAAAAAACTGACAAACCTGTGAATAACATATAGTGCCTCATACTGTGCCCCGCTCATATACTCAGAGCAAATCGTCTACTACATATACTCTTAAAAATTATTAACTTTGCTACTATAGTAAAAAATGTTAAACTTTTTAAATATAAAAAATGGTTAACACTATATCAAAGAAATAATGTAATACAGAAATTATTTCTAGTTCCTGCTGTTTCCAGTTAGGATATGCTATACATTTCTGACAGAAAGGACAATGTTTTTTCTTGATCCCGGTTTTCCTAACCTTGGATCAGGAACCCAATTTTCTTAACCTTGGACCAGCACTCCAGGGAGCAGAGGATAAGCTGGAGAAATGGCATCTCTCTCTGTGCTAGTTTATGAGTTGAAAAATGCTTTGGTGTTTCCGTAACTTCCATAAACTGCAATACAGAGAACTGCACAGACGCACAGTCTCCTCTACATGAGAACATTGGGCCCCTATTTTTCCAAAGTGTCACAGAAATGGAATCCCCCCCATACTGCCAACATGCCATAAATTTCTCAGGTAACTTTTTTGCGGTCCTTAGGAGTAATATGATTTGACAATGTAGACCACTACCAGAAATGGGCTCCTGGTCTATGGGAACTCCATCTTTTAGTGGGTGGAACCTCTTACACTAGCTTCTTCCCAAGCAATAATGGTCACTCAACCAAAAGGTCATGTTGATGCTAGATGACTGAAATTAACTGGGTGCTACAAAAACAGGAATAGATAGTGTAATAATATTTAATAATTAATTACATGTATGCAGTTCCTGCAGTAAAGGCTAAAAGGATCTGTCTCATTATCACCGTGTGGTTCACTGAGACAGTTGTCGCCATGTAGGCTGGCACACCCTCTCACATACTGGCTGCAGGCTGACCCTGTGTATACTGGTTGTTTGGGGCTGCGTGCTGGCTGCGGTGTCTTGTGTGAACTTGCCTGTGAATGCGTGTTCTCCCTGTGTCTGCATCTCTGTGGCCTGTGTTTGTGGCTTCCCATGTCTGCATCTCTGTGGCTCCTGTCTCTGATGCCGTGCAGGCTGGCTGCATGCACTTTGTGTGCTGGCTGTGGGTGTTTCTATGTATGCTGGTTCTGTGATGTGTGCTGGCTGCGGCCTTGTGTGTGAACAGGGTATGAATATAGATCCTTTTGTGTTTGTCACTGTGACATGGGTTGTTTGTACTCTGGAGTACTGGCTGTGGTGGGTTCTGTGTATGCTGGTTACCATGGGCAGTGTCCTGTACTGCATCCTGTGTGTTCTGTGGTTCTGGTACTCCTGTTCTGATGGGGTTAACTTCTCTTGATCTGTGCCTGGGTGTGTCTTATCAGGTGCCCTCATTAGGCAGCTATATCTATCCGTGAGCTGTGGGGCTTTGGGTCAGTCTCTTGTGTCCTGTTGGTTGCAGCACCTTGCTGCTCACCCAGGAGGTAAGTCTGTCTTGGGCCTTGCTGGGTGTAGCACCTTGCTACTCATCCAGGAGGGTCAGTCTAACTTCTGCCTTGATGGGTGTTGCACCTTCCTGCTCAACCAGGAGGTCAGTCTATCTTGTGTCTTGCTGGGTATAGCCCCTTGCTGCTGACCCAGGGGTTTTTGTTATCTGCCCATCTGTGTGGTGTCGCCTGGTATAACATTGGTGTTGTTGTTGCCTTGTCTGATCTTCTGTATCTGTCAGGTGATGATGTTGATGTTGTTATCCTTGTCCATTCCTTGCTTTTTCTTCTGTACCTGTTCTTTGTCTGGATCCACTATATTCCATGTGTAGCCTAGCAGTGCTCTAACTGTGTCTGATAGCCTGGCAGTGTAAAACTGCTTCCAATACTGCCTGTTCCGTGTCCCGTCTGGCAGTGCTTACTGCTTCTGATCTAGTCTGTTCCTTGTCTATCCTGCAGTGCCTTACTGCTTCTGTTCCTGTGTTTATCCTGCCTCCATGAGAGGGCCCCTGGAGGGAGGATCTGTAGTCTGTGTGCAGCTCTGCCTGAGGCAACCATGCTTCCATTCCGCTTGGGGTCCAGACACCTGCTTCTGTGCTGGTTCCCGTTTGTCTTGTTGTCTGTTCCATATCCTGTGTTTTCTTGGGTTCCAGTTGTGTTGTCTGTTCCACTGGTGCTTGCACCAGCGTGGTTACTTGCAGGTAGGGGGCCAAGTGTACCGGGACCTTCCTGGAGATGAGACCAGTGAGCCCTCGGCCCAGTTCATGCCAACCACCTGGAGCTCTGTGAAGTATGTGGCTCATTGGCTTTCTGTCCTCTGGGTTTTGCCTCCCTCTATGACATTTGAATTTGTTGTAAGGTCAAAAATTTCAAAACTCAATAGATATGGCATAATTTGCGCCCATTCCATGAGACATCAAGTCTGTGTGGTCACTTGAGCAAACCATGTGACTTTATTCTTCCATTTCTTGTTAGTCTGTACAGTATGTACATCTATGCATTGGCAGTGGTTTTAGGTATCCACATGTATGTTTAGAGAGAACATAGATAATGTGGCCACATGACTAATTCTTTATTGTCTTAACTACATTGCTTTCCTTAGTAATAATTTACAAAGCTCTTATATTGGTAGCTTAAATTTTTGCTCCCTATTAATGTGTTTTGAAGGAAACCTGTCACCACAAAATGTAATGCAATTTGCAGACGGCATCTTATAGAGCAAGAGAAGCTGAGGAGATTGATGCTTATTGTTCTGGGAAAACATCAGCAAAACTTGTCATTTATTACTTACTGATTAACTCTCTATGCTTAGTTTTGCAGAGCTAGCCCACATGATGCAATTATGTCACCAAGTGGTGAGCGCTGTGACGTCATCACAGGTCCTTTGGCAGTTCCTGCTGAATGAAGATAGAAGGACCTGCGATGACGTCACCATGCTCACCACGTAGTGAGTACAGTGACATCATCGTAGGTGTTTTTGCAGGTCTTGCTGAAAGAAGATAGAAGACACTGTGGCAGCAGCAATGAAGTGGATGAGATGAGTTGTTTGTTTTTTTACCCCTAAATGGCCATATTCTTTTGCATTCTATCTTAAGAATGCTATTATTTTCCACTATAACCATTTTATAACAGAAAATAAGAAACAAATGCCCAAACCCGAACCCGGACATCAGTGAAAAAGTCTGGGTTTGGGTCCGGGTACCTGAACTCGCTTTACTTCGCTCATCACAAGTATAGAACAGAACAGAGATTTAAAGAAAGTTTTACTGAACTTTTCCCATAAAGTTATATATCAATCTCAGCTCCTCCTGCTCTATAAAATGTTACCTATACATTGCACATTATTTCATGGTGCTAGGTTCCCTTTAAAAGCCTCCGCAGTGTTCTGCTGAACACTATGGATTGGTCTCCTGTTATTGCTGGGGAAGTTACACATTTTCCTGGGAGTGTCTCCTAAAGGGTAAATAGCATGATGCTTATTCAAAGTAATAAGTTACCATATAATAAAACCTGGGTCAAGTCTACAAGAGTGAGAGCTACATTGAGCAGCTCTCCACTTACAGAGTGCTTTCTTTATGAGATAACTGTTTGAATTCTACATTCATAGAAGTTATTCTAGTCTTGTGCTCTACCTTATTTCTTTCCTGGCAAAACCATTAATTAAATCTACAGTAACCTTGATGGTTCGCCCCACTGTTGGTATTTATTTCTATCCAGAACCCCTCCCCCCTGCAGTTCATAAGAAGCAAGTTAAAGGGAACTGAAAAATTTAAAAGCTGATTTATTTATTAAACAAATATGTTTAGGGACCTGGATTTTCACTTAGTACAAAGTAGAGGATTCCTGCAATCTGTTAATTTGCTTCTTATCAAGTAAACATTCATTAAGTACAATGCAGAGCCCTTGGAATGTGTGTACCTTCAGAGAGTGGAATGTGGGGAGCCCTGTATGCAAAACAATGGATTCCATACTTTCTGCTGTTATCACCATAAAGAAATAAAAACCACTCAGGACTAGATTACACCAGAGGTCAACAATGATGTGCAATTTTATATCTGCCTTGATGTATTACCATTCAGAACAATTGATTAAACAAGTTCATTATTGTTTTGTAACCACGTCTGATCTATGATAAGCTGCAGTCCCTCCATGCGGCGAACTCCTGAACAACTTGTCAAAGATATGTAATTTTTAAATAATGTAACAGGCATTGCTATGTCTTCTTGTCTCTAGACAAATACTATAAACACAATTATCAACAATTTAAGAGAGTGGCTAATTAAAATGCAGCCAAATGGTGCTATAAAAGTGCTACTGTGACATGTCAAATGTCAGTTCACTTTTAATACAAACATAAAAATTACCCAGAGAAATACATATTAATTTTCTCTTCAAGTAATGTCAACACACAAAAGCCAAATACTAACAATGAAAAAATAACACACACAAAAAATTATGATAAAAATATATAAAAAATGTAAATCATGCTGCAAAAATGCATTCAATATGATTTTTTTATTTTTTACAATATAATTTTTATTGGATTTTAACTACACAGTAAAAAACATGTAAGCAATAGTACAAAGATATACATAGTGAATTGGAAGGAATCATAACAGATGGGTGAGCTAATATTCCATAATGACGATTGTGAAACAGTCCAGCAGGTCCTGATGGGTTGTTGGTCCATTGCTCATCTGCTGGTGAGTTGTAATTCTCGATAGTGAGTACCATGCATAATAATGAATGAACATGCAGAGCACCATGCAGAATAATAATGAACAATGTTAAAACAGTTTTAACCAAAATATCACAAAAGGGCATCTTGGCACTGGTATGATTTGACACCTGTTCTCTCTTTAATGGGAGCACAGGGGATAATGTCAGTGGGTCACCTAATGGGATATAGTTGTTGAGCTAATTATAAGGCTATGGAAGGGTGGAGAGACTCCCACCTAAGCCAATGAGTGTAAAAATATTTTGACTTCTTGTTTTGGAAGGCTAGTGTACATTCATATACTGTATATAGTTGTCTGATACCAGTAAATGTACTTCTCCTATCGTAGGCATCACAGTGCTCTTCCAATTCCTAGCTATGAGAAGCTGGTAAGCATGGAGAATGTGGCTGTAATGGTGGGGAGTGGGGGCAGCAGACGACCAGAGATAGAAACCACTTAGAAGGATGAGGGGAAACCCCAGCACAAGCATTGGTTCACAACCATGGCAACAACTGTTACCAAGAACCGCGCCTTTAACAGTAACTCCCCTTTCACCCCCCCCCCTCTGGAGGACAAACAAGTATGCCAGAAAGGGAAGGCGATACAAGATGTACCCACTTCCGCAGTCCAAAAAACAGAATGACCTCTATGGGATATACTGTCACATGTGGGGAGTCGGGGAAGCCCCCCACTGTATATAGTTGGTATAACGGGATAGATACTAAGCCTGGATGCAAGGATAAAGGTAGCAGGTAACCTCCTAGGCTTCCCTCAACCTATATCTGACCTTCTGACTGTGTGAGCTGCCCTAGATGGTAGGTGGGCTCATAGTCTGGAACCTGGCCCCTACTGACCCTATCAGTCCCTGCAATATGGTGTCAGAAGGTGACAGGTACATGTCCTGAGGCAGAAAAACACCACTGCCAACAGAAACAACATGGACACCTAACTGACACAGCAGCAACCAGGAACTCGAGCTGTCCACGCTGCTACCACTAGATCCTAGCGCCTAGGCCCAAACACACACACAAGACAGAACCCAGCACAAACACGGAATCTAGTAGAAACCACCCTGCACCACCATGCGGGATGAACCATGGCAGCACCAGGCAGAGCTGCTTGTAGTTCCCCCTCCGGGGAACTCCAGAGACCCCCATCCGGATACGACATACCAAGGATATGTTTTGAATCCATGCTGACCTGAAACACCAAACAGGCCAGGCATGAAACAGCAAACCAGACATAATAACAACACCAAACATAAACCCACACCAAACATACAACAAGTAAGGTAGGGTAAATGAAACAGACACAAAGGGGTGACGTCAAAAGACATCAGGTGACATTGATGTCCCATAAGGTGGCCCTGAAGGACTGGGCAGATGGAATAGCACCAGCTCCTTGAAACACTGAAGAAAAACTGACCTCAGGCTCACTACTCCAGAACAATAAGTGCCATGAGGCCACACCAAGCTCCACCTAGCTGACCTCTTAACCCCGTGCTTACCAGAATGGGAAGGAAGTCTGCCTTAAAGAGGAAGTTCCTCCCCTCATGCAACAACAACATGTTGCCGCCGGCAACAAGCATGTGTGGCCAAAGTGTCACAGCAAACATTACCAAGCCATGACAGTGGCACACTATATTTCTGCATGGTGGTGAAAATTTGTTTATACTAATAAGCAATAGTGCCAGTTCTGGTGTGAGAGTATGTTGAGACTAAGAGAGGTCACCAATGAAGGTCTCTACTGCATCCCAGAATGGGCGGATTGTAGTACAGGTCCAAAAAATATGATAAAATGAGACAACAGCTCCACAACTTCTCCAACAATTGGGTGCTGATGTGTCATATATTCTAGATATTCGAAGTGGAGTGTAGTAACATCTGAGAAGCAATTCAGTGTATTGTTCCCACTGTGAGGCGAAGGCTGTTGCTCCATGTGCCCATTTTATTGCTTCTCTCCCCTCCGTCTGGAAGAATACTTTGGAAAAATCATGTTCCCACTGGCGCAGCTGTGGGCCTTTGGAGAACAACATATCCTTCGCAAGTAGTAAATGGTAAAATGGTTGGATTCCTTTATTTTTGCATAGGGAATAATCTTTGACCACTGTATTAAGCGGTTCTGATAATGTCAAAGTGTGGGACGCTAACGCAGAGAGAAAGGAAGAGACTTGGTAGTATTTATATTGTTCAGTATTTGAATGGGAGGATCATACCATTACTTATTACATCAGTTGAGAGATATTTTGTATGCCCAAATTCTCCCAAGATTTCAGGTGGAGGCCAGGGATATGGTTTCCTACTGCAGTTATTATGTTTAGAATCACCTTGGGGCTGGAGTCTTCTGTGGAAAAGATACCTTCCTGCCAGGCCTTTTAGTGTTGCCAGAACTGTCGGGGTCGTTTCAGCTGCTATTGAAGATGGCTTAATTGGTAGGTAGTGTACTGAGTCTAGTTGTGTAATAGCTCAAAGGACAGCGTCCATATTGTAGCATTTTGGTTTCTGTATAGGACCAGTGATATGATTGATCAATCAATCAAACAAAAAATCGTTGTGGTAACGGTATAAGTCAGGGACTCCCAGACCTCCCACTGATTTGTGTTTGTGTAATGTAGAGAGAGCTATCCAGGGTTTTGTGTGATGTCAAATCAATGAGGACATTTGTGACCTAAAAGATTTTAAGGTTCCCGCTGGGATAGGAACTGGTAGAGCTCAAAGTTCTTACATTATGCGTGGCAATATTAGCATTTTATAAGGGACAATCCTGCCCATCCAGCTCAACTCATATCGCGCAAAGCTATCTATTTCTTTCTGAAGAGAGGACAGCAAGGAATTTAGGTTGGCTGAAACGAGTTGCTTAATTGATGGGGTAAGTTGGATGCCTCAGTAAGGGATAAAACAACTGCAAAAGAAAGAGGGTCAGTCAGCGCATCCCAATGTGCAGGTGCACGCTGCCATGGCTAGAAACACAAAGAAAAAAAGGACAATGCAACTGCGCTGCAGTTCCTTTTTTTTCTAAGTAAGGGATAGAGCTAGAAGCCCAGGGAAAAGGCTTAGATGCTGAAATAGTCCGTCTAGTTGGCAGAGGGATCTGGAGCCCGTGCAATTGCGATTTATGTGCATTGACCTTGTAATATGAGATCTGGCTAAATTGGTCCAGTACCTCCTTCACTGCTGGAAGAGACAACTGTGGGTCAGTCAAACAAAATATAATGTCATCTGCTAACAAGCTGATTTTATGTGTAAGAGAGTTAATTGTAACTCCAGATACTGGGCTAAGTGATCAAATTTTTTTGTGGTTCCATAATAGCCACAAAAATAAGTGGGACAGTGGGCAGCCTTGCCGAGTTCCATTGGTGATGTGAAAGGGATCTGATAGGATCCCATTGACCATGACTTGTGCCTAGGAACTCAAATAAGGCTCTGAAAGCTGATATATTATGTTCTGCGAATCCAAATTTCTCTACAGTTGCCGATTGTCGTATGAGAAGGCTTCTCATGTACAGTTGTGTTCAAAATTATTCAACCCCCAATGCGGTAAAGGGTTTTAGGGAATTTAGTGTACATTTGTAATTGTGTTCAGAATGAAATCTTACAAGTAGAGAAGTGCGAACACCTGGAAGTTCGGGTTCGGGAAGTTCGGCTGAACTTCCCGAAAATGTTCAGGTTCGGGATCCGAACTCGACCCGAACTTTATCCCGAACCCGAACCCCATTGAAGTCAATGGGGACCCGAACTTTTAGGCACTAAAAAGGCTGTAAAATAGTCCAGGAACGGGCTAGAGGGCTGCCAAAGGAAGCAAAATGCAAGTAAATCCCCTGCAAACAAATGTGGATAGGCAAATGAATTTAAATAAAATAAAATAAATTAAATCTAACCAATATCAATTGGAGAGAGGTCCCACTGCAAGGAATCATGCGTCATATCACCCAATACTGGAGAAGGCCACTTTCAGTTATTTTGGCCCCAGTACCCAGACAGAGGAGAGAGGTCCCACAGCAAGGAATCATGCGTCATATCACCCACCACTGGAGAAGGCCACTTTCAGTTATTTCGGCCGCAGCACCCAGACAGAGGAGAGAGGTCCCACAGCAAGGAATCATGTGTCATATCACCGACCACTGGAGAAGGCCACTTTCAGTTATTTAGGCCCAGCACCCAGACAGAAGAGAGAGGACGCACAGCAAGGAATCATGCGTCATATCACCCACCTATGGAGAAGGCCACTTTCAGTTATTTCGGCCCAGCACCCAGACAGGGGATACAGGTCCCACAGCAAGGAATTATGTGTCATATCACCCACCACTGGAGAAGGCCACTTTCAGTTATTTCGGCCGCAGCACCCAGACAGAGGAGAGAGGTCCCACAGCAAGGAATCAAGCGTCATATCACCCACCACTGGAGAAGGCCACTTTCAGTTATTTATGCCCCACCACCCAGACAGAGGAGAGAGGTCCCACAGCAAGGAATCATGCGTCATATTACTTACCACTGGAGAAGGCCACTTTCAGTTATTTCGGCCCTAGCACCCAGACAGAGGAGAGAGGTCCCACAGCAAGGAATCGTGTGTCATATCACCCACCATTGGAGAAGGCCACTTTCAGTTATTTCGGCCCCAGCACCCAGACAGAGGAGAGAGGTCCCACAGCAAGGAATCAAGCATCATATCACCCACCACTGGAGAAGGCCACTTTCAGTTATTTAGGCAAGGCACCCAGACAGAGAAGAGAGGTCCCACAGCAAGGAATCATGCGTCATATCACCCACCACTGGAGAAGGCCACTTTCAGTTATTTCGGCCCCAGCACCCAGACAGAGGAGAGAGGTCCCAGAGCAAGGAATCATGCGTCATATCACCCACCACTGGACAAGGCCACGTTCAGTTATTTATGCCCCACCATCCAGACAGAGGAGAGAGGTCCCACAGCAAGGAATCATGCGTCATATCACCCACCACCGGAGAAGGCCACTTTCAGTTATTTCGGCCCCAGCACCCCGACAGAGGAGAGAGGTCCCACATCAAGGAATCATGCGTCATATCACCCACCACTGGAGAAGGCCACTTTCAGTTATTTATGCCCCACTACCCAGACAGAGGAGAGAGGTCCCACAGCAAGGAATCATGCGTCATATCACCCACCACCGGAGAAGGCCACTTTCAGTTATTTCGGCCCCAGCACCCAAACAGAGGAGAGAGGTCTGACAGCAAGGAATCATGCGTCATATCACCCACCACTGGAGAAGGCCACTTTCAGTTATTTCAGACCCAGCACCCAGACAGAGGAGAGAGGTCCCACAGCAAGCAATCATGCGTCATATCACCCACCACTGGAGAAGGCCACTTTCAGTTATTTAGGCCAGGCACCCAGACTGAGGAGAGAGGTCCCACAGCAAGGAATCATGCGTCATATCACCCACCACTGGAGAAGGCCACTTTCAGTTATTTCGGCCCCAGCACCCAAACAGAGGAGAGAGGTCTGACAGCAAGGAATCATGTGTCATATCACCCACCACTGGAGAAGGCCACTTTCAGTTATTTCAGACCCAGCACTCAGACAGAGGAGAGAGGTCCCACAGCAAGCAATCATGCATCATATCACCCACCACTGGACAAGGCCACGTTCAGTTATTTAGGCCAGGCACCCAGACCGAGGAGAGAGGTCCCACAGCAAGGAATCATGCGTCATATCACCCACCACTGGAGAAGGCCACATTCAGTTATTTCGGCCCAGCACCCAGATAGAGGAGAGAGGTCCCACAGCAAGGAATCATGCGTCATATTACCCACCACTGGAGAAGGCCACTTTCAGTTATTTCGGCCCCAGCACCCAGACAGAGGAGAGAGGTCCCACAGCAAGGAATCATGCGTCATATCACCCACCACTGGAGAAGGCCACTTTCAGTTATTTAGGCCAGGCACCCAGACCGAGGAGAGAGGTCCCACAGCAAGGAATCATGCGTCATATCACCCACCACGGGAGAAGGCCACTTTCAGTTATTTCGGCCCCACCACCCAGACAGAGGAGAGATTCATTCAACTTTGGGTTGCACCGCAAGATCATGGTAAAGTTAAATAAAATGAGGATTCAATAAAGAAGTGCCCCGGAGTACAAGAATACATGGTTGAGGGGGAGGCAGTTATAAATGTCTATTCTGCACAAGGGAGGCACAGGTCCTGAGTGATCCATGCCTGGTTCATTTTTATGAACGTCAGCTTGTCCACGTTGGCTGTGGACAGGCGGCTGTGTTTGTCAGTAATGATGCCCCCCTGCCGTGCTGAATACACGTTCAGACAAAACGCTGGCCGCCGGGCAGGCCAGCACCTCCAAGGCATAAAATGCTAACTCTGGCCACGTGGACAATTTGGAGACCCAGAAGTTGAATGGGGCTGAACCATCAGTCAGTACGTGGAGGGGTGTGCAAACTTACTGTTCAACCATGTTAGTGAAATGCTGCCTCCTGCTAACACGTTCCGTATCAGGTGGTGGTGCAGTTTGCTGTGGCGAGACAAAAATTTTCCACATTTCTGCCATGCTAACCCTGCCCTCAGAGGAGCTTTCCGTGACACTCGCTCATGTGTGCCAGGCTCCCCAGAGGTAAGGACAAGCTGTCCTCTGTGGGAGGCGTATCGTCATCGTCCTCCGTATCCCCCCAGCCATGCACCAGTGATGGGCCTGAGCTGTGTCGGGTGCCACCCCGCTGTGAACTTCCTCATTATCCTCCACATCCTCCTCATCCTCCTCGTCCTCCAGTAGTGGGCCCTGGCTGGCCACATTTGTACCTGGCCTCTGCTGTTGCAAAAAACCTCCCTCTCTGCCACTTCTAACAGACTGGCCTGAAAGTGCTAAAAATGACCCCTCCTCCTCCTCCTGGGCCACCTCCTCTTCCATCATCGCCCTAAGCGTTTTCTCAAGGAGACATAGAAGTGGTATTGTAACGCTGATAACGGTGTTATCGCCACTGGCCATGTTGGTGGAGTACTCGAAACAGCGCAACAGGGCACACAGGTCTCGCATGGAGGCCCAATCATTGGTGGTGAAGTGGTGCTGTTCCGCAGTGCGACTGACGCGTGCGTGCTGCAGCTGAAACTCCACTATGGCCTGCTGCTGCTCGCACAGTCTCTCCAGCATGTGCAAGGTGGAGTTCCAACTGGTGGGCACGTCGCATATGAGGCGGTGAGCGGGAAGGTTGAAGTTCCGCTGTAGCGCAGACAGGAGAGCAGCAGCAGGATGTGAACGCCGGAAGCGCGCACAGACGGCCCTCACTTTATGCAGCAGCTCTGACATGTCGGGGTAGTTGTGAATGAACTTCTGCACCACCAAATTCAGCACATGCGCCAGGCAAGGGATGTGCGTCAAACCGGCTAGTCCCAGAGCTGCGACGAGATTTCGCCCATTATCGCACACCACCAGGCTAGGCTTGAGGCCCACTGGCAGCAACCACTCGTCGGTCTGTTGTTCAATACCCCGCCACAATTCCTGCGCGGTGTGGGGCTTGTCCCCCAAACATATGAGTTTCAGAATGGCCTGCTGACGTTTACCCCGGGCTGTGCTGAAGTTGGTGGTGAAGGTGTGTGGCTGACTGGATGAGCTGGTGGAAGCAGAGGAGGAGGAAGCCGAGTAGGAGGAGGAGGCTACAGGAGGCAAAGAATGATGCCCTGCGATCCTTGGCGGCGGAAGGACGTGCGCCAAGGAACTCTCCGCTTGGGGCCCAGCCACCACTACATTTACACAGTGTGCAGTTAGGGAGATAAAGCGTCCCTGGCCGTGCTTACTGGTCCACATATCTGTGGTTAGGTGGACCTTGCCACAGATGGCATTGCGCAGTGCACACTTGATTTTATCAGATACTTGGTTGTGCAGGGAAGGCACGGCTGTCTTGGAGAAGTAGTGGCGGCTGGGAACAACATACTGTGGGACAGCCATGGACATCAGCTGTTTGAAGCTGTCTGTGTCCACCAGCCTGAATGACAGCATTTCAAAGGCCAGTAGTTTAGAAATGCTGGCATTCAGGCCCAGGGCTCGAGGGTGGCTAGATGGGAATTTACGCTTTCTCTCCAAGGTTTGTGAGATAGAGAGCTGAACGCTGCCGTGTGACATGATGGAGATGCTTGGTGACGCAGGTGGTGGTGTCGGTGGCACATCCTCTGTTTGGTGGGCGGCAGGTGCCAACGTTCCTCCAGAGGCGGAGGAAGAGGCCGAGGCAGCAGCAGAATAGGGAGCAGGGGGAGCCTGAGTGAGTTCCTTGCTTTTAAGGTGTTTACTCCACTTCAGTTCATGCTTTGCAGGTAGATGCCTGGTCATGCAGGTTGTGCTAAGGTTCAGACCGTTAATGCCACACTTCAGGATCTAATGGCACAGCGTGCAAACCACTCGGGTCTTGTCGTCAGCACATTGTTTAAAGAAGTGCCATGCCAGGGAACCCCTTAAAGCTGCTTTTGGGGTGCTCGGTTCCTGGTGGCAGTGGCCAGTAGCAGGCGAACTCTCTTGGCGGCTGGTCTGCTTTTGCCCCCTGCTCCCTCTTTTGCTACGCTGTTGGCTCGGTCTCACCACTGCCTCTTCCTCTGAACTATGAAAGTCTGTGGCACGACCTTCATTCCATGTGGGGTCCAGGACCTCATCGTCCCCTGCATCGTCTTCCACACAGTCTTCCTCCCTGACCTCCTGTTCGGTCTGCACACTGCAGTAAGATGCAGCAGTTGGCACCTGTGTTTTGTCATCATCAGAGACGTGCGGACTCCGATGAGGTGGTATTTCCATGTCCTCATCATCAGGAAACATCAGTGGTTGTGCATCAGTGCATTCTATGTCTTCCACCACTTGGGAAGGTCTAGGTGGATTCCCTTGGGAAACCCTGCCAGCAGAGTCTTCAAACAGCATAAGAGACTGCTACATAAATTGAGGCTCAGACAGTTTCCCTGATATGCATGGGGGTGATGTGACAGAGTGATGGGCTTGGTTTTCAGGTGCCACCTGTGCGCTTTCTGCAGAAGACTGGTTGAGAAATAATTTTGTGATTGTGCTGGATCCACTGTCGGCCACCCAATTGACTAGTGCCTGTACCTGCTCAGGCCTTACCATCCTTAGAACGGCATTGAGCCCCACCAAATATCGCTGTAAATTCTGGCGGGTACTGGAACCTAAGGTAGTTGGTTCACTAGGACGTGTGGCTGTGGCAGAATGGCCACGTCCTCTCCCAGTACCAGAGGGTACACTAACACCACCACGACCGCGTCCGCGTCCCTTACTAGATGTATTCCTCATTGTTACCGTTCACCAAGCACCACAATATGAAAAAAAATATTTGGCCCAATGTATTGATTTCAAATTCAGGCCTTTTTTTACAGGCACCTAACACTATCTGTCTATTTATTTATGTAGCGTATTACACTAATAAAGGCACAGCAGTAACCACTGATTTAGGGGAATATCTCTTTTAGGGCTAGTATTTAGGCCCTGGATGAAAGGTATCCTTTTATGGACAGATTTACACTTGGCCTACAACAGCTCGAACACCAGATTCAGGGTATTGCTATTTTGGCAATTGAATTTCACCCCAGAACAAAATATATGTTTTTGCGGACACTATGAAACTTGGCAAGCCACAGCTGAAACCACTGATTTATGGTATTGCTATTTTGGCAATTGAATTTCACCCCAGAACAAAATATATTTTTTTGCGGACACTATGAAACTTGGCCAGTCACAGCTGAAACCACTGATTTATGGTATTTCTATTTTGGCAATTGAATTTCACCTCAGAACAAAATATATGTTTTTGCGGACACTATGAAACTTGGCCTGAAACAGCTGGGACACCAGATTCAGAGTATTGCTATTTTGGCAATTGAATTTCACCCCACAACAAAATATATGTTTTTGCGGACACTATGAATCTTGGCCAGCCACAGCTGAAACCACTGATTTATGGTATTGCTATTTTAGCAATTGAATTTCACCCAAGAACAAAATATATGTTTTTGCGGACACTATGAAACTTGGCCAGCCACAGCTGAAACCACTGATTTATGGTATTGCTATTTTGGCAATTGAATTTCACCCCAGAACAAAATATATGTTTTTGTGGACACTATGAAACTTGGCCTGCAACAGCTGGGACACCAGATTCAGGGTATTGCTATTTTGGCAATTGAATTTCATCCCACAACAAAATATATGTTTTTGCGGACACTATGAATCTTGGCCAGCCACAGCTGAAACCACTGATTTATGGTATTGCTATTTTGGCAATTGAATTTCACCCCAGAACAAAATATATGTTTTTGCGGACACAATGAAACTTGGCCAGCCACAGCTGAAACCACAGATTTATGGTATTGCTATTTTGGCAATTGAATTTCACCCCAGAACAAAATATATGTTTTTGCGGACACTATGAAACTTGGCCTGCAACAGCTGGGACACCAGATTCAGGGTATTGCTATTTTGGCAATTGAATTTCACCCCACAACAAAATATATGTTTTTGGGGACACTATGAATCTTGGCCAGCCACAGCTGAAACCACTGATTTATGGTATTGCTATTTTGGCAATTGAATTTCACCCCAGAACAAAATATATGTTTTTGCGGACACTATGAAACTTGGCCTGCAACAGCTGGGACACCAGATTTAGGGTATTGCTATTTTGGCAATTGAATTTCACCCCAGAACAAAATATATGTTTTTGGGGACACTATGAATCTTGGCCAGCCACAGCTGAAACCACTGATTTATGGTATTGCTATTTTGGCAATTGAATTTCACCCCAGAACAAAATATATGTTTTTGCGGACACTATGAAACTTGGCATGCAACAGCTGGGACACCAGATTCAGGGTATTGCTATTTTGGCAATTGAATTTCACCCCACAACAAAATATATGTTTTTGGGGACACTATGAATCTTGGCCAGCCACAGCTGAAACCACTGATTTATGGTATTGCTATTTTGGCAATTGAATTTCACCCCAGAACAAAATATATGTTTTTGCGGACACTATGAAACTTGGCCTGCAACAGCTGGGACACCAGATTTAGGGTATTGCTATTTTGGCAATTGAATTTCACCCCAGAACAAAATATAGGTTTTTGCGGACACTATGAAACTTGGCCTGCAACAGCTGGGACACCAGATTCAGGGTATTGCTATTTTGGCAATTGAATTTCACCCCACAACAAAATATATGTTTTTGCGGACACTATGAATCTTGGCCAGACACAGCTTAAACCACTGATTTATGGTATTGCTATTTTGGCAATTGAATTTCACCCCAGAACAAAATATATGTTTTTGCGGACACTATGAAACTTGGCCTGAAACAGCTGGGACACCAGATTTAGGGTATTGCTATTTTGGCAATTGAATTTCACCCCAGAACAAAATATATGTTTTTGCGGACACTATGAAACTTGGCCTGCAACAGCTGGGACACCAGATTCAGGGTATTGCTATTTTGGCAATTGAATTTCACCCCAGAACAAAATATATGTTTTTGCAGACACTATGAAACTTGGCCAGCCACAGCTGAAACCACTGATTTATGGTATTTCTATTTTGGAAATTGAATTTCACCTCAGAACAAAATATATGTTTTTGCGGACACTATGAAACTTGGCCTGAAACAGCTTGGACACCAGATTCATGGTATTGCTATTTTGGCAATTGAATTTCAACCCTTTAACAAAATATATGTTTTTGCGGACACTATGAATCTTGGCCAGCCACAGCTGAAACCACTGATTTATGGTATTGCTATTTTAGCAATTGAATTTCACCCCAGAACAAAATATATGTTTTTGCGGACACTATGAAACTTGGCTAGCCACAGCTGAAACCACTGATTTATGGTATTGCTCTTTTGGCAATTGAATTTCACCCCAGAACAAAATATATATTTTTGCAGACACTATGAAACTTGGCCTGCAACAGCTGGGACACCAAATTCAGGGTATTGCTATTTTGGCAATTGAATTTCACCCCACAACAAAATATATGTTTTTGTGGACACTATGAATCTTGGCCAGCCACAGCTGAAACCACTGATTTATGATATTGCTATTTTGGCAATTTAATTTCACCCCAGAACAAAATATATGTTTTTGCAGACACTATGAAACTTGGCCAGCCACAGCTCAAACCACTGATTTATGGTATTGCTATTTTGGCAATTGAATTTCACCCCAGGACAAAATATATGTTTTTGCGGACACAATGAAACTTGGCCAGCCACAGCTGAAACCACTGATTTATGGTATTGCTATTTTGGCAATTGAATTTCACCCCAGAACAAAATATATGTTTTTGCGGACACTATGAAACTTGGCCTGCAACAGCTGGGACACCAGATTCAGGGTATTGCTATTTTGGCAATTGAATTTCACTCCAGAACAAAATATATGTTTTTGCGGACACTATGAAACTTGGCCTGCAACAGCTGGGACACCAGATTCAGGGTATTGCTATTTTGGCAATTGAATTTCACCCCAGAACAAAATATATGTTTTTGCGGACACTATGAAACTTGGCCAGCCACAGCTGGGACACCAGATTCAGGGTATTGCTATTTTGGCAATTGAATTTCACCCCACAACAAAATATATGATTTTGCGGACACTATGAATCTTGGCCAGCCACAGCTGAAACCACTGATTTATGGTATTGCTATTTTGGCAATTGAATTTCACCCCAGAACAAAATATATGTTTTTGCGGACACTATGAAACTTGGCCTGAAACAGCTGGGACACCAGATTCAGGGTATTGCTCTATAGGCAATTGAATTTCACCCCACAACAAAATATATGTTTTTGTGGACACTATGAATCTTGGCCAGCCACAGCTGAAACCACAGATTTATGGTATTGCTATTTTGGCAATTGAATTTCACCCCAGGACAAAATATATGTTTTTGCGGACACAATGAAACTTGGCCATCCACAGCTGAAACCACTGATGTATGGTATTGCTATTTTGGCAATTGAATTTCACCCCAGAACAAAATATATGTTTTTGCAGACACTATGAAACTTGGCCTGAAACAGCTGGGACACCAGATTTAGGGTATTGCTATTTTGGCAATTGAATTTCACCCCAGAACAAAATATATGTTTTTGCGGACACTATGAAACTTGGCCTGCAACAGCTGGGACACCAGATTCAGGGTATTGCTATTTTGGCAATTGAATTTCACCCCACAACAAAATATATGTTTTTGCGGACACTATAAAACTTGGCCAGCCACAGCTGAAACCACTGATTTATGGTATTTCTATTTTGGCAATTGAATTTCACCTCAGAACAAAATATATGTTTTTGCGGACACTATGAAACTTGGCCTGAAACAGCTGGGACACCAGATTCAGAGTATTGCTATTTTGGCAATTGAATTTCACCCCACAACAAAATATATGTTTTTGCGGACAATATGAATCTTGGCCAGCCACAGCTGAAACCACTGATTTATGGTATTGCTATTTTGGCAATTTAATTTCACCCCAGAACAAAATATATGTTTTTGCGGACACTATGAAACTTGGCCAGCCACAGCTGAAACCACTGATTTATGGTATTGCTCTTTTGGCAATTGAATTTCACCCCAGAACAAAATATATATTTTTGCAGACACTATGAAACTTGGCCTGCAACAGCTGGGACACCAAATTCAGGGTATTGCTATTTTGGCAATTGAATTTCACCCCACAACAAAATATATGTTTTTGTGGACACTATGAATCTTGGCCAGCCACAGCTGAAACCACTGATTTATGATATTGCTATTTTGGCAATTTAATTTCACCCCAGAACAAAATATATGTTTTTGCAGACACTATGAAACTTGGCCAGCCACAGCTCAAACCACTGATTTATGGTATTGCTATTTTGGCAATTGAATTTCACCCCAGGACAAAATATATGTTTTTGCGGACACAATGAAACTTGGCCAGCCACAGCTGAAACCACTGATTTATGGTATTGCTATTTTGGCAATTGAATTTCACCCCAGAACAAAATATATGTTTTTGCGGACACTATGAAACTTGGCCTGCAACAGCTGGGACACCAGATTCAGGGTATTGCTATTTTGGCAATTGAATTTCACTCCAGAACAAAATATATGTTTTTGCGGACACTATGAAACTTGGCCTGCAACAGCTGGGACACCAGGTTCAGGGTATTGCTATTTTGGCAATTGAATTTCACCCCAGAACAAAATATTTGTTTTTGCGGACACTATGAAACTTGGCCAGCCACAGCTGGGACACCAGATTCAGGGTATTGCTATTTTGGCAATTGAATTTCACCCCACAACAAAATATATGATTTTGCGGACACTATGAATCTTGGCCAGCCACAGCTGAAACCACTGATTTATGGTATTGCTATTTTGGCAATTGAATTTCACCCCAGAACAAAATATATGTTTTTGCGGACACTATGAAACTTGGCCTGAAACAGCTGGGACACCAGATTCAGGGTATTGCTATTTTGGCAATTGAATTTCACCCCACAACAAAATATATGTTTTTGCGGACACTATGAAACTTGGCCAGCCACAGCTGAAACCACTGATTTATGGTATTTCTATTTTGGAAATTGAATTTCACCTCAGAACAAAATATATGTTTTTGCCGACACTATGAAACTTGGCCTGAAACAGCTGGGACACCAGATTCATGGTATTGCTATTTTGGCAATTGAATTTCAACCCTTTAACAAAATATATGTTTTTGCGGACACTATGAATCTAGGCCAGCCACAGCTGAAACCACTGATTTATGGTATTGCTATTTTAGCAATTTAATTTCACCCCAGAACAAAATATATGTTTTTGCGGACACTATGAAACTTGGCCAGCCACAGCTGAAACCACTGATTTATGGTATTGCTCTTTTGGCAATTGCATTTCACCCCAGAACAAAATATATGTTTTTGCGGACACTATGAAACTTGGCCTGCATCAGCTGGGACACCAAATTCAGGGTATTGCTATTTTGGCAATTGAATTTCACCCCACAACAAAATATATGTTTTTGTGGACACTATGAATCTTGGCCAGCCACAGCTGAAACCACTGATTTATGGTATTGCTATTTTGGCTATTTAATTTCACCCCAGAACAAAATATATGTTTTTGCAGACACTATGAAACTTGGCCAGCCACAGCTCAAACCACTGATTTATGGTATTGCTATTTTGGCAATTGAATTTCCCCCCATGACAAAATATATGTTTTTGCGGACACAATGAAACTTGGCCAGCCACAGCTGAAACCACTGATTTATGGTATTGCTATTTTGGCAATTGAATTTCACTCCAGAACAAAATATATGTTTTTGCGGACACTATGAAACTTGGCCTGCAACAGCTGGGACACCAGATTCAGGGTATTGCTATTTTGGCAATTGAATTTCACTCCAGAACAAAATATATGTTTTTGCGGACACTATGAATCTTGGCCTGCAACAGCTGGGACACCAGATTCAGGGTATTGCTATTTTGGCAATTGAATTTCACCCCAGAACAAAATATATGTTTTTGCGGACACTATGAAACTTGGCCAGCCACAGCTGGGACACCAGATTCAGGGTATTGCTATTTTGGCAATTGAATTTCACCCCACAACAAAATATATGTTTTTGGGGACACTATGAATCTTGGCCAGCCACAGCTGAAACCACTGATTTATGGTATTGCTATTTTGGCAATTGAATTTCACCCCAGAACAAAATATATGTTTTTGCGG
This sequence comes from Bufotes viridis, assembly GCA_033119425.1. Taxonomy (NCBI): domain Eukaryota; kingdom Metazoa; phylum Chordata; class Amphibia; order Anura; family Bufonidae; genus Bufotes; species Bufotes viridis. The sequence goes on from CM065589.1 coordinate 512,898,167, forward strand.
ACACTATGAAACTTGGCCTGCAACAGCTGGGACACCAGATTCAGGGTATTGCTATTTTGGCAATTGAATTTCACCCCACAACAAAATATATGTTTTTGGGGACACTATGAATCTTGGCCAGCCACAGCTGAAACCACTGATTTATGGTATTGCTATTTTGGCAATTGAATTTCACCCCAGAACAAAATATATGTTTTGCGGACACTATGAAACTTGGCCTGCAACAGCTGAGACACCAGATTCAGGGTATTGCTATTTTGGCAATTGAATTTCACCCCAGAACAAAATATATGTTTTTGCGGACACTATGAATCTTGGCCTGCAACAGCTGGACACCAGATTCAGGGTATTGCTATTTTGGCAATTGAATTTCACCCCACAACAAAATATATGTTTTTGGGACACTATGAATCTTGGCCAGCCAACAGCTGGAAACCACTGATTTATGGTATTGCTATTTTGGCAATTGAATTTCACCCCAGAACAAAATATATGTTTTGGCGGACACTATGAAACTTGGCCTGCAACAGCTGGGACACCAGATTCAGGGTATTGCTATTTTGGCAATTGAATTTCACCCCAGAACAAAATATATGTTTTTGCGGACACTATGAAACTTGGCCTGCAACAGCTGGGACACCAGATTCAGGGTATTGCTATTTTGGCAATTGAATTTCACCCCACAACAAAATATATGTTTTTGCGGACACTATGAATCTTGGCCAGCCACAACTTAAACCACTGATTTATGGTATTGCTATTTTGGCAATTGAATTTCACCCCAGAACAAAATATATGTTTTTGCGGACACTATGAAACTTGGCCTGAAACAGCTGGGACACCAGATTCAGGGTATTGCTATTTTGGCAATTGAATTTCACCCCACAACAAAATATATGTTTTTGCGGACACTATGAAACTTGGCCTGCAACAGCTGGGACACCATATTCAGGGTATTGCTATTTTGGCAATTGAATTTCACCCCACAACAAAATATATGTTTTTGCGGACACTATGAAACTTGGCCAGCCACAGCTGAAACCACTGATTTATGGTATTTCTATTTTGGAAATTGAATTTCACCTCAGAACAAAATATATGTTTTTGCGGACACTATGAATCTTGACCAGCCACAGCTGAAACCACTGATTTATGGTATTGCTATTTTAGCAATTTAATTTCACCCCAGAACAAAATATATGTTTTTGCGGACACTATGAAACTTGGCCAGCCACAGCTGAAACCACTGATTTATGGTATTGCTATTTTAGCAATTTAATTTCACCCCAGAACAAAATATATGTTTTTGCGGACACTATGAAACTTGGCCAGCCACAGCTGAAACCACTGATTTATGGTATTGCTATTTTGGCAATTGAATTTCACTTCAGAACAAAATATATGTTTTTGCGGACACTATGAAACTTGGCCTGCAACAGCTGGGACACCAGATTCAGGGTATTGCTATTTTGGCAATTGAATTTCACTCCAGAACAAAATATATGTTTTTGCGGACACTATGAAACTTGGCCTGCAACAGCTGAGACACCAGATTCAGGGTATTGCTATTTTGACAATTGAATTTCACCCCAGAACAAAATATATGTTTTTGCGGACACTATGAAACTTGGCCAGCCACAGCTGGGACACCAGATTCAGGGTATTGCTATTTTGGCAATTGAATTTCACCCCACAACAAAATATATGATTTTGCGGACACTATGAATCTTGGCCAGCCACAGCTGAAACCACTGATTTATGGTATTGCTATTTTGGCAATTGAATTTCACCCCAGAACAAAATATATGTTTTTGCGGACACTATGAAACTTAGCCTGCAACAGCTGGGACACCAAATTCAGGGTATTGCTATTTTGGCAATTGAATTTCACCCCACAACAAAATATATGTTTTTGTGGTCACTATGAATCTTGGCCAGCCACAGCTGAAACCACTGATTTATGGTATTGCTATTTTGGCAATTTAATTTCACCCCAGAACAAAATATATGTTTTTGCGGACACTATGAAATTTGGCCAGCCACAGCTGAAACCACTGATTTATGGTATTTCTATTTTGGCAATTGAATTTCACCTCAGAACAAAATATATGTTTTTGCGGACACTATGAAACTTGGCCTGAAACAGCTGGGACACCAGATTCAGGGTATTGCTATTTTGGCAATTGAATTTCAACCCACAACAAAATATATGTTTTTGCGGACACTATGAAACTTGGCCAGCCACAGCTGAAACCACTGATTTATGGTATTGCTCTTTTGGCAATTGAATTTCACCCCAGAACAAAATATATGTTTTTGCGGACAATATGAAACTTGGCCTGCAACAGCTGGGACACCAAATTCAGGGTATTGCTATTTTGGCAATTGAATTTCACCCCACAACAAAATATATGTTTTTGTGGACACTATGAATCTTGGCCAGCCACAGCTGAAACCACTGATTTATGGTATTGCTATTTTGGCAATTTAATTTCACCCCAGAACAAAATATATGTTTTTGCGGACACTATGAAACTTGGCCAGCCACAGCTCAAACCACTGATTTATGGTATTGCTATTTTGGCAATTGAATTTCACCCCAGGACAAAATATATGTTTTTGCGGACACAATGAATCTTGGCCAGCCACAGCTGAAACCACTGATTTATGGTATTGCTATTTTGGCAATTGAATTTTACCACAGAAAATAATCTATCATTTGCCAGACAGCAGACAGTATTATACTTGGCTAGCCAAAGCTGGAACACCAGATTTAGGTGATTGGTATTTGGGCAATTGTATTTAACCCCTTAATAAAATATTGAAATTGCTATCCTGAGTTTCTAGGGGTGACAATTTGCACAGCCAAGCCCCTGATGTAGGATATAGCAAAAAAAAACTAGTATTGATGGATTGATGGACTTGGTGGCAGCTTGTTCTGGTGCACCACAAGTCACAAAATGGCCGCCGATCATTCCAGAAAATAAGTGACACAAAAATGCTCTGTGCAGCCTAAAAACCAGTGAGCAAGTAACTAGCAGAAGTTCAATCATTCATAGCTGTAGATCGATCAGTTTATTAGGTGCTGTTGCTGACTTTTCCCTGCCTAATCTTGCCCTCACAGAAGCTGCGTCCTCTCCCTACACTAATCATAGCAGTGTGACATGCGGCGCTACGTGACTCCAGCTTAAATAGAGGCTGGGTCACAGGCTGCACTTGGCAAATCACAGCCATGCCATTAGTAGGCATGGCTGTGATGGGCTCTTAGGACAAGAAGTAAAACGCTAGCTGATTGGCTGCTGTGCAGCCCTTCAGAAAGCGGGAAGTAATCGCCGAACAACGAACCCGAACCCGAACTTTTTTGAAAATGAACTATGCTCGAACTGTTCGCTCAACACTACTTACAAGGACTTTTTAAAGAACCAAATGCAAGTAAAATGACATCAATTGTTTTTGTAATACAGTATTAAATGTTTTTTTTTGTGATTTCTTCATTGACACAATTATTCAACCCCTTAAAGACTACCACTCTTAAGAACAGAAATTCATTCAAGTGTTTTCGATCAGGTATTGAAAACACCTGTGGATTCAAGGAGCAGCAATCAAGCATATTAAGCACCAATTAGGCAGATTTAAAATGACTGTGATACTCAGCTTCTTCTAGACATTTACTGGTGTGTTTACAAACATGGTGAAGTCAAGAGAATGGTCCAGGAAGACAAGAGAAGAGGTGATTTCTCTTCACAGGAAGGGCAATGGCTATAAGAAGATTGCAAAGATGTTAAACATACCAAGAGACACCATAGGAAGCATCATTTGCAAATTCAAGGCAAATGGCACTGTTGAAACGCTACTTGGTCGTGGCAGAAAGAAGATGCTGACTTTGACTGCTGTGCACTACCTAAAGCGCAAAGTGGAGAAAAGTCCCCGTGTGACTGCCGAGGAACTGAAAAAAAGATTTGTCAGATGCGGGTACTGAAGTTTCAGCTCAGACAATAAGGCGCACACTGCGTAATGAAGGCCTCCATGCCAGAACTCCCAGGCGCACCCCCTTGCTGTCTCCAAAGAATAAGAAGAGTCGACTGCAGTATGCCAAAAGTCATGTGGGCAAACCACAAAAGTTTTGGGTTAGTGTTCTGTGGACTTATGAAACAAAATTAGAACTGTTTGGGCCCATGGATCAATGCTATGTTTGGAGGAGGAAGAACAAGGCCTATGAAGAAAAGAACACCTTGCCTACTGTGAAGCATGGCGGGGGGTCAATCATGCTTTGGGGCTGTTTTGCTTCTTCAGGTACAGGGAAGCTTCAGCGTGTGCAAGGTACCATGAATTCTCTTCAGTACCAGGAGATATTGGATGGAAATGTGATGCAGTCCGTCACAAACCTGAGGCTTGGGAGACGTTGGACCTTTCAACAGGACATTGATCCCAAGCATACCTCCAAGTCCACTAGATCATGGTTGCAGATTAAAGGCTGGAACGTTTTGAAGTGGCCATTGCAGTCACCAGACCTAAATCCGATTGAGAATCTCTGGTGGGACTTAAAGAAAGCAGTTGCAGCGCGCAAGCCTAAGAATGTGACTGAACTGGAGGCTTTTGCCCATGAAGAATGGCCGAAGATACCCGTAGATCGCTGCAAGACTCATGTGTCAAGCTAAGCTTCACATTTAAAAGCTGTTATAACTGGAAAAGGATGTTGTACTAAGTACTAAGATTGAATGTCACTTGGGGGTTGAATATAACTGATAATGATGTGAGCACAGAAAATACATTTGTGGTTATTTCATTATAAATGTTATGTTATATTTGTTTGACTTACAAGTGCCTCTTTGATTTAATTGTAAACAAGATGACTGAAATGATCAAAATCAATGTCAAACTGGCCAAAACACTCAATTTCAGTGGGGGTTGAATAATTTTGAACACAACTGTATGCTTTGTGTGTGTTCCAGTTAGTGAAGGGGGATATCTCTGGTGAAGTTTAGAGGATGAAAAATTCTGAGAGATCTGAAGATAATTTTTGTTTGATACCAAAGTTAAAAGGAATGGATATAGTCTCCACACGTAGGTGTTGGCTGGATGTGCAGCAGTGTACAAGACTAAGTCCTCTTGCACACGACCATATGGCTTTTTCGGTTTTTTGCGGTCGGCAAAAAATATGGATGACGTCCATGTGCATTCCGTTTTTGTGGAACGGAACAGTTGGCTCCTGATAGAACAGTACTATCCTTGTCCATTTTGCAGACAATAATAGGACATGTTCTATCTTTGAACGGAATGGAAAAACGGAAACACAGAAACGGAAGGCATATGGAGTACCTTCTGCTTTTTTGTGGTTCCATTGAATGGTTCTGTATATGGTCCTTATACGGAATGCAAAAAACAGAACGGAAACTGAAAGAAAAAATGTTCGTGTGAAGGAGGCCTAAGAGGCATGGTCCGACCATGTGATATTGTGTATCTGGCAGGATTCAATATCTGGAAGCAACCATTTAGAGAGTAAAAACACGTCTATTCTAGTATATATATTGTGGCAGTGGGAGTAAAATGTGGTAAATGGTCACTTTTACCACATAGGGAATGGCATAAAAAACAATCCTGAAAACTGTGGTGGAATTTTTTTACAATTCCACCCTTTCTGGAACTTTTTTCCAGCTTCCCAGTAGATTGTATGCAATAGTATCGCGTGCCATTAGAAAATACAATTTGCCCAACAAAAAACAAGGTTTTATATGGCTATGAGGAAGGAAAATAAAAAAGTTATGGCTCTCCGAAGAGAAGGTAAAAACCGAAAATGCAAAAATGGAAAATCGAAGAGTCGTGAAGGGACATTGTCTAACCGGGTAGCTGGAGTGGCATTAAACATTTTCTATCTGGAGTATAGCTGATTTGTATACCTTTTTTTCAGGAAGTGTTGTCTTTAAGACTCCATATGCCAGCTGCCTGTCTACACAAGGGGATACATTACCCCCTGAGATCTGCACAGGGAAATGGATTGAGAAGGCATCTTAGAATTTTAGAACCAATTCAGAATGTATGTTATAAATAATATTAATATATCTCTGATCATCACTCATCACTTCATATGATCCTACAATTATCATAACTTGAATATGTAATATACCTGTATTAAAAAAATGAATAACTACTGATTAATTTGATTAGAATTAGCAATAACAAGTATATATCTTATATATGGACTTCAACGTGTGTTCTGCAGATGCATTCAATTTTTAATCCTCTCTTAGAACTGTGGTAACCAAGAGTTCATTAGGGAAAGACAATGAACCTTATATAGATGCATTGTTCTCATTACTGTTAGAATCAAATTCAAGACTGACCAATTTACGGTAACTTACTCAACTAGATACGCTATAAGTGAAAACCCCCAGTAATAATGGCTGCCTGCAGAGATAAGTCAGATGGCACAGAAGTGATTAGCACTTTGCTCAACTATCTCACCACACAAGTCACATTACAGGTTTTCAATTTGTTCCAGATTTGTTAAAGGATGACCTGATTCTATAAATGACTGCATTATATTATATGATGAAGCATTGTCCATGAAGACTTTAATTCTGGAGTGAAAAGTGTATAAATAAGCATAATATGCATAAAGTGTAGGCTTTTTTGCACCCTGCTGAGATTTGTTTTTGAATCTCTGACTGAAAAACTGGTTTTCTCGTAATAGAACTGTAAATGGTATACATGTAGCTGAGTTCATCTTTTGTCTCAATATGGGCTATGATTTATTATTTAAAAAAATATAACGTTTTGTTTATCCAGTTTAATGCAAAAAAGGTACATTGACCTATATATTGGGTATGCATATACAGTGTGTACGGAAAGTATTCAGACCCCCTTAAATTGTTCCCACTTTGTTAAATTGCAGCCATTTGCTAAAATCTTTTAAGTTCATTTTTTTTCCTCATTAATGTTCACACAGCACCCCATATTGACAGAAAAACACAGAATTGTTGTCATTTTTGCAGATTTATTAAAAAAGAAAAACTGAAATATCACATAGTCCTAAGTATTCTTACCCTTTGCTGTGACACTCCTATATTTAACTCAGGTGCGGTCCAGTTTTTCAGATCATCCTTGAGATGGTTCTACAACTTCATTTGAGTCCCGCTGTGTTTGATTATACAGTTTGGACTTGATTAGAAAAGCCACACACCTGTCTATATAAGACCTTACAGCTCAAAGTGCATGTCAGAGCAAATGAGAATCATGAGGTCAAAGGAACTGCCTGAAGAGCTCAGAGACAGAATTGTGGCAAGGCACAGATCTGGCCAAGGTTACAAAAACATTTCTGCTGCACAAGGTTCCTAAGAGCACAGTGGCCTCCAGAATCCTAAAATGGAAGATGTTTGGGAAGACCAGAACCCTTCCTAGAGCTTGCCGTCCGGCCAAACTGAGCTATCGTGGGAGAAGAGCCTTGGTGAGAGAGGTAAGGAAGAACTCAAAGATCACTGTGGCTGAGCTCCAGAGATGCAGTCGGGAGATGGGAGAAAGTTGTATAAAGTCAACCATCACTGCAGCCCTCCACCAGTCGGGGATATATGGCAGAGTGGCCCGACGGAAGCCTCTCCTCAGTGCAAGACACATGAAAGCCCGCATGGAGTTTGCTAAAAAAAAATGAAGGACTCCAAGATGGTGAGAAATAAGATTATCTGGTCTGATGAGACCAAGATAAAACTTTTTGGCCTTAATTCTAAGCGGTTTGTGTGGAGAAAACCAGGCACTGCTCATCACCTGTCTAATACAGTCCCAACAGTGAATCATGGTGGTGGCAGCATTATGCTGTGGGGGGTGTTTTTCAGCTGCAGGGACAGGACGACTGGTTGCAATCCAGGGAAAGATGAATGCAGTTAAGTACAGGGATATCCTGGACGAAAACCTTCTCCAGAGTGCTCAGGACCTCAGACTGGGCTTAAGGTTTACCTTCCAACAAGACAGTGCACACAGCTAAAAGAACGAAGGAGTGGCTTCACAACAACTCCGTGACTGTTCTTGAATGGCCCAGCCAGAGCCCTGAAATAAACCCAACCGTGCATCTCTGGAGAGTCCTAAAAATAGCTGTCCACCAACATTTACCATCCAACCTTACAGAACCGGAAAGGATCTACAAGGAGGAATGGTAGCAGATCCCCTAATCCATGTGTGATAAACGTGTTGCTTCTTTCCCAAAAAAGACTCATGGCTTTATTTGATCAAAAGGTGCTTCTACTAAGTATTGAGCAAAGGGTCTGAATACTTAAAACCGTGTGATATTTAAATTTTTCTTTTTAAATAAATCAACAATAAATCAAAGTGTCAACAATTCTGTGTTTTTCTGTGAATATGGGGTACTGTGTGTAAATTAATGAGGAAAAAAAAGAACTTATAAGATTTTAGCAAATGGCTGCAATTTAACAAAGAGTGAAAAATTTAAGGGGGTCTGAACACTTTCTGTACCCACTGTATAATTGCTGTTAATACATTATGTGTAGATTCTCTTTTCTAATAAAAAACCCAGTTTTTTATTAGAACATTCCATATAAAATACCTGCAGTAGCATCACAAAATGATCAACTGTTTAAATATTTTTTTTTCATGTTAAACATATTGTTTAAAAACATTTGGTAATTGTTTTTGAATTTTCCATATCATTATTAGAGATGAGCGAATTTCTCAAAAATTTGATTCGGTCGGTTCGCCGAATTTTCCAAAATATTTGATTTGATCTGAATTTATTCATGGTGAATCTCATAAAAAAAAAACAGCTATTTCCTGGCTATAGAGAGCATGTATAGTGGTGTAGAACAGTGTGCCTTGCAGTATCATGCATAACATGCACAGTGTGCCTTGCAGTCTGCTGTGGTAGTGAAACAACCATGTGAGTCAGTAGGACATGCAGATGACAGGTATCACTCTTAGAATCACTTCACTTATTTGGGCAGTTATGGGGCCAAAAATGACCAAATAACTCAAGTGTCAACTCAGCCTTACACCGTCATCAGCTGATTGCACATAGATTTCAACAGAACCTGTTCTATTAAACGTAGATACAAGTAGAGCCCTACTGACAGAGTGCAGAAGGTATCAGCAGTAAGTTTGTGTTGACGTCAATGATTATTTTGCCCTTCCTCCGATCCATCAGAACAATAACCCCCAAAAAACGGATACTGTCTGTTGAGCATCTGCCTTCACTCGGTCAGCATTTGGTCAGTAATCCATCAGTGTTGCTAAAGCCTAAAAAATAAAAAATAAAAAATAAAAAAAAACAGGAGTTGATCCAAAACAGAGATGACACATGAATGGAGTGTTTGCATGTGTTCTGTGATTTTTAGCCACTCCTGCTTTTGGCTACCAAATTATAAGCCAATTCTGATGCAAAAGAGAGACCATGTCATACAGGCCTTACAGCTGCTACATAGACAGGATCCGTTGTGTGTCTCATTTTTCCTTCCTTCTGACAGATCAGAAGAAGGGTCAAATATGTGATAAAGTCAACCAGGCCAAAAAGGCAAAATAGTGGCCCAGTCATGAAGTGGGGAGGGTGGGAACAGCATGAGAAGTCCACAAAGTGGTCCAGTGAAAGAGTGGTGAGGTAGTAGCAGCATGAGGCGACCACAGAGTGCTGAGGTGGCAGCATCATGAGGAGATCACAGAGTGGTGAGGTGGCATCAGCAGGAGTAGACCACAGAATGTTGAGTAAATGGCTGCAGTACAATGTAACTTAACCGCAGAACGGCAATTAAAACTTATTTTTTTTTTCCTATTAATACACCCCCCAAAATAAATATAACAATGTAACTTTACCGCAAAACGGCTAATAGGACGTACGTATAATTCCTATTAATACACTCCGTAAATGGTTATAGTACAATGTAACTTCACAATAGAACGGTAATTAAGACGTATATTTTTTCCTATTAATACATACTACACAGTGATAACTTCATGAGTACAGATAATGTAGTAGATGTCACCTGCAGTCCTATGTAACACCACAGATAACACAGTGATAACTTCATGAGTACAGATAATGTAGTAGATGGATGGGAGGCCCCAAAATTCAGAACACGCACAGTGTAACCTGAAGTCTGGGGCCGGGGTGCAGCAGAGTGGGCAAAATTCTATATCCCCCCAAACCTTACCGTGAAACAGATATGTGGATGGACATTACTATATACAGTAGAATACAGCAGCACATACCTCATACATCCAGTGACATCTCCTGTGATGTAGACTTTCCTCAGCGTCTTCATTGGGAGATAAGACCGCCATGACACCTTCTTTCAGTCCCTTTTCGTCTCTGCAGAGTTTCATAGAAAAAAATGTAGGTTCCTCACTTTTACTATCGTCGTCCTCTTCCTCCTGGTGCCTCAACACTGTCATCTTGCTGCCCGCCAATGCTGAGCTAGAGCCATACAGATAGACCCCCCATTCCCCATAATATTATTCCCCCTGTATGTTATAATTGCCACCCTCTTTATTATTAGTACAATGCTCCCTCTTTATTATTAATGTAATAGCCTCCTCTTTATTAGTAATATAATGGCCCCCTCTATTAGTAATATAATGGCCCCCCTCTATTAGTAATATAATGGGCCCCTCTATTAGTAATATAATGGCCCCCCTCTATTAGTAATGTAATAGCCCCCTCTATTAGTAATATAATGGCCCCTCTATTAGTCATATAATGGCCCCCTCTATTAGTAATATAATTGCCCCCCTCTATTAGTAATATAATGTTCCCCTCTAATAGTAATATAATGGCCCCCTCTATTAGTCATATAATTCCCCCCCCTCTATTAGTAATATAATGGCCCCCTCTATTAGTAATATAATGGCCCCTTCTATTAGTAATTTAATGGCCCCCTGTATTAGTCATACAATGACCCCCCTCTATTAGTAATATAATGTCCCCCTCTATTAGTAATGTAATGGCCTCCTCTATTAGTAATGTAATAGCCCCCTCTATTAGTAATATAATGGCCCCTTCTATTAGTAATGTAATGGCCCACTGTATTAGTCATCTAATGACACCCCTCTATTAGTAATATAATGTCCCCCTCTATTAGTAATGTAATGGCCTCCTCTATTAGTAATGTAATGGCCCCCCTCTATTAGTAATATGATGGCCCCTTCTATTAGTCATATAATAGACCCCTCTATTAGCCATATAATGGCCCCCATCCATTAGTAATATAATGCCCCCCTCTATTAGTGATATAATGGCCCCCCTCTATTAGTAATATAATGGCCCCCTCTATTAGTAATATAATGGCCCCCTCTATTAGTCATATAATGGCCCCCCTCTATTAGTAATATAATGGCCCCCCTCTATTAGTAATATAATGGGCCCCTCTATTAGTAATATAATGGCCCCCCTCTATTAGTAATATAATGGCCCCTCTATTAGTAATATAATGGCCCCCTCTATTAGTCATATAATGGCCCCCTCTATTAGTAATATAATGGCCCCCTCTATTAGTAATATAATGGCCCCCTCTATTAGTAATATAATGGCCCCTCTATTAGTCATATAATGGCCCCTCTATTAGTAATATAATGGCCCCTCTATTAGTAATATAATGGCCCTCTATTAGTAATATAATGGCCCCTCTATTAGTCATATAATGGCCCCCTCTATTAGTAATATAATGGCCCCTCTATTAGTCATATAATGGCCCCTCTATTAGTAATATAATGGCCCCTCTATTAGTAATATAATGGCCCCCTCTATTAGTAATATAATGGCCCCCTCTATTAGTAATATAATGGCCCCCTCTATTAGTAATATAATGGCCCCTCTATTAGTAATATAATGGGCCCCTCTATTAGTAATATAATGGCCCCCCTCTATTAGTAATATAATTGGCCCCTCTATTAGTAATGTAATGGGCCCCTCTATTAGTAATGTAATTGCCCCCCTCTATTAGTAATATAATGGCCCCCCTCTATTAGTAATATAATTGGCCCCTCTATTAGTAATGTAATGGGCCCCTCTATTAGTAATGTAATTGCCCCCCTCTATTAGTAATGTAATGGGCCCCTCTATTAGTAATGTAATGGCCCCCTCTATTAGTAATATAATGGCCCCCTCTATTAGTAATGTACTGGGCCCCTCCATTAGTAATGTAATGGCCATTCATTAATAACAAAGAGTGGCTATTACATAAGTAATAGAGAGGGGGCCATACATTACTAATAGAGTCTATTAGTAATGTATGGCCCCCTATTTATTACTTATGTAATAGCCCCTCTTTGTTATTAATTTAGTGACCATTCTTAGTATGATATCCTCAGCTAGGTGGTCCTCCCCTCTGCTGGCCCCTTCCCCAATAGTGCCCCCAGTACCTCTGCAATTATGGTTGGCCTTTTATTATTCATATACTGCGGCGCCTGCCCACCCCACCAAACCGAACACTCAGGGTCAGGGAGCCGAGTGACATACACTAGCCCTCAGTCACAGGCAGCACAGAAGTCTACGGTAGGGCAGCTGCCTGTGGTGTCTTGCTCTGAACATCTGAAGCGGAAGTGCGGCAATGATCTTCTCCTTGCTCTGCACACTCTTTCCCATCTGGAAGGTGGGCGGAGCCAGCCTATCATTAAAGTGCCGTACTGCTGTGCGCCACACGGTGCACGCCCTGGTCTTACTGCTCTCGGCAGTGCGGCAGGGAGAAAAACAATGGCGATTTCAGATTTTTTTCCCCCAGCGGCTAGCGCCCCCCCTGCAGTCTGGCGCCCGGGGCAACGCCCCCAGGCCCCCCCCCCCACACACTACGCCCCTGCCACAGAGCAGCTAATAGGACGTACATATATTTCCTATTAATATACCCTGTAAATGGCTGCATTACACAGAACTTGCACTCCAATAACAAGCAAGGTTTGCTCGAATTACTAGTGTATCAAATAGTGCAAACCTAAAAGCAGCAATATAACTGCAGCAGTCATTGCAGCAAGGTGTAATAGAATCACTCCTATTCCCCATGCTGTACACTCCCCTATTGGACCCTGTTCTTCTTTTAAAGTGTGGATAATGCCTCCCTATCCTTTCCCTACACTATGCATAATCTTTCCCTGAACTTCTACATCGTTTTTTCTGGACGATAAAGTCTTTCCTAGCACTGTCCCTAGCACCTGTCACATCTCCCCCTGCACTAAGTAAACTGTAAAATGGCTGAATCCAAAATAGCTGAGGCTATTTATAGGGCTGTGACATCACAGGGGCTGGTTTGGCTGCGGATTGGCTGCATGCATGACATTGTGGGTGATCCCTTGTTCCCAGAGTTCTTTGCTCAATGTCCTAACATGTGCAGCAGCCGGGTGGCACAGTAGCTTGCCGATAACTAAGGCATTGAATTTTTACACATTAGTCTAATTTCAGTTGCTTGCCTGCTGCCAGTGTGTGTCAGGCCCACTTCCACAGACTGTAGTGTGCCCACTGCCAGTGCCAACCACTGATACCGGGTGGCACAGTAGCTTGCGGATAAATAGGGCATTTCATTTTTAGACAGTATTCTAATTTCAGTTGCTTGCCTGCTGCCAGTGTGTGTCAGGCCCACTTTCACAGACTGTAGTGTGCCCACTGCCAGTGCCAACCACTGATACCGGGTGGCACAGTAGCTTGCCGATAAATAAAGCATTTAATTTTTAGACAGTAGTCTAATTTCAGTTGCTTGCCTGCTGCCAGTGTGTGTCAGGCCCACTTTCGCAGACTGTAGTGTGCCCACTGCCAGTGCCAACCACTGATACCGGGTGGCACAGTAGCTTGCCGATAAATAAAGCATTTAATTTTTAGACAGTAGTCTAATTTCAGTTGCTTGCCTGCTGCCAGTGTGTGTCAGGCCCACTTTCGCAGACTGTAGTGTGCCCACTGCCAGTGCCAACCACTGATACCGGGTGGCACAGTAGCTTGCCGATAAATAAGGCATTTAATTTTTAGACAGTAGTCTAAATTCAGTTGCTTGCCTGCTGCCAGTGTGTGTCAGGCCCACTTTCAAAGACTGTAGTGTGCCCACTGCCAGTACCCACCACTGATACCGGGTGGCACAGTAGCTTGCCGATAAATAAGGCATTTAATTTTTAGACAGTAGTCTAAATTCAGTTGCTTGCCTGCTGCCAGTGTGTGTCAGGCCCACTTTCACAGACTGTAGTGTGCCCACTGCCAGTGCCAACCACTGATACCGGGTGGCACAGTAGCTTGCCGATAAATATAGCATTTAATTTTTAGACAGTAGTCTAAATTCAGTTGCTTGCCTGCTGCCAGTGTGTGTCAGGCCCACTTCCACAGACTGTAGTGTGCCCACTGCCAGTGCCAACCACTGATACCGGGAGGCACAGTAGCTTGCCGATAAATAAGGCATTTAATTTTTACACATTAGTCTAATTTCAGTTGCTTGCCTGCTGCCAGTGTGTGTCAGACCCACCTCCACTGACTGTAGTGTGCCCACTGCAAGTGCCCACCACGTTAATTCGTTAACTCGTTAATTCGACAATGGTTAATCAATTCGACACACGTCCCCGGATAGGGTACGTAACAGGGATAAAACTGATAGGAATAGTACTAGTTAAGACACCACTCATATAGGGTGTCACAGCACATTGCTCTGTGCACGCGCAGTGCCCCAATTTGGGAGTAAGAGGACCGACCAAGCTGCTTTTTCCATCTCCTGGTTCCTAAAATCAATTCAGTTTGGTGTATGAGAGTTTGGTCTGTCACTGTGAAGACAGTCGAAGGTACCCGGCCTAAATTTTTTTTCACAAAAGGCAATCCCTGATATGGGATGTAACAGGGATTAAACTGATGAGAATGGTACTACAGAAAATACCACTCATATCGGGTGTGACAGTAAATTGCACGGCGCAGACGCAGTCACCATGGATTAAAACAGAGTGGAGGGAGCCAGCGTTTTTTTAACCATCTCCCCGTTCGAAAAATTAATTCAATAAATGGCCCCCAGATTGGGGACGTTAGAGGGATTAAACTGATGAGAATAGTACTACAGAAAATACCACTCATATCGGGTGTGACAGTAAATTGCACGGCGCAGACGCAGTGACCGTGGATAAAAACAAAGGGGAGGGAGCCAGCGTTTTTTTAACTCTCCCCGTTCGAAAAATCAATTCAATTCACTTTTCGGGGACCTTTGGTGTTGTACGTGGCTGGGTGGAGGAAGAAACCTTCAATGACATCACCGGGACATGGCTAGCTTGGTATCCAACCTTGTGCAAATGGGGAGTTTGCGGTTGTGCAAATGAACTGTTTGGGGTTGTTTGCGGTGCATTAAAAGGGGAGTTTGGTCTGTCAATGTCTGTGAAGCGGCCGTAACCCTTTTCGATACAACCCCGTAACCCTTATCGATACAACCCCGTAACCCTGATCGATACAACATCATACCTGATCGTATACACACACTAGATGTTTTAAACCACGTTGTTCAAAAAAATTTAGGATTGTTAGGTGATTTATGCCTTTTATGGATTAAAACCCAACTCTGCGTCAACTATGTAATTTTCCATGGAAGTTTTGCCATGGATCCCCCTCCGGCATGCCACAGTCCAGGTGTTAGTCCCCTTTTCCATCACTATTGTGGCCAGAAAGAGTCCCTGTGGGTTTTAAAATTCGCCTGCCTACTGAAGTCTATGGCGGTTCGCCCGGTTCGCGAACATTTGCGGAAGTTCGCGTTTGCCGTTCGCGAATGGAAAATTTTATGTTCGCGACATCACTAATCCTGACTAGCATTCTTGTGCAATTATGCCCCACCTATCTAATAGGCGACCTTGATTAACGTGGTACATATAGCTGTGCGTGCTCCTCCTCTCATTGGTTGCTGATGTACACAGAAGTAACTAGGAAAAACACACTATATGTGCAGGGTCTGCTCTCCTTAATATAGATGCATAGCGGAATAGGTAGGTTTAAAGCAGGACCTGTCAAAAAAAAAAAAAAAAAAAGGTGCAATTTGGTGCATCTAGGGTTTTTAGACAGATTTTTGGCCCAAGCTCATTAGTAAATGTAGGCTACAGTTTTTATTGTGCAAAAATAGTATTAAAAAAATTGATATACAGTATATTTTGTATTGCTGTAATCACACTGAACCAGAGAATAAAGTTATTAGTTATTTATGCTGCAAAGTGAATGTCACAAAATTCAATTTAATCAATGAACTATGTGTTTTGGTTCCTTGAGAAAATACAGCTTGGCCTCCAACAAATAAACCCTCATATAGCTACAATGATGGAAAAATTAAAAATAATATAGCTCATATAATGTGAAGATAAAAAAAATTAAAAAGAAAAAAAATTGCTTTGTCACTAAGGGCTCGTTCACATCACCGTTTGTCTTTTCCGTTCTCCGGCTCCGTTCAGGAGCAGGAGAACGGAAAGGACGGATCCTGTACATAACTGACACCTAACTGACACCAACGGAGCTTAAAGACCCCATAGACTTTAATGGGGTCCATTTGGTGTCCGTTCAGAACATGATTTTTGAGCGGACACGAAAGTCCTGCATGCAGTACTTTCATGTCCGCTCAAAAATCATGTTCTGAGCGGACACCAAACGGACCCCATTAAAGTCTATGGGGTCTTTAGGCTCCGTTGGTGTCAGTTAGGTGTCAGTTATGTACAGCATCCATCCTTTCCGTTCTCCTGCTCCTGAACGGAGCCGGAGAACGGAAAAGACAAATGGTGATGTGAACGAAGCCTAAGATGCCAAACAGGCTGGTCACTAATAGTAGGCTTGAGCGAATCGAGCTTTGGATCATTGATCAAATAGATTTACCAAAACAACAACCACAGTAATGTAATATGTGTGTTTCAACACAGATCACCAAAGAAATAGCTAAATAAATAGCAAAGCCACACATATAATGTAATAATCACATTCTTTATTTCACCAAAGCCAATAATTAAATAGACAACACATGTATAAAATTTGTTAGCAGCTTAACAGACAAAGTACTATGGCAAGAACACAATAATCTCTCCGCACCCCTCCCCACCCGACTATCACATACCAAATATACACTAGAGGTAGTAAAGGCTGTATGCCCTCACTAACCAAACTTACAATAATAGTACAAATAGTGCTATTGATAGGACCAAACGACCTGTTTACAGGGCTCCCTTACAAGTATCAATCCCTGCCTAAAGTATCAGGCATGGTGCCATATGTCTAATACATGCTTTGGCAGCATATGCTTACGCCTGCATGTAATACATACCAACGGACTGCCGAAGGTCCTAGTACTGGTATAACGTCAGGGGAGACGCCCTCTGAAGAAGCGAGGCGAAACGCGTGTTGGGTTAATGGTCCTCTACTCTTCCTCCTCTCCCCAGCCTTTACTATCTTTAGTGTATATTTGTTATGTGCTAGTCGGGTGGGGAGGGGTGCGGAGAGATTATTGTGTTCTTGCCATAGCACTTTGTCTGTTAAGCTGCTAATAAATTTTATACATGTGCTGTCTATTTAATTATTGGCTTTGGTGAAATAAAGAATGTGATTATTACATTATATGTGTGGCTTTGCTATTTATCAAATAAATAGACCCTAATGGCAAGAGTTTTGCTCCAATGGCATCTAAATGTTGTTGTTGTTTTTTTTTTTTTTTTTCTCCTGGACATAGATCATAGATCTGAACTTTTTTGTTAATGCTGTTTCTGTACAGTAAAAACATTTTCAAATAGGAATCCGAAGTGGGTTTTGGTATTGACTGGTACCTCTGTACCAAAGCCACTCCAGATTCCTATTTTCAAATGCTTTTGAATACGCTTTTAGGAATACCGAAGTAATTCACTGAAGTCTTGCACGACTTCGGCAAGACAAAGTTAGATTCACTTCAGCCTAACAAATAGCTTTTCTGTATACTCCTGCTATTGCTCCTCTCCTACATGATAAAGATGAATGCTCAAGATGTAATTTAGAGTTGAGCGAAGCTGAATTTCCTTGTTCTTCGTGGTAATGAATTAATTTCCCCTGAAATGGCAATAAAAAAAAAAAAAAAAAAAAATACTCACCTCATCCATTTGTGCTCGAAAAGGTCGCCAGGGCTATCTTGATTGAAGATCCCACACAAAATCTTATGCATGCTGACGTATGACGTCCCCATGCTGGCCTGGTTAATGACATCATCACTGGTCATGAAAAGGATGCCTGTGGCGGCCTATTCACACTCAAATGGAAAAGGTCAGTATTTTTTTTTCACCGAAAAACCCTTGAAAGCCATAATTTTTTATATTTTTTTTAATCTCTGATGCCACAATCAGCAATGAACATGGCATCTGAGGACTTCAGTGATGGGGGGTGGCACAACTGTCATTCCCTGTCATTCCGCCCACTACTCACAAAGAAATGCACTTTGTGACAAAGTAATTCATTACAAAGCGAATTACTTTGTGAAATTCAGCGAAGCAGAAAAATCAAACTTTTTCTAAATGTTTTCTGAACTTCGTTCATCTCTTTTTTTTTTTAGGTTGAACACCATTACCCCTTGTGGTCTTTTTTTTTTTTTTTTTTATATTTTTATTTTAATCATCTCAAAAGACACAATTCATGAAACCAAATTACAAAAAGAACCTCCCCATTCCTCCCACACCCCCTTAACCCACCCCCCAATCCTGCAGGGAAGAAAATAAAAAATAAAAAATAAAAAAAAATTCCTCAACCATCCCAATCCCTCCAAATATTTCCCCATTTTACGTAGGACCCTCTTTGTGTGTGCATAATCCTCTCATAGATTTTCACCTTGTCCACTAAACATAACCAATTATTGCAGTCTGGAGCAGAGGGGGAAAACCATTCTCTGGCTACAAGAAGCCTGGCCAGAAACATCACTTTAGTCAACAGTCGGCCCTTCATGGGCTGGCAATTAACCTCTGATAGGTCCCCTAAAACCCATACCTTAGGAGATAGAGGAATATCTATATTAAGTCTCCGTGCCAAGGTTGTTTGAATCGTTCTCCAATATTTACTCACTATCGGGCAATCCCAGAACAGATGTAAATGATCTGCCCTGGGGTCCCCACAGTGAAGACAGTCAGAGGAGGCTCTAAATCCCCTCTTATGGAGCCATAAAGGTGTCACATATATTTTGTGTATAATATTAAACTGTACAACAGTATGATTAAAATTGTGCGAAACCTGACTTAAATTCTCCCCTATATTCTCCCAGTCTGGGGAACCCACCTCTGACAATAAAACAGACTAGGATCTCTGTCCTGGAGAAAAACATTCCGATAAAAAAACTTTTCATCAAGTGTCTATAACAATGTGATAATTTAACTTTCATACCACCTTTCTTACAAATCAAATTGTGCAAAAATTCCGGAGTGTCTATCTCAAGTGAATAACTATCGGCAGTATTAAAAAGTGCTGACCTCAATTGAAAATATGCATACCAAGCCACCTCACCTATGTTTAAGTTTTGTTTTAGCTCCATGAGAGACAGGACTTGCCCATCTTTAACCACCTGATTCAGATATTGAATATTTCTCGTCCTCCAATATTGCCAACAGTTTAGATCATCTAATTTCAGAAGCTTTGAGTTATGCCATAGTGGGGTACAAGTAAGTGATGCCTTAACTTTAAACCAGCTCTTTATAACCAGCCATGCCTTTGTAGCCATTCTGCAGAAAGGTTTATATCCAATCTGTGTATTAAGTAAATAGTCGGACTCCAATACTGTAAATAAATCTGAAAAACCTGAGTCTTTCACCAGTTTTCTACAGAGTTGGCTATTTTCCCAGTCATTAAAGAAGCAAAGTTGAGAGGCCATAAAATAACCCCTAAAATAGGGGAGGTTAAGGCCTCCCCTGTTATAGGGCATGGAAAAATAAAGCGCCTTTAGTCTCACCCGCTTCCTCCCCCATAGTAAATCATTAATCATCCGTTCTATCAACCTAAAATACTTATCTTCAATCCAAACAGGCGAATTGCGAAGAACATAAAGAACCTGGGGCAGCATCACCATTTTTATTAATGAAATTCTGTCCCCTCTTGCAGGCAGAATTTTTTGCCATATCTTAATTTTTGATCTCACCTTTGACAATAGAGGAATCAAATTAAGTTGGAGATAGTCTTGGGTTTTGGCAGAAGCTGTTATCCCCAGATATTTTATTGAATCGGAGATCGATACCCGATTAGCGAAATTTTCCACAGATCCTCACAATTTGTCTACAGGGAGAAGAACAGTCTTCCCCCAATTAACCTCCAGGCCAGAAGGATAAGAAAATAGGCTGACCAGTTCCATTATTCGAGGGAGTGTTTTTTCTGTTTGGTGGATAAAAAACAAGATATCATCTGCATAAAGGGATATACGGTCCTGTTTCTCCATTACACCAAAGCCAGCCACTCTCGAGTCTTGCCTTATACTAGCTGCAAGAGGTTCAATATAGATATTATATAGCTATAAAAGAGGGGAGAGAGGACATCCTTGACGTGTACCTCTTCCCAATACAAAACTCTCTGTCAGCATATCATTAATCCTAATTCTGGCCACTGGACATTTATATAACAACTGAACCATCCCCATGAATTTAGGGCCAAAACCCATTTTTTTCATCACCTCCCAGAGAAACGTCCACTCGACCCTGTCGAACGCCTTAGTAGCATCCAGTGACAGGACCGAGCGGGCGCCGCCACCGGGAGACTGAATGTTAGTGAAGAACCTATGCAGGTTATGGTGGGTACCCCTTTTTGACATAAAGCCATTTTGATCTGGGTGAATCAGAAAGGACATTACCTGAGAGAGCCTCTTAGCCAGAACCTTTGATAACAACTTAACGTCCGTATTTAATAGGGAAATTGGTCTATATGAGCTCAAGTCCGCCATGTCTTTATCTTTTTTAGGGATTAAAACTATCACGGCTTCCATCATAGACTGTGACAGAGCCCCTTCCTGCGATGCTTGAGAAAACACTTCCAGTAAATAAGGGAGGATGACATCACTATACTTACGGTAGAATTCATATGGAAAGCCATCTGACCCTGGCTATAAGTTCCCGGAGATAGACCTCAAAGCCTCTTGGATCTCCACAAGAGACAACTCTCCTTCCAGAGATTCTTTTTGGGCTTCTGTTAGCATCGGAAGAGAAATTCTCTCCAGGAACTGTCTCGCCAGGTCAGTTGGCAGACCAGGAGAAGCTGTATATATCTGGGAAAAATATTGCAGAAAAGTGTCTCTAATTCCCTCTGGGTCTGATATTATTACCCCATCTGTATTACGAACTAGAGCAATAGCTTTCTTTTTTTGGTCCTGTTGTGAAATTATTTTAGCTAGAAGCTTACCAGGACGTCCGGATTCTAAGAAATACTTCTGTCCCTTAAAAAGTAACCTATGATTTGCTTTCTCAATTACATATTCCTTCAGAGAACAACTAGCCTTCTGCATCTCTTCCTTATTATATTCAGTAGGTTGATCAATAAATCGTTCTGTTGTGGAAGCCACAATATCAGTCAGGTCCTCCTCCCTTTTCTTAAATGATCTCCTCACAGCAGTGATATCACTAATAAGAACCCCCCTTAGATATGCTTTCAAAGCGTCCCAGACCACATTAATGTTAGCAGAGGGGAGATTCACCTCCCAAAAGGAAGATACATGTATTTTAATAGACTGATAATTATCCATAATAGTAAGCCAATACGGATTCAGCTTAAACCCAAATCCCCTATTGTCTTTATTCTCCCCAATGCGAACCTCAATAAAAACCGGTGAGTGGTCTGAAACTGTTCTTACTCCGTATCGTATCCTTTTAATATTATTCAAGTTGGCTCTCATTAGTAAGCGCCAAATCAATCCTAGACATTGCTCTACCTCCTCTGCTAACACAGGAGTATACTCTCTTTCCTCCGCCAACATGTTCCCATATATCCACCAATCCAGCCTCCAAGCAGAACTGAGGCAATGGAGAGTTACAAATGCTCCTTCCCCGATCTGTGTCTAAAGTTAGTCTGTCCTTTCTGGGATCCATAACAGCGTTAAAGTCTCCCATGAGAACAAGTCGGCATTCTGGTTTCTTTTCCAAAAAACGCAGTAGTTGGGTGAGTGGATACATAGAGAATGGCGGAGGTATATAGAAAAAGGCGAGAGTATAACTATATCCATGGAGCCTCCCATACAGAAAAATAAATCTGCCTTGGTTGTCTATGTAAGATTCGATTAAGGAAAAATCTATAGAATTATGAATCAGAACCGATACACCCCTAGAGGCACTGCTAAAGGTAGAATGGTAAGATTGGGAATGCCATCCCGTCATCAAACGGGACACGGTCTCTTCAGTAAGGTGAGTTTCAACTATACAAATAATTGCAGGGAGATGTCTCTTAACTGCATCCATAATAGCTTGTCTCTTAACCCTCTCCCCAAGACCTCTGACATTCCAAGAAACGATTCTAACAGACATTAATTAAGGAGGAGAGAAAGAAAAAAAAAATAATAATTTAAACCCCTTCCCTGCAGGTTGAATATCCTCCCCCATTCCCTCTCCCCCCCTTTGGTCCGCCCAATCTAGTCAGCAAACCTCTACCTTCCGGTCATTCTCCCCCCCCCCCCCCCGCTAATCCCCTCCTCCCTCCATCACTTCAAAAAATATAAAAATACTTCGTTCAACTCTAATGTAATTGTAGTCTCACAGGACATGTCACATGATGGAAGAAAGCTTCCTGTATTCCTGGTCTCGTGGTAAAACATAAAAGTGTCTTTCAGCGCACTCTTTGGCAAGTTTTCTGACAGGAGGGTGATCATTTTAGACAGCGTCAGACTAGGCTTTCTTGGGCCCACTTTAGGAAATTATTTTCAATGCCCAACCCTATTGTCATCTACATATAAAGTCTAATGGGTTTTTAATCAAATAGACACTAATGGCAAGAGTTTTGCTTCAAGGGCATGCAATTGTTTTTCTCCTGGACCATTGGTGCTCACTATGATATTAGAGCCTGGGCTTATCCGAGGATCCTCTGGTACTCTCATGGGCCAGTCCAACACAGCTTTAGGTGCCTGTTACTTCAGGATTGGATTGACACAATGGCAATCCAATCTTTTTAATGGTAGAGCACTTTGCAGCTCTAAAAGTATATTTACTTTCTAGCTGCATGGAGGATATTGGCTACCAGAATGTAAATATCTGCATTTTGGCCTTCTAAAGGTTAAAATGGAAACTGAATGTATGCAAAAAAATATTTTACGAAAAAAGTTTAACGTATCAGAAGATACAGGCAATATGTGTTATTTTTTCTGTCTTCCCTACCTTAGTCACTTGAAACCCTTGACTGATGAAATTGATTGACAGCAATGGCATAGCAATAAACACCATTAGAATTGCAGAGATAGAGAAGAGACTGCTGAAAGTCTGTGAAGAGTGACATCTCATGCAAAGCAATTGATTTGGCATCTGAGTTGTTGTTGAGAAGTGACTGATTGCTCAGCACTACACAGGACAGCATGTAGAGTGTGCATTGACATCTTTTTATGATCAGATTTATCATTATGAGCTTTCAAGTGTCTATATAAGCTGAGGCTGGAGACATGTCTTAACGCCACTTTATGATCTTCAGTGTTCATGTTTTTTTCTTCTTTATCTACATGATGATATTTTTTTTTTTAACAAACTTTAAATTAATATCTAGCAAAATAGGGAAAGAAGAAGGGGAAAGGTGCGCATAGGATGATACAGTATGTATAGATCAAAAAATGTCAGTTTAGATGGTTAGGCTCACTTTATATTGTTGTGCAAACATAGACACAACCCTAGTGTAACCAGGTATGGGCAGGAGGTCGCGCTGCCAGTGTTGTCTGATCCTTGCTTAAAGGGGTAGGCCAGCCCCCAGGAGGAGTGTGAAACAATCGTAACAGGAGAGGTGTTAGGGGGAAGCTACCAAATAACAGTGATACTTCTTCTGCGCAACTTTATGACCACGAGGATGTAGAAAAAAAAAAATTTTATTTTGAAAAAGATGACAACGCATTTCGGTGCATCACAGCTCCGTTTTAAAGTCTAAAAAACAAATACACAATGTAATAAAAAGAACTAAAAATGCAATTATGATTATAATATATGGTAATAGATGGAAATGTTTTTCACATAACCAAAAACATAATAGATAAACTGGATGAAAAATTAATATATTTGTTTTGGAGAAAACTAAATAAGTAGATTGTATTGATTAGGGTTTAAAAATAAATATAAAAATATAAGCATAAACGTAGCAATAAAATTTAGGAGATGGTATGAGTAGTACAGTTATTAAATCATTGTATATTATTTTATTGCATTGTAAGAGGTTAATAAGCAACATATGTGCGGAATTGATGTGTGTATACTTTTGGGAACGAACATCAATGGGATAGTACGGTATTCAATATGTCATACGTTTTAAGATTTATTGTGTATATATATTTGTGATGAGCAACATAAGCAATATTCGAATTCGAGATATTTCGCAAATTTTTGGCTGAATATTCGCCATAAATTTGCAAATTTGAGAATTCGTGATCTCTAGTCATTATTTACTTGATTACGAAAATCGGCAATGTAATATATTCGCGAAAAAAATTCATGATTAGAATATTCGCCATCCACAATAAGGGGTAGGCAACTTTTCATATTGGTTGCAAGGGAAGTGCCGATATTCCTGATAAATTTGCGATTAGAATAATCGCGATCGACACTATTCACCAATACAAATATATAGCACTATATTCTAAATATTCGCAAATTCTCGTAGTGGAGATATTCGCGATTAAATTTCACGCCTCAAATATTCGCACTCAACACTAGTGTGTATATATATATATATATATATATATATATATATATATAATACAATACTTTGGGAACTGTGGTTGTATTGTGGTTTGTTGAAACACTGTTTCTATGGTAGATGCATCAAGTTCTAATAGGTGTCAAATTGTGCTGCAACATTATTATTTAGGAATTTTTCATCCAGTTTATCTATTACCATCCATTACCATGTATTATAATCATAATTACATTTTTAGTTCTTTTTCTATTTTATTGTGTGCTACATATTTTATTACATTCTGTATGTGTTTTTTAGACTTGAAAAAGGAGCTCCGATGCTCTGAAACACATTGTCATCTTTTTAAAAATAATTTATTTATTTTTTTCTACATCCTCATGGTCATAAAGTTGCGCCGAAGAAGTGTCGCTGTTACGTGGGTAGCTGCCCACTAACACATCTCCTGTTACGATAAATTCATTTCTAAGGATTTTTCAGGTATATATGTTGGTTTTATGGCTAGTTTTCTACATTTCTGTCTTCTGCATTTCTATTTATATGATTTATGAATTACTACTCCAGAATACTAAGAGATAGAACTAGATTGTCAGGAATGGTGGTTTAATGACAGGTCCATCCTTTGCAGATGTATCATTACTGGACTGCACTTAGGCTACCTAAAAGAAGATGACAGACACATTGTGGAAGGGACATGTTAAAATGGATGAGAGAGTGATGCAAAAAGAACTTGGCAATGATTAATCATACCATGTGTGTAATAATGTGAATTATATATTGTTTGCATGAAAGACCATTGTTCTGTAATTTGCAATGCGCCTAAGATTACATTCACATGGTGCCACTGTGTCCATTGTTTTGCTCCATTAAAGGAAAGGATTTAGGTGAAGTGATTTCAGTACACATCGCCATGCTGTTCTGCTGATGTGAGCCTGCTAGGATAATCTTATCCTGGATGTCTGCAACAATAGTAGGTCTTTTAACACATAGTTATTTATTTTTGTGGCATCAGCCCTGGACCCTGTGTCATACTACTTCTCCACCAAACTAATGGTTCAGAGTTTTGCTGCAATGGAAGGGTCCAGAAACTGATAAAAAAAACAATCCTGTATTTCGTTGATTAAGCTTGTGCTTACTATTAGTGATTAGCGTCAGGGACAATATTCGAATTTGCAAAATTACACGAATATTTGGGGGAATATTCGTCATAAATACGCAAATTCGAGATTTCGCGATTATTTTCTTAATTGCAAAAATCGGCAGTGTAATATTCGCGTATTGCGCACTCAATACAGGCCTGGATCACTATTGCTACATTTTTCAAGCTCCTAGAAGTTTCCTGAGACTGGAGAAAATGGTTGGCATGGCAGAACATTACAATAGCTTTATATGCAGATAGAGTGCTCCAATATATTTTCGATTGCGCAAATCAGCAATTAATGATGCGCGTTTGTGCAATATGTGCAACTTAACATTTTAGCAAGTCTGGCTACATATTAGTGATTGGTGCACTAAGTATTGTTGTGAACTTGTGACATTACAGTACTATGTCTCTAGCATGCATCTATGGACAGCATCACACTAACTAACATCCTGCACTGGAATCTATCAGATACACTATATCACAATCTAACCTACACTGACTATCTCCCATTAACTATCTGTAACTATAGATAGTTAGTGTGAGATAGTCAGTGTAGGTTAGATAGTGATGTAGTGTAGCTGATCCAGTTTCCAGTGCAGGGTGTTAGGTAGTGTGATAGATTCTGCTGTCCATAGATACATGCTACAGTGCTGTGATATCACAAGTTCTCCTTAAACAAAATCGGCAATTGGAAAATACAATTCTGAGGAAGTCTATAGACTACATAGTACAAAAACACCTTCCAACATTAAAAGATAACTTTTAATAGATAATTTTTAAAAGAAGTAATGTAAATAACCTGAAGGATGAGCTTCAACAACCTTTTCACTCTGATAGAAGGTCAAGTTTGATAAATGCGGACAGATATCAATAGGTAAGGCAATACCAATAGAAATGGATATGCCCTCTCTACTTACAGTTAGTAGACACGCTCAGGAACTGTGGGGATACATCATCTCATATGTTGGATAGCCTGTTAAAGGGAAGGATATAGATTATCCCTATTACACCCTAGCTTCCCTATCTGTCCCTTAGCCCAGGGAAACCCCCTGATGGTGAGGGTACCCTGTCCACGTTCCAAGAACTGCTAATCGCCCTAGTCAAACCCTTAACAAGATAAGTAGGATAGACCAGGAGAGACAGAAGATGCTGTGATGTCTACAAAAAAACATGTGACAAAAAAAAAGATGATTGTCCACAAAGTAATAATCATGCGTCCCGACGTGGTGTTTCCCCAGCAAAAAACTGGTTCATCAGGGGACTGTATACCTGGACTTTTAGATATAAGATCCAAGTAGACAGAAATTTCTTGGTTCAGGGTCTTAGGCTATAGACCCTGAACAAAGATACCCAGTATATGAGATAGTAAATATCTGGAATATGTCGTCCCTAGATAGGGAGATGAAGACAGACCTGTGTTCACATGTAGGCACTGAGATGAAGGCGTCTCACTGATGCTTTGAAAACTGGCGCCTTATATGGGTCCATTGATAATTGGTTACCTCCCCTCCACTTCCTCCTCATTGTTTACAGATCAAAGCGCATATTTCCTAAAAGAGCGACTCTATGTCAATAATAAGGATTGCTCTTACATCCCCTGTGAGAATCGCGCGATTTCCAACATCCCCAAAGTTAACTTTTAGTTCAGAATTCTATTTAGTTGATGAAACGCTACAGTGGAACGCATATGCGTTCCACAACTAAACCGGATGTTGTCATATGACGAGATGTGGAACGCAGCCTGCGTCTCACCGCATCAGGTAGGAAGTTAGGAGGGGCCAAACAGAGGTGTGGAACGCAACGCGTTCCACCCTCCTGGAAGTAGCTGAGCCATATTCAGAGCGAATGGTAATAGAGCGTTCGCACTGTACAAGTCTAACTGGGGTGCTTGCACTTACATTGATGACATATGAGGGAATTGATAGTTCGATAAGATAAGAGGGAGGCTCTTCATGTTAGAGGGGAGGGGGAGGATAAACCCCTGTGTGTTAAGGGATCTAATTAGACCCCAAACCTCAAGTGTAACACTATCAGAGAGAACTATTTATTAAGGGGGAATCAAACGTTCGTTATGATAATCCCCATGAACATTAAGATCATATTGAACAAATTGGGCCTTTCTGGTCTGATATAAACAGTTATGGCCTATATTCAAAGTAATGAAACCTTGATAACTTTACATAATAGTAAAGAATAAAGATTTGCTGTATGGAGGTTTAGTTATTATCACATATGGAGTCAAGGGAGGGTAAGGGACCCATCGAGGATTAAAATGATAATATATGGACATACAGTTACAGAAAGCAACTAAATGATAATTGTTCATTTAGGCCCTCTGGGTTGGTCGTCCATAATCGATAGATCCAGTAGCTTTCCCTTTGAAGTATTTTCCTATTCCAATCTCCCTTACACGGAGATGGATGGACAACTTCAATAACTTGGAAGCTCAGACATTTGGGGTTTCCCCCATGAAATTCAAGGACATGATTTGCCACTGGTGTATCCCTCCTATGTCTGATATCCCCCAGATGTTCCCCTATCTTCCTTCTCAGCTCTCTTTTGGTCTTCCCTATATAGTTCAGGGGGTATTGGCATGTTATAAGATAAACCACTCCACTGGTTCTGCAACTTGAGAATTCCCTTATGTCAAAGGATTTTCCCGTCGATACACTTGTGAATCTTTTGGATACTAGGATGTATGGACAGGCAATACAACCACTACATTTGAAGGTTCCCAAAGGACTGTGATCAAGCCATGTGCCTGGAGTCTTCGGCTTAGCATACATACTATGAACCAACCGGTCCTTGATCGACCATCCCCTCCTATATGTAATGGATGGTTTTGGTGGTAGTATGTCCACCAAGTCCTGATCAGTCTGTAAGATCCCCCAGTGTTTTCTTAAAATTTCATACATCCTATCATGGGCATTGTCATATGTTCCAATTCTTCTCACAATGCCGTCGTGTTCTTTTTTCGCCTTTGGTGTTAGAAATTTTTCCCGATCAATAGACAGGGAGTATTGGAATGCCCCCTTAAAGGGTTATTCCCATCTTGCTATTTCATTCTCACCAGCAGCCAGTTCTACATTTCACTTCCTGGTTTCCTGCTTCTGAGGCTGGGCGGGCTTAGGCAGTTGAGTGAAGGCTGGCCACACCTCCTTATGGCATCACACTGAGAGCTGAGTCCTTGCCGTGCTTGTTCATGTGGATAGTATGAGTCATCAGTCTGGCAGCCTGCAGAGTCTGTGAGGCCCCTCCCCCTTGCTGGGGAAGAGCCATAGTAAAAGTGAGCTGTCCTGCTTCACCAGACCTGTCTTATCTTTTACAAATCCAAACTGTGCAGCAAAACAATAACTCACCTGTCTTCCCCAGTACCCTACCAGCACTGTAGTTGAATCACTTATAGCTCTGATACATCTGTATTCCTCTCCACTACCAGCAATATGTTGAATAACTACAAATACAGCTCTGCTACATCTGTCTTCCTTGGATCACTTCTTAAACAGCTCTGCTACATCTGTCTCTCTCCACTACCACCACTGTGTTTAAAAAACTACTAATACAGCTCTGCTACATCTGTCTCTCTCCACTACCACCACTGTGTTTGAAAAACTACAAATACAGCTCTGCTACATCCGTCTTTTCTGCTGCTGTGTGGGATTGTATGGAGGGAGGAGGGGGAGTTGTGTGTGGGATTGTATGTCGAGACTCATTTGCATAAAATGCTGGGTTTCTCTGCATCCTATCTGTGAAGTCAGTTAACTATGGGTAAGAGGACAGTCATACATCAGCCCCCCCTCCCCTCATACAATCTCACACAGAACCACCACTCCAGTATCTAATCCCATACAGCACCCCCCCAGTATAAATTCTCACACAACTCCCTCCTTCCATCCAGGATATATAAAACATAGCAGCCCCCCATCCAGTATTTATCACACAGCATCCCCCAGCCACTTCAGATAACACAGCAGCCCCCCATCCAGTATATATCACACAGCAGCCCCCATCCAGTATATATTGCACAGCAGCCCCCATCCAGTATATATCACACAGCAGTCCCCATCCAGTATATATAACACAGCAGCCCCCATCCAGTATATATAACACAGAAGCCCCCATCCAGTATATATCACAAAGCAGCCCCCATCCAGTATATTTCACACAGCAGCCACCATCCAGTATATATCACACAGCAGCCCCCATCCAGTATATATAACACAGCAGCCCCCATCCAGTATATATAACACAGAAGCCCCCATCCAGTATATATTACACAGCAGCCCCCCATCCAGTATATATTACACAGCAGCCCACCCCCCATCCAGTATATATACTGGATGTATATATCACGCAGCAGCCCCCATCCAGTATATATCACACAGCAGCCCCCATCCAGTATATATAACACAGCAGCCCCCATCCAGTATATATAACACAGAAGCCCCCATCCAGTATATATTACACAGCAGCCCCCCATCCAGTATATATTACACAGCAGCCCCCCCCCCATACAGTATATATAACACAGCAGCCCCCATCCAGTATATATCACACAGCAGCCCCCATCCAGTATTTATAACAAAGCAGCCCCATCCGGTATATATCACACAGCAGCCCCCATCCAGTATATATCACACAACATCCCCCATCCAGTATATATCACACAGCAGCCCCCATCCAGTATATATCACACAGCAGCCCCCATCCAGTATATATCACACAGCAGCCCCCCATCCTGTATATATCACACAGCAGCCCCCCATCCTGTATATCAGACAGCAGCCCCCATCCAGTATGTATCACACAGCAGCCCCCATCCAGTATATATCACACAGCAGCCCCCATCCAGTATATATAACACAGCAGCCCCCCATTCTGTATATCAGACAGCAGCCCCCCATCCTGTATATCAGACAGCAGCCCCCATCCAGTATATATCACACAGCAGCCCCCATCCAGTATATATCACACAGCAGCCCCCATCCTATATATCAGACTGCAGCCCCCCATCCAGTATATATAACACAGCAGCCCCCATCCTAAATATCAGACAGCAGCCCCCCATCCAGTATATATAACACAGCAGACCCCCATCCAGTATATATCATACAGCAGCCCCATCCAGTATATATCACACAGCAGCCCCCATCCTGTATATCAGACAGCAGCCCCATCCAGTATATATCACACAGCAGCCCCCATCCAGTATATATCACATAGCAGCCCACATCCAGTATATATCACACAGCAGCCCCCATCCTATATATCAGACAGCAGCCCCCCATCCAGTATATATAACACAGCAGCCCCCATCCTAAATATCAGACAGCAGCCCCCCATCCAGTATATATAACACAGCAGACCCCCATCCAGTATATATCATACAGCAGCCCCCATCCAGTATATATCACACAGCAGCCCCCATCCTGTATATCAGACAGCAGCCCCCATCCAGTATATATAACACAGCAGCCCCCCATCCAGTATATATCACAAGGCAGCCCACATCCAGTATATATCACACAGCAGCCCCCATCCAGTATATATAACACAGCAGCCCCCATCCAGTATATATAACACAGCAGCCCCCCATCCTGTATATCAGACAGCAGCCCCCCATCCTGTATATCAGACAGCAGCCCCCATCCAGTATATATCACACAGCAGCCCCCATCCAGTATATATAACACAGCAGCCCCCCATCCTGTATATCAGACAGCAGCCCCCCATCCTGTATATCAGACAGCAGCCCCCATCCAGTATATATTACACAGCAGCCCCCATCCAGTATATATCACACAGCAGCCCCCCATCCTGTATATCAGACAGCAGCCCCCATCCAGTATATATCACACAGCAGCCCCCATCCAGTATATATCACACAGCAGCCCCCAATCCAGTATATATCACACAGCAGCCCCCACCCAGTATATATAACACAGCAGCCCCCCATCCTGTATATCAGACAGCAGCCCCCATCCAGTATATATCACACAGCAGCCCCTATCCATAATATATCAGACAGCAGCCCCCATCCAGTATATATCACACAGCAGCCCACCATCCTGTATATCAGACAGCAGCCCCCATCCAGTATATATCACACAGCAGCCCCCATCCAGTATATATCACACAGCAGCCCCCATCCTATATATCAGACAGCAGCCCCCCATCCAGTATATATAACACAGCAGCTCCCCATCCAGTATATATCACACAGCAGCCCCCATCCTGTATATCAGACAGCATCCCCCCATCCAATATATATAACACAGCAGCCCCCCATCCAGTATATATCACACAGCAGCCCCCATCCAGTATGTATCACATGCAGCCCCCATCCAGTATATATCACTAGCAGCCCCATCCAGTATATATAACACAGCAGCCCCCATCCTGTATATCAGACATGCAGCCCCATCCTGTATATCAGACAGCAGCCCCATCCAGTATATATCACACGCAGCCCCCATCCAGTATATATAACACATCAGCCCCCATCCGTGTATATCAGACAGCAGCCCCCATCCTGTATATCAGACAGCAGCCCCATCAGTATATATTACACATCAGCCCCCATCCAGTATATATCACTGGCAGCCCCATCCAGTATATACACACATGCAGCTCCCCATCCTGAATATATAGCACAGCAGCCCCCATCAGTATATATCACACTAGCAGCCCCCATCCAGTATATATCAAACAGCAGCCCTCAACCAGTATAAATCACACAGCAGCCCCTATCCAGTATATATCACTAGCAGCCCCATCCAGTATATATAACACAGCAGCCCCCATCCTGTATATCAGACAGCAGCCCCCCATCCTGTATATCAGACAGCAGCCCCCATCCAGTATATATTACTAGCAGCCCCCATCCAGTATATATCACACAGCAGCCCCCATCCGTGTATATCAGACAGCAGCCCCCATCCAGTATATATCACACAGCAGCCCCTATCCAGTATATATCAGACAGCAGCCCCATCCAGTATATATCACACAGCAGCCCCCATCCTGTATATCAGACAGCAGCCCCTCATCCAGTATATATCACACAGCAGCCCCCATCCAGTATATATCACACAGCAGCCCCCATCCAGTATATATCACACAGCAGCCCCCCATCCTGTATATCAGACAGCAGCCCCCATCCAGTATATATCACACAGCAGCCCCCATCCGGTATATATCACACAGCAGCCCCAATCCAGTATATATCACACAGCACCCCACCCAGTATATATAACTACAGCAGCCCCCCATCCTGTATATCAGACAGCAGCTCCCATCCAGTATATATCACACATGCAGCCCCTATCCATAATATATCAGCAGCAGCCCCCATCCAGTATATATATCACACAGCAGCCCACCATCCTGTATATCAGACAGCAGCCCCCATCCAGTATATATCACACTGCAGCCCCCATCCAGTATATATCACAGCAGCCTCCATCCTATATATCAGACAGCAGCCCCCATCCAGTATATATAACACAGCAGCTCCCCATCCAGTATATATCACAGCAGCCCCCATCCTGTATATCAGACAGCATCCCCCATCCAATATATATAACACAGCAGCCTCCATCCAGTATATATCACACAGCAGCCCCCATCCAGTATGTATCACACAGCAGCCCCCATCCAGTATATATCACTGCAGCCCCCATCCAGTATATATAACACAGCAGCCCCCATCCTGTATATCAGACAGCAGCCCCCATCCTGTATATCAGACAGCAGCCCCCATCCAGTATATATCACACAGCAGCCCCATCCAGTATATATAACACATCAGCCCCCCATCCTGTATATCAGACAGCAGCCCCCATCCTGTATATCAGACAGCAGCCCCCATCCAGTATATATTACACATCAGCCCCATCCAGTATATATCACTAGCAGCCCCCATCCAGTATATATAACACAGCAGCCCCCATCCTGAATATATAGCACAGCAGCCCCATCCTGTATATATCACACAGCAGCCCCCCATCCAGTATATATCAAACAGCAGCCCCCCAACCAGTATAAATCACACAGCAGCCCCCATCCAGTATATATCACACTGCAGCCCCCATCCAGTATATATAACACAGCAGCCCCCCATCCTGTATATCAGACAGCAGCCCCCATCCTGTATATCAGACAGCAGCCCCCATCCAGTATATATTACACAGCAGCCCCATCCAGTATATATCACACAGCAGCCCCCATCCTGTATATCAGACAGCAGCCCCATCCAGTATATATCACTAGCAGCCCCTATCCAGTATATATCAGACAGCAGCCCCATCCAGTATATATCACACAGCAGCCCCCATCCTGTATATCAGACAGCAGCCCCCATCCAGTATATATCACACAGCAGCCCCATCCAGTATATATCACACAGCAGCCCCCATCCAGTATATATCACACAGCAGCCCCCATCCTATATATCAGACAGCAGCCCCCCATCCAGTATATATAACACAGCAGCTCCCATCCAGTATATATCACACAGCAGCCCCCATCCTGTATATCAGACAGCAGCCCCCATCCAATATATATAACACAGCAGCCCCCATCCAGTATATATCACACAGCAGCCCCCATCCAGTATGTATCACACAGCAGCCCCCATCCAGTATATATCACACAGCAGCCCCCATCCAGTATATATAACACAGCAGCCCCCCATCCTGTATATCAGACAGCAGCCCCCCATCCTGTATATCAGACAGCAGCCCCCATCCAGTATATATCACACAGCAGCCCCCATCCAGTATATATAACACATCAGCCCCCCATCCTGTATATCAGACAGCAGCCACCCATCCTGTATATCAGACAGCAGCCCCCATCCAGTATATATTACACAGTAGCCCCCATCCAGTATATATCACACAGAAGCCCCCATCCAGTATATATCACACAGAAGCCCCCATCCAGTATATATAACACAGCAGCCCCCCATCCTGTATATATAGCTCAGCAGCCCCCCATCCTGTATATATCACACAGCAGCCCCCATCCAGTATATATCAGACAGCAGCCCCCATCCAGTATAAATCACACAGCAGCCCCCATCCAGTATATATCACACAGCAGCCCCCCATCCTGTATATATAACACAGCAACCCCCCATCCTGTATATCAGACAGCAGCCCCCCATCCTGTATATCACACAGCAGCCCCCCATCCAGTATATATAACACAGCAGCCCCTCCAGCACTGTCAGACTCTCTCTCCTCTCAGTGCTGCAGACGGGGCAAACCTTCCTCCTGTGTAAACATTCCTCCTATGTCTGTGATAACGGAGCAGCTCCGGCAGCCGACCCACTTGACCTAGAGATGTCACCTGATCAAAAGGTCCTTGCAGTCTCCAAAGTCTGCCTCTGCCTACAAACAGAGCATGCGCGGCTTTGTTTCCCACTGCATGCTCGTTCATAGATGAAATGAGAGGCCGGCCACTAGATGGATGTAGCTCATTTGCGCAGGTGCGGCCCATAGAATCGGCAGGGAGCAGTGGCCGTAACTATGGGATACCAAAGCACAACAATGAGGTAGGAAGAAAGAATTTGATCAAAAAGGGTGACAATTTGCTTATATAATATATTTACAAAAATGATCACTGGCACCTTATTAACAAATTAAACTGTGATCATTATAATGGGAATACCCCTTTAAGTGTTTTCTCAGGATATCCCCTCTGATGGAATCTATTCTTCAATTCTCTTGATTGTTGTATAAAAGTAGAGGTGTTAGTGCAGTTCCTTCTTGCACGTATATATTGCCGCCTTGGTATTCCCCTCTTGAGGGGTTGTGGATGAAAACTGTCCCAATGGAGCAAGCTATTTGTAGCTGTTTGTTTTCTAAAGGTTTCTGTATGCAGCATCCCCCCTCTTTGAGATTTTAACATCAAGGAAGGAAATATCCTGTTCCCTGATTTCCCAGGTAAACGGTAAACCCATAGGGTTGTGGTTTAAAGATTCAGCAAAGACTTTCTTTAAAGGTGTCCACTGGACCATCCCAGAGGATAAAAACATCATCGATATATCTGCCCCAAAAGAGGATGTGGGTGGTCTGGGGATCCTTCGCTTCGCTGAAGACAATGCGGTCCTCCCACCAGCCCAGGAGCAAATTGGCATATGTGGGCGCACAAGGGCTACCCATAGCCATGCCCCTGAGCTGGTGGTAGAACTTCGACTCAAACAAAAAGAAATTGGGGGTCAAGATGTATTCAAGCAAGGACAGGATAAAGTGATTGTGTAAACGGAATTGGATCCCTCTTGTCTCCAAAAATGCATGTGTGGCTTTTAAACCCCATTCATGTAGAATGCTACTGTAGCGGGCCTCCACATCAATGGATACAAGCAATACTTGGTCCTCTACAGCAATATCTTGTATTTTTAGTAAGAGATCAGTCGTGTCCCTTATATTGGATGGTAAGGAGGACACAAATGATCTCAATGTTTTGTTAACATAAATACTCGCATTTTGAGAGAGAGAATTCACCACTGATACAATTGGTCTCCCCTTTAGTAGGGACCTTCCTTTGTGTATTTTGGGGAGGGCATAAAACGTAGCAATCTGTGGATTTTTTGGGGTCATAAAATTTAGTTCTTCAGGAGAACAAGTGTATCGATGGGAAAATCCTTTGACATAAGGGAATTCTCAAGTTGCAGAACCAGTGGAGTGGTTTATCTTATAACATGCCAATGCCCCCTGAACTAAATAGGGAAGACCAAAAGAGAGCTGAGAAGGAGGATAGGGGAACATCTGGGGGATATCAGACATAGAAGGGATACACCAGTGGCAAATCATGTCCTTGAATTTCATAGGGGAAACCCCAAATGTCTGAGCTTCCAAGTTATTGAAGTTGTCCATCCATCTCCACGTAAGGGAGATTGGAATAGGAAAATACTTCAAAGGGAAAGCTACTGGATCTATCGATTACGGACGACCAACCCAGAGGGCCTAAATGAACAATTATCATTTAGTTGCTTTCTGTAACTGTATGTCCATATATTACCATTTTAATCCTCGATGGGTCCCTTACCCTCCCTTGACTCCATATGTGATAATAACTAAACCTCCATACAGCAAATCTTCATTCTTTACTATTATGTAAAGTTATCAAGGTTTCATTACTTTGAATATAGGCCATAACTGTTTATATCAGACCAGAAAGGCCCAATTTGTTCAATATGATCTTAATGTTCATGGGGATTATCATAACGAACGTTTGATCCCCCCTTAATAAATAGTTCTCTCTGATAGTGTTACACTTGAGGTTTGGGGTCTAATTAGATCCCTTAACACACAGGGGTTTATCCTCCCCCTCCCCTCTAACATGAAGAGCCTCCCTCTTATCTTATCGAACTATCAATTCCCTCATATGTCATCAATGTAAGTGCAAGCACCCCAGTTAGACTTGTACAGTGCGAACGTTCTATTATCGTTCTCTGAATATGGCTCAGCTACTTCCAGGAGGGTGGGTACCTCTGTTTGGCCCCTCCTAACTTCCTACCTGATGCGGTGAGACACAGGCTGCGTTCCACATCTCGTCATATGACAACATCCGGTTTAGTTGTGGAAAGCATATGCGTTCCACTGTAGCGTTTTCATCAACTAAATAGAATTCTGAACTAAAAGTTAACTTTGGGGATGTTGGAAATCGCGCGATTCTCACAGGGGATGTAAGAGCAATCCTTATTATTGACATAGAGTCGCTCTTTTAGGAAATATGCGCTTTGATCTGTAAACAATGAGGAGGAAGTGGAGGGGAGGTAACCAATTATCAATGGACCCATATAAGGCGCCAGTTTTCAAAGCATCAGTGAGACGCCTTCATCTCTGTGCCTACATATGAACACAGATCTGCCTTCATCTCCCTATCTAGGGACGACATATTCCAGATATTTACTATATCATATACTGGGTATCTTTGTTCAGGGTCTATAGCCTAAGACCCTGAACCAAGAAATTCCTGTCTACTTGGATCTTATATCTAAAAGTCCAGGTATACAGTCCCCTGACGAACCAGTTTTTTGCTGGGGAAACGCCACGTCGGGACGCATGATTATTACTTTGCGGACAATCCTCTTTTTTTTTGTCACATGTTTTTTTGTAGACATCACAGCATCTTCTGTCTCTCCTGGTCTATCCTACTTATCTTATTAAGGGTTTGACTAGGGCGATTAGCAGTTTTAGGAACGTGGACAGGGGACCCTCACCATCAAGGGGTTTCCCTTGGCTAAGGGACAGATAGGGAAGCTAGGGTGTAATAGGGATAATCTATATCCTTCCCTTTACCAGGCTATCCAACATCTGAAATGATGTATCCCCACAGTTCCTGAGCGTGTCTACTAACTGTAAGTAGAGAGGGCATAACCATTTCTATTGGTATTGCCTTACCTATTGATATCTGTCCGCATTTATCAGACTTGACCTTCTATTAGAGTGAAAAGGTTGTTGAAGCTCATCCTTCAGGTTATTTACATTACTTCTTTTAAAAATTATCTATTAAAAGTTATCTTTTAATGTTGGAAGGTGTTTTTGTACTATGATGTCACAAGTTCACAACAATACTTAGTGCACCAATCAGTAATATGTAGTCAGACTTGCTAAAATGTGAAGTTGCCCGTATTGTGCAAAAATATACGCATCAATTGCCGATTTGCGCAATCGCAAATATATTGCAGCGCTCTATCTGCATGTAAAGCTATTGTAATGTTCTGCCATGCCAACCATTTTCTCCAGTCTCAGGAAACTTCTAGCAACTTGAAAAATTTTGCAAAAGTGACCCATGCCTATATTGCGTGCGCAATACGCGAATATTACACTTTCAATTTTCGCAATCAATAAAATAATATATAATATCATTATATAATATTAATATATATTATTATATATGATGAATATCCACCCAAATATTAAATATTAGTTACAAGCAGCAATCTTCTCCACTGTATAGGGACAAACAATGGGTACTGCCATTGTTCTTCTTCATACAGTTTCATTGTTCCACACAGCGTGCACTGCTACCCAGAAATGCTTTATTGTGATGTACAAAAAATATCATTTCATCTTATGAATGAGCGCTTTGATCATTTACGAGGTGATCAGCAGCACATTTAGTTAGGCAGATTATTGGGAACAAGGTTTTATAGCAATGTTTGTTTCCGATAATCTGCCTGACAATTGTGCACTGTAAATCTGCCATTAGTCTACACATGGTGTTTTGGTTAGTGTTTTGCATCAGTATCCTAAATATTTACCAAAATTTGCTGTATTAAAGTGACCTTATCCTTAATATTCTTCTCAAAAATATACATTGATCTACTATTATACCTGTTTTTTCTGTGGAATATTTCCATTAAGATCACATTAATATTGTATAGGTTCCCTGGTACTGCTAAAACAGTTCTGAATTATCAAAGCACAGACTTCACAAGGTATCTAAAGGTGTCTTGTGACATTATCAGATCATTTAAGCCCTATAGGTTGCTAGGTGAGTATTCCATGGATCAGACTTATTTTTTCAGCACATTCCACACATGACCAATCAGAAGTCTCAGGCCAAGTCATCACCTTGAACTCTTTAATCTGTTCTTCAAACCATTCCTTTAATTTTTTTTCAATCTGGAAGGGTGCATAAACCTACTATAAGTAACCACTGCTATTAAGAAATATTACTGCCATAATGGATGTACTTGGTCTGTTTTGTTCTGGATTAGGTAGGTTTTAGGTGTCAACGTAACATCCACAAGAGTGCCAGGACCAAAGGTACAGAACATTGCCTAAAGCATCACAAAGCCCCCACATCCTGCCTCCTTTCCATGGTGCATCCTGGTGCCATCTTTAAAATTGTTTATCAATGAACACACCTACTGTAGCATGTAACGTGTGTCTAATATATGATTGAAAGTCCAGTTCTGAAACTCATATGTGCACTGTAGACATTTTTGATGGTGGACATGGGAAAGAATGGTCACTGTGACTACCCTGACTACCCTTTTGCTACCACACAATCCCATATACAGAAAACATAGCTAGTACAAACATTTTCAGCAATTTGTGCTCCAGTAGCTCATTTGGGGGAGCCGACCAGGCTGAATCACAATAACATCATTGATCCTTGATTGTCTATGACGCTGTTACATGTTATCCAATTGCTCTTTCTTGGAACACTTTTGCCAGGTGCCTGGGACAGCAAACTTGGGAGCAAACCTGAATACCTGCTCTGAGTCAAAAGTATGTCAAAAAGAGCTCATTTGAAGCCAGCAGCTCAAGACTAGTGTTGAGCGAGCATACTCGGTCAAACACCAGTTCGGCTCGAGCATCGCTATGCTCGACACATCAGCCCAATACCGCGTGTGTTCAAGCCAGTGTATTTAAATCTAATTTAGCCTCTATTTCTGAAAAGTTTCTGCTGGGATTCAAACTCACAACCTTGTACATTACAGCCAAAAAAAAAAAAACATTAGACTTCTGCTGTATAGTAGTACTTACTAGTGGTAAGTATTTCTATGCAGCAGAAGTCTCATATTTTATTTTGTTGTAGTGACTAGCCATGTAGCTCTATAGCGTAGGGGTTAACATTCTTGGCTGCAATGTATAAAGGTTGTGAGTTAGAATATCGGCAGAAACTTTTCAGAAATAGAGGCTAAATTAAATTCATATATTTTATAATTTTTTTAGTAATTGTAAAATAAAGCATGACACAAAATAAATGTGTAATTACTATATATATATATATATATATATATATATATATATATATATATATAATCATACTTCAGATATATATGAATGCCTCATATGTGGGAAACTACTATTGATGTAGTAGTAGTAGACTTTAGCCATAATATATTTACTAAATATATAATAATATGTGTAAATATATTATGGCTAAAAACATATATATATGTTTCTGCTGAGATTTGAACTCCCAACCTTGTACATTAAAGGGAAAGACGTTAACCACTACACAATAGAGCTACAAGTTAACCTACACAGAAATATAAAATAAGTCTTCTGCTGAATAGGAATACTCACTACATCAGAAACTACTATGAGGTTTTTCCGACACAGTTTAGCATTCAGCTTGTACAAGGTTGGAAGTTCAAATCTTGGCAGAAACTTTTCAGAAATTAGATTTAAATACACTGGGGGGTCCCCAAACACTGACTCCATATATGGATATAGCTATATATGGAGTCAAAGCAGGGACTCCTAAGCTGAACTAGAGTCCTGAGACCCTCCCCTCTTTCGAGCAGGGGGTGCCTGGGGTTCTCCCATTGACTTCCATTGTGCTTGGGTGCTCAGTAGAGCACCCAAGCATCGCAAAGTGTTCTACTCGAGCAAACAAGCACTTTGGTGCTTGGCCAAAACTACTCAAGACCAAATACACATAGCTGAAACAGTAGAATTAAAACATTGTTAATAATAGGTAGATGTTACACACCTACATGTCAAAAACAAAACTAGAAATGGGCAAAGTTTTCAAAAATTCGATCTAGCCGAATTTTCCCCCC
Organism: Bufotes viridis; assembly: GCA_033119425.1. Taxonomy (NCBI): domain Eukaryota; kingdom Metazoa; phylum Chordata; class Amphibia; order Anura; family Bufonidae; genus Bufotes; species Bufotes viridis. The sequence goes on from CM065589.1 coordinate 512,939,597, forward strand.
AAAATTTGATTCTATCCAAATTTATTTGTCACGAAGCACATTAAAAATCTGCTGTGTCCTGGCTGCAGAGAGCCTGTATATTGGTGTACAACACTGTGCATTGCAGGAACATGCATAACTAGTCCACTGGGGTAGTGAAACAGTTAGTTTGCATCAGTATGACAGGCAGTTGACAGGTGTCAATCTTCGAATCAGCTCACACTTAACTTATTTGGTCAGTTACGGGGCCAAAACTGACCAAATAACTGAAGTGTAAACTTATCCTTACAGGTCAATGTTAGCGTCAGGTATAAAGAACCATGCAGTGGCCCAAGATTGTATTATAGAGTTAAAGAGTGCAGTCTTTTTACACCGTCGTTGGTTGATTTGACATAGATTTCTACAGAACCTGATCTGTAACACGCTTATATAAATAGTGGAGAAGAGATGTTGTCAGCATAAAATTTGTATGACATGTGAGAGTGAAGTTGGGTCGCACATCCTCAACACTATGCTTTTGATATAATGACTGTACCTCAGCATAATTAAATGGCATATTGGCTCAATTTGTATATATTCTATGCTGTGCATAAATGAGGCATTAGTATACAGTTTGATCAAAGCGCATAGGCCCACTTACAGCAACAAGGTTGCCTCTTCAAGTGGGGACCTACTCTAACTTTGGCATGGCACTGGGCGGCGAACACCGTGCTGGTGGAGTGGTGGGGGCCAGAGCCAAGGTGGCTTTGCTGCACAGTGGGGGCACTGTGTGACTACTGGGCTCTACCGTCTGCTGAAACAGTCAGCATTTGGTCAGTAATCCATCAGCATTGTTGAGGGAAAAATAAAACTGGAGAGGATCCAAAGCAGAGATGACACGTGATTGGAATATGTACATCCTCATGCAAAATAGGGACCATGTGATACAGGCCTTACAGATGCTCCAAAAACAGGATCTGTTGTGTTTTATTTTTCCGTCCTTCTGACAGATCAGAAGAAGGGTAAAATTAAAGGATGGTGTCAACATGGCTATACGGGGACACTAGTGGTTCTAGCGCAGAGTGGGTAGGGTGGAAACCGCAAGAGGAGTCAACATAATGGCCCAGTCACAGAGTGGGGAGGTGGCAACCGCATGAAGAGTCAACAATTGGCCCAGTTACAGTGTAGGAAGGGTGTAAACCATATGAGGAGTCAACGTAATGGCCCAGTCACAGAGTGGTAAGGTGGCATGAGGATTGCATGAGGATTCAACATAGTGGCACAGTCACAGAGTGGTGAGGGTGGCAACCGCATGAGGAGTCAACACAGTGGCCTTGTCACAGAGTGATGAGGTGGCAACCGCATGAGGATTCAGCAAAGTGGCCCAGTCACAGAGTGAGAAGGTGGGGAGCAACAGCAGTGGCAGTAACAGCATAAGATGATGGGTGGCAGTAAAATAATATGGCAACATTGGCAGCAGATGTGTGCTATCAGGCAGGTAGCAGCATCAGAATAGTGGCTGAAGCAGGTTGCCAGAAGAAACGTTTTTTTTTTTTTTTTACAAAGTTTGGGTGTGGCACCCAGAAGGAACCAGTCTAATGCATCATGCACTTAACATTTTGGGTGCAAAGGCAATTTTTCTGCACTAAACACCCACTCTGATACAACACTACTTGCCGGGCAGAAAAGCATTTACAGAGCAATCTCGGCCAGTTGCATCCACAAATCATGTTTGGCTGCCCAGTAGTCCAGGGGATCTTGGATGTGGGGTGGCAGTGTGCAGTCCAAGTATTCCACCACCTGCTGGTTCAGGCTCTTCTCTATGTCCTGCAGTTGCTTCTGGTGGGTGGTTTCTTCAACAGGCGGGTGAAGAAAAGTTCTAATTAGAGACTCCAGACTTAAGTTGCTGCTGATGGAACTGGTGCTGTTCCTGCAACCCACACCCCTCCAGCAGTCATGCCAGTGGAAAGTGAGCACAGAGGGCTTCACTGGTCAGACCTTCGTGAGGATGGGCTATGGCGCACTTAGCCAGCGGCCAACTGACTACATAGGATGTCTTAATAGTAGTTGAGTTTATCCTCTTTTTCAACAGGTAGGAAAAAGGACCCCATTTTGGACTGGTAGCAAGGGTTGAACATGGTGGAGAGCCAGTAGTCATCCATCTGCCAAGTGGTGATAATATGGCTGTTACTATGCAAGAAACTCAGCATGCATCTGGCCACTTGCGCAATAGACTCGGAAGAACTTCCTTCCTCCATCTCCACTGTATACTGTCACAGCATGTCTGGGCCATCTGCCTGGCCTTCCTCATCCTCCAACATCTCCTTCTGCTCCTCTCCTGTCACGTGTGCAGATAAACTACCATTTCTGTATACATTTTTTGTGCATGATTGTCTCCTGCTTCTTTTCCTCCTCCTCTGCTAGTTGAGCCTCCACAGGGCTCAGGTGGCTGTGAGATGTAGGCGCCACATCTCCTGTCCCCTGGCCAGCCAGATTTATTAGCATCTGCTCCAGGACGTGAAGAAGTGGAATGATGTCGTTCATCCCGGTGTCCCAGTGACTGACAAATAAAGTGGCCTCCTCAAAGGGCCGGAGCAAATGGCAGTTGGCAGGCATGAGCTGCCACTGTCTAGCATCGAAGTTACACACGGGAGGGCTCCTGTCCGCCTACATGATCAATAAATGGTTTACGGCCTTCCTTTGCTCATATAGTTGGTCCAACATCTGGAGAGTGGAGTTCCAATGGGTGGAAACATCGCATATCAGGTGTTTTTGGGGAATGCCATTCCGCCTTTGCAGCTCAAGGAGGGCGGTTTTTGCAGTGTAAGCGTAGCTGACGTGCATGCAAAGTTTCCTGGCCATTTTCAGCATGTCTTGCAATTGGGTAGAAGACTTCAAGAACAGCTTTACAACCAGATTAAAGACATGCACCATTCAGGTTAAGCACAGTGCATGAGTAAGCCCTCCTTGACGCAGCCCCAACACAATGTTCTTGATATTGTTGGTGACCATGGTTTCGATTTTTAGTTGGTGAGGGGAGGATTAAATTTCTTGATGAAGGATGTGAATCAGTTCCTACCTAGTATTAATCCGTTCGCCCAGACAAAGCAAGTGCAGAACAGTGTCACATCAACGTGCTCGGCATAGGTAGTATGCTGGAGGAGCACTCCAAATTGTGCATGCAGTGGGGGCTGAGGACAATGTGGAGGATGAGGAGATATTGGTGCAGGACTCACAGCTTAAGAACGTGGAGGCAGCAGTGCCGTCACCTGGCCAAGTTGCTTGTGTGGCTGTGCAGGAATCACATTTACTCAGTGGGCCATAAATGACAAATATTGTCATGTCAAAAAGTCTGCAGTGTATATAACATATGCTAAGAAGATGGGCACCATAGGTGGTGGGTTACTGCTGTCTTACACAGCAGTCACCTGCTGGCAGTTTCTATGATCAGAGGCAACTCTGATCATAGACATTTAACCCCTACGATGCCATGGTCAATTGCTACTCCTACATCTGAAGGGTCATTTAGTGGGAGTGAGCTGCCACTAGTAACAAATGCTTTTTCAGGTTCATATGATATAAAATTCTGCCATTAGAAGTACATGTCCAGAAAAAAAAACAGCTTTCCTATAGCTTTGTGAACCAAAAAAGGAAAAGAAAAAAAAAAGTTATGGTTTTTGGAAGCTAAGGAGTAAAAATATTAAAGCAAAAAAATTAAAGTTGGAAACAAATGGAAAGACGTTAAATCAGGTTTTGAGCATTATAGCAAAAAGGGTTGCTAAGATCTCTTTCAGATTGTCATAGTGGAGTCACATTTTACATCTGTATTATGACCATACGACTCCAAGCCTCACAACACACCATAGTAAACATTTTCATACCTCAAGGTTTTACATGTGTTAAGACATTTCTTTCAACATACAGATGCGTCCACAATAACCTTTGCTTGAATTTGGTTAAAGGGGTTGTCTCACGTCAGCAAATAGTATTTATTATGTAGATAAAGTTAATACAAGGCACTTACTAATTCTTTTGATTGTCCATATTGCCTCCTTTGCTGGCTGGATTAATTTTTTTCATCACATTATACACTGCTGATTTTCATAGTTATGACTGCAATCCATCAGTGGTTGCCGTGCTTGCATACTATAGGGAAAAGCGCTAGCCTATCTGTGCTCCTATGAGATGTTGGCACTTTTTCCTACAGTGCGAAAGCAAAACCTAAAATGGCTGCTGAACACGTTAGGTCATGGAGCAAAGAACTCTGGGAACGAGGGATCACCCACAATGCCATACATGCAGCCAATCAGCCCCTGTGATCTCACAGCCTTATAAATAGCCTCAGCCATTTTGGATTCTGCATTTTTCCAGTGTGCATAGTGCAGGGAGAGATGTCAGCTGGCGCTAGGGACAGGGCTAGGAAAGACTTTATTGTGCTGAAAAAATGAGTTAGAAGATCAGGGAAAAATGAGTCAAGATGTTGGGAAAATATAGGAAGGCATCCTCTACACCAGGGATGCTCAACCTGCGGCCCTCCAATTGTTGTAAAACTACCACTCCCACCATGCCCTTCTGTAGGCTGATAGCTATAGGCTATGGAATAATGGTAGTTGTAGTTTTGAAACAGCTGGAAGTCCGCAGGTTGAGTATGCCTGCTCTACACTATAAAAGGAGAACAGGGTGCAATAGGAGAATATACAGCCTGGGTAAAAGGAGCTATTCTATTACACCTTTCTGCACTAACTGGGGATCCAAATTGCTGTTATACTGCTGCTTTTAGGTTTGCACTAAATGATAGCTCAATAATTCTAGCAAACATTGCTTGTTATTGGGGTGCAAGTGCTATGTGATACAGCTATTTAGGGGTGTATTAATAGGAAATATACATATATCTTATTAACTGTTCTGATATGAAGTTACATTCCTATACAGTCATTTACGGGGTGTATTAATAGGTAATATAGGTACGTCTTATTAGCCTTTCTGCTGTAAATTTACATTGTTCTACAGCCTTTTTTGGGGTATATTAATAGGAAAAAAAGTATGTCTTATTTGCCGTTTCTGTGGTAAATTTACATTGCTTTACAGCCATTTACGGGGTGTATTAAATAGGAAATATACATACATCTTATCAGCCGTTCTGCGGTTAATTTACATTGCTATAAAGCCATTTACAGGGTGTATTAATAGGAAATATATGTATGCCTTATTAACTGTTCTGCGGCGAATTTATGTTGCTATACAGCCATTTAAGGGGTGTATTAATAGGTAATATACTTAAGTCTTATTAGCCGTTCTGCAGTGAATTTACATTGTTCTATAGTTTTTTGGGGGGTGTATTAATGGGGAAAAAAGTATGTTTTATTAGCTGTTCTGTGATGATTTTACATCAATCTATAACCTTTTTTGAAGTGTATTAGTGGAAAAAAAGGTATGTCTTATTAGCCATTCTGCAGTGAAGTTATATTGTTCTACAGCCTTTTTTGTGTGTATTAGTGGGGAAAAAAAGTATGTCTTATTAGCCGTTCTGCAGTGAATTTACATTGTTCTATAGTTTTTTGGGGGGTGCATCAATAGAAAAAAAGTATATTTTATAAGCTGTTCTGCGATGACGTTACATCATTATATAGCCTTTTTTGAAGTGTATTAGTGGAAAAAAAGGGTATGTCTTATTAGTCATTCTGTGGTGAAGTTACATTGTTCTACAGCCTTTTTTTGGGGTGAATTAGTGGAAAAAAAAGTATGCCTTATTAGCCGTTCTGCAGTGAATTTACATTGTTACAAGGAGGGGTGGCAGCAGGAGTCTCAGCGAGAGGCCTTAGCTCCCATTGCCAATTAGCAGTCCTGTCTTGACCAGCAACCCAGGTGTGTTTGAATGGTTGACTTAGTCTTCAACTTTGTCTCAAGTGACATCAGACACCCCCAGCCAAGAGTCGGTGGGTTCCTCTGACACGAGACCTTTTTAGCCTGGCCCGGGAGCAGACCCTGTGCCCCCAACTGTCCTTAACTTGCCTCTGTCATTTTCTTTTCCCTCAGCGCGAGAAGTATTATATGCTGTAGGCTCGGCTCCACTTTTCGGCAAGAACTAGTGTTGAGCGGCAGAGGCAATATTTGAATTCGCTATATTTTGTGAATATTTGGGCAAATATTCGCCATATATTGGAGAATTCGCAAATTCGTGATCACCAGTCATTATTTTCTTGATTGTGCATCAACTGTTATTTTAATAAAAAATGAATATTCGCGATTACGAATATATTTAGCGATATTCTAAATATTCGCAAATTCTCGAAGTGCCGATATTCGCGATTAAAATTTGCAATTCGAATATTCGTGATCAACACTAGCAAGGACAAGCTACTAGAGGACAGGTAGCAACTACTGCCCAGCCAAGATCTGGAGGAGACATCCGCCGCTTTCTTCAGTAGGCGGGCAAGTAGCGATGAGAGCCGCGTGGGAGCTGGTGTTGTGAGCGGTCAGGCTCTGAGATCGTTGAGTGGGACATCACTGAGGTGCAGACCGTAGCGGATGATGATGATGTAGCCGATCACAGTTGGGAGCCGGATGAATAAGGGGGTTCATCATCATCAGGAAAAGAGGGTGTCAGCTTGCGCGTGAGGCAGCGGCTGAACCAGCAAGGTGATAGCGTGGCCGTGAGTCAGCAGGGTGACAGCAGTGGCAGGTCAGTAGCCTAACATGCCTAGGGTAGATCACCCACTTTGCAGGAGCCTACCTGCCCAGAAAGTTGTGGTGCAGGGGTTCAAGGAGGCAGCAGTAGCAGTTAGTCAGTGCGGAGTGTTGGGGGTAAAATGGCATACTCTGCGGTGTGGCACTTTTTTGTAAATCCACTGGAGGAGGTGAACATGGCCAACATCCGAATTTGTGGGCATAAAGTGAAGTGTGGCCAGGGTGCCAATAAAGTGGCCTGGAAGAACAGTTGCTCTGATGTGGTGGTCCAGCCTGCCACAGCAACCATTGCATCATCCAGTGGCACACACCAGATTTCATGCAGTTAAAGCTCCACCACCTCAGGGAGCTGTCTGTCCTTCACATCATCTATTGGTCCTAATGCTCCTGCTTCTCGTCCTCCTACTTCTCAGCACTCATTTAGTCAGCAATCAATCACCAAAGCGGTTGCCAAGAGACAACAATACGCGTGTGCTCATCCAACGGCACAGTAGCTGAACTTGTTCCTGGCCAAGTTGCTGGTAATGCAGACCCTTCCTTTCCAAGTGGTGGACTCTGTACCTTTCAGAGAACTGATAGCTTGTGCTGAGGCGAGGTGGAGAGTCCCAAGCCTTCATTTATTTTTCCGAAAAAGGCAGTACCAGCCTTTCACACATATAGAACAGAAGGTTGGCCAGTACTTGAGCCTGTTGGTGTCTGCAAAGTGCATGGCAGTGCCAACATGTGGAGCTATAACTGCGGTCAAGGACAACATATGTCCTTTACGGCCCACTGGGTAAATGTGGTTCATGACAAGCTACACCAGTAACTTGGCCAGGTGACGCCGCTTCCTCCTCAACATTCTCACTACGTTGGTCCTGCGACAATATCTGCCTCTGCCTCCTCATCATCCCCCGTGTCCTCAGCCTCCACTGCAGGGACAATTCACAGTGCTCCTCCAGCATACCACATGTGCAGGGCACGGCAGTGTCATGCTGTTTGGCACCTAGTTTGCCTGGGCAAAAGGAGTCACACAGGGGAGGAACTGATTTGCGTCCTTCATCAAGAAATCTAATCCTGTCTTTCTCCTCAACAACTCAACATCGGAACCATGGTCAAAAACAATGGGAAGAACATGGTGTCTGCGCTGTATCAAGGAGGGCTGAGCCATGTGTTTAATCTAGTTGTAATGCAGTTCCTGAAGTCTTCACCTCATCTGAAAATGGCCAGGAAACTTTGCATGCACTTCAGGCACTCATACAGTGCAAATAACACCCTCCTTGAGCTGCAGCAGCAGAACGGCGTTCCCCAACATAGGCTGATATGCCGAGTTGGAATTCCATCCTCCATATGTTGGACCGATATTATGAACAGAGAAAGGCCATAACCTATTTCTTGATGATATATGCAGACAGAGGTACTCCCCTGTGAAACTTTGATGTCAACCAGTGGCAGCTCATGCGTGACACTTGCCGTTTGACACCGGCCCTTTGAGGAGGCCGCTTTATTTGTCAGTGACCTGGACTACAGGATGAACAACGTCATTCCACTGCTTCATGTCCAGGAACAGATGCTGCTAAATCTGGCTGTTCAGGAGACTCGAGACTAGTGATGAGCGGCATAGGCAATATTAGTTTTCGCGAGATTTTGCGAATTTTTCGCATAATATTTGCAATAATATTCGCAATATTCTCCAGTCATTATTTTTGCAATTGCGCAAATTGGCACCAATGATGCGCATTTTTTTTGCATAATATGTGCAACTTTTTATCAGGTCTAAGTAGATATTACTGATTGGTGCAAGTATTGTTGTGACATCACAGCACTGTGTCTAACAGAGACACTAACCCCTATCACAGCACAGTAATTCCTATCCTATCACACATCATCAGCTATGCCATATCACTATCTAACCTACACTGACTATCTCCCACTAACTATCTGTATTATATATATGAGCTAACTATCTAATGTAATTAAATAAGATCCAGATGAGTCTGCAAAGCACAGAGCACAGCAATGACACTGCTGTCTCTCTTAGAACTGCAGAACATGGCTGCTGGGGGAGTTTCCTATATAGTAAAGGGGTGCTAGGGATGTCACTAAGCTCTGACAAAGATATTGCAGCCTTCTCATTGTCCCACAAGCAAGAAGCAGTAGTACTAATAAAAAAGTAGCATACTCCCGATTACAAATATATAGCACTATATTCTAAATTTTCATGAATTCTCAAAGTGCTGTTATTCGCGATAAAATTAGCGATTAGAATATTCGCGATCAACACTATTGTTACGTGGCGCCTATATCTCACAGCCACATGAGCCCTGTGGGGGCTGAAGTGGAGGAGGATGATATTGGAGCACAGGCAATGTGTAGAGAAATGGGTGTTTTTTTTACATAGGTGACAGGAGAGGAGAAGCCGGAGGAGCAGGAGCAGCTGGAGGAGCTAAAAAGAGATGAGGAAGATTAGGCAGATGACCCAGACACACATGGCAGCATGCAGTGGAGATGGAGGCAGGGAGTCCCTCCAAGTCACTTGCGCAAATGGCCTACTGCATGCTTATTTGCTTGCATAGTCACAGCCAAATTGTAATCATTCGGCAGAGGGCTGACTACTGGATCTCCACCTTGTTGGCCCCTCTCTGGTCCAAAATGGGGTCCTTTTTTACACCCGCTGAGAGGGAGGACAAACTGAACTACTATAGAGACATCCAATGTAGTCAGTTAGCTGCTGCCTATCTGTGCTATTATCCATCCTCTCGAAGGTCTGACGGGGGGGGGGGGGGCAATGTGCTCACGTTCCACTGCCATGGCTGCTGTGGGGGGCAGCAGCAGTACCAGCTCCATTAGCAGCAACTTGAGTCTAGAGTCGCTGATGAGCAGCTTTCTTCCCCCGCCTAGTGAAGAAAGTACTCACCAGCAGCAGCAGGTAGACATGGAGCAAAATCTGACATACTGGCATACTTGGACATCACCCTGCCGCCCCACATTGAACATTAAGCGGTTGTTTAGTGCGGTTGGGGCCATAGTTACCCCAAGGAGAACTCGCCTATCCACCGAAAATTAGGAGAGTCTGACCTTTGTCAAGATGAATCAGCCAGGATTTCCACACACCAATGCCTGATATATCAGATTAGATCGTCCACGGTGCCTCACCCAAACCTTGTTAAAGCAGATCTGTTTATCCACTTCAGCCCCCCTAGATTAAACCCCCTTAATGACCAAACCACTTTTTACAATTCTGCACTACACTGCTTTCACAGTTTATTGCTCGGTCATACAATTTACCACCCAAATGAATGTTACCTCCTTTTCTTCTCACAAATACAGCTTTCTTTTGGTGGTATTTGACCGCAATTTTCTCAAAAAAAGTGTATTTTTAACTTTTTCTGGTAAAATTGTTCAAATATAATTACATTTCTATCCAAGTTTGTGTCAGAATTTATTGTGCTACATGTCTTTGATAAAGAAAAATCCAATAAGTGTATATTTATAGGTTTGTGCAAAAGTTATACCGTTTACAAACTATGGTACAAAAAAGTGAATTTTCGCATTTTGAAGCAGCTCTGACTTTCTGAGCACCTGTCATGTTTCTTGAGGTGCTACAATGCCAGGATAGCATAAATTCCCCCCAAATGACACCATTTTAGAAAGAAGACACCCCAAAGTATTCGCGGAGGGGCATGGTGAGTTCATGTATGATTTAATTTTTTTTCACAAGTTAGCGGAAAATTACACATTCTGAGAAAAAAAGAAATAATAAAGTTTCCATTTCTGCTAACTTCTGGCAAAAAAAATAAAATCTCCCACGAACTCACTATGCCCCTCAGTGAATACCTTGGGGTGTCTACTTTCCGAAATGGGGTCATTTGTGGGGTGTGTTTACTGTTCTGGCATTTTGGGCGGGGCTAAATTGTGAGCAACCTTGTAAAACCTAAAGGTACTTGTTCGACTTTTGGCCCCTTTACGCACCTAGACTGCAGAAAAGTGTCACACATGTGGTATCACCGTACTTAGGAGAAGTAGGGCAATGTGTTTTGGGGTGTATTTTTACATATACCCATGCTGGGTGAGAGAAATATCTCTGTAAATTGACAACTTTGTATAAATTTTTTTTTAAAGTTATCATTTACAGAGATATTTCTCACACACAGTATGGGTATATGTAAAAATACACCCCAAAACACATTGCCCTACTTCTACTGAGTACGGCGATACCACATAAGTGACACTTTTTTACAGCCAAGATGCGCAAAGAGGCCCAAATTCCAATGAGTACCTTTAGGATTTCACAGGGCATTTTTATGCATTTGGATTCCAAACTACTTCTCACGCTTTAGGGCCCCTAAAATGCCAGGGCAGTATAAATACCCCACAAGTGACCCAATTTTAGAAAGAAGACACCCCAAGGTATTCCATGAGGGGTATGGTGAGTTCATGTAAAATGTTATTTTTTGTCACAAGTTAGTGGAATATGAGACTTTGTAAGAAAAGAAAAAAAAAACAATTTCCGCTAACTTGTGCCAAAAAATAAAAATCTTCTATGAACTCGCCATGCCCCTCATAGAATACCTTGGAGTGTCTTCGTTCCAAAATGGGGTCACATGTGGGGTATATATACTGCCCTGGCATTTTAGGGGCCCTTTTTTTTCTCACAAAGTCTCCCTTTCCGCTAACTTGTGACAAAAAATTCAATCTTTCATGGACTCCATATGCCCCTCAGCGAATACCTTGGGGTTTCTTCTTTCCAAAATGGGGTCACATGTGAGGTGTTTTGTACTGCACTTGCATTTGAGGGTCTCCGCAATCATTACATGTATGGCCAGCATTAGGAGTTTCTGCTATTCTCCTTATATTGAGCATACAGGTAATGAGATTTTTTTTTTTCCGTTCAGCCTTTGGGTACAGATTTCTTCATTCGCATCGATCAATGTGGATGAAAAAATCTCTGCCAAAAAATGTGGAAAAAAAAAAAAAAAGACGGGAAAGGACATAGGGGTGCTTGCGAAGTAAAGCTACGATCGCTAATAAAGATCCTAAAAGCTCAAAAGTGATCTTTATAGCGATGCAGCAATTTTACAGTGTTTTTGCAGTGATCAGGACTGAACGCAAGTGTGCGCACAAGATCAGGCCTGATCGGGCGAACACTGTATTTTTGCGGACCCATTAATTACTATGGAGATAGACTTTGTCCCGCTCGGATCCGGAATTGCGGGTCCACACTTCCGTTCAGGAAAAATATAGAACATGTCCTATTCTTGTCCGCAATTGCGGACAAGAAAAGGCATTTTCTATATAGTTCTGGCAATATGCGGATCCGCATGCGGAATGCGGAAAGCACATTGCCAGCGTCCTTGTTTCTCGGATCCACGGATGCGCGGATCCGCAAAACACATATGGACGTCTGAATGGAGCCTTTCAGGGGGGTGATCAATGACAGGGGGGTGATCAGAGAGTCTATATGGGGTGATCAGGGGTTAATAAAGGGTTAATAAGTGACAGGGGGTGGGTGTAGTGTATGTGTGGTGATTGGTGCTACTTACAGAGCTGCCTGTGTCCTCTGGTGGTCGATCCAAGTAAATGGGACCACCAGAGGACCAGGTAGCAGGTATATCAGACGCTGTTAACAAAACAGCGTCTGATATACCTATTTGATGTAATTTATTTTACATCTACAGCCTGCCAGCGAATGATCATCGCTGGAAGGCTGTAGTATAACTTCACAGCTGCACGGCGATGTGAACAGGCGTGCGTTCACAGGAAATCTCGCGTCTCTCAAGATGACGCGTAGATGCGTCAACGAGGAATAACCCGGCCGCCCGCAGGATGCATCCCTACGTTAGGCGGTCGGGAAGCGGTTATTCTGGCTACCTGCTTCAGCTACTATTCTGATGCTGCCAACCACCTGATGCCACACACCTGCTGTCAGGTGCTCCTTCTGCCACTCACTACCTTTAGCTGGTACTGGTATTGCCACTTACCTCCACACTCTGTCACTGGGCCACTCTGTGGTCTCCTGATGCTGCTGCCACCTCACCACTCTGTCACTGGGCCACTCTTTGGTCTCCTGATGCTGCTACCACCTCCCCAATCTATGGTCTCCTGATGCTGCTGCCACCTCAACATTCTGTCACTGGGCCACTCTGTTGTCTCTTGGCGCTGCTGCCACTTTACCACTCTGTGGTCTCCTCATGCTGCTGCCAACTCTACACTTTGTGGTCTCCTCATGCTGCTGCCAACTCAACACTCTGTGGTCTCCTCATGCTGCTGCCAACTAAACACTCTGTGGTCTCCTTATGCTGCTGCCAACTCACCACTCTGTGGTCTTCTTATGCTGCTGCCAACTCACCACTCTGTGGTCTCCTCATGCTGATGCCACCTCACCACTCTGTGGTCTCCTCATGCTGCTGCCAACTCAACACGCTGTGGTCTCCTCAAGCTGCTGTCAACTTTACACTCTATGACAGGGCTGCTATTTTGCCTTTTTGGCCTTTTTGACTTCACCATTTATTGGACCCTTCTTCTGATCTGTCAGAAGGACAGAAAAATTAGACACCCAACGAATCCTATATATGTAGCAGCTGTAAGGCCTGTATGACATGGTCATTATTTTGCATCAGGAGTGGTTCATGATTAGGTAGCCAAAAGCAAGTGTGGGTACAAAACACAGAAGACATGCAAATATTCCATTCACGTGTCATCTCTGTTTTGGATTCACTCCTCTTTTGTTTTGTTTTTTGCCTTAGCAACATTGATGGGTTAGTGACCAAATCCTGACTGAGTGACAGCAGATGCTCAACAGACAGGATCTGTTTTTGGGGGGTCGTTGTTCTTCTGAGGGATCAGAAGAAGGGCAAAATGATCAGTGATGTCAACACAAATTTACTGCTGTCACCCTTTCCACTCTGTTAGGGTTGTACTTGTGTCAAAATGTGTAAAATCATCTGATGATAGTGTAAAAGGAGAGCGCTCTTTCACGCTATAGTAGGATCTTGGGCCTCCGTATGGTTCTTTATACCAGACTCTGACATTGACCTGTAAGGCTGAGTTCACACTTGAGTTATTTAGTCAGTTTGGGCCCCGTAACTGCCCAAATAAGTGAAGTGTAAATTGATTCTAAGAGCGACGCCTGTCATCTTTGTGACATAATGACTTACAGTACTGTTTCACTACTACAGCAGACTTCCTATGCAAGTTTATGCAAGGCACAATGTCCTACACCACTATACAGACTCTCTGCAGCCAGGAATTAGCTGTTTTTCAATGAGATTCGTCATGAATAAATGCGGATTGAGTCAAATGTTTTTGGAAAATTCGGTGAACGACCGAATCAAATTTTTGAGAAATTCGCTCATCTCTAGTGGCAAGCGCACATGCTCTAGGAACAGTGTTGCTGAAAACGATTAATAGAATATTGTAGGTAGAGTGCAGGGAGACTTATTCTGTGTCAGTTTTATTTATTTATTTCTACATTTACTTATTCCTACATCAGCCGTAAACTTAGATATGTAATTCAATACAAATAAGATGGAAGCCTTTATTATTCCACTGCCAGTTTGCCAACCAATAGCATCCAGTCTGAACCCCTGGGGAGGGGGGGGGACAGGTTTTAATGATGACCATCCTCATGTTTTGCTGGCTTTACTTCTTCTAAATCATGCTTCAATTTTATATTGCCCAGAGTAGCTACTAGGCTCTCTCATTTTACATACCTATTTTCAGTACAATTGGAGCATATTTAATTCAGGTACATTCGATTCAATCGACCCAAATATATATATTTATTAATTTGCTAAATCAGATATTAAATTTATTTTAAGAGATTTTCTTATTTCTAGTTTAAAGCTACATTCAAATAATCCAACTGTGGTTGCAACTAATATACAGCTGTTTTATGCTATATTATGAAATATGGAAACTAGTGTGATAAAACATAGATATCTCTTAAAATTTCTACATTTGAAATAAAATAAAATAGTTTACTATTTAGAGTAGTTGTCAAAATTAGTCACAGTTCCCTATACAAGAGTATGCCAGTATCTAGGGTCTATTATAGTGCATGCAATTGTGTGTGTCTGTGCATATGTATGTATGTATATATGTGTGTAGTATGCAATATTATTTGTAAAGCAGACTTTGATGTGTCATTCTTATTGAAGCATAGCTAAGAGTGTTTGCGTCTAGTCCCAGACAGCACTGGGAAAGGTTTCTATGATATCTGCACATAAGCTCTCAATTTTACTGTCACGTGTCAACAGGCATTTTGCAATGAATGACAGAAAAACATTGAAATCAACCATTTTTAGGGTGATCCAATATTATCAAAGGAAAGTTCCCATGAGTAAAGTTGGAGTTCACTGTTATAGGCAAAACAAAATGAATTACATTTCTTTTCTTGTCCTTCAAATGAATAGCATAGTTTGGGTAAAATTATCGGGCAATTGCATGCCTTTTATGCAGATAATGCAGTTTGATGAAAGCGGTGTTTTGATCTGCTAAGGATAATACAGATCCAGGGTTGGATTCATTGGTGAGAGTAAAGCTGTCTTCTGTGATAACTTCATCTCAGCATGAGGTCAGACGGGGAAAACTGGGATGGAGGATTTAAAAATGACACAGTCGGAGCAGTATTCAGTTCCCTGCTGTGCTCCTGGCTGCATACTATAGCTTATGTTTCTGATCTGTTATGGTATTGTCTGCTTTTTCTCTCCCAGAGCAGAAAGAGATTGCTTGAAACTTTGCTTTTTTTCAGCTAGAGGGATTAGTTCAATGCAGCTTTTTTAATTAAAGAATCTGTATCTTTTCTTTTTTTTTTTCAAGGCAATTTAGGGCAGAATTACAGACCAACAATATAGCCAAGTTGTTATTAAGCACTAGAAACTCTGACCTTTCGTTCAAAACTACAAAAAAATAAAATCCAGTGAGTGTAGGTTTTATTTCCTCTGCCATTTCATCAATCCTACAGGTTGCCAGAAACAACAAATGCTTGTTATATCAGTTGTACTGTGGGTTTCAATGAAAATCAGGACAAAAATGTTTACACGTGAAAAAAATCATGTTTTGAGCCAAATGCACCAATCTTTTTACACGCAAATAATGCTTGTTTTCTTAGTTTAAAAAAATAGCACAAAGATCCAGTAGATCCTTTACTTCCTGTAAGTTGTGAGTAGTGATGAGTAAATCATTGAAAAGTTCAATTTAGCTGCTTTGACGAATGATTTTTTTTTTTACTTCGCCACAAAGCATATTTCTTTGTAAGTTGTGGGTGCAATGACATGGAGTAGTGATTGTGCCACTCCCCATCATTGTACCCCTCAAATGCCGCGTTCATACATGATCGCAGAATCTGATAAATAAATGTAAAAAATAAAATAATTAAAAAATCATACTAACCTGATCCATTTGCTTGTGACGAGCCTGGCATGGTGATTCAAGTAAAATGTTGGCGTCCGGCCCATTGCAAGCAAATGGATCAGGTACGTATGATTTTTTGTTTTGTTTTACACTATTTTAGGTTAAATTGATTCGCTACTATAAAGCACGAGAAAATTCAGCTTTTCGGCAAGTCAAATTTATCCTAAAATTCGGGTCGAAGTCCACTTAGTGGACTTCAATTCGCTCAACACTAGTTTTGAGGTGTGGCATTGGACTTGTCTTTCTAGCACAACCCTCAGATGCTCACTTGGATTTAAACCTGGAATTTGGAGGGTAAGTCAATACATTGAACTTTTTGTCATGTTTCTCAAAACACCGCTGAACATTTTTGCAGTGTGGCAGGGCACATTAGATTGCTGAAAGGGAACAATGTTATTAGGGAACACAGTTGCCTAGTAACTCAGATCCTTACTCTTTCCCATTTTTCCTGCTTGAAACAAATTGGCATTGATTTATCATGCCTTTACTCCAGAATTATGCCTTCAAAAAATCACAAAATTAGGTTTTTGCTACTTTTTAGACTTACTTAAGCAAAAAAACTTGCGCTTTTTTACACCACTTACTCCAGTTTTGAACTATGTGTGGGAAAGTGAGTGTGGTTAGCTATGTTGATGAGTTTCACTACAGAATTTCACTAAAACTTTTTTAAAAGGTCACAAAAAGGTTGTAATCTCTTTCCAGTAAGAGAGTAGAGTAGAAAAACTGGAGTAGCTTTTCTAGACAAAAGTGTTAAGTTTAAGGGTGAAACAAATTTATCAAACTGTGAAAAATGTATTATAAAGTACACCAACACAGACTCAAGCAAAACTGACTTTAAATATTCACCCCATTAACTTCAAGAAATAACTGTTCACTTATTGGCTAATATATGGCACCCTATGACAGATGTCACAAGATAATCAGTGCTATTCACTTCAACTGAGAGTGACAACAACCCCTTGATGCAAAATTATTTAAAGGTAATTCATTTGCATACTTTTAGGTTCCTATAAAGTCATGCCAAGGTATGGCGTGACAGACATCTTGCTATAGTCCTATAGACTGCACAAGTTTTCTATTGCTGTTACATCTACAGTACAAAGCTATAAGTGATCAGAAGATTGCATATTCAAGAATAAAAGTAAAAGAGAATTGAAAAAAATATTTAAAAATGAAAAAAAAAATCTTACCATTTTATAATTTTACATATTAAATTAATAAACATTAAAAAATTAACATAATAGGTACTGATGCATATAAAAATGTCCAAACTATTAAAATATGAAAACAATTTTCCTGCGCAGTGAATGCTGTAAAGGAGAAAAACTTGAAATTCCCCATTTTTGGTCACCGTGTTCCCACAAGAAAAAAATAGTATAAAAAAAGGGTACCAGTGAAAACTACAGCTCACACCCCAAAAAGTAAGCCTTCACACAGCTTGGAAGACAGAAATATGGATGTCAGAATACTGACAATGCAAAATAAAGTTTGATTTTTATCAAAGGTTTTTATTTAATTTTAAATTAGTAAAATATAAATATAAAATTTGTAAAGTATAATATATATATATATATATATATATATATATATATATTAATATCGAATCCTATGGATGACTCAAAAGTGTGGTATAATTTTACATACTATATATATATATATATATATATATATAACTAAATATCATTGTAATGCAATCCTAGTCCCCGTTTTATAATTTTGTTCTGTAAAGTTGAAATGCACACAAGTCACTTGTAAAGTTCTATGTCAGATCAATTAGAAACACTTCTTCTGAACAGACGGTAACACGTATTTTTTCATCAATTTGAAATTTTCCCTGTGACTCTTTTTTTAAGGGATCAGGAAAGCAGAGGCTCAAAAGTATTCCCTTCGCTGTTGGAGGGCAAATCAAAGCTTAGTGCCGTGATGTGTCAGTGACTTGCAGGACTTACCTGCTTCATATTATGGGCCATTTCTCAGGCTTGTCATATTTCAGTATAAGTAATGTTCACCATATAAAAGTGATACTCTACACATCATATTATACACTTGCAAACAAGGTAGTCAGGTTGTCCCTATGTCCCAAAGAATCTCCCAAAGAACTTTAAACATATAATGGAGCTTTGTGCAAGTGCCAATTTTGTCAAAATATTTGTGTGTGAATCTGAATAATTAAGGATCTTCTTATTTTTTTATAGGATGTGCATCAGTAGCCATAATTATAGAGCAGTTTTATCAATACTAATGTAAAGGAATGCTGGTTTAGTTGCCCATAGCAACCAGTCAGATTTAATTTTTTCACGGCTTCTTTGGAAAATGAAAGGCATAAACTGATTGGCTATTATGGGCAACTAAGCCAGTTTTCCTTTACACCAGTTTTAATAAATCTCCCCCAAAGTACTTAAAAAGGGGTATTCCACTAAGTTACCATTGATAATAGTAAAGACAACCAAAAGATAGTAAAGCACAAGAGATTTCAGATACCATAAATATAGTGTTCATGATCATGGGAAAAGCAGAGGTGTAGGCATAGAAAATTACAGATTTCCTTGGAGATCCCATAGCGTCCTATGAAGTATGTATTATGTGTGTGTCACTTAATGTTGTATCCATATGACACTTTTTTTCAGAGATATTCTCCCCTTCATGCATCCTGTGGATACCATTTCTACCATAAAGTGTCCAATGGAGCGTTTTTTTTTTTTTGTAGATTCATACATAGGAAATCAGAGGTATAGAAATGAGACCCCTAGACCCCTAGGTCAAGTTGATTACCAATTTCTGTTTCCCGAAATCTGGTATGAGGACCATTTGCTTTAACCACTTGCCGCCACGCTAACGCCGATGGGCGTCAGCGCGGCGGCTCTCTCAGGTCTCACTGCCGCCTATCAGCGTCATCTCGTGAGACCCGAGATTTCACATGAACGCGTGCGCGTCGTGCGTGCGCGTTCATGTGATCGGAGCCGGGACAACTGAAACTACAGCCTGCCAGCGCTGATCATGCGCTGGCAGGCTGTAGATCTGAAAAACCGCATTTAAATCGCATATCAGACGCTGTTTTTAAACAGCGTCTGATATGCCTGCTGTCTGCTCGTCTGGTGGTCCCTTTGTTTGGGACCACCAGAGGAAACATAGGAAAAGTGCACCAATCACTACACACACCCCCCTACCCCCATCACTGATTAACCCCTGATCACCCATGTCACCCCCTGATCACCCCTGTCACCCCCCTGTCACTAATCACCCCCTACAGGCTCATTCAGACGTCCGTATGTGTTTTGCGGATCCATGGATCTGCGGATCCATGGATCTGCGGATCCGCAAAAATACGGACACCGGCAATGCGCTTTCCGCATTTTGCAGATCCGCACAGAACTATATAGAAAATGCTTTTTCTTGTCCGCAATTGCGGACAAGAATAGAACATGTTCTATATTTTTGCGAACGGAAGTGCAGACCCGGAGCGCGGATCCGTAATTCGGATCCGAGCGGGACAAAGTCTGTCCCCATAGAAATGAATGGGTCCGCAATTCCGTTCCGCAAACAGAATTTCGGACGTGTGAATGGGGCATAAGGGTCCCGTTATCACCGCCAGTTAGTTAGCTACTTGTTAGTTAGCTAGCGCCCACCGCACCGCAATCACTGATTTTGGCAGAGATTTTTTCATCCACATTGACCGATGCGAATGAAAAAATCTGTGCCGCTCATTTTTTTTTTTCAGCGCAGAGGCTGAACGGAAAAAAATCTCATTACCCGTATGCTCAATATAAGGAGAATCGCAGAAACTCCTAATGCTGGCCATACGTGTAATGATTGCAGGAGACCCTAAAATGCCAGGACAGTATAAATACCCCACATGTGACCCCATTTTAGAAAGAAGACACCCCAAGGTATTCCGTGAGGGGTATGGTGAGTTCATGTAAAATTTTATTTTTGTCACAAGTTAGTGGAATATGAGACTTTGTAAAAAAAATATATATATATATATATATATATATATATATATATATATATATATATATCAATTTCCGCTAACTTGTGTCAAAAATTTTTTTCTGTGAACTCGCCATACCCCTCACAGAATACCTTGGGGTGTCTCTTCCACAATGGGGTCACTTGTGGGTATTTATACTCACCTGGCATTTTAGGGGTGCTAAAGTGTGAGAATCCAAATGCGTAAAAATGCCCTGTGAAATCCTAAAGGTACTCATTGGTTTTAGGGCCTCTTTGCATCTTGGCTGCAAAAAGTGGCACACATGTGGTATCGCTGTACTCAGGAGAAGTAGGGCAATGTGTTTTGGGGTGTATTTTTACATATACCCATACTGGGTGTGAGAAACATCTCTGTAAATGACAACTTTTAAAAAATTTTATTCAAAGATGGCAATTTACAGAGATATTTCTCTCACCCAGCATGGGTATATGTAAAAATACACCCCAAAACACATTGCCCTACTCTCCTGAGTACGACGATACCACATGAGTGACACTTTTTGCAGCCAAGATGCGCAAAGGGGCCCAAATTCCAATGAGTACCTTTAGGAGGGCATTTTACGCATTTTTCTTCTCACGCTTTAGGGCCCCTAAAATGCCAGGGCAGTATAAATACCCCACATGTGACCCCATTTTGGAAAGAAGACACCCCAAGGTATTCGCTGAGGGGCATAGTGAGTCCATGAAAAATTAAACTTTTTGTCAAAAGTTAGCGGAAAGGAGACTTTGTGAGAAAAACAATAAAAATCAATTTCCACTAACTTGTGCCAAAATTTTTTTCTATGAACTCGCCATGCCCCTCATGGAATATCTTGGGGTGTCTTCTTTCCAAAATGGGGTCACATGTGGGGTATTTATACTGCCCTGGCATTTTAGGGGCCCTAAAGCATGAGAAGAAAAATGCGTAAAAATGCCCTCCTAAAAGGTACTCATGGAATTTGGGCCCTTTGCGCATCTTGGCTGCAAAAGTGTCACTCATGTGGTATCGCCGTACTCAGGAGAAGTAGGGCAATGTGTTTAGGGTGTATTTTACATATACCCATGCTGGGTGAGAGAAATATCTCTGTAAACTGACAACTTTGTATAAAAAATTTAAAAAGTTGTCGTTTACAGCGATATTTCTACACCCAGCATGGGTATATGTAAAAATACACCCCAAAACACATTGCCCTACTTCTCCTGAGTACGGCGATACCACATGAGTGACACTTTTTGCAGCCAAGATGCGCAAAGGGCCCTAAACCAATGAGTACCTTTAGGATTTCACAGGGCATTTTTACGCATTTGGATTCTCACGCTTTAGGTTCCCTAAAATGCCAGGTGAGTATAAATACCCCACATGTGACCCCATTTTGGAAAGAAGACACCCCAAGGTATTCCGTGAGGGGCATGGCGAGTTCACAGAATTTTTTTTTTTTGGCACAAGTTAGCGGAAATTGATATATTTTTATTTTTTTTATTTTGTTTTTTACAAAGTCTCATATTCCACTAACTTGTGACAAAAAATAAAATTTTACATGAACTCACCATACCCCTCACGGAATACCTTGGGGTGTCTTCGTTCTAAAATGGGGTCACATGTGGGGTATTTATACTGCCCTGGCATTTTAGGGGCCCCTAAAGCGTGAGAAGAAGTCTGGAATCCAAATGCGTAAAAATGCCCTGTGAAATCCTAAAGGTACTCATTGAATTAGCCTTGCACCAGGCTGCAAAAGTGTCACACATGGTATCGCCGCACTCAGGAGAAGTGGGCAATGTAGTTTGCGGTGTATTTTTATATATACCTCTGCTGGTGTGAGAAATATCTCTGTAAATGACAATTTTTAAATTTTTTTATACAAAGTTGTCAGTTTACAGAGATATTTCTCTCACCCAACATAGGTATATGTAAAAATACACCCCAAAACACATTGCCCCACTTCTCCTGAGTACGGCGATACCACATGAGTGACACTTTTTGCAGCCTGGGTGCGCAAAGGGGCCCTAAAACCAATGAGTACCTTTAGCTTTTACATGGCGGCTCACAATTTAGCCCCGCCCAAAATGCCAGAACAGTACAAACACCCCACAAATGACCCCATTTCGGAAAGTAGACACCCTAAGGTATTCACTGAGGGGCATAATGAGCCCGTATGAGATTTTTTTTTTTTTGCCAGAAGTTAGCAGAAATGGAAACTTTATTATTATTTTTTTTCCTCAGAAAGTGTCATTTTCCGCTAACTTGTGAAAAAAATGAAATGATACATGAACTCACCAAGCCCCTCCGCGAATACTTTGGGGTGTCTTCTTTCTAAAATGGTGTGATTTGGGGGTATTTATACTTTCCTGGCATTCTAGCACCTGAAGAAACACGACAGGCGCTCAGAAAGTCAGAGCTGCTTCAAAATGCCGAAATTCACTTTTTGCACCATAGTTTGTAAACGCTATAACTTTTACCCAAACCAATAAATATACACTTATTGACTTTTTTTTATCAAAGACATGTAGAACAATACATTTAGAGAAAAATTTATATAGAAATGTAGTTTTTTTAAAAAAATTTACAACAGAAAGTGAAAATGTCATTTTTTTGCAAAAATGTCGTTAAATTTTTATTAATAGCAAAAAGTAAAAATGTCAGCAACAATGAAATACCACCAAATGAAAGCTCTATTAGTGAGAAGAAAAGGAGGTAAAATTCATTTGGGTGGTAAGTTGCATGACGGAGCAATAAACGGTGAAAGTAGTGTAGTGCGGATTTGTAAAAAAGGGCCTGGTCACTAGGGGGGTATAAACCTGTGGTCTTCAAGTGGTTAAACTGTTTTTGTTTTTTTTGTTTTTTTTATGAACCGGTTTTTGTAAGCCACAGTAGTGAAAGTAATTTTAATATCTAGATGATGAAAGTATAAGATGAAAGTGTATATTGCTGGGCCAAGCCGTTGGCTGCAGCAGTCACATAGAGCCAGATGATGCAGATCCGAGGTTCAGAGCTGCAGTTCAGGAAAGGAAGAGGTTTGAAGCAATGATTATAAGGGTTTTTTAATACTCTAATACTATCCCTTAGTTTAAAAAAAAAAAAACTTGAACATAATGGATCCGTTATGCAGGCCATAGACTTCTATTATGATGGACTGAATAATGGAATGCCTCTTAAGGCATTCAATTATGCATTCCATGATGGAATTGCATTATGGTCCGTGGTAACGGAATCCATAACGCAATTCAGATTATATCTCAACCCGAACCCAAACTCGAATTTCAAAATATGAAATTCCCTCATCCCTAATCAAGACATTCAAACTATTACTGAACTATTTTTAGTACTTATAATAAAATAGGATCCACTTCCGATCTCCTTATTCTTCATGCTCATGAACCTTCAAAGAATCAAGAATCATTCAGTGTAGAGGTATTACAAACCATAGTTTAATAGCTAGGAACCCATAAACAAGATCTTTTTACAACACAGTGATATAAAGGACAGTAATGGAGTCGCAATAACTTTTAAATGTTTCTACAAATTTGAGATGGAATTACGAAATGGAAGCTTGAATGTGGTCGAGATCTGACCAAGCTGTCAATTGACATACAGTACCGTTATACTAAGCATGTCAAACAGCCATGGATTATAGATTTAGTGATATTGCCAAAATGTTTCTAAAATGATTGCACTATACATAACTTACAAATTCCTAAGAAGCTTGTTTATTCACTGAACGCATTAAGCGTACATAATACTTTTTTGGCCCTTTGTATTCTTTTCTGTATTTTTCTGTGTGTGTTTTTTTATATTTGCACAGGTCTCCATAACTATGATAGTTAATGATCAGGGAAAGACACAAACTAATGATTTTTTTTTTAGGCTTCATATATACAACTGAACAGTTGAGTCCTGAGCCTGTATGCCTCAGCTTTTGGCTCCATAATGTGGAACCGACTCCATGTGTCATTGTATGGCATAGCTTTACAAAGAAACGGCATGGCTTCTGGAGGAAATTTTTCTTCCATAAATCAGTTGGTCTTCCATAAACCAGTATTTAGTTGTGTATATCACATTAATAATTCTGTTGCTTTCATACAAAACCAGGCAGAAAAACTCTGCATGCCTCTGTATAAAATACAAAGGTATAGTATCACCCCAAAGTCTAAAAAAAAATAGGACGATTCACTGAATGGGTGTAAATGGTATTCATGTAGCTCTCGTCAACATGGCCGAGTTTTGTTTCTACAGGATGCTTTGAAAACATGTTTATAGGCAATGCAGGGATCAATTCTACAACATTTAAAAATACACGATAGATAGATAGATAGATAGATAGATAGATAGATAGATAGTATAAACTTATGATTCAGTGTGTGAAATAGCCATGCTGTGTCCACGATTTAGGGCTTAAACTTCCACTTGTAGATTTTTTACCTCATTCTTAGTTCACAGTGAAGACCGTGACACAATTACTTTTGATAGTAACAGAGAATTTTCCATTGCCCAGTTGAAAGACTTGACTATACAGGTGGAAGTAGTTTAACTGTTGAAAATGATGGGGAAGTTTAAACAAGAACATATATAGATATAGGTTGTAAACTGTGGAGGTCCAGATATAGTTGACAAACCTCCCAAATTATTCGCTCTTCCATCATTCAGCTTGAGGGATCTTTATCCTTTTAATGGTCAGTGCAGTATATACTAGTGATTTTATAGTTTAGCCTCAGTTTTTTTTTTTTCAAGTTTTGTTAAGCTTATTACCTATAAATCATGTGTAGTCCCACCTGCCTCTCTTCTTTTTCATGTGCACAGCTGCAGTCTTCTGATATTTAGCAGAATAATTAGAAGTGCAGTCATTCTGCTTGACCTCAATTGAGGTAGCTTGTGATTTATAAATTGTTTAATTGTGGGAATCATTGTAGAATCCTCATAATCCCCATGAAAACAACTTGGCTAGATAGATTTAGATAGTTTTTTGCATTATAAACATATCTTATGAATGAGTAATCTAACAGCTAAATTCTTGCAAAATGTTCCTAATTTTAGACAAGCATGTGTGAAAAATTTATTATGAAGTTTTGATATATCTTATTATTGCTGTACTTTTTTAAATCTGAACTGATTTTATCCTATATGGAAACCTGAGCACGACAACATGGTGCTTAAACATGATTCTATTGTAAAGAGTGAGGGTGTAGATAGTCAATTGGCATAAGACCAATATACCATTGCATATTGGTTAGCTATATCGTAATCTTTTTGAAGAGGAAATGATAATTTGAAACTGCAATATGTTAATCACAAAGAATTTTATGTTCCATCACTTCTTTCTGAATACTATAGTCTTCTGCCCATCCATTGTGACCAAAATGATATACAAAGAAAAATGTTATTGGCTATAAGTACTCAAATATCAATTATCAAATTTTAATATCATATGTTTGTAAGTTATTAGATTTTTTGGGAAGTAATTCATATAATTTGAAAATGAGTAAACTACTGTAATTTTTTATTTTATTTACACAAAAAGCTATTTTATGCAGGCATTATATTACTTTCATACATTTCCTAATCTATTTCCTTCTGTAAAAAATAGTTTTATATGTTTAGTGTAATATTAATATTTGGCCTGAATAATTATGGTAACATTTTTATAATTGAGATTTTTTTAAATCAGATTTATGATTGTATGTGTGTAATACAATGGTGAATAATATTAATTTATATAAATCTATTATCCACTATTTTTTGAAATTCCTTTCATTAACATTAATATAACACTGGTTATAAGTTTTTCATACAGTAGTATTATCGGGGGTGGGAGAGGGGGCAAAAATATCAGGATAATATACATTACACAGGATAATATAGTTTATCTTCTCCTGGACCTTGACACTGCATATCACCTTTGACACTAAACAGTTAATTGATCAGTAAGGGCCATTGAAATGTACACGTAACCACTCTATGGGTATAATCTCATCAGAGATATTCATAGCAGGTTGAATTTAAACTACCACATTATTAGCAGCTCATAAAACCATAGCTAAATGATTCAGCCTACCTCAATCAATACCAGCAAGCACATACTGCATAAAGCTATTTTAAATACATCACCTGTTTGTTCAATGGTAAGTATGGTACATGCAGCTATAGTGTAGTTAAATGAAAGGCAGCTACATATTTTGAAAAGAAAGAAAGATAGATTATTATATTTCTTTCTTTCTTTCTTTCTTTCTTTCTTTCTTTCTTTCTTTCTTTCTTTCTTTCTTTCTTCTTTCCCTACCAATGTGTCTAGTCTTTAATATCTCTTTTCACCCAAATGCATCTTGAAAAATTTGGAATAGCTAGCAGATTGATGATTTAAATAGTGAATCACACTCATATTAATAACATAGCAAATTCATATACTTGCTATTTTTAATCTTCTATAAATGAAATGTTACTTATTTGTAGTCTTGATTACATTTTTATGCCATGTTTATGAAGTTTGAGTGGCATAAATGAAAAAGTTTTGCTTTTTTTTTTCCTCAGGGAGGCATGCCTGCTTCTTAATGCATTTATATAATCTTCAGTTTAATGCTTCTTTTTCTTAGCTTTATTGCAGTGGCTTCAATGGGTCATTTTCTGTTTCCAGTGTGCTTTATAAAAGCAAATAAACTAGCAAGTCTGTATGATGTTAATGTAGGTTTAGTAGACTTTTGAAAATTACTGCAATATTATTATTGATCATTAATGATATTATCATTATTATTAGTAATAATATCAAATATCGGGCATGGTACATTTATAAAGACAGTCAGACATTATAAAGTAACTAAATAATTAATAAACAAGGTGCAGGCCCTTCTTACAGCAGCTTACAATTTATGAGGAATTGAGGACACAAATGATAAAAACATACAGTTCATTTATATATTGTATAAAACAATTCTGTAATAGATGCCACTAAATAACTGAATATCTGCTGAGTTGGGTAAAGTATTTTCCCAATTTCAGTAATAATTTTCATTTTCTAAATGACTATTCTTTAAATAAGGAGCACCATTTTATTGTTATGATGAGAATTTATGATCTGTTGGCATGCAATTGTTTAAGGCTACTTTCACACTCGCGTTTTGTGCGGATCCGTCATGGACGGATCTGTTCAGATAATACAACCGTCTGCATCCATTCAGAATGGATCCGTTTGTATTCACTTTAACATAGCCAAGACGGATCCATCTTGAACACCATTGAAAGGCAATGGAGGATGGTTCCATTTTCTATTGTGCCAGATTGTGTCATTGACTTACATTGTGTGCCAGGACAGATTGGTTTGGCTCAGTTTGGTGTCCGTAACCAAAGTGGAATGGAGACTGAACTTGTGCAAACTGATGCAATCTGAGAAGATCCTTTTCCATTCAGAATGCACTAGAATGCAAACTGATCCGTTTTGGACCGCTTGTGAGAGTCCTGAACAGACCTCAAAAACGGAAAGCCAAAACGCAAGTGTGAAAGTAGACTTATAGCAATTAATTGCAGAATTTAAAATATAAGAACATCTGGGAAGTCTGACTGTCCCATTTTTTTCCATTGACTTGACCTAATTTTTTCCATTGTCATTGCAGTACCAACTATTATCTGTTATAATTATATACCTGTTAATATCTTCTGCTATGTGATACTTATGATACAGCTGAACTGCTCAATTCAAAATCAATAAAAACAGTTGGATGCTCCAATTGATGCTGTGGTTTTGTAAAATTGACTACAGGGCATTAACTATTTTTAAAAACCTACAAACATAAAAAAAATGTCTGCCATTTAAATCCTTTAGGAAAAGTCTTCAAAGTGCAAGAATCCAGGTAAACACTTTGATGTAAAGCTAAAATGCCAACTAAGCCAGATGATAATTTGGAAAGCTGTGTTCAGCAGAGTCGCCTCAGTAGGTTTAACATCTTTTTTTCTAAGACAAAGTGAAAACTAATTAATGCTGTCTCTAGCTAATTCTTAAAAAATAAAGTAACTTTGGTGATTATTATTATTAATACAGAGTGTAAGAAATATCCCATAGTCTACACCATGGTAAAATATTAGGCTGATACTAATGGTGGCAATTGGCATAGAAAAATGTTCAACAGTCATCATTCCCATGACCTCAACCTACAAACACATTCAAACTCAACCAGTTCAATCCATTGACAGCCCTTTCAGAATGGTCTAGCAGTTTCCATAGACAGTAGCCCCCCAATGTCATCAACAGAAATGTAATGCATATTGCCAGCTATATGGTATATTATTTTTTGTTTAGTAGTTTAGTCACAGGATCACTTATACTACATAGGCTTTAGAATAAGGTCAAGCAAATTCATTCAATCAAATCAAAATTCGACTTTAATTTTTCCAACAATCTTGATTATATAGTATCAAAATTTTAGAAACTCATTGATCACAAAAATTCCTAAAAAACAACCTGTGTTCTTTTCATTCTACTAATTGTATGATCAGGTATAACTGCATATGTAATGTCTCTAAGGCCTGTTTCATGAAAGCATATATATCAACATGTGGAATTTGAATCTGTAAAACAGACTCTATAATTATGAGCATAATGAGGGAGAAAAACACACTGAGATGAAAGCGCCTTTAACAATATAATAATGCAAGTACACAAGATATCCATATAGACAAGCCATTTCCAGTAGACATCTATTTGCTGTTTGGTTCTTTTTCTGTCTTAAATGCATCATATTACCCCAGTTTAACTTGAGAGCTTTCAATAACCGTAACCTGCAGCATAATTTTAAGATAAAAACATTCTACCTTTATTTCTGCGCATACATGGCAATTAGCAATCAAAGAGCATTTACTGGTAATTTTCAATTTGGAGAACATCTAAGGTATGTAGTTCAAGTATATTTATTTTTATTGTGATGGCCAAGTATTCAGAAATGAGAAATGACTGAAAAATCTTAGTATTATTATGAGATCTCTTTTTAATTACTTTTATGTATTTCTTTTTCTTCACCGTTGCTTTCAACATAGCTTTTTTGTGTCTAGTTGAGTGGTACTCCTTGACTAGAGGATAAAAAGATACAAGTCTAAATATATGCCCTGAAAAATTAGCTGTTGGTTGAAAAACTACTGATTGACCTCTCAAAAAGAGATTATTGGCTTGAAAAAATAAACCACAAATCCAAATATAAATTATTAAATGTTTTGTGTTCAGCTTTAGTAACATTGTGCCTTTCGCAAATTAACTATGTCAATATGTTAATGGGATGTTCACAGTGGTGTTTTTCGGTTTCTGTCAGGGATTCTATTATTTCTGTTGGTAAGAATAGCAAATTATACAGCAATATACTTGTCTTCAATTATGCAGGAGCACCAACTGATCAGAATTTCAGGTTATAACTGACATGACCCTGTAAAGAATGAAAGCCATGATGTGAAAGTCAGAATAAAGTGAGACTAAAGTAAGGAGCTAAAAATATGTGGTACATAATATTCAAAGAAAATTTACTATACTGCCCCTATACTGGCGATAAAAAAAAAGACAAGCCTGCAAGACAAAATCCTCTGACTGATCCTTAGAGACCCAGTTATGGGATAGAGAGGCTAGAGATCTTTAAAGAAAAATATAGTGAGGAAGAGGATAATGATGATGAATTCCACTTCAATTTTTTTTATAATTATCCATATAAAATGTGATATTGTCTAAAACTAATTTATTACCTTATATTAAATGGAGTCTGTAACCACCCTAGACCGTTTGTAGCCATTTCTATGGTACTGTAGCTCTGCTATTGTCAGTTACAAATATACTTTTATGTGCTAATCACTCTTCTCTAGCCCACCAGAAACAGCTTTATATAATTATGCTAATGACCTGAAAAGTTCCTTAGGGGCTGTACTCAGAGTTGCTGGAGGCCTCCTCTACTCTTTCCCTCCTCATATCATGATGCTGCTCAAATTCTTGAACAGGCACACATCGCCCTTCTGTGTGCACCTGCACCATCTGTTACCTTCTGGTAAACAAAAATGTTTATTCTCTGCCCTGCTAGAAAGGTACATGATGTAATCTGTATTGAATGTATTCTTCTCATCAGTGACTGCATTTGGGAGCTATCCCCTCCCTTCTCATTTTTAGCTGTGTCATGTGACCAACTCTGATCTCCAACTGACACAGGACAGGAAGTCAGTTATGTCTCTATTCATTCCTATGAGTCTGACATTGAGACTTCCCAAAGGAATACATAGATAAACAGATTTCCTGTCCACATATAAGTTGCTGTGTTATTTGAAAAGTATGATTGCTGGTCACATGACACAGCCGAGAAGCAGAAGGGAGGGGATAGCTCACAAATATAGACATTAGTAAGAAGATTATATCATGTACCTTTCTAACAGGTCAGAGAATAAAATTCTTCTTTAACTGAACTGGAGTGTGTCCAGGATGGTGAAACACGGCCTTATAAGTTCTTGCACTTACATTTACTTTTAGGGTACTGGAAGATTATATCTTATTCTCTAGAGTAAAAGCTTTGGGCATCATTAGAGCCCCTTAATATTTTTTTCTACGGCCCCATTTCTAGCTGCCCCACTGTGTAGCACGTTGGTCTTCTTCTTAACTGTATAGAACTGTATAAAACAGTACTTTTACTGTTATTAATTGGAAAGAATTAATGTTTGCATGTCTTGTATTTTTGATGAGCAGCACACACAATGTATAGAAAACTATTTTGTGTTTGATAAGGTTTTTCATTGTGACTATAATTTGTCTACTGATAGTATGACTTAATATCTCTGCTTGAGAAGCCCTGTTCCCAGCTGTGCCACCTTAAGATTGCTCCCATCTTCTTTCAACGAACTTTTGATCCTGTTTTCTTTAAACTGCCTGCTTAGAGCCACATAAACTATAAGCTCAGTATAGATAAAATTGAGTTAATTACATATGGTGCTTGACAGAGCTTTGATAAAGTTAAACAGATGGAAGAACTGAGTTGAGCCTTGTGTCACCCTGAGTATGAATGTACTATGAATATTTACGTTCACAGTACAACACAAGCTAATACAATCATGTGGGGCAACCACAGGAAATGCATTTTCAGCAGGGAGCTCCCAGTACATTTATTACTTTTGTCTGCGATGCAAAAATCTGTGTTCATTTGTAAATCTAAGAACTGGTTCTTCAAATACATCATTGCGGTTTGCGATAACACCCTGTGAATTCCCAAATTAGATCACTATGGGGTTATGTATCACAGCAGAAGTGGAGCAGTTCTGGAGAAGTCTATGATTTATTCAAGAAACATATCTTTTAGGAGAACTTGCCTCTTAAATATATAGATTTTCTCTACATAAATGTCTTTTTACACTTCTCCCTTAGTAACCATGTTATTCTAGGAACCCATGTATGGGTGGCCAGAAGAATATGCCTAAATTTTAAATACATTTTCCATGGGAAACTATGAATTTGCCTGTATTGGAAATCCATTACATCTCACCTGTGATTGCTTACACTGCATGATATGTCAATGCTTGAGGACATTTTTTATGCTAGTCTTACCTTTTGCAGTAATTCCAAGCATTTTCAGAATTTTTTCTCTTGCATTTCCATGTCACAGGAACAAATCAAAAGTAAGGAGTCCTAAGTAATTTTTCTAAAAGAAGTTTTCTTGGTAAACTGCATAAAATTTACTGAAACTTTCAGCAGTCTTCATAGTACTGACAATGGACCTCATTATAACTTCTTGCCTGCCAAATGTTATCTAAGCTTTGTAAAGAGATGGCTATTTTTGTCCATCAGTGACTTCTGTAGGGTTCGTGGGTCTCTCTTTTCTGACTTCTTTCTACTTTTCTGCAGTCATCTTACATATGAGAAGAAACAAAAAGAAATACCAACTGCATTTTTTATCTTACTTTATCTTATGCTACAATTATGGTCAATAGAATAGAAAGCAATATAAAGAAAAAGTTGTGAAAGTTCTACAAAGCAGCGTTCAGTATTTATGGACATATTGTGTTTTCTTTATACCTTGTATTATTTAAAGATGTCATAATTTATCATTATAAGTTCTAATATAGACAAATATTCTAACAATTTATCTTTATCATATCCATTTTTTGTTTTACTTATATTGTATGTTTTTTCATATTTTCAATCTATATAATTAGTATTTTAAGACTTTGCAGGTTTTCTAATTACAATTTAAAAAAAAAACTATTCCATTATATTATTAATGACTTTGGAACTCGCCATTTAAATCAGTAATTATTTGAGTGTATTTACATAGGGAAACAGACAAACATATGCTGAACAAAACTCCAGGTGTGTTTTTTTGAATGCTTTAAGTCATGTAAATCGATAAATTGTAAATCGCATATATTAACAATTATTTAACCCTTTTTTGACCGCTCAGCGTAAATTTACATTGCAGGCTAGACATTTAAAAATGACACCCAGCACTATAGTCCGTGACTGGCGTTAATGCAGGCCATGGACATTTAACCCCTCAGATGCCATGGTCAAGCATGCATCTGGATGCCCTTACACCCAGAACCATGCGCTTCTGGGTGCGCCCCGGCTCTCGCTGGCAGTGCTCCATTGGACCATTGTGTATTTCTCATATGCTGCAATGATAATGCATTTGAGTGTATGTGAGAAGCAATCTAATGATTGTTTGTTATAGTGACCTATGAGAACTATAAAAAAGTGTATAAAAATAAATAAATAAAAAATTTGAAATCACTCCCCTTTCCCCAAAGTATAAGTAAAAATATGTAAACAATAAAAAAACACACATCATGATCATCGCCATGTTTGAAAATGCCCATATATTAAAATATAAAAATATTTTTCCCATATGGCAAACAGCGAAATGGAAAAAAAGTAAAATGGTCGATTCTATTTTTTGGTCGCTTCATTTCTAGTGATAAGCGGCATGGGCAATATTCGAATTCGCAATTATTATTATTTTCTAAATCGGCAATTTAATATTCACGTAATGTGCGTGCAATATAGGCGTGGGTTACTATGGCTACATTTTTCTAACTGCTAGAAGTTTCCTGAGACTGGAGAAAATTGTTGGCACGGCAGACAAAAGCTTTATATGCAGATAGAGTGTTTCAATATATCCATGATTGCAAAAATCATCAATAAAGATGCGAATATTTTGGCTCAATAAGTGAAACTTCACATTTTAACAGGTCTGACTACATATTATTGATTGGTGCACTAAGTATTGTTGTGAACTTGTGACATCACAGCACTATGTATGTATGTATGTAGCATACATACATATATACATACATACATATAGCACTATGTATGTAGCATGCATGTATGGACAGCAGAACCTAACTACACTATATCACTATCTAACCTACACTGACTATCTCCCACTAACTATCTGTATATATAAACTAACTACCTATCTAGTGTAATGTGACAAATGGAAACGAGAGAGCACAGCAATAACACGGCTGTCTCTCTCAGAACTGTAATAAACTGTAGAAAATAGTTGTGGGGAGGTTTTTATATAGTAAGGGGTAGGCAACTTTCCTATTGGTTGCCAGGGATGTTGCTAAGTTCAGACAAAAACATTGCTGCCTTCTCATTGAGCCACAAGCAAAAAGGTTACTGATGAAAAAAATGTAGAATATTCAAAAAAACGAATATATATCACTATATTCTAAATATTAGTGAATTTTCAAAGTTGCAATATTCACGTTTAAAAATTTGCAATCCGAATATTAGTGCCCAACACTTCATCTCCCACAATTTTTTTTATAAAAAGTGATCAAAAGTCATACACACCCCAAAATGTTATCATTGAAAAGTACAGAACGCCCCACAAAACATGAGCCATTAAACAGCTCCATGCATAACTACAAAAAAGTTATAGGGGTCAGAATATGGTCATAAAAAGAAAATTTGTTTTATTTCAAAGCAAAAAAAAAAATTTCAGTATTAAAACTCAAGGAAAACGATATATATGTGGTATCACCATACTCGTACAGACCTGCAGAGTAGGTAAAAGTAACAGTTCAGTTTTACTGCATAGGATATGTTGTAAAAAGAAAAAAAAAACATTAAACTTTGGCAGAATGGTGTTTTTTCTTTTATAATTACACCCCATTTTGAATTTTTTTCCCGCTTCCCACCACAATATTTACTTGATATTCTGAAAATCTGTCCAAACAAAATTCCTAAATTCCAAAATTCCAATACAGATGGCATTTAGGGCTCATGCACAAAAACATATTTTCTTTCCATGTCCGTTCCATATTTTTGCAGACCGTATGCTGAACCATTCATTTCAATGGTTCCTGAAAAAAAAAACATAAGTTACTATTACTGTTTGCATTCAATTTCTGTATGTCATATGTCCGTTCCGCAAAGAAATAGAACATGTCCTATTATTATCCGCATAACGGACAAGGATAGGACTGTTCTGTTAGAGGTCAGCTGTTCCATTCGGCAAAATACAGAATGCACACGGACGTCATCCGTGTTTTTTGTGGATCCGTGTTTTGCAGACCGCAAAATACATACGATCTTGTGCATGAGCCCTAATTATAATACATGGTTGCAATGCATGTCACCACTTCTGACATGTCTGTTTTACTAAATAATTTGCGGTCCCCAATACACTGGCAACTTCTGTGCAGTGGCCCGGACGGATCGAGACCCATTCAACTTGAATGGGTCCATGATCTGTCCACACAGCAAAAATATAAGACAAGTTCTATTTTTTTGCAGTGCAGAGGCACGGACAGAAACACCACAGTAGAATGGAACCGAGGAGTTCTGATCCGTGCTTCCATTCCGCATCTCTGTGATTGCAGACCCATTTATGTGAATGGGTCCGCATCCGTGATGGGGACGGAACATGGGCTGGTGCCTGTGTATTGCGGACCCGCCGTATGCGGGCAGCATTACGGCCACGGGCACACAACGTTCGTGGGCAAGAGCCTTAAGAATAATTGAGGAACTTACTGATCCAAAGTGAATGGAAGCTATTATAACCTGTTATTTTGCCTGCTTTTTTATTAGTTTTTATTGATGGCAGAGATATCCTTATATTGGTTGGGGATGGCCAGCTTATGACAAGTGGTTTGTCAACATGAAGACATGGCAGATGACCTACATATAGTTGAAGTCGCTTTGCATATACCCTTTAATAGAGATCATTGAAAACATATTTATTTGTGCATGATCTCATTTGTAATACTCTTCATGAAATATAGATATGTAATTTTAAATATTCAGAGTAAGTGAATGAAATTTTAATTTTTAATACCTATAAACATGCATGAAAGCAGAAAACTATTATTGTCTTTATACTAAATTAAACACAGCAGACAGGTTAATGTCATCATGATTCCTGTATACAATGGCACCTGTAAACTCATTGAATTACTATCAAACCTATCATCCTTTCAAACTCATAACTTCCTGACAGTACGTATGTACTCTTTTAAAAGTTTCTTTTTTCCTAGAGATTAGTTAAATAAATATAAATGTTTACCCTATTTTATTTGAAGATGTCAAAGATTTGTCATAGTAAATACCAATAGGGACTTATATTGTGTTGCGTTTTTCGGGAAAAAAACACAATGCTGTCCACAGTGTGTGTGGTACTGATGCTCACAACCATTCACTTTAATGGAGTGGAGATGTAACTCATAAACAAGTGTGAGGCTGTTTCTGGTAGAATGCAGCCATGTTTTTCTAAACTTATTTAAAACTTTTAGGCCCCTTAGGTTGTTCAGTTTTTATTGCGCGGGTGCACATCTCTTAGCAACCATCAGTGAAAATTGCATCACATCCGCACTTGCTTGTGGATGCAATGCGATTTTCATGCAGCCCCATTCACTTCTATTGGACCAGTGTTGCGTGAAAATCGCAGAAAATAGAACAAGCTGAGATTTTCTTGCAATGCAAAAGTGATGCGTGAAATCCACCGCTCATGTACAAAGACCCATTAAAATGAATGGGTCAGGATTCTGGGCGGGCGCAATGCATTTGCATTATGCATTGCAGCCGCGCGGAATTCTCGGTCATGTGAAAGGAGCCTTAGACTAAGTTCACATTAGCACTAATGTTTTCTATTCTATTCCATTAAAGGACTGAAGAAAATAACAATAAAGGATTTCTGCTGCTATCACCATTGATTCCAATGGTGTACTATTAGCATCAGTTATGCTCAGTCTGACTGTTATGTTCTTATTATTTTTGACAGGTATTGTATGCAGTGCTTTTTTTCATCCAAATATTCAGTTTTTATGTCCCTTTCATGGAACAGAATGACAGAAATGTCAGTCGAGTCTAAACAGTTAAGCAGGTTTACTATTAGGCTACATACTAATACGTTTGCCATTAAACAAAACATTTCTTGGAACTATACAAATTTAGTCTTTGTCACCTCCAAGCCACTATCTGTTGACACAGACTTGAATGACATGACATCACCCATTGATTTAACATCACCCATTGATAGTTGTACTTTACTGTATCAGGCAGCATCATTATGCTTTTTCTTAAAAAAAAGGAAATCATTTAAAATTAATTAAATCAATGCTGTTGCTCATAATGTGCCTGAGGCATTATTCTGAATCACATTTAGGGCTCATGCACACAAACATATTTTCTTACCGTGTCCATTCCATTATTTTTTTTTTTTTGTGGACCGTATTCGGAACTATTTATTTCCTCAAAATGTCCGTTCTGCAAAAAAAATGGAACATGTCCTATTATTGTTTGCACTACGGACAAGGATAGGACTGTTCTATTAGGGGCCAGCCTTCTCTGTTCCGCAAAATACGGATGCACACACATCATCAGTATTTTTTGCAGTTTGAGCCCTTATACAGGTGTTTTTTTTTTAAGACACTCATTGGTTTGCAAGTTTGCACATTATTTAATGGTGTAAAGTTTCCCCAAAATTGGCAGATTGTGCTCCTTCAAGCATATATACATATTGACATTACTGCGCTGTGTGTCCAAGTGACAATTATTTTCACACATTGTTTTACACGGTAATATTGTATAGTGTCACCAAAAAATGATGTATTGGTCTGCCTAAAGCAATTATACAGTGCTGTTACAGTCTTTGTCCAAGTGGCATTTTTACAGAGACAAGTGAATTTCCCTGAATTTGTTTTGAGCCTGATTCGGTCAAATGGTCCGTCAGATTCGATTCAGTTCAAATAAACTTAACCCAATTTGAAAGTGTCCCAGTTTTCCTGAGTCATTGTACATGACACGTTGAGGTTCCCCTAGCATTGTATCCAACCACTTTTAAACTTGTTAATGCCAAGACAGTATTGGTAATGTCAAAGTGACAGCAACATATATGACTATGGGTAAATGAATGGTAGCTGGTGGTAACAAAAAGCCTATGTAAAACAAATTGCAGCATCAATTTTAAAAAAATTAGAAGCAGACAAAAAATTATTCCTTTTTCGGTCTTACTGATTTTCACATTTTTGAGGAAATTTGTACTGAACTCAGCGTAAAAATTGATTCACTTAGCCCTAGATTGTTTTGCATGTTACGGTACCTAATAGTAAGTGCCACTAAAAATTGGTGTATTGTTTTGTATCAAACTAAGGTCGGGTTCAAATCACAATTTAGTTTTCCATTCTTTTGATCCTTCAGAAGAACAGATTTTTGTTTTTTAAAGTGGATCCTTTATTTTGAGCATTCGTTAAGCTCACTTTGCATCAGTTTCTTTCCCTTCAAAAATAATGAATCTCTGACAGAAGTGGACCCCAGTCTTCAGTAGGCAACAGTGTATTTCAGGGGAAGTGGATGACATTGTAGACTGGATGGCTTACTCATAATCTCAGCCATCTCAGCTTTGAGTTTGATGCCATGTCTTTTAGCCAATTTTCAGCACATTTCTACTGCTCTTCTTCCTTTATCAATTTGAGGACTGATAGAAACATTTCTTTTTATTCTGTTATCTCTGTCTTTACTGACCCCTAGTTGGATACCTTCTTTTCTCCTAAGGGAGAGCAGCACAGGAGCTAAGGAAGATATTTAAGATAATGTGGGAGATTTATCAAACTAGTGTAAAGTAGAACTGGCTTAGTTGCTCATAGCAACCAATCCGATTCCACATTTAATTTTCCAAAGAAGCTACGAAAAATGACAGATGGAATATGATTGGTTGCTATGGGCAACTAAGCCAGATCTACTTAGTTTGATAAACACCGGTTTGATAAATCTCCCTCAATGTTACTATTGATAAGATGAGTACAGTCAGCATTTGTACTGCAGTGATAAAGAGAATCAGGTGGAGGTGAAGATATTACTGAAATGCACAGCTGGTGGTAGTAGGGACATTTGCAATCATAATGGGGTGGTGCAGACAGACAAAAGAGTTCACTAGCACTGTGACAGGCAAAAATACAAGATAAAAGGGTTCATTAACTGTCGCAGCAAAGGCATTATTTATCTAGCCACTCTGCCACTGCGGACTTCAGTATGTGGGTAAGACCACACGTGAGCTCCGCAGGAGGATAGGGGAGCACATGGGAGATCTCAGAAACCAGAGAGATACCCCACTTGCATCCCATGTCGAGAATGCACATGCAGGAAATTTTTCAGGGATTTACTTTATCGGCATCGAGCGAGTTACACCATTAAAGAGAGGAGGCAATTGGGAGAGGAAAGTGTTACAGAGAGAGACATGGTGGATTTTTGAGCTACGTACTTCAAATCCGAGGGGCCTCAATGAACAACTTTCATTTGGATGTTTTATTTAAGATGCACCATTTCGAATGACACCCTCTGAGCTATACTCTCTGTAAATATTATTTCCAATTGTGTCTCCCCTCGATGTGTTCACTCCGAGGTCTATCTTGTCATCTAATTAGGTCGTAGATCCCTGGTATCCCCTCCCTATATGGGCGGCACCTATTATGATAGGAGTTGAAATCGTCCTTTTGTATCTAAATTTGCGATTATCTTTCCCTTTCTATGGGGGCAATACCCACTGCGATACTAACTTCATTAGTTTTTTTGAGTGTAATAATTTTAATACTTGTCATAATCTTCAATTTTGAGTGATGCGATAAGAGAACGTTTATTGACATCCTGGTTTTTCTTTGACTTTTGAGAATTTTGAGGAGAACGGACTGCGCTGCTCAGAATTGCCCTCATTCTGATCAGTGCTTTTTGTTTCTACACAATTATGACACCCCAACCGATTTTTCAATTTGTTACAGGACCTCGTATCACAGGATACTGTGTATTGATTCACTAGGTGTTTTCCTTACAGGACCTGTGATCACGTGATGCCTCTTATTGGTTGATCGGAGTCACATGACTGATCATGTGATCGGATGGGTGTTGTTTCTTTAGGCGGCGCACTATTTAAACTCATATAGCGTGCCACTCTGTATGGCGTCTGAACACACGGCCATCAGTGACCCTGTCCATAACGCTCCAGCAGTGCTGTTGAGTAACCCTTACCCTCCGGTGCACTCACTGTGGAAGGGTTTGTAAGGGGTATAGGACAGTGATATTGGCTTCCACTGGAAACACTACCAGCAGCCACCACAAGCTAAGTATATCGGCTTATATCTTTGTTTACATCAATGTATTTGTTCTCTATGCTTGCTTTTATCCCCTGATGAACTGGCTTTGGTGGCCAGAGAAACGCGTCGGGATTTGACAGCATACTGTATTTGATTGCAAATGGTTATGTGGGGTGACCATTCCCTACCTTCATACCATATGTTGTATTTATGATTGGCTGTTTAGCGTTTTGCTGAGGTGGTGGTGCAACACCGTCACTTTTTCCTCTTTCCATCAGGACGAATGGTCGGGCAGTCCTCACTTGGTGATGGTTAGGGTGATTTTTAGGGCATGCAGGGACTATTTGTGGATTTGACTAGGAAGTGTAGTGGTCAGTGACCCGGCTCTGTCCAGGGTTTCCTTTTGTCTTTCCTTCCTGCATACCTATATATTCTGTTTACATTTTGGGCGTATTTTTAATAGATTATAAATAAAGTAACTTTTAGGTACGAGTTTTTTGTCGGTAGTACCTAAGGCAAATAAAGAAATAGGGAACATAAGGGAGAGACAAAATCCCAGGATGATATCATAGTCTGAGAAATGTAGTGGAGATGATAATTAGAGATTAGTGAATTTTTCAAAAATTCGATTCGGGCGGTTTGCCACGGCGGCGAATAGCATTAAAAAGGGCTATTTCCTGGCTTCAGAGAGTGATAGGGAGTCTGCTGTGGTAGTGAAATTATACTGTGAGTCAGTATGACATGCAGATGACAGGTGTCGCTCTTAGAATCACTGCGCACTTCACTTATTGGGGCAGTCATGGGGCAAGAACAGACCAAACAACTCAAACATGAACTCAGCCTTACAGGTCGATGTTAGCACCAAGAAGAAGCGCACTCCTTTTACACAGTCGTCAGCTGATTCCACATAGATTTCTACAGAACCTGTTCTATTAAACACGTATACAAGTTGTCAGCAGTAAGTTTTGTTGATGTCACTGATAATTTTGCCCTTCCTCTGATCCATCAGAACACTAAACCCCCCCCAAAAGGATCCTGTCTGTTAAGCATCCACCTTCACTAGGTCAGAATGTGTTCAGTAGTCCATCAGTATTGCTAATGCCCCAAAAAAACTGGAGTGGATCCAAAACGGAGATGACACGTGAATGGAATATTTGCATGTCTTCTGTGTTTTGTACCCACTCCTGCTTTTGGCTACCAAATCATAAGCCAATTCTGAAGCAAAATAGGGACCATGTCTTGCAGGCCTAACAGCTGTTACATAGACAGGATCCGTTGTGCATCAAATTTTTCCTTCTTTCTGAAAGATTAGAAGAAGGGTCAAAAAAATGATGATGTCAGCCAGGCCAAAATGCAAAATAGTGGCGCAGTCCTGAAGTTGGGAGGATGGGAACAGCATGAGAAGTTCACAGAGTGGCCCTATGACATAGTGGTGAGGTGGAAGCAGCATGAGAAGACAGTGTGGTGATGGCATCAGCAGCATCAGGAGGGCAAATAGTGGCAAGGTGACAGTGTGAAGGTGGCAGCAGCATGAGGAGACCACAGAGTGGCAAGGTGACATATGGTGGAGGTGGCAGCAGCATGAGGAGACCACAGAGTGGCAAGGTGACATAGTGTAAAGGTGGCAGCAGCATCAGGAGGCAACAGACTGGCAAGGTGACATAGTGTGTAGGTGGCAGCAGCATCAGGAGATCACAAAGTGGCAAGGTGACATAGTGTGGAGGTGGCAGCAGCATGAGGAGGCTACAGAGTGGTAAGGTGACATAGTGTGGAGGTGGCAGTAGCATGAGGCGACCACAGAGTGGCAAGATTACCTAGTGTGGAGGAGGCAGCAGCATCAGGAAACCACAGAGTGACCC
Organism: Bufotes viridis; assembly: GCA_033119425.1. Classification (NCBI taxonomy): domain Eukaryota; kingdom Metazoa; phylum Chordata; class Amphibia; order Anura; family Bufonidae; genus Bufotes; species Bufotes viridis. The sequence continues at coordinate 512,980,979 of CM065589.1, forward strand.
GGTTACAGAGTGGGGAGGTTGGTAGCAATACCAGTACCAGCTGAAGTTGATGGGTGAAAGAAGGAGCACTTGGCATCAGATGTGTGGCATCAGGCAGGTGGCAGCATCAAAATAGTAGCTGAGGCTGGTAGCCTTGTCAAAGTGTTGGTTTGGTACCATGGATAATCTAGTCTGATGCATCAGGCATCGGTGGATGCAAATCCTGGCTGATCCAAGCCTGATTCATCTTGACAAAGATCAGTCTCTCCACATTTTGGGTGGACAGGCGTGTTCTTCTTGGAGTAACTCTGTCCCCCGCCGCACTAAACACCCGCTCTAATACCACACTTCTGGCCGGGCAGGACAGCTTTTCCAGGGAAAACTCAGCCAGTTGAGACAACAAATACAGTTTGGCTGCCTAGTAGTCCAGCAGTTCTTCAATGACGGTTGGCAGGGTGCACTCCAAGTATCCCACCACCTGCTGGTTCAGGTTCTGCTCTATGTCTAGCTGCTGGTGAGTAGTTTCTTCACTAGGCGGGTAAAAAAAGCTGCTCATCAGCGACTCTAGACTCAGTCTGCTGCTGATGGAGCTGGTACTGCTCCTGCCGCCCCCCTCCCCCCCTCCCCTGCAGCCATGGCAGTGGAACGTGAGTGCAGAGGGCCCCCCTGGTCAGACCTGCGAAAGGATGGACGATGGCGCAGATAGGCAGCGGCCAACTCACTTCATAGGATGTTTATATGGTAGTTAAGTTTGTTCTCCCTCTCAGCGGGTGCAAAAAAGGCCCCCATTTTGGACCAGTAGCGAGGGTCCAACAAGGTGGAGAGCCAGAACTCATCCCTGTGCAGAATGGTGACAATTCGGCTGTCACAACACAAGCAAGTGAGCATGCATCGGGCCATTTGTGCAAGTGACTCAGAGGGACTCCCTGCCTCCATCTTCACTGCATACTGCCACTATGTGTCTGGGTCTTTGGCTTCGTCTTTCTCATCGCCCTGTAGCTCCTCTGGCTGCTCCTGCTCCTCCTCTCCTGTCACCTGTGCATAAAAACCACCCATTTTGCTACACATTGTTGTGCTTGAATGAACTCCTCCAGTTCAGGCCCCACAGGGCTCATGTGGCAGTGAGATCGAGGCACCATGTCTCCAGTCCCCTGACCAGCCAGATTTACCAGCATCTGTTCCAGGACATGAAGCAGTGGAATGGCATTGTTTATCCCATAGTCCTGGCGACTGACAAATAAAGTGGCCTCCTCAAAGGGCCTGAGCAAAGATGTCAAGGCAGGTGTCATGCATGAGCTGCCACTGGCTGACATCGAAGTTACACAGGATAGTACTTGGCCTTTCTCTGTTCATATAGTCGGTCCAACATACAGTATGAAGGGTGGAATTCCAACGGGTTCTTTCGCTGAAGCTCAAGGAGGGTGTGCTTTGCGGTGTACGAGTAGCATGCAAAGATTCCTGGCCATTTTTAGGATGTCTTGCAAATGGGCGGAAGACTTCATGAACCGCTTGACAACCAGATTGAACACGTGTGCCATGCAGGGTGCATGGCTCAGCCCTTCTTGACACAGCACCGACACCATGTTCTTCCCATTGTCGGTCAACATGGTTCCCATTTTAAGTTGTCTCCGAGAAAGCCAGGATTCGATTTCTTGATAAAGGACACAGAACAGTTCCTCCCCCTTGTGACTCAGTTTGCCCAGAGTTGCAGAACAGCATGACACTGCAGCGCCCTGCACATGTGTTATGCTGAAGGGGCACTGTGAATTGTTCCTGCAGTGGAGGCTAACGACACGGTGGAGGATGAGGAGTACGAGGCAGACATTGTTGCAGGACCAACGGTGTGAGAACGTGGAGGCGGAAGCGGCGTCACTTGGCCAAGTTTCTGGTGTGGCTGTGCAGCAACCACATTCACCCAGTGGGCCGTAAAAGACATGTATTGTCCCTGACCATAGTTATAGCTCCACATGTTGGCGTTGCCATACACTTTGGCAAAAACCAACAGGCTCAAGGACTGGCCCACCTTCTGTTCTACATGTGTGTGCTGGGCTGGTACTGCCTTTTTTTGCAAAGAAATGACAGCTTGGAACTCTCCACCTTGGCTTGGCACAAGCCATCAGTTCTCTGAAATGTGCAGAGTCCACCACTTGGAAAAGGAGGGACTGCAGCACCATCAACTTGGCCAGGAGCACATTCAACTTCTGCACCGTTGGATTAGTGCACGCATACTGTTGTCTCTTGGCAATCGCTTCAGTGATCAATTTCTGACTGAATGACTGACGAGGAGGAGCAGGAGCATCAGGAACAGCAGATGATGGGAAGGACAGACAGCTTCCTTTCAGTTGAGGTGGTAGAGCCTTGACTGCCTCAAATTGGATTCGTGCCACTGGGTGATGCAGCGGTTGCTGCTGCAGGCTGGACAACCATATTGGAGCCACAGTTCTCCCAGGCCAATTTATGATAACGCTGCATATGTTGACGCAGGGCAATGGTGCCAACATTGGCACCCTGGCCACGCTTTAACTTCTGCCCACAGTTCAAACATATGGCCATGTTCACCTCCACCAGCAGCTTAACAAAAATCTGCCATACTGCAGAGTAGGTGATTTTACCCCAACAATATGCACTGACTGACTGCTACCGCCACTGCCTTCTTGAACCCACACACCGCTACTTCCCAGGCAGGTCGGCTCCTACGAAAGGGGGTGGCCTACCACAGGCACGTTTGGCTCCCAACCTCCCACTGCTGCTACCCTTTTGACTTCCGGCCACGCTAGCGACATGCTGGCTCTGCAGCTGCCACCATCTTCTCCCAAAGATGATGAAGCTCCTTCGTCAAACGGATCATCGAGTACTGTCTGCATGTCACTGATGTTATCCTCAACCAGCTCTCACGTCACTCTCCTCATCACTACTAGCCCGCCTAGTGGAGGAAGCGGCGGATGTCTCCTGCACATCTTGGCTTGCTAGCAGCTGCTGACTGCCTTCTAGTAGCTCCTCCTCACTGTATAGTGGAGCTGAGCCCACAGCATACAAAACTTCTCTGGCTGAGGGAACAGAAAAGGACAGAGGCAGGTTGAGGACAGGTTAGGATACAGGGCCTGCTCCAGGGCCATGCCAACTAAGGATTGTGTCTGACCAAACCAACGACTCTTGGCTGGGGGTGTCTGATGTCACTTGCAACAATTCGAAGATTGAGTCAACCATTCAAGAACCACTGGGTTGCTGGTCAAGACACGACCGCTAGATGACACTGGTAGCTCAGGCCTCTCACTGCAACTCCTGCTGCCACTACCCCTTACTCTCATGTGACCTATGTCGGTGCCAGAAACATTTTGGCATCTGCCACTCCCCTGTGCAGGGCCTTGCAGTTCTCTGTCTGATATACTGTTAGATTAAATAAAAATAAAATTAAAACACCCCAAGAAAGTCTGTAATTTTCTCACTTCACCACACAATGACTATTAAGCCCTTTTTTCCCCACTAATACACACAAAAGGGCTTTAGAACAGATAACTGCACCGTTGAACGGCAAATATCTTTTTCTTTTTTTTTACTTATACACTCCACAAAAGGCTTTGGAACATATTACTGCACCGCTTTACGGCAAATATATTTTTCTTTTGCCACTAATACACGACAAAAAGGGCTTTAGAACATATAACTGCACCACTGAACGGCAAATATATTTTACTTTTGCCACTAATACATGACAAAAAGGGCTTTAGAATATATAACTGGTGAACGGCAAATATATATATATTTTTCCACTTATACATGCCACAAAAGACTTTAGAACATATGACTGCACCACTGAACTGCAAATATATTTTCATTTTGCCATTAATACTTGACAAAAAGGGCTTTATAACATATAACTGCATCACTGAACAGCAAATATATTTTTCTTTTGCCACTATTACATGCCAAAAAGGGCTTTAGAACATATAACTGCACCGCTGAACGGCAAATATATTTTCCTTTTTTCCACTTATACACGACACAAAAGGCTTTAGAACATATAACTACACCGCCTGACGACAAATACATTTTTATTTTGCCCCTATTACACACCAAAAAATGCTTTAGAACATATAACTGCACCGCTGAACGGTAAATATATTTTAATTTTGCCACTAATACACGACAAAAAGGGCTTTAGAACATATAACTGCACCGCTGAACGGCAAATATGTTTTACTTTTGCCACTAATACATGACAAAAAGGGCCCTAGAACATATAACTGCACCGCTGAACAGCAAATATATATTTATTTTTTCCACTTATACAGTACATGACACAAAAGGCTGTAGAATATATAACAGCACCGCTGAACGGCAAATATGTTTTACTTTTGCCAATAATACACGACAAAAAGGGCTTTAGAACATAGAACTGCTGAACAGCAAATATATTTTTCTTTTTTCCACTTATACACGCCACAAAATGCTTTAGAACATATAACTGCACAGCTGAACGACAAATATATTTTTCTTTTGCCACTAATACAAGGCAAAAGGGGCTTTAGAACATATAAACTGCACCGCTGAACAGCAAATATATTTATATTTTTTCCACTTATACACGCCACAAAAGGCTTTAGAACATATAACTGCACCGCTGGACGACAAATATATTTTTCTTTTTTTCCACGTATACACGACACAAAATGCTTTAGAATATATCACTGCACCGCTGAACGCCAAATATATTTATCTTTTTTCCACTTATACACGACACAAAAGGCTTTAGAATATATAACTGCACAGCTGAACGGCAAATATATTTATTTTTTGCCACTCATACATGACACAAAAGGCTTTAGAATATATAACTGCACCTCTGAATGGCAAATATATATTTCTTTTTTCTACTTATACACTCCACAATAAGCTTTAGAACATATAACTGTACCGCTGGACGACAAATATATTTTACTTTTACCACTAATACACGTCAAAAAGGGCTTTAGAACATATAACTGCACCACTGAACGGCAAATATAATTTTCTTTTGCCACTAATACACCCCAAAAAGGGCTTTAGAATATATAACTGGTGAACGGCAAATATATATATATATTTTTCCACTTATACAAGCTACAAAAGGCTTTAGAACATATAACTGCAAGACTGAAAGGCAAATATATTTTCATTTTGCCACTAATACTTGACAAAAAGGGCTTTAGAACATATAACTGCATCACTGAACAGCAAATATATTTTTCTTTTGCCACTAATACACGACAAAAAGGGCTTTAGAACATATAACTGCAACGCTGAACGGCAAATATATCTTTCTTTTTCCACTTATACACGACACAAAAGGCTTTAGAATATATAACTGCTGAATGGCAAATATATTTTTCTTTTTTCCACTTATACACGCCACAAAAGGCTTTAGAACATATAACTACACCGCCTGACGACAAATACATTTTTATTTTGCCCCTATTACACACCAAAAAATACGCCTTTTTAATACGCCTTTTTTTCCCACTAATACAAGCCAAAAAATGCTTTAGAACATATAACTGCACAAGGGCAAATTAGAGATATAAATATTTCCTTGTAATGAACCCTGTTAATGGCTGTATCAAACAGCACTTGCACCCCAATGACAAGAACGGTTTGCTGGAATTACAGAGCTGTATATTGGCCATTTGGATTCCTAGTCAGTGCAGCAAAATGTAATAGGATTGTTTTTATTACCCAGGCTGTAACTTCCCCTACTGAACCCTGTTCAACATAAATGCTGTGGAATGATTCCTCCCTATCCTTTCCCTACACCTTGAATAATCTTTGCCGGAACTTGTAGATAATTTTTTAGCACAATTGTTTTTTTTCTGGCACTGTCCCTAGCGCCTGCTGACATCTCCCCCTGGACTAAGTACACTGGAAAATTGCAGAATCCAAGAAGGTTGAGGCCTATGACATCATAGGGCTGTCCAGTTGATGATTGGCTGCATGCATGGCATTATGGGTAATCCCGCTTCCCAGAGTTCCTTGCTCCATGTCCTCACACGTGCAACAGCCATCCAATAGTACAAACATCTGCACAATGCCTGGGCCCCTCCTATGGATCATATTTACCTGGTCCCCGGCACCTGTGTCCCTCCGAATTCTGTATGGCCACCACTGTATCTTCCCATTACATGGATCAAAACATCTGGCGAAGGTGTGGAGCAGCCAACAGCAGTCCGTGACAGTGACCAGCCTCCCTAGAGTCACCCGCTATGCTAGGGAGGCTGGTCACCATCACAGCCTGCTATTGGGTGCTCCACCCCTTCGCCAGATGTTTTGATCCATGTAATGGGAAGATACAGTGGTGGCTGTGCAGGGATTCGGAGGGACAAGGGTGCCAGGTAAATATCATCTATAGGGGGTCATTGTGAGGGATATTGGTATTGGATATTCTATTTATGCAACTTCCTTTAATGTCTTCATCACCTGCTAGCCATCCCGATCCAGTTCCTAGGTCCTGTTCAGCATGCAACCATCATCATCATTGTCATTATTATCATCTGCAATACATTTTTCAGACTGTGATGTCATCCTGGGACCGGGTAAGTATTGTCTAAAGGAGGGGCCTGGGCAATGTAGGGGGTATTTGTACTATTGGATAACGGCTTTAAGGGCCCTTTACATGGGCCGAGAATTGAATAGATCATTGCTACTGAGCATTCATAATAGCACTCGTTAGCGATGATCTGGCGGTGTAAATACTCTGCTGATTACCCGATTGGATCGTTTGTGCAGCCCAAAAAATCCTTGTTTCCAGGTGTCAGATTGTACTGTGTAAACACGATCTGCTGCTGGAAAACAACAAGTCTGTATGGGAAAGAGTGATGGCATTAGTGATTGCTCCTCCCCATAATCTGGGGACGCTGGAGGAGAGTGGGGCATATAAAGGCAGTGGTCTCCTCTGCTAGCGATCAGCTGATTGTCAGGAAGGAACACTTCCTTCCAAAAATCTGCTTCTAAATTGCCCTGTATATAGGGAACTTTATGGCCAAAACATCAAAAAATCATTCTGTGACAAATCTGCTTCTAATGTGGTCAGTTTGGGAGCAGGAGATGTTGTTGCATCTGTTTGTATAGGGTCAAAACCTGTCAGACCAATGGCAAGATTGTATGCTGGTGGCGGCTCTGTGCTGGCATTTCTCATGTGGGGATTTTGCTCTATATTGCTTGAAAACAAATGCAAGTCTTATCAAGTCTGAAAATTGATAATCAGTTTCACAAAATAAATAAAATTATAATCAAAGCCATACAGAGAAATTAATAAATAAAATAAAATTTAGCTGAATTGCAAGTTGATAATAGTAAACAAAATAATAAATATTTTTTCCCTATTTTTAGTTTTATGTTTACTATTATCAATGCTCTTAGGCAAATATTGATGTGCACGCAGTCTTAATTAAGGATTCCTAGCCACCATTATTGTACAAAAAAAAGTCCCTGCTTTGTACGTGCGCCTTTCCTTGGAATTGTTGCCAAAGCAGCAAATATCGAGAGGGACAGTGCATGTCTTTCACAGCCTACATGGACAGTGTTTTTCATAGCAGTGGCAATGATGCACCACTGCAAAGAGGCCAGGTACTACTGATACCTGCATGGTTGTGCAGATCTGGTTCTCATACCAGGTGCTTATTAACCTCCTGCATGTTCTCCTCAAGTGACATACTCCCATCCCAAACAGAAATATGGCAGAACATTGCTTCCACACCCCTCCCTCCTTTCACATGCCTATGCTGCAATTTTGACCTGTTGTCTTACAATTTATGAGTCTGTGGGAGTGAAGCCACATAGCGGATTAGATGGTATTCTGCATCAAAGCAAAGTTTCCCCTGCATGTCTCCCTGCCAACTATAACTGAAAAATGTAGTAGGAAAAAAATAAAAGAAGAAATATTGTTTCACTGCATTTAGGGAATATCACATATACTCCCTGCTTAACAGACGTGATAAGTGGTCACTTGTGAATGTGAACCATGTCCAGGAGAGTATCTTTGCATTTTAGATATTCTCTTGTGGCTAAGAACGCCCTGCTAGACTTGCAGCAACAGGATGGTGTGCCATATCTGTGTTTGATCTGCAACATTGCAACTTACTGCAGTTTCACTTTGCACATGTGGGATCATCTATGCAAGAAATGTGAAGAGGAAAATTAATATATCAAACAATAGAGAACCACAGCAGGGATCACATTTTTTTTTTTTTAGCTAAGGGAGTGGCAGCTCCTCGGATATATGTTGCGTTCCTTAGAAGAGGTTACCAGAATAGAATAGCTACGTGTGAGTATGGACAGTAACAGCATCAACAATGTTTTCCTCCTGATATTTGTATAACACAAATGCTCACACTGGGTTCATAGAAGAAGCAGATCTTACACATTTTGGTCACCACTATGTGGATGTTGGAAACCTGTAGATGCAGGGGGATGTGGAGGATGATTAGAGGCTAGGACGTGAGAAGAAGGTGAAGTTGGTGGTGCAGAGGTACATGGAGTTTTCATAGGCACAGCTAGTGTATGAAGCTGACACTCATTGTGGCTGGCATGATGATGATGGCCATGACCAACCATCACAGTGTAGGGTAGAGAATGTTAGACGAAGGATTGTTAGCCAGCATGGGGTGCTGCATGCTTTGTTGCTTACGTGCAGACACGAGTATTGTTGACATCAAGCAAATATACAACTAGTGCATATCAATGCAAGGAAAGTAAGGGAATTTTTTTTCCTACTTCCAAAATTGAGGTAAAATTGACACATTACCAAAATATGTTTGTACCCAGCTTTCTGTAGCTTTCACCAAGGAGAGCTTGTCAGTCTCATGTCTGATCCCAGGAAGTCCCTCTCTACTCTAGTCTCTATATCACTGCTCCACCACCTCTGCCAGCGATACTGCTACAACAATTATCAGGAGGAACTGCACCAGCCGCAGCCAATACAGTTAGCCGAACATGGTGGAACATTTTTTTCAACCTGACGCACCTCGGTGAATGGATATGCAATAACTGAACAATCATTTGAACTTGCAATGTGCCCTTTCTTCAGGAGACTTCTGTGGAGGCAGATTGAAACAGAGTGTGGAACTGGCCTAGTTTTCTATCAAAGTACTGTCTTGTCCAGCCTCTAGTGTACTGTCAGAGAGGGTTTTAAGCATGGCAGGGGGAGTCCTCCACAAGTGATGGATTGTGATGATATTCATATACCTCTGGTCGATGCCAATGAATAGATCTGCCATTTCGGACAGAAATGCTGGCCCATTGATGCCACTATCCTTTATGTTGCACACTATTATTGTTGAAGCTGCAGCTACTACTACCCCTGAGCAGCTGCACATCTCCTGCCTTTTTTATCATGCTTCATACTGTGCTGCTGCTGCCAGTGGTCCTGCTGCTACTAATCCTACTCCTACACAGCCACACAATTCCTGTTTTGTCCATACTGTACTGCTGATGCTTCTGCTGGGAACCCTAGCCTACACAGAGTAAATATAGCAAACCTGAAACTGCTGCCCAAAAGGGCTAATTTTTTTGACTGCCATGTGTAGGTAGAAGTGGGGGAGAAAAAAAAAATACTGTATGTGTGTAAACATTGGCATACTTCTGCTCCCCAAAGGGGATATTTTTTGTCTTTTTAATTTAACAAAGCATAAAAATCAAACAGTGCAGTGTATTATAAAACAGGTTGCTTCTTACCATTGGTTACCATCCCTATACCCTTAGTTATATTTGTTACTGTCACTTTTAGCATTGATAATGCTATATTGGTGATAAAGAGCTTAAAAGGTTTTGAATAAAGGAGATGTCAGACTGTTATACAAAAACTTTTCAAGACAAATGGGGCACTTTTAAACTAAACTGAATTTATTTAGACCTAATTCAATCTGGTGGCTAAATTGCTAGAATCAACCCCATAACAAATTTTGGGAAATCTTTAATCTTTAGTTAGGAATATACTTGCAGATTTGACAATGTACAGTATGAACAGAAACTCTTCCAAAATACATTTCCCTGTTCTACCTTTGGAGGGTATACTTTGCACATAAGTTGCTACAGTAATTCATCTTGAGATTTTCTCAGGTTCTGGAGTGAATGCTTATATTAATGATAACTTTACTGTAGAATTCTTTATGCTCTTGTTTAAAGAAAAAATGCCTTTGCTTTTGAAAAATCTAAAGTTTCTATGAAGCATATCTGGTGGTAAAACTAACACTTCAATCATTAACTTTTGATTGGTATCGTACATTAATTGTTGAGTAAAGCTTTCCACAGTTCTGTTTAACAGCGATTATGCTGCGTAGAATAAAGTTTGCACAGCAGGTTTATCCAAGACATGATTTACATCTCAGCAGTGGGAGTGACTTTGCCTTGATCAGCATGGAAACTTCAATTTGTAAACTTGTAGGGTTCTTGTTTGCCATAACTCCTCACATATCAAGCAGAAGTATGGTCTCTTCTAAAATGTTGATTTAAGCTTGATAACCTGATTACTGATGACGAATCAACTGATATGTCAGTTTGTCTTCCAAACATTTGCAGTTCATGTATCATTTGTTTCACACATTTTCTTGCAAAGTTTGTTATTTGCATTTTTTAAGTCTAGTTTGACACCACTGGTGTGAATCTTGGCAGGCTGTCCAGCAGAGAACACCCTTCCTGAATTTTCCAGATCGACTTTGCTGGTACAATGCAATACTGTCGTTTTGTTGCATGAAAAACTGCAACAGCAAATATGCAGCCCTTAGGTTAGCCAAGTGTATGCTGGATAGGTCAACTTATTTTGTATTAAGCCTCAACAATTATGAATCAAATATTCATGGAAACCTCGAACCTCAACCACTGAACCCCCTAACATACCAGAATGAATAGAGGGAGTATTTATTTTCTGTCCCTATGAACCCAAATTAGGAAATTGTGGCATACTCCATTGGACACTATATATGTATCTCCATACAGATTAAATCCAACAAAGCCTATAAAGCAATGTATGGAGGTTACATAGTAAAAATCCACAAAAGCTCCATGTGCTGACAAGCAGGCTGAATGCACTGCAGTCTGCCCATGTCAATGAGATCTTAAAGGTAAACTTCAATTCACTGTACTTTGACACTATTTGATTTCAATTAATAAAGAATGGGGTAACTAGATAATTTCTAAATCACATCAATTAAAAAATATGCTTGCATCCACATAAAAAAAGAACAGGAAAAATAGTAAATTAATGGCCACAAGGGGTCTCACTTCTTCCTAATTAGCAGTCCACTGCTTGTTGTCAGGCAAGATCCGTTCCTGGCAACAGAGACTTGGGAAATATCAAAGCTAGCTAAGCTCCTAAGCCTGATTCAAGAACTGCTTCTGTAGAGCTTCTGAAGAGTTTAGAAGCTCCTTGTTACTATAAGTCTGATCTCTCCCTCCTTAGCAGCTTTCTGAGCTTTCTAGAAGAAAACAAACAAAAGTACATTGTACAAAGTACCTTGAAGCATCCAAGGCCTGCCATAGCTTGGGAGGTTCCCTCCCAACACCTTTAGACCCCATGCACATGGTGGTGTCTGATTTTCAGTCTACAGATTTTTTTTTAAAAGAGATAGCTTTCATGTGCATTATGATTTCCTTTCCTACTTTTAGGATTGGACGTCAAGCCAGGGAGCTTATTAGTCCAGCGTCCAGACTCACTAATAGGTCCACTAGCCAGGATTTGGCTGGTTGACATGGCAACCATACAAGAACACAAGAACATCTGTGCACAAGAACATGGTTTGGTAATTTCCTGAAACTATTCTTACACTGTACCCGAGTACAGATGTGTTCCTCTTTAAACGTGTTGTCCAAGATTTTGAAGCTGATGACCTATCCTTAGGATATGTTATCAATATCAGAACGTCAAGGACCCAACGCAATGCACCTCTGCTGATTAGATGTCTTGCTGCAGCTTTGCTCTGGAAGCAGTGCTGATAACTGCAGCACTGCCCCAATTTAAAACAGTGAGAGCTTTACCGCATTTACCAACTCCATCAACACTACAAGATGGATAGAACTGGGTAGTTCTGGCGCTAACTTCCAGCTACAAGGAAACAACTGCTTGTTGGGTTTGTGGATTCTTGGTCCCCAGCCGATTCAATATTGATGATGAATTGACCATCATCCTTATCAAAATCCTGGACTACCGCTTTAAACCCATATTACACTGACTAATTTTTGGATCAATTATCAGGAACAAGCATAAATAGGGATGCTGATTTGTCCCACATAAGTGTGCTACCTATCAGCTGACAAACACCCAAATAGCTGTTTACACCTTTCATTCAATAGGTACATGATTATCAGCAGCACATCCCCTGTGTAATGGTACCAATAGTTTCTCCCCAATATGTTTTGCTTTGACCAGTGTAATAGGCCTATGCAAATTAGAGTCAATAAATGCATTTATTTTCTAACGGCACTCTTTCTGCCTGAAGAATGAGCATTATAACACTATCCTTACCCATCCTAAGATATCCTGAGTTGAGTTGCTTGAGATGATCAGCTTTAAAAAATAAACATATTTTTCATTGAGTTTTGCAATTTTTATTTCTTTTCTTAAAGCTGATCATCTCCCGTCACTCACCGCAGGATATCTGAAACCAAGCGGAAAGATAAGGAAGGCAGATCTGTATATTGACATGGCAATGTAGATAAAGCCTGTTCACCTTCAGCTGGTGGCACCAGTATCCTCTCCCAGGGCCTCAATAATGACTTCTTTTCTTATACCATATTTACCCTAATGGTACTATGTCCAAATTAAATAATAATATTCACAAGAAAAACGTATGGAGAACCTAGGAGACAGTGTGATATTATAGAAATGAGACGTGATACTAACGTAATTAGTAGGATATCTTTGAACTGTCAGTGATAGGTAAGAATCAAACAATCTAATAAAATATATGTATGAGAAAATGACACAATGAGTGAATAGGGCATTCTTCCTGCAGTGACATGATTTGTATAGCCTTAATTACAGCTTATTTCAGGCATCAATCTTTGCTTCCTTCCACTTACCAATATAGAAGTGGAAAATATAGCCTTAACAGATAGAAAAGAGCTTATCACAGAAACAAACCTTTTCAGACGAATTGCATGAGGGCAGCCAGGGGGCATCAAAGTCACAGTCCTATTTAGACGGATCTGAGATACTGTATTTCTCTCTCTCTCACACACACACAGCCTTCTCTTTCTCCCTTGTTTTCATTCTCATAATGTATTACGTTGACAATCCTTTATCAATATCTAGGAAATATTGATGTTTCTCTGTATTACATATATTGTCACCATAAGGGAAGGGTTTCTAACTCAGTCCAGATCAATGCAACCTTGAAGTTACTTGTATATTTTTCAGTGTAACTAGATACCACAATAAATCTTTAAATACGTTGGGGGTCATTTGTCAAGTTATGCCAGCTGCAAAAACAGTGCATTAGCTGCAACAAACTGTACATTGACTGGGAGAGGCTGAAAAATTAGCTAAAAGATTTGACCTGAGCTAATGTGCTACTGAACGATTATTCACTACCTTCATAAAATCCAGTCAGGGTTATTGTCATGAAAATGTACCCTTGTTCCTAGCTTGATTAATAATAATTTCAACGTTTATTGAATTTTCATGGTCCTCATTATAATAGTGCTCCCCAAAGTCCCGCCAATAGAAATAATTATCTGTCAGAGTGTACTCAGTGTTAACAGTGCCCCCAATGGTAAAAATGTCCTTATTGTGCCCCAAAAGTACTATTGCCCCGATAGTGGCCATACTAGCAATCAATCATGTTTCCCATATTCCGCAAGTAGCAATAATTCTCCTTACAATGTGTGTAAGTAGAAAAATGTCCCCTTATAATGTGCATATCCATATCAGATCCCCAGACCACCCTATCAGATACTCAGAGCCCCATATCAGATTAGACCCACATATCAGATCCTCACGCCCCCTTATTATATCCTCAGACCCCCATATCGGATGTTCGACCCCCATATCAGATGTTTAGACCCCGTTATCAGATCCCCAGACCCCCTTATCAGATCAGGCCCTCATATTAGATCCTCAAACCCTCTTATCAGATCATCAGACCCCCATATCAGATCAGACCCTCATCAGATCCTCAGACCCCCATATCGATGCTCAAACCCCCATATCAGATGCTCAGGCACCCATATCAGATTCTCAGGCCCCCATATCAATGCTCAGTCTCCCATATCAGATGCTCAGACCCCCATCAGATCTCAGATCAGACTCAAATAAATAAACGTATCTCTCCTGCTGCTGCTCTTCATATTTTGTGTCCTCTCCTACAGTGCCTGTTCTCTGGTCTCCACTGGCCCGTGCTGCACTTTCACCTGACTGCATTTAGCAACAGGTCATAGTGCTCGCTGTACGTCCTGATGCTGTACACAGGCAGGGCAGTGTGGCGTGACATGGAAGATACCAGGGAGGGGTGATGAGTACAGCACTCACAGTACTTTACTTCCCCACCTCCTGCAGACTCTGACTAGTGAGCGCTTCCATAAAGGAAGCAATGGGCCCCTGTGCAGCTGAACGTATGTCTGCCCCTAGATGTGGCCACAAGCAGCACATCACCATTGAAGTCAATCATTGGCTGGAGAGGTGTATGTGACCATGCCCATAGCCAGCCAGATGTAAACAGCATTGGGTCTGAAAGACGGAGACAGAAGGGGCATCGCGGAGGACCAAAGCGGCTGGGAGCAGGTAAGTATGAATCTTCTGTTTCAGCGCCATGCCACGATCATAATTTCAGGACAAATTTGATTCACAGTGAAGCCAAATTTCCTTGTGCTTCACAGAAGCGAATCGATTTAACCTGAAATAGTGTAAAAAAATAAATAAATATCATACTTACCCGATTAATTTGCTCGCGAAGGGCTGGCCACCGCCATCTTGCTTGAAGATCTCAGCCAAAATCCTGTGTGCACTGAAGTTTGACGACATCACGCTGGCCAGCGTGATGAAGTCATCTCGGCCCGCACGAGAGTTTGCGCTAAATCTTTAAGCCGGTCGCAAATGGATCAGGTAAGCATTTTTTATTTTTTTATTTTACACTGTATTATTCCTATCAGATGCCGCAATCAGCTGTGAACTTGGCATCTGATGGGTACAATGATGGGGAGCGGCGCATTCACCGTTCCCTCTCATTGCACCCACTACTTAAAATAAATGTGTATTGCCACAAAGTAATTTGTCATGAAGCTGATTATTTTTTAAAATTTGGCAAAGCAGTCAAATCGAATTTTACTATAGATCAGCTTACGCAACAAATGATGGGATGGTTGAAAACTCTGACCATAACAACTAATATAAAAAGCTTGTAATCTCAACATTAAAGTGTAAAGGTAAAATTCCTACTTATACATAGACCTAAGATGGTATGTGTTTGCCATGTGAACAATAGGCACATGGATGCAAGAATAAAGAAGATATATGATCTGGAGGGCCCAGATATGAAAAGATTAGCGAGCATCCATCATCATATCCAGGTATGTTTTGGATCTTGAATTTTAGCTGTTTAAGGTGTGATATAGTCTATAATAATGTTACTCAAGTACACAAACATGAAATATTGTCATGAGATTGCTCAATCATGGGGTCTGTAACATCAACCCTTGCTAATTAAAGAGGTTATCCTGGCTGTGCCACTTTCGCACCACTTTAAAGATGTTCATATTTTTAGATAAAAACCCGGCGGCTATGGCACCTGCTGCACAGTAGAGTGGGCACCTACTTTAAAGACCCAGTTTCAGGCGTACATATATACCATATCTTGGGAAGGGGTTAATTTGTTCACTTTGCAACATCATTTTAGTCCAGAATTGTTATGCAAATTTAAACAGTAATTCAATCTCTTACCCCTTCTATTTCCTGTCAAGCCACACTCCATTCCTCTATGACACAGTGCATTTTTCTCTAGCCTGGTGCACCAAATAACACCAAAACTGCACCAAATTGTGGTGCGATTTATGATGTCTAGGTGCACCCACAGTGCTGTCTGATAGCAGCAACCAATTTCCACAGTTTAAACAGAGAACCAGGTTACATTCCATTGAAGTGTATGCTGTCTACCAATGTAATGTAATTTTTGCAAAATTAAAAAAAATAATGACAAGCGGAAACATACAACAGATAAAATGAAATAAAATTGCCCGGAGAATAACTTTTGTTATTTATTTGTCTGAGCTATGGCTACGTTTAATGAAGTTCAAGGCTTTCTATCTATGTACATGGAGGAATGCTAAGGCGGCCTTCAGCTTAACAGCTGCTGCCCGCTCCACTTGCAGGCAGTGTTATTTTTCTATTAAATTCACTTGCCATGCTGTTTTCAACAGAATTATCATTTTTGCATAGTCCCTTTTCTTTCTGTAAAATGAAGGTACAGCTTGGCTTGTTCTGCTGATTTATTTTCCACATTTTCTACAGCTCAAAACGATTCATTTAGTCCTCAGTGCTTGATGTGGCATGTACACAATAGTGCTTCAGTCGATGGGGGTTAATTGTCATCATGATCCTCAACTACTACTTACATTGCGGGTGTAAACAGAAAACAATGCTCTGAACTCAATGATGATTATCACACTCGGCTAAAATCCCTTTTATACCCTTTACAAACAGCGTTAAAGAAAATTCTTCTTAAAAAAATAAAAAATATATTTCTTACAGTCTCTTTCCCACTTAAAATCACAACTTGAAGCCAATTATCAGGTCCAACTTTTCCTGCAGTGGAATGATCAAAGACAAATGACCAAACCATTACAGAATGCTAGGGGAAATGTTACATAGTTGTTACATAGACCACCCTGAAAGATCTCACTCATTATTTTAAAGTACAAAAGTTCCATGAAAAAGTTATGATGCTGGTATGTAAACCAATTGAGGAATGATATTAAACTACCTCAAATTTAATGGCGACACACAAGGTATAAATAATTTGCAATTTAGATGCACTGTATGCAAGGTTAGAACCTACAGTTTAATTAATCCTACATACAGTAAATTGATTAAGAAATTGCTTAAAAGGGTTTTCTGGGATCAGCTTATTAAATGATTGTGGATCTGACTGTTGTCACTGCCATCAATCAGCTGTAGACGGGATGGTGTTACTAGAGCAAGCACTGTGGCCACTTCATTGTTTTCCTTGGTCTGTGTACCTGCACACTGTACATACACATAGTGCCGGCATCCATGAATATGACAAAGCAGCAGTACCCTGCTCCACTGCTACAAAGTAGATGGTGTGCAGGTGGAGTGACCTAGGTAAAGATTAAAAAGGGTGCAGGCTTCTACAAGCGCCATGGCCCTTTCATATAGCTGATTACCGCAAGTGCAAAGAGTTGGACCCCCACCGATCTGATATAGCTGACCAGTCTTTACTGATCTCCTCTAAATAGTAATTTTACAGTACAGAGTTAAAATTGACAACACTTAAATAGCAGTGGATTAGAGAAGAGCAAATTTCTCAAGAGAGTTTATTGCCCAATAATTCACACCAAAATGAATTTTAGGAAATTCACTAATCTCTGCAGTGGCTGAATTTGATGAATATTTAGGGCAGTATGCAATTGTACATTTCCCAGTGTTGTGCTGGGAATCCTGGGACAATGGGTATTTTTAATTTAACACATTGGCATCCATAGTCAGTAGAACAGGTATAAGGTACGGTACTTGCACTCTACAGATATAAAATAGGTAGATTCCACAGTCTCACTGTCCTTACTAGAAAAGAAAACGTCCTTGTCAGCCGTGGAGGCATAATTCTTGTAGATGCAGAGTTTGCAGTCGCACCTATCTTTTAGTACTTAATATACTTTTAAACAAGGGGATCATAGGTACGATTGACCAACAGACAAGTCGTTTCTTGAAGTAGTGAACGTTTTAACAAAGACCCTTTAGACGTGCCGATTATCAGTCACAAAATCGTAATTTCGATTACATATTACATCATTTGTAAAGCGAACTGTTACATTTACACAAAGCAAAACCTATTGTCGCTCTATCGTTCATTGCTTTTACATTGCTCGATAATTGTGCAGTTTCGCTAGATTTAATTATTATTTACAAGAAAATCGGATTGTGTACAGGTACCTTTAGTGCTCACACTATAATAGTATGTGGTAGTTGGGGAACTGTTTTAGAGCGCACTTTGGTTATATCTGTACATTGCATTTACATTGGATCCACTGATATTCTGTTGGCAATAGTTGTGAATTGGGTACTCAAAGCAAGGTCATTACTGCAATGAATTCCACAAAAAAACAGCTGCAGATTGACTTCACAGAATTACAATACAGCTAATCCTCATGTGATTTCACTGACCAATAAGGGGCAAAAATCCGTGTTTAAGCTTCTGTTTTAACCTTAGCCTGACTACTAGTAATTTGTGTAACTGTGTTCTGACTGTGGGCATCTTGGCACCTTTTCATGCAATTTTAATGTTTTGAAAGCAGCTTCCTACAGTTATGTCTACTAATATCTCCAACTATGTTTTAGTGTCAGCTTTATCTAGTATTTCACTATTTAAAATGTAATTGTTAATTAGTTTTCTCATCCCAAGTGTCTAACCATGGCATTTACCTACAACCAAGTTGTCGTTACCTGACCAACCCGTGTAAAAATCTTTTATTAAAGGTGTTTTCTAAGATTCTGATATAGTTGACCTATCCTCAGAATAACTTAAAAAAATGGAATAGTGGGACAGCACTAACCCTGTGTCGACAATCAGACTTGCGTTTTGGTGGCAGTGCCCACGGTGTTAGGTCCCGGTCTCCAACCCCCGTTCATATAGCAAGCATTGAATAAACCGTGGCACTCCTGTAGTCAGTCTCAAATCTTTATTTACCCAGTATGCAATGTTTCGACTTCACATAAGTCTTTCTCATAAGTCTTGAGAAAGACTTATGTAAAGTCGAAACGTTGCATACTGGGTAAATAAAGAAGATTTGACACTGTCTACAGGAGTGCCACGGTTTATTCAACGGTTGCTTTTCTCAGAATAAGTCATGAATATCAGAATGGCCAGAGTCTGACATTTGGGACCTCAGTCGATCAGCTGTTTGAGGCTCACCGATGCATGGCGGCCTCCTTTCAACTTACCAAGCTCAGCATCATCCATTGGATAGCAGCTGTCTTTGGCATTGCAGCTAAGCCCCATTCACTTCAATTAGACTATGACATGAACTGTGAACATGATAATATGAAGTCAATGGTCTAGGAAGAGGCTGCATCAATCACCGGAGCACTGGACCCCCACTGATCATATATTGATGACCTATCCTGAGGATAGGTCATCAATATAAGAATTTCAGAAACCCCTTTTAAGAGCAAGACCACAGTCGAGTTTGTATTATTTGCCAGTATGCTTAATCGTAATTACATTGGATGTACTGTTCTCCAACCTGTTATGAGACTGAATTTTATGACCTTAGGCAAGTTCTAGCAACATATAGCAAATTTGATGCTGTAAGCTGTTTAGTCTATGAGTTATGGTGCCTGGGAAAATGTATATATTGTGCAGTAGAACCTGATCATAACTAAGTAAGCATTAATTATTATTAATATGTCCTGTCATCATTGTAGGAGGCTAAAGTGCAATGTTCCAAGAATACAATGCAGGATTAAATGTGACATATGCATATCAGAATTCTGTGTTGCATGTGTTCTGTGTTGTTGTTACATTGTGTACTTTTTCATAAAGAAGAATACAGAAGAATACAACTTTACATCTAGTGTTTGATGGCCGCTGATATTTTGTAATTGTTGTTTCATAGACTAGTGATGAGCAGCGAAGGCCATATTCGTTTTCGCGATATTTCACAAATTTACTTATGAAAAAAAAATCTAAAATATTCGTGATTACGAATGTATAGCTCTATATTCTACATCTCGTCAAATTCTCGAAGTGTCGATATTTGCGATAAAAATCTGCGATTAAAATATTTGAGATCAACACTATCATAGACAACGACCAGCCAGGACTGGTGATATATGTCTTTTCCGTGCATGGGCATAACTACAAGGGTAGCAGACATGGCAGCTGCTATGGGGCCCCAATAACTAAGGGTGCCCATCTCCACTCAGACATATGTACACTTAGTACAGTGTATGGACAATGGAAGAGTGCATTACTTTTTGTATTATTTCAGTGCTGTGACATCACTGATTCATTTCTGTACATCACCATGCATATTTTCATAGTATTGTGATATCACTGTGAGCCTTATTGCTGTACTTATGACATCAATGTGCACATTAATCCTGTTCCATAACTTCACTGTGCACATTATAAGATCGTTGTGACATCACTGTGTGCATTTTCCCTTTTCGTTAACAAATCCAACATAATCATAAGCTTCTCTCATTCATGCTACCAAAGATGGTCATGGTGGTGTGGGGCTACCTTCTAAGTTTTGCTATGGGGTCCCATGGGTCCTTGTTACGCCCCTGTTTCCATTTAGTCTGTGTATGAGATTGTTAGATATGGACACATAGATAAACAATCTTCCCATTCCACAGCAATTTTGGTCACTACGGTCAGCATCTAGGACATGGCCGTAATTATAGACATAGCAGCCATAGCACTTGCAATGGGGCCCAGAGGTTGAGTGAGCCCAATTAGGTGCAAGAACATTGTACCTTTTTGTGGGGAATAACAATATGGAGTCTTTTTGTTGTAATGTGGGTTTTTTAATATATGGTGCCTTTGTGATATATACCTTAAAGGCTATGTACACCTTTGCAGGAAGTTTTTTTTATTATTGCAGTGTACTCATTTTGAGCTAAAATAATTTTTCATTTGGTCTTTATTAAAAATATGAAGCCATTTTTTCTGTACAGAGCTGAGATGCTCTAGTAGCACCCTTTGGATTTTCCATCTTTTCCATCTGACCAGGAACTGATGGAGTTCTTATCTCTAAACACTCTTTATAACTCAGTTCTTATGTTACTGATAAGAATGTGGCTTAAATAAGTGTTTATGACCTCTTAGTAGTTTAGAAATAAGGTTTATTAGATGACCAGCACAAAGTGACATAGTCACAAGTCACATAGCTAGAAAAACAGTTATCCTTTTGTTACAGATCGGCTAAATATTTTTAATAAAGGCCAATTGAAAAAAAAATATTTTAGCCAAAAATGAGTAACATGCAATCATAGAGAAAAATTGCCTCCTAAGGTGTACATAGCATTTAAATTATTGCAATTTATGTAATTTTCTTACACTAGATGGTGGGGGCCCCATGTGATTTTGCTTTTGGGCCCTATGAATTAAAGTCACACCCCTGATCTATGACTTGGTTGGAATTCCCCATGCCTGATCCTTTCAGGAGATAATGCCAGAGATGTCTGTCACTGACTTGTCTCCTTCTCGGCATGCACATTCGGGTCTGCCGACATCTATCTCATGTGTATGGGCAGCCACAGTGTAGCTCCACCTTTTTTTATTAGCTATTCAGTACAAGTGAGAAGACATAAACATTGAAATCCTGAATCTGCTTTATGTGAGAACCTCATCGCTGTATTAATCAATAAAATGAAGAATATAGGCAAATACACATGTATTAGGCAATTGCTATAAAAGCAACTTTAAATATATAGTAAAAATCGCGCAATAGATAAAAGGTGGCATGACATTTGAATTTAGTATGCATTGTCAAAGCCCAATTTATAAAATGGTATAAAACCCCTTTAATTGTTGATCGACCTATTGCCATTATTGCTTGGAGATGTGACTTTTTTCTGCACCCTGCCTATCATTTTATATGAGATTTGTCAACCAACTTAGGCTATTACTGTAGTTTCCATGGGTCTGCAATGTATTGCAGCCTCCCCTGGAGAGAAAATGTCTTTTTCCTCTTTGGTACAGTAGAGAGCAGGCTTACAGTACAAACCCACAGCTAATTGCCTGCCTCTACTGCGAGCTGGCGTATCCTTTGAATTTTTACATTTGATTTGTTGAAAAATGATCAAGGTTCTCTGTTGGCTGTCACGGCTTTCTTATTCACTGCGCAGCTTCTTTATGGGGTAAAACAGGTGCTTTTGTTTGCCCCTCAGACAGTGGGGAAAATGCACTTTTCTTTTTCATTATTATTTTATTTATTATTTTTTTATTATTATTTACAGGAGTCACACACAGCTCAGACCACAATATTGCTGGCAAAAAAGCCCAGCTAATGAAGCTGTAAGTTCATTAGTGTTTGCAATCAGCAGCAAGCAGACACCCTCATCAGGGCAGGAGGCTGCAAAGAGCCATTCATCAGCATGAAGTGTTATTCATGGATGACCCCTAAATCATTGCACTAGTAGTAGATGCACTGATTGGACACAGCATGGGAGCATTGGTACTTTGCATTAGCAGACGCAGACAAGGGGAGTGAGAAAGGGATAGGCAAGCCATGGGGAAATCCTGCAAACAGCAGCACAAATAAAATCAGGCTGGCTTTTTCTTAAGACGTATACTGTATATGCACACATATTTCCTCCCTTTTTGATAAGGACGTATAAAAGTAGCATTCCTGCTGAGCAGCCAAGGAAGATTATAAATCTGCAGACTGGTGGTTGCAGTGTTTAGATGATGCTGGGCTCCCCCCTTGCTCTGTGCTGGGGAGGAGCATGGTAGGCTGCTGGGTAGAAGCAGAAGCAGCAGCTGCTTCACGTGTATGCCTGGCAGTGGCTGCTGGAGCTGCTCCCAGCCTGGACAACTATTCTCAGCTGTACGGCTACTACACTGCTCTCTGCTTCTTATATCACCTATGGGAGATAGGGCTTTAGAAGGGGGTGTGTGTATTCACAGGCTTGGAGAAACTACTGCCATACAAGTGTGGACTAGCTGCTGGCATAACTGCTATAGGATACTCAGCACAACTTGCACCCTTTCAATTTATTCCCCCTGTTTGTATTGATCTTCCATTCAGCATCTCAAACTTGCTTGATGTTTGGATCCCCAAAGAGAGAACTCTTAGGACATGAGAAGGTAAGTAGCAGATTTACTTTTGCAAGTGCACGTTGTTTACGCTTCTGTTACATTGTAACACATGCAGCGTGTCATCGTCGCCAGATATTATTATGGCTGTCAGTGCGTGTTTGTTCTTGTGATGAGATTCAGTAAAGGTGGGTCATTTTTACATCTGCTGCCAGACACTTTCTCCAACCCTCTGTAAGTTCAAAAGTAGTCTGCGTCCAGGGGTGGATTGTAGGGACAGATGGTGCCATTGATCTTTCTGACATTTCCAAACCAAAGGGCAGGAATGATGCCAAATGACCCGAGCCTCTTGATAAAAAGAGAGGGCAGTGATCCATATGTTTGGGAATTAATGCAAAACAGTAAAAACCTGTAGCCTTTCCATGTTAGCTACAGCTTCTAGCAACTCTGAAAAAGGCACCTGAGAACCTCAGTGCACACTGCTACACATGGAGCTTAACCCAAGTGAGTTGCCCAAGTACCAAATGTTTGTTCTTTAAGTCCAAATCAGACAAATTGGCATCACATTCCATGCAAATCGCCTTAATACCATATCAATCAGTAAGTCAATGTTTTAAAACTGTTTTCACTATTGATTTTCCAAGATCAGCTCAAATTACTATAGACTGTGAACCTGACGAACTGAGTCTGCCATCTCTACCGCCAGCCTGATTTTCTTTTTGTTTTTGATGGCTGCGCAACTAGCTTTGATGTTATAAACAATCCGCCTCTACAGAAAGAATCATGTTTTGCTCATGTAGTGGCCAAGAAGAGGTTAACATAGTTGTTAACTGGCTTTCTAGTCAATAAGAGACTGCAAGGAGTGGATGTCAGCATGTGATCATCCCGACCTTAACCCTGCTGGGAAGAGATGTGTCAATATCACCACAGCTGCTGCTTTCTTGCCAGAAAGTTCATTTCCTTCTATGTAGGACAAAAGGGGATTTTATTGTGAAAGCAGCCCTGACATCGCTGCTTGATTTCTGTTAATTGCAGTAAAACAGCGTTGATTTCGAAAGAACTGGTGTATTTTGTCAACACAGCACTGGTAGGATGATTGGTGTGGGAGAGGGAAGTCTTACTTGGTTTTGTTCTGGAACAAGGGAACAAATCAATCAGGTTGGAGCACATGCAGAGTTAATACAACCAGACTTAACCTGGCAGCTTTATTACAAATTGAACATATATAGCCATACCATGAGGCGGTCACATGTGCATGACAGCAATCAGCGCGCCTCTGTGTATTACTTCATGTAATACTCGACCACTTAGCACTTGATCTAGGGTAAGCCATGCTCTCCAGCCTTCTGTATCTGCTGTGCTTCTTAAAAAGGTCCCAGATATACAGTACACTATAAAAGCGAAGCATGAGATAAAAACTTCCATTAGCCTGTCCACCTC
Source organism: Bufotes viridis (assembly GCA_033119425.1). Taxonomy (NCBI): domain Eukaryota; kingdom Metazoa; phylum Chordata; class Amphibia; order Anura; family Bufonidae; genus Bufotes; species Bufotes viridis. Next base: position 513,005,359 of record CM065589.1, read on the forward strand.
CCTTAAAGGTCACTCTAGGCCCTTTCACACATAATATATCTAAATCTGCTGTCCGCTTCCTTCCTTCTTGCACTTGACCTTAAAACATTTCTTTGTCTTCCTTAAATCTAGAGCAGCATTACTGACCAGTGGCAGTGCCCATTGTTATCTGGGTGCCAACGTCTCTTTACAGCTGGGTGTCTGTCCTGACTTGTGCTTGGGCTAGAGATCTGGAATCAGTGGGTGGTCTTTTACTCTTGGCAATGAGAATATACCTCTGTTTGCACTTGGTGTGTTCTTTTGTAAGCTTGAACTCATAAGAAAGTGTCCATAACTTTCCAAAAAAGCTGGCATCAGCCTTCAGTAATACAGCTGCTGAAAAGTACAGGAATACAAGAGAGGGGGGGGGATAAAGGGTTAATTGCAATGAAGAACGGGCTGTAGATGAAAAAGATGCAGAATTTAATGATCACCTTAATGACGTCTTGCATTTGCTCTTTTTTTTTATCTCCTGTGCTCCTGCATGAGTCTAACCAATAGCACCTCAGAAGTTTGCAGCACAGTTGCTTTACCACTTTGAAAGTACAGTAAGTCCTCTCCGCTGTATTGTTTGACTATAAAAAAAAATAGCCCAAGTGTTAATGATGTTAACTCCACAATCTGTGCACGACAGTTCTTTTTCTTAGTTAATACACAAACCTTATTATTATTTATTTATTTAATTATTTTAATTAAATTTTATTGTTTTATTTATTTATTTAGCATTCTTATGCTTAATATGACATCTACGTTTTTTTCTTCTTTAGTTATATATCATACTTAGTATTCAAATTATTCCACCGTTTATTTGTCAAGTGTCTGCAACATGACTTATTATAATAGAGTGTTTTTTAGCTTTCAAACTATGGATACCAGCTATACAGTCTCTTGTGTACATACCTTTGATATAACGTGCAGGACTGTGCACCATGCATTCTTCTTAGGCATAATACTGTATGATCGTGTTAATAAAATTGGTTAAATTACAATTAATATTCACAGATAAAATGAACACATGCATGGTGATATTAGACTACACTGCACCTTAAAATTGGTAATATACTGTATGCTTATATCTGTAAGGAAATAGTTTCCCTTTTTTCTAGCCATTTAGTCTTCTAGTCATGTTCTACTCATATCATCGGGAAAGGGAAACTTTGCCTAACACGTATAATCCATTTAGCCAGTTGAGGCTAGTACTTCTGTTAAGCCCCACTGAGCTCCAGTAATTATATTTCATAGTAATAACTTAGGAGGTATCATACAGAGAACAAGAGTCAAGCTCACATTGTGTCATAATAAAACATATTCATTTGAAAAGGAAGGAAATAGTACAGCTCTGCCACACATTATTCTCTGAGAACTCAGCCTTTTTCTTTTTTTTTTTCCCCACTAAAAGACTGATATGTATGTAGAGCCCTGATTTCAGAAGAGATACCTCTGTAGAGAGTTTAAATCTGATCATGAAATGACAAGGCGTGTATTACGCATTGCCCACTGTAGTGTGAGCCCAATCGATATTTCCAGGTTTTTAATGATTATAGTTATAATGTAAAATCAGATTTCCATTGTCTTGATAGTAACATAGCTTTTGAGCCACCCCTGGCAAAAAATGTCTATAATCATGATCTATGCAATAAGAAAATTTCTATATCTATTAATATTCCCAATAATTTCTCGCTTAATTTATTGTATTCTTGAGGGGGGGGGGGGGTGTTAGACAATGAACTTTCAGTCGTTCTTTACTTCTGTTAACCAGTGCTAAAATGTAACACTAGCATTGTCACAGAAGAAAGAAGGATGCAAATTCACAAGTTACATAAGTTCTGACTTCTTTCAAGCAACACCCAGTAATAGGGGGACACCATAAGCAACGGGGACCCTTTAAAAAGACCCTATATACAAACAGATTTGCTAGGTACTGAGAAAACATTGATTAATTGACGCACCTTATAAAGTCTGATTTATTTCATATTATTTCGTAGCAGGCATTATGAAACTCTCCTAACAATTGAGATTAATGCATTGGAGCACATAAGTGCTTTGGAGGGCTGCATACATTTTCAGTGCCTTTGTAATCAATTTTAGATGCAAGCATTCCACAATGGATCAGCCTGCATCCAAACCTGCCTTATTATAGAGAATTAACTTGCGTCGTGATTGATAGCAATATTTCTCAATCTTGAAAACGCCATTTGTTTCAGAATAAGTGTTATGGCTTCTCAGCCTCTGTGTGGAAACTCCAGACTCTAATTGCATTTATAGGAGGCCTTGATTTGTCACATTTAGAAGGTATCCTGAGAACTGCCATGACTCATTTGTGGTTTTTTTCCTGTTCCTCTAAAAGTGTATAGATATATTATTGATGGTTATAGGCTGAACCTTTTACTTTCATTTTTTTTTTTTTAAACCCAAATGTAGTCATAAGTATTGCTAAGAACGCTTCCTCTTTGACCTAGCTTCACTTCAAATGCATTGCAAATCGCACAAGTTATGGGGATGTTGCAAGCAATTTGCACAAATTTGCAGAAGATACGTCTATGGGGATGACCACACGGTCAGGTTTCCTGATACGGTTTTGGAAGCCAATATCAGGAGTGGATCATAATAGGAGAGAAAGTATAAAAGACACATACGACTTCTCTTCTTTTTTGAATTCACCCTTTATTTGGGCTTCCAAAAGTTTATCAAGAAACCTGACCGTGTGGCCATACCCTATGGAGGCTGGTATCCACCAGTTAGTATTAAGGTCTTGCAAGTTGATGCTTTCATCTTGTGCCTTAATGCTTCTTACCCTTGAAGTTGTGCTCTCTAGTCAAAGAACATCCCAATCCTAAAGGCTATGTATAAGAAGCAAGTATTTCCACTTACATAGTTATTTAAGATTGAATCTAGACCCTTCCACTGATAACGCCTCTCAGCCCAGATACAGTATATGATATCGAGGGGCTGTTTTGGCTGTTCTTGGCTGTTTTGCAGAGCAGCATAAAACTATTGTAATGCTATCTGGATGTGATGTCCCTTTTCTATGTTTTATGAAAGTATTTTGTTGTAAGGCAACTCTTACATTAAATAGAAAACTAGTAACCCTAAAACATCCCACCCCCCAGCAATAGGCATTTGTGTGCTGCAATTCTCCAAATCCGGCATGCTTAGGCAATTTCACGTTGTTAAGAAAGTCATTCATTTCTTTAATCTTATATTTCATCTTATTAGATCGGAGCGGAGATGCATTGTCTTAATAGAGGGTGTATTTTTTACCTAGTTTTTCACTGGATGGTAAGCTAGAAAAATCTTTCATTTAGAGTTGTAATAAGTGTATTTTAAATGTATACAAAAACATTCATTTTTGATGAGTATTTTTCAAAGATGTGTTTGCTTTCATGCTATATTTAGGGGGATGAGGCCGTTATTGCCTTTGTCTACGTCTGTATAGTCCATGTCTGTCACATACTTCAACCTTTTTGTCAATTTTGAAACTCTGAAGCCACTTTCCCATAGAAGATGATGGTGTTTGTCTATCTTATATAGATGCAGCAGAGCTGACATTATTATTCACCTCTTTTTATATTTCATTGCAAAGCTTAGATGGTAAAGAGGGCTTATATCTCCAGATGCCCTAAGAAAACCTACTGATGGCCTGCTATTAATATATACCTATGAGTTTTGCCAGCTACAAACACAGCTTTGCTTCCTCTGCCTAAGCAATATTGTCTTTGGGCTGATGCCAAAGAGTTGTGTGGGTCAGTTAATGACATTATAAGACAGTTTTTTCGACTATTTTTTTCATACATCTTTAATGCAAATGAGTGAACCCATTATTCATACATTAGGGTCAATGGGTAGCGCTGGCTGCAATGCAAAGTCTAGCCATTTAGTTCTACCTTTTCATCATGTAATAGACAAAAGAGTAAAAAAATATGATAAATCTCAGACGTCACATTTATTTAACATTAATCACATTGTGTTACTTTATTGCAAATGGAAGCAGCAGCATCCCAGCTTATCCAGAGGCTTCTGATAGAGGCCGGCTCGTCGTGTTCTGGAACTGAATGCCATCTCCCACTTGGGCTGCCCTTTATATAAGAACAATCAAATGCTATTTTGTTCTTCCAATTTTTATTTCAATAAGTCGCTGTCCAACATGAAATATAGTTTGCTTTTTAGCGTCTTTTTTTTACAGAAGGGAGTGATAAGATTGTCCAGCGATGCTCCTCAAGTAACACTGTAGTTATCTATTCTTCATATCTAGCCTTCATATACTATACAATATGCCTCCTTTTACAACCACTACGGTGTGTGTGTGCCTGTACATGTGTGTGTGTGTGTTCATGTACGTGTGTGCCTGTACATGTGAGTATGCACATGTGTGTGTATGTACGTGTGTGTGCATGTACATGTGTGTGTGCCTTTACATTTGTGTGTGCCTGTACATGTGTGTGTGTGCCTTTACATGTATGTGTGCCCGTGCATGTATGTGTGTACATGTACGTGTGCCTGTACATGTGTGTGTGCTTGTGCATGTGTGTGCCTATACATGTGTGTGCATATGTGTGTGTGTGCCTTTACATGTGTGTGTGTGTGATGTATATGTGTGTATGCAAATGTGTGTGTGCCTGTACATGTGTTTAGTGCTTGTGCATGTGTGTGGCAGTACATGGGTGTGCCTGTACGTGTTTGTGTGTGTGTCTGTGCCTGTATATGTGTGTGTGTGCCTGTACATGTGTGTGTGTTCCTGGGTGTGCACCGTATACATGAGAAACTGGACAAGAGAAGGAGCTAGCCCATAGCCTTTAATTCCTTCTTACACATAAATGGTACAGAGACTGGTCTTTTGTTAAGAAATTCTGAATGACATCTAATACCACAATTCTAAAAAGTATCAACATTTGAATGTAAAAAAAGACCAGCTAATGCCCGCATGCTGCCCACGCTGTGATTTGTGCTATTAAATTATGAACATTTGATCTCCTGCCTGAATACATGGTCATTACTGGTTCACATATGGTTTGCTTTGTAAGTGCTTGATCAGCACTGGAACAAGAGACAGTGTCTTATAGGCGCCTGCAGTGAATGTTCTATAGATGTATTAAATCTTTATTTATCCTATACATCATCATCCTCACCTACAGTAAGTACTCCGCTAGTGATTGAAAATGGAAGGTGTTGGATTTAATCCCTTAAAGTCTCTAATAGAAAACAAACAGTAGAAGCCAAGACACCCCAATCATATCTTACTGGTTAGGGTTTTATTTGAATATTTCAGGGATGACATGTCTGTCTATCTATCTATCTATTTATCTATCTATCTATCTATCTATCTATCTATCTATCTATCTACCTATCTATTATCTATCTACCAATATTTATATCTTTGTTTATCTATCGATCTGTCTACCTTTCTATCTGTGTCTCTCTATCTATCTATCTATCTATCTATCTATCTATCTATCTATCTAGCTATCTATCTATCTATCTATCTATCTCTATATATAACTTTGTATATATTTTAAACCACTTGAAACAATGATAAAACCTTCAGGGCTATCAGCTCTAAGTAGATTGCATTCCATTGTGTTCATGGAAAAGAATGGCTATCTAATTCCCACATACTCTGTGTGATACTGCCAGTCTGGAATTTGGTAGACCGTTATCTAGAAGTCAAAATGTAATTTTGTAGACCATTAAAGAGACGACATTAACATATTATATATTCCTGACTCATACAGTAGTCAAGTGACAACTCTAACATCTCTATCAGTCTACTATTCAATTTACCAAGCGATTGCATTAGTCATTTACTTTTGTTTTAAAGCATCATGTGAGCTTAAAATGTAGCTTTTATAGTAGGGCGAACATATAATTGATGTATTATTTGAAACGCATCAGGTTAATGTATCGTAATTACACCTTTTTTTTTTTTTTATTGGAGAATATGGATTTTCTCAGATTAAGATTCATTTTATTAAAATTAATTTGTGAAACTAGATGTCAGTTGTACTGCCACTGTAGCTTAGAACTGGTCATAGCACATATATTGTAACTTTCTATGTCTTTTTGAGCAGCCTGATATCAATATAAAGGACATAAGCTCTCTTCTCCCCAGCCCATGGATCGCTGTACAGCAGGCTATCTGATTTATTTTCTATCTTAATCCAAGCTGGTACAAATCTAAGAGGACCAGGGTAAGAATGATGCACAGTTTTAGAGCTCACAGTTTGCTGCCCTCTTTTTTCTCCCCACTGTGATAGTGGCGTTTTCCTTTCACATATGCTTGGCGGCACATCACCTATTTTTTTTCCCCTCCTGAGCATCTTGTTTCAGTACCCCCTGAGTATCTCTGTAGTTTGCCCGAACCATCCTTCTCGTCTGCCTCCTTTATTCCTGAATGAAAGCACAGCAATTGCAGAAGAGACAAGGATGGCAGGTGCTCTGTGACTTTTCAGTGGTATGCCTTTTTTCTAAGTTTTTTTTTTCCCCCATTGAATATATAACGTAAGCGGCTGCTGGTTTTATTATTTAACTTGGTTTGCACGATCAATTATGTGATTGTATAGTGTTACTCTATTAAGACAATTCTGTAAATGGCTTGGGAACATAAGCCTTTAAGTGCTAAGGGAACTTGAAATACATTGAAGTACAGGAGTTATATAAATAGGCTAAAGGCATGAATTAAACTGCACTGTATGCTATGTGAGGATAGGGATTGATGCATTGCATTATATATATATATATATATATATATATATATGGAACTAATCAGTTTCTTAATATGTAGGTCCATATGCAAAGTGCTATACTATACATAATGTATTAGAGGTTCTTGTTGTATCCTAAATGTATGCCTATTAAATAAAAGCTGTGTAACTGCATATTCAGCAACCAGTGAAGCAGAACTGTGCAGCAGTAGGATTGCCCCTCTTAGAGAGGGAAATGGAATAGACAGGCACATTGACTGTTAAAGGGAACTTTACACAGCTCAGTGTGAACAAGACATTATTCTTGGAGGCAAGAAGCCTTGAATGGATGCGAATCTCATAAATCTGTCCAGTCTTTTGTAAGTTTTCCTGGCCCTGTTCTCAAGGAAGGTGAAAAAGTTAAAGAATTGGCACTTGGATGTCTTTCTGGGGATGCAGATTTTTTTTTTCATTATAAATAGCTGTCCGTCTCTAATTATAATGTATTATGTAATTCGAGTCAGATTTTGAATACAAGGACGCCATACGATCTACTAGCCAATGGAATTATGACATGCATAATTGGTAATGTACTTATTTTTTTAAGGAGAAATTGCTTTGATGTTTCGTTTAATGGCCGATGTCTTTATATGCGATAAGGCCTGCAAGTATTTTCATATATGCCTATACAGATGAAGTGCTGGAACTCTTTATGATATCATGATGATCTGGGGTTTTTCATAGGACTGCAGGTAAAACTATAGAGTGCTCGTAAGAATTAGCTCAATGACAAATTCAGCACTGCTTCATCACCTAAATAGGAAAAGAGGGGAAGTTTTAGTTGTTTGAGGAGTTTCATGAAGTCAATTTATTCCATATTTCCCATGAGGCAGACCTAGTCCTAAAATCGCATGCAACTTTTCTCATTTTAAATGTTTTAATAAAGCCAGATCATGCAGACGTAGGATTAGATAAATCTGAATTCCCTCTTAAAAACCCAGTGAAGCTTCTTTTTCCCAACCTACACGAAAAAAGAGGAGTGTTTAATTATCTCCACTTCAAACGTGTATTCTGCACAGCTGGATATAAGAGTCTGTTCTAGATTTCAAAAGAACAGGCATTTATTGAACAGTTTGAGTCAACTGGCTATACTTTCTGCTGTTCCTTGTGTATAGGTATTCACAATAGAAATACTGCACCCCTCACTGGGCAGTCTCTTGTGCCACATATTAGAGGTACTGTCGATAGAAGTAGGTTAAGTCAGACTATTATACACCTTACCCCATACTGAACCACTGTTATCATGTGTGCCCCTTCATCTGCAATCTCATTACAGAGAATGCAAACAATTACAACACTTTACATAGCAGACATGATATGATTAGAGCTTATTTCATTATGTGGTAGACTTGAAAACCCTCATAAATGTCAAACGTTTCATTATTAAATGCTGTAGTCTATGGGTTTTGTATTGAGTGTGCATTTTAATGGTGTTGGGCCATTGTATGGTAATATAACAAGGTCAGTATAAAAATGGCATTCATTTTATAATGAGTAAACATATCAATGGATGCTGTATACTTTATTGTGCATTTACCTTCAAGCTCATGTTCATTTGACGATAAGAGAGTCCCAGCTTGACCAACTATAGAATGAAGTAATACCATAGAATTTAAGAGCGTAGGATAAAATTGATGTCGTAATCGATCATTCCAATGATGTCTCTTGACGCCCATGACTTATAACTGTGGGTATATACATGTCCTTTTAACACATGCCAAATAAGGCAAGCGTCAATAATTCCTTATTTTGTCCTCGTCCTCATTTTCCCTTCTAGTTTTTCTGTTGCTGAGAAGCATTGATGTGTTTTCGAAGACCTCTTGGTTTTTCTGTGGAAGCAAAGCAGTCAATATATGTGCAGCTCAATAACATTTAAAATGACTATAAAGTGTAATTTTCCTAGATAGAAGCTTTGCTGTGATGAGTTAAGTGCCAACTACTAACTCAGGGAAATAAGAAAAACTACATTTTTGTATAGTTGCTCATTAGATATAAATGTAGGATATACAGCACATAGATATTATTGGAGATATATTCTTTACTGAAACCCTAAAATTATCTTCTATAACTAAAATATTTACAAATTTATGTGTTCACTATATGAAATAAACAATAAATAGTGACAGATGATACTATAGGAAATAAAGATAAAAGATTCTAAGAAAAAAATATATTCAAAAATATAGAATTATTGTCCTTTCAAGAAGCCACCAAACTTTTTATCATTGATTAGTGGCAATAACAGGTCTTCAAAAATGTCTCCTCAATTCATATCGTCTTGGTGGATTGCAGCATAGAATAGTTGAATGATTCTTGACAAACTTAAATTAGTTGTCACTATGTGCTACAGGGGTTATGAATGGTTTTGCTTTGCTCTTATATGGAATATAGATAAAAAAATAGATACAATTAAAAGAATAGAAATATTGTCCTTTCAAGAAGTTATGACCATATGAAGAAGCCACAAATCTGTTTATCATTGATTAGTGGCAATAACAGGTCTTCTAAAATGTCTCCTCAATTCATATCATCTTGGCGGATTCCAGAATAGAATAGTTGAATGAGTCTTGACAAAGGTAAATTAGCTGTCTCTATGTGATATGGGGTTATGGATGGTTTTGTTTGCTCTTATATGGGTAATGAGCAACAAAAATATATCAAAAGTTAGGTCAATATGTTAAGTAAGACCAAATGGCATGTTCATAGAAGAAATATGACAAATAAACATATCAGCAAAATAGATTATTCTTGGGAGATATATTTTTGTAGTAACCATATCAGTAAAATTAATCCTTCAATCTGCTGCATCTAATTTTAATTTTCTCTGTCCATAATCTGAGCAGAGAAATTTTTTGGTATGGTGAACTTGTAGCTGACAACATGTACTGTCACATGGTCAACTAGAACTTCTTCAGGCTTGCCTGTACATGTGGACTTTTCTGAAATAGACCACTATCTTATGTTATTTCAGTAAGATGTCAGTCATTACCTTGCATGCAAAATTACAGTGCGCAGGCATGTTCTCATGTGCAAAAAGATCAAGTTGGATATAAGCTGGAATAAGCTATCAAAAAGTTGAATTTCCAGAATAGGGCAGGTAGAAACTCCTTAGTCATATGATAAAATTATTTAAAAATAAAGATGTGTCCTGAGGTTGATCCGCTTTAATTTTGCATAAGGTTGGTTTTTAGAGGGTTTATATTGGTTTTGAAGTCTAAGGAAAAAAGTACAAATCAGAAGATTGAAATTCTGGTGAAATCAAGCAGACTTTCATTACTGAGACCTAGAAATCATAGTATTTCTTTTTTTTTTTTCTGGACAGATCTGTCCAATTATAAAAGCTGGTACTTCAATAATAACCCACCTTTAATACTTTGCTCATAATGTGCACAAACTGTCCTTTGATGTGCCCTACATACATTGAACGCTGATTTCTTCAAAGCTGTCGCTTCAGCGCCCTCCTGATATACTCTTAGCAATAAACAAATAGACTTGTGTGCTCCATGCTGTGCTTCACTGAATCAGAAGCCACCTTTCTTCTCCCCCTATCTGCTTTTCATTATTTCATCCACCTATTAGGTAAGCATTCACTTGCTCTTAGAAATGATTAAAGTTGAATGCAGTCACTTAATATGCTTTTGGTAAAGGTATACACCAGTGGATGGTATATATACAATAATGAATGTCATCTCTTTGATGTACAGATAGGTCCACTCAGACCTTTCTGTGAATCTCATTAAAGACTACATTTATTGTGATAAAAATTTGATACATTCCAACACAGACACATAGAACATAAACTACACCCCACAGAGAATGGCAAATTGCATTTTGCTTTAAAATATGTTGTGCATCTCATCTTGGGCTATCTTGAGCCAAGAGAAAAGTTAATAAAGGACACATCTGTAAGTAGTTTGTCCTTAGAGTGGTGACATAGGAGGCTCTATAGGAGACAGACTGGGTTACCTAGGGCCCGCTCATAGGAGACTGTTAGCCCATTTACACTATTAAAATATTCTACTATTTTTTTCTCTCATGGATTTTATAAAAAACAAAACTATCTCTATAAAAATGAGGAACATGAAGGTCAAAACTAAAGGGGCACAGAGCTTGCAATTGCATCATGAGGCTTTGTAGGGTCAGGAGGTCCTATATCAGCCCTTTTTATCATGTATGATAGTCTGCAGGTCCTGATATTGGGGTATTTGTATGTTTTCCCCATGTGTTTGTAGGTTTCCTCCTGGTAGTCCAAAAAGAGATTTTGATTGTGAGCCCTACTGGGCGCAGCAAGCGATGCCAATGCCTGTAAAGCACCATGGAATATGTTAGCGTTGCATAAGCAAGTAATAGAGAGAGAGAAGCAATTGTCTTTGAGTGTGAGAATACAAGTTCTGTTGATCCAGGTGGTTTTATACATAGCCAAACTACTCAAGAAATGTTGTAGGGACAAGAACTTGAAACTCTACTGGTATGAAGGAACAGCTGCGGTCTTGTATTCCGTCTAGACTTGGCACAGGAGCAGGCGTTGATCAGTTTGTCAATGTTCAGTGAATTCAGATGCATCCAAAGGAGGCTTATTATTTGGCAGTATGTCTAAAATACAAAGATTGTGTTTCTAACATTTGCACAAATAGTTTCATGTTCCTGCACTAACCGATGCATTATTAGCTGGACATAAGCTGATAATGAGTTGTCAGAGTCTGCTGTCATATTTGTACCCAGCACAGCTGTCCTCTCTCTGCTTAACACCACTTGTCCTTTGTTCTCTAGTCACTGACATCTAGATCTTATGGGCAGACATATGTAGAAGTCACTGGGTTACATCTTAACAGGTGATTCATTTATTCTAATGGGATTTTTTGGCTTAAAATATATAGAGTGTGGGCTGGAGTCTGTTGTAATGGGAAAAATTATAGTCTACTCTATAACCAGCAGATAAAAACTGAATATAAACTTTCCTGTGCCGTATAATTCGGCCGTTTGTGCACCATTTAGGTGAAGAATGCTCTTGATTAGACTGTAGCAATGGGAGAAGTCGGAAATATAATATAGACAGATGTATAATAAAATTACACCAACCATCATTCTTTACTCCAACAAAGCGTGTATTTTTTCTGACCTTAGCAGAAGAAAAAATGTGCGTAGCGACAGTGCAAAACACATACTTGGCTGCTGCTTGGTCTGGCATAGGACTTGTTTCTAAAACTGTCTCATTGTGTAGACACTTATAGTACTGGAGCGTAGCTATTAGCAGTTTGCAAGGGTTGATCAGTAAATGCATCTGTGTTCTAATCCTTGTTTTCTGCCTGTGCAACTGTGAGCAGAGACTGTAATATCATTTCAGTGTTTTGCATAAATATCTACTTTATGATGGAAAATACATTAACTCTGTTATATACAGTGTGACAAATGACAGGCCTGAAAGGGATGGCACTGTGATTTTTTTCTCTGAACTGCCATCAACTAATTTTAAGCATATCAGATGGCTCGAAGAGATCTTTATCAAGCCTAATGCTGACATTATCATATTTTTTTATCTCTTTAGCTGGTATAAAAGAGACATGTTTAATAAATTTAACATTTGAAATCGGAACAATAGTAATAATTTGCTTTATGCAGCATATTATTATTAATAAAAGCACCTATGAATTTGTAGTTACTTATATTTTACTATAATGTGATACTTATGAATTAAAGTAAAATATATAAATAAATATCATTTTTTAAATATCAGATTTTGTATTATTGAAGGGAAAAAAAAACTACCTTTATTTTTACGGTACATTTCATGACTCGCCATACAGTGGACTATGCTTATCCAAAAATTAGAATATCCACAATTTATTTGCATAAGGTATGTTTCATTGGAACCCAGCATTCTAAAGGGGGCCTTTACTCTTCTGCACAGCTCTATTCCCTCCCAAGGCACTAAATAGTGATTTCACAAATGTAGCAAGAATATTTATGTTTATTGGCATATTCATCTGTGCTGATTTTGTTTATTATTTATTTAATTTATAAATGCATGGATCAATAGATAGATAGATAGATAAAATTAGGATGGGTCTATCTTGTGTAGTTGTTTCTGCTCTTTTTGTGCCTTAGATGCCCTTTCTTTGGCACACATGAGGATAAGCTACATATATGACCTAATTAAGTAAAATGAACTATTTGGAAGGTCGTTTGGCAGCAATCTTGTTTTTCCACCTTGACTGTGAAAGCGAATACATAGAGTGAATAATTGTAGTGTGGAGCTTTT